>CM042809.1:15489638-16733567 GCA_009982885.2 Hyles vespertilio | reverse complement strand
TTCCATGAAATAAAGATTATTATTTTTTACTTTAAGTGGTTAGTTATTATTTTATTATTTTTTGGTTTTTAGTGGATTTTTGTTTTGAAGTCGGTTTTTATTTTTTTTATTAAAAATTTTATCGTTTACCTACTACATCTAATGTTTTTGTTTTTTTTATATCCTGTTCTGTTAACTATATTTCTATAATTAGTAATTAACAAAACTGATAAATTATTCTATTCAAATACTATTCAATTTATGCAGTTTTTGACTTAGATTTTTTTTTGTTACTTTTACAAATAATAACTTCCGCGACACTTGAAAATAGGATGTAAAACGAGACCACAAGTTCGATCCCGTGTCAGGACAATAATTGTGTAACGCATACGGGCCTCCAAAATTAGTTTCGGGTTTGTTCCTCCGGATACATATTGACAAAATGCTTGGATTTTCTAGTATGAGGAAAATTTACCTATGTACTTACTCTAATCAAAACAATCTCACCACTTGTAGGACTTTTTAAAACTTCATTTTTATTTTTATTTTACGCTTTTTGGTTTACTTCCCTACACTTGTTCTTTCTCACATTAAATTAATTCCTAGGCACCCTAATTAGGTTATGTAAAGACTACTCGAAAAATATATGATTTCAAAGACGAACAATTCACAATAAAATATATTACTACCATAATAAACCATCGTGAGGGTTCAATTATACTTCACACATCCGTGGTCTTGCATACGTACACGCCCAGTTGCGATTTTACTTTCTAGGAACCGGATTGTTCCAATTGCATATTTACCCTAATTTCGGCTATAGTTGCATATTTTACCTAAAATCATGGTCATGTAAACTATCGCTATATTTATAAGTTTTTCAGTAGCTTACTGACTTGTTATGTGTAAAATAAACTGTTGCAACCGTTCTCCTCCGTATGTACGTATACCTACGCTAAAACTAAATTAGGTTGTCTGTCAAATCTATACCTACTTAAACCACTAGGTGGTACCCACCCAGGCAGCCTCATACATATGAAAGACCTACCACCAGTAAAACTTACTTACTTTCTAAAAACTTTTGCATATTTTACTAATTTTTCATCCATACTTTGAGCTTTAGTAGGGACTGGATTATATGCAACATAATCCAGTTCCTACTTATAATCTTCGATTTGAATACTGAGGAGGCCTTTCAATACATACTTCGTAGGAAGTATCAAAAAAGTGGTAGTTCGTAATTATGGTCAAAGTTACCTTGTGACGTTTGTTTTATTCATATGAATAATTTCAATATTGTATAAATCCATAAATTAATTAAAATGGTTCTAAATACAGAAGAGGCATTTTTCAAAATCGTTGCGACGACTACTCTCAGAGGCGTCTTTATAATTTCGTCGGAACATTTTACTCGCGCTCCGCCGTGTCCCCGAATGTTATTGATTATTTTATCCGGAAGTAATAAAAATCGCAACTAGTTAAAAAATATCCTCATCATTCGATCCCTATACAGGTATATCGAGACTGCGATCAAAGATCTAATTTTAAATGTCATAAAATTATAATTTTAAGCCCTTATTATTTTAGGAAAAAGCTATGAATTTCCCACCCAAATACGACGATAAGAAAACAAAAATATACACCTTTTTTATGCTAACATTTTGTGACTAGTCACTAGAACTACCACTCGGCTTCGCTTTCGGTTGCAGTCTTTATATCCCCGTATGTGATCGTCTACCGTTGTGATTGTGAATTGTTAGTTAGACACCGCGGGTTCGAACCCCACACAAAACCAATATTTGTATTCCATAGGCGTCTGGTGGGTTATTCTATAATCCGATAGAACTATAGATTCCTTTATTTTAAGATCGTAAACATTTAAGAGTGAATGTTCGATCATTTGAGTTTCGTTCGGATTATAGAGCAACTTCCTATTTCGTATTGGCGTGTTTGTGAGGCTGTTGTCTACTTTGCATCTGTGTGAAACTTCATATTGCAGGTTCTCGCGTACAACCTCTGCGAGTGCCTGGTCCACGCATCACGTCCAGAAAGGGCTCTTGGCCATGATGGAGGGGACCACTGGGACGCTCCTCAGCCGCCCTACGTTCCTGAATCCTGGTATGCGGTCACCGAGCAGCACCTACCAGCCCTACGAGAACTGCCTGAATCTGTGCATACCACGTGCAGACCAATGCGTTGCAGAGCAACGCGTTTAAACAGCTCATCGTCCGTGACTAAAGCATTCATTGTAACGCGAAGATTCGAGAATGAAGAAGGTGTGAGAATTAAAAGCCTTTCCAATTTACCCGAGTTTTTATTGCCCTATTGCCCCCTATACACTCCAAGGCGAACGCACAAATATCTCGGAAGGGATGCCACGAAGCCACCCACGCGTGTACAGGCGGAACCGTAAAACGACGTGTACCGTGCAGAAGCAGCTACGGCGGGAATGGCGCCATGTACTTACATGTCTTGTAAGCATGTTCCACAATCCTCTTCGCGATTTTGACGGAACAGTCCTGGATCATCTCAAGCGGTGGGTACAAGCTGCCTTGGTCCAGGTCCTTCTGGGTGACGATGTCCGCCAAAGCCTAGAAGAACGAAAGACAGTTAATAAAATGAATACATCGGACAATGGTGGAAAGTACATAAATCTGAGGCCCTGTTTGAACTGGGCGATATAGCAAAGATAAGACATGTAGGTAACAAAAAGACATACCTCTGCGGCGAGCAGCATGAAGTCGTCGGAGATGTCGACAATGCCGGCACAGATGATGCCGAGCGCGAGGCCGGGGAAGATGTAAGAGTTGTTGCCCTGGCCAGGCCGCAGGATGCGTCCGTCCTTGGTGCGGTAGTCGGGGAACGGCGAGCCCGACGCGAAGATCGCGCGCTCCTGAACACAAAATAAACCGTTTGAGTCGTTCACGACAAGAAAATATGCATACAACGATGAAAAAGATACTAATTTTTTGAGTTCTGAGACTAGACCATATTACACTACTATTACTAACCAGCGTTATGGATTTTAGAAAGAGTGTTTAAAATGTAGTTATGCTCACATCTGTATTACTGTATGCCTCCTCGGCAGTGCACTCGGCCTTGCTGGTGGGGTTGGAGAGAGCAAAGATGACAGGCCGCTCGTTGATGGCGCCCATGTTGCGCAGGATCTCTGCCGTGAACGCACCTCCGATGGCAGCAGCACCTACGATCCAATACAAAAAAACTTTGTTTAACTGGAAAAAAAATATTGGTAGGTTATATAGATCCAACACCACCATACATAGAGGTGAAGGCAGAAAGAGTCAGACTCGTAAAAGTGTAGCGTATAGAGTTCTTTATAATTAGGTATGTTGTGAAACTATATGCATTTTCACAAAATTAAATGCTTATTAAAGAATTCAATGTTTCTATCAACGAAGGCATTAATATACTTTAGGCTGCTTATTTGTAAATTACGCAGATCCACATGTGAAATTTACAGCTAATCTGATGTCGAAATTTCTATGTATACCAATTTCCAACAACACTTACCAATTTCTCCGGCTGTAAAAGTCTTTTTGCGAGGTTATTTACCTCTTTATTTCATCGTTTTGTCACCCGCTTTGCACGGAGGGAAGTGGACAATAATTTATTTCCAACTCCTCCTATTAATTTAACTTTCTGATTGATTTCGTTGCGGGTTAAAGACAAGTTAGACATTCCCGGAGACTCGCCGAGCTTCAATGCTCGGTGTCATTACATTGCGTGCCACTGTTGATCCTGGCTTACAGGAGTTGCAGTGGTGGGTGTGAGGGCGGGACAGTCTCCAGAACACTTACCAATAAGCACTGAAGGTTTGGCGACCTCCACGACCTCCGCCAGCGTGCGCACGGGCGCGTGGTCCTTGGCGAACTTCTCCTTGTGCTCGTTGATGCCGCCCTCGGGTCGGTTCTTCACGATGAGTCCCTTGGAGTCCACCATCCAGATGCGGGCGCGCGCCGCCGCCTCCGGCGTGCCCTCCGCCTTCATCGCCATCACACATAGCTCCGCGATACCCAGTGATGCCTGGATACAAATACCACAATATCATGTTGCTTGTGCTAGATTTGTATATTTTGTGAATAAAACTAACTACAGTCGCTGTAATTTACTATCAATTTTGTTAAGTGGTTTCCACAAGAAACCATGTAACTTAGTTCGAACCCGAATAAAAACAAGAAGTAGGTATTAGGTACGACTGTAGGATCTGGGCAGATGTTACTGAATAATATGATGATGTCCATCGGTGACATGTAAATACCAAAAGTATATACTTTAAATTTTTGTTTAATTTTACTGACATTTTTTTTTGTTTCTTTAATTTTTTTCATTGTCACTTTATAGGTGAAAGAGAGGCAAGTGATTCCACTGTCAAACCAAAATAAGGTTGCGCAAATTCATAGGATCACTATGAATTTGAGATTTTTAATAAATGAATGATAAATCAAGAAGAGTAGTTACCTCTCCAGCGCCTTGGAAGACAATGGTGTTCTCTGAGAGCTTCTTGCCGGTGATGCGCAGGCTGGCCAGCAAACCCGCTACTGCAACAGCCGCGGTGCCCTGGATGTCGTCGTTAAATGTGCAGTATCTGCTCACAAACATAACAACCGTTAAACACACGGACCGTTGGTTACACAAATAGCAAATTATATTTATATGTAGGTAATTGGATTAATCTCTGCCGTCAGCATACTACGAAGTTAACAATGCCATTTTAGCCACTCGCCTATTCGTCGATTCTATACAAAAAAAAAATTGCTACGCAGTGTACCCATATCGATTCGAAATTTTTAAGTGGGTCGTAGCACGCTAACTTATGCTTATAGTGAACTTTGGGATAATACGAATGTAATTTACAACTGCGCTGGTTCGTGTGGTAAATTTTATGTCTACATTTATTTTTTATTTATTTTATTTTAATGCTTTATATATGTTATGGGCCAAGTGATTAATCGGGCATTATTCATCATGCCCGGGCATTATGAATAATGCCAAGTGCCTATTGGGCAGAGTGATGTAAAGCGAATCAAAATCAAAACAATGAACCGAAGTAGTAGAATTTAGAATAGGGCAGCACGAGGGGGTTGTGGGGGGTTGTTGTTGTGGGTTGGGAGGAGTGGAGGGAGTGTCGCACCTCCTCTGGTACTACTTCCATGTAAAGGTAACGCACCATTCCTGAGAAATATCTATTATAGCAACCTAACCCTTAAATCACTTGTTGTCAATACAAATTAGCTTCTGCATCGTCTCCGGCGCTACGGGAAGTTCAGCCCCTTCGCCCTTGCGTAGCAAAAGATAGGCAACCACGCTCTCCCTCCGCGCCTCCGGCTTTTTATATACACTCTAGGGTCGGTAGCCAAAAGACTACGTGAAGTCGGGGTGTTCCGAGTCGGTTTTGGGACACAGTCGACCTAACTGATCCATAAAGTGGGTACACTAATTTTCTTCTGAAGATAATGTTTCGGACGTTAAAAAGCAACTAAACATAAGCAGATCAATTCAACCTTTCTAATTCATGGGTCCATCGCAGATGCGACAATGCGGCAGCGCACCACGTAAAAAACTCATCTATTAATCACACTGCCTGATCATCATGTAGCCATATTCATAATGCCCTGGCAATATGATAAATAGGCGAGTTTAGATTGTAATTAATCACTTGGCCCAATATGGCTCGGCAATATTCATGCTGCCCGGACAGTGTGAATACTGCCTGCATTAATCACTTGGCCCATAACATACATAAATTGTATAAAGGCGGACTTAATGCCTGAGGCATTCTCTGCCAGTCAACCTTTGAACATTTATATATTTCATTTGAAAAATCCTTATTGGTTTGCAAGATACCTTTACTTATCAACTTATACCAAGAGGACAGTCTAATGTAATAATATTTAAAAATAACCTTTTTGTTATCGATATATGAATAGAAAATCAAGTTCGACTTACTTGCCGCGGTACTTCTCAAGCAGCCTGAAGGCGTTGGCGTTGCCGAAGTCCTCGAACTGTATGAGGCAGTTCTGTCCGAAGCGGCGCACCACCGCTTGCATGAACTCTTCGATAAACTCGTCGTACTCCACGCCACGCACACGTTTCTGACGCAGACCGATGTACAGCGGGTCGTCCAACATCGACTGAGTGTTTGTACCCACATCTGCAACAATCATCGTCATTAAAAACATCAAAATTACCAGCAATACCTCCAGACCAACCACAGGACATCTACTGCTAAGGTGTGCAAACTGCAAACTGCTTTGTGGTTAGGCGTCCAACATTTTTGGTTTTGTGCCCTTAAGTGTGGCTCGGCGGAATGACTGCATAGACTTACCCTATTACTGATTGCACAAAAAAACTCGGCAAACTTAGGACGGCTCTAATGTTACCTCTCTCTATACCTTCGACGGTACCGGCGGGAACCTTAAACTTTCACTGAAAAATTTACTCCTTGAATTTTGAGCTCCTAACGCTACGACGATCACGGCATGACTGAATATTGTCCTTTTTGTCATCGGTATTTATTGAGATCACTTATATTTCTTAATGCTTTGTAGGGTAGTTTGGCATTTATAAGCAAAACGTCTTGTGATAAATTTTGTTGGTTTTAAAAATAAATTTTAAAAGCGATTTAGATTTCACTTGTGAGCAATGAAAAGTCTTTGTTTTAATTCAATTAATACAGGAATAAAATTATTATTTTACAGATTTTACTGAAAATTTTTAACTTCCCGATGTTTCGATTACTTTGCAGCTTTCGTGGTCACGGGTAACACATTATTTCCATGTGTATGTAGTATTCGCATAAATCTAAAGAACCATTTTAAATTTAAACTTAAACGATTTCTCTAGTATACTGAGAGAAATTGTAAACACTATGTCCACGCTTTCAAAATAATTAAAACGATCTTTTATGTGTAAATATTTCCATAAAGGTAAGCAAGATGTTTAATTATATCCCAATTGCGGAATATTTGGCTTATGATTTTACGACTGGACTGCGTCAACGTTCAGATAATTCAATGTCTGCTCATTCCTGCGCTTGAATCAGAAGAATAACAAACAAAATTCAAGAATCAACCTAATTAAATTATATTAATTAACAATGACTAAACTACTGCTGGTGTTACTATTTCTGCTGGATCATCATCATATTAAAAGAAGTAGGTATAATACGCGCCACGAAAGATGAGACTTGACACACCACGTGGTTTGACTTGCGCAGAAGACGATTTATGGGTCTCTTTAGCGGTATGAAGTGCGATGCGGAAAGGGATAGGGCGTCATCGGGGCGGCGGAACGAGCGCAGGAGGCGCGGTACGGCGTTGCGCATGCGCGTTAGTCGCATCCCGATCTCACCCCGCGTACGCGCCGCTCACAGATCACTTCCAATAGATACCGCATTACGATAGTTTTGTTTTGAACCGAAAACGCCAACGAAGGGAACTGCGCGGGGGGTGGGCGGGTTGCAGCGCGGTCACGTGGACTTCACTGGAGAGATGAGGCATAAGTCGATAAATAAAAAAATGTATCGATAGTTCGATTTGCCAGTAAGTTCATGTGTTATGATCGCTTCTATAATTTAATTACCAACTTGTTAAATGTTTGATAATATTTTTGCACCGGCCTGATCTGATAAATTATACTAACTGGCAACCGCTAACTACGAATAAAATAGGATTAAGATTTATACTTTACTATGTAACGGTTTTATTTCTATTATTCACCGTGCATTTTTGTATACCATAATGGCGAAATACCCAAATTAAGTGTTGATATAAAAGATCAGATAAAAATATGAAATAGTAAATAACTAAACCTCACGCCCTAAAGGGCTACAATAACTTATTCCGATTCTTGAATTCTGACGGTGGCTGTAGTAAATGTAATATCGAAAAGTGACGATGAAACCCACTTGACGAACTATGAATGTTTTTGAGACGATATATACAACGCATGTTAAAATTAGTACAATAGCTTGTGCTACTGATTCTCAATAAACTTATTATACTAAAACTTATGATAAATACCCTCCCATTATATTTGAAAACGTATACAACTAGAGGGAAAAAAGGAAATTTAATTACGCCAAAGATAAATAAAAAAATATTGTAAAAGTACCTTGTTAACAAATTTAACTATTTCAAATTACATAAAATAACGTAATTATGGTAATTTGCAATTTTTATTTAAATCAATATATATTTTGTGACATTGTCATTTAATAATGGGGTTCCGCAGGGTTCCATTCTGGGCCCCTTTTTATTCCTAGTCTACATAAATGATCTTCCTTGCATGGTTCAGAAAAGGTCAGACATAGTTTTATTCGCTGACGACACCTCTATAATATTTAAAGTTAATCGGAAAGACGATAATCTAGATACACCTAACAATATTCTTAATTTAATTTCGGATTGGTTTTCTGCTAATAATTTACTATTAAATGCTAGTAAGACTAAATGCGTCCGTTTTGCTTTACCGAACGTGGCAAGCGTAAACACGCGTATCGAATTAAATTCGGAAATTCTAAATTTAGCTAATTCCACAATTTTTTTAGGTATCACTCTAGATAAAAAATTACAATGGGGTCCACAAATTGAGAGATTATCAGCTAAACTTAGCAGCGCAGCGTTCGCGGTCCGAAAAATAAGACAACTAACTGACGTTGCAACGGCTAGATTGGTATATTTTGCTTATTTTCATAGTATAATGTCATACGGCATTATTTTATGGGGATCAGCGGCTGATATCGAATCCATATTCATCTTACAAAAAAGAGCAGTCCGTGCTATTTATAATCTAGGGAGCCGCGATTCTTTGCGATCTGTTTTTAAGGAAAGCAATATACTAACCGTGTCATCTGAATACATCTTTCAGAATATAATGCACGTTCATAAAAATATTAACAAGTTTTATAAGGTCAGTGACACCCACACTATTAATACGCGGAATAAAAATAAACTTGCAATACCCTCGTTTAGACTAGAAAAGTCAAAAAAATGTTTCTTTGGTAGTTGTATTAAATTTTATAATAAACTTCCCAATAGGATAACGCAGCTACCGGATAAACTATTTAGGGCACATATTAAAAACAAACTTATGACTAGGGGTTATTATAATATTAAGGAATATATTGAGGATAAAAAAGCCTGGGATTAGGTGTTCTCTTGCACATTGCGACCTCCTGGGGCCCTGAACTATTCGCTTATTACACCACCTAATTTAAATAATTAAAAATATCTAAAATTGGGAACTCAAAAACTAACCAAAATACAATCAAATACATCAATTAAATTATATGACGACCGATCGAAAAAAAACAAATAAAAATATTAATTAATATGGCAAATCTTTGTAAGACAAGTCACAAATATTTATTTTAGTAAATTGACCAAAACCAAGCCCACTGAGTTTGACTCGCTGGATCTACTCAGAAATGGGTCGCGCCGCGTAGTATCCAGTAGTAAAGTAAAGCCCGCTGAGTTTGTTCGCCGGGTCTTCTCAGTCAGAGCCGCGTTGGATCCGGCAGTAAGCCTAAACATACGGAACGTTTCGGAAATACTTATGGTCGTTGTCTTAAATTGGACCCAAAACAAGCCCACTGAGTCTTATTCGCTGGATATACTCAGGATTGGGTCGCGTCGCGTAGTTCCAGTGGTAGTGTAAGCCCACTGAGTTTGTTTCGCCGGGTCTTCTCAGGAAGGGCCGCGTTGGATTCGGTGGTAACAATAAACCGCTACGCACCGTTGTAATAATATTCATGGTCCATTAATTAATTAATTTAATTTAATTTGACCAACGTACATATTGTATTTCTTTGAAAAATAAATTACCATAAAGTCATAACTAATACTTTAAATAAAATAAGAATAAAAGGAAACAAATAAATAAAACTAATGCTAAATAAAAATAAAATTAATTTAATATAAATAAATTACATAAATTAATTAATTAAACCAAGAAATTAAAATAAGTAATACTAAGTATAGGAAATATATTGTTTATAGAGATTAAGTTCTATGTGTATTGACTTGTCATAAGAGCTTTTAAATTGCCTACGTGACCAATAAATACATTTCATTTCATTTCATTTCAATAAAATTAATTTACATTATTGTTTTACAATATCGATATTTCTGGAAATTATATTATAAACATGCGTCAAACACTAGAAGAACGCGTGATTTCGCCAAAAAAAGATGGCTTATTACGGTTATTGCTATGCGGAAAAGAGACGGCTGATTCTCCATCCGAACTCGACTGTTTAACATTGATACATTAACCAGTATAAATTGAGCTCGCTCGGGACCAAATTAATTTAAAGAATATTAGTTATCGATGAAAACTTATTGCGTTTTTTTAGATACTTTATTTTATTGAGTTTTTTGCACACCATTTTATTGAACGAATCATTATTAACTGTAATATTTAGTTCCCAAAATGTAATTTTCGCTAACGTGCAACGCCATGTGCGGGTCCACTACTTGGACGACACTGATGACGCGACATTTGGCATCGGTTTATATCTATCTGATATCTTATATGTGTTGGGCGCAACCGCTGCCTTGCATTAGGTATCTATTGGGAGTGATCTGTGGCGCCGCTTAACTCCAGAGTACAGACAAGTGCAGCCGTTTTTTATAACTTTCGTTGTTGCGTTTTATACGAGTGCAATTTTGTAGAACTGCATTATGCCTCGAGGTAAACGATGATCTTCCTGCTGGTGTATCGTTTATTGATAGTGACAGTGAATAGGATAATGTTATATATTTTTTTACTTTATTATATAGTAATAAATATTGTTAAAGAATTTGAGCTTTTATTGGCAATGCTTGACATCTCAATATATCTAGTAATTACTCTGGCTACAATGTCCTTCAAACCGGATCACAACAGTGCATATACACTGCTGTCTGGCGGGAGAAATAGACATTGCGGTGGTACCTACCCCGGCTTGCATACTTACATCTTCTACTTACTTACACTTCCGTGTACACTTACACTTACATGTCGTCGAAAAATCAGGTATACAAATACATTCTGGGTAACAGTTTGGTACACGACTGTACATGCGCAGGTCTTCAAGTCTCATCTTTCGTGGCGCGTATTATACTACACGGAATTAATGGTTGAATTTCCTCTCAAACGGAGATGTAAGATTGACCAGTCAGATTAGACATCTATACAGGGTATCTCAAGACTGCTACCGAAAACGAAGCCGGGTGGTAGTTTTAGTGGCTACAAACACAATGCAATTAAAAATTTCGCATAGAAACGCGACAATTATTTTTTATGATTTTTTAAATATCGTCAATTTTGGGTGGTAAATCCATAGTTTTTGCTAAAATAATAATTTAAACTCTTTTATACCTTAGAGTATTTATAAATAAAAGGATATACACTATTATTTGAGGAAAAAATGTATTTACCACCCAAATATGGCCATAGAAAAAAAAATAACAAAAAAAATTGTCGCTTTTTTTTGCAACTTTTTCTGTTGCATTGTGTCTGAAGTCGCTTAAACTATCACCCGGCTTCGTTTTCGGTAGCAGTCTTGATATACCCGGTATAATCATAGATGTTTTGAAGCTATGTGATGCGGCTTTCTACACATCTCGGTTCCCATCCGCTTATCTTCGCTTAACTAGATTGAATAATAGGCTTCCTTTAACTGAAAAGGTAAACTAGATGAATGTGGAACTGTCCCGCCCTCACACCCACCACTGTAACTCCTGTGAGCCAGGATCAACAGTGGCACGCATTGTAATGACACCGAGCATTGAAGCTCGGCGAATCTCCGCGAATGTCTAACTTGTCTTTAACCCGCAACGAAATGAATCAGAAAGTTAAGACTAGATTTATGTATGCTCACCAAGCGTGATGGGCAGGCACTGGTGCGGCTTGATGCCGGCGAGCGCGGTGTAGAGCGACAGCTTGCCCACGGGGATGCCCATGCCGCACGCGCCCAGGTCACCCAGCCCCAGGATGCGCTCACCGTCTGTTACCACAATCGCGCGCACGTCTGTTTCAGGCCTACGGAAATAATACCATATTTTAGAACGGACTTGTTTGGGATGTATACGCAAAGAACAGCCATATTTGTATTCTGTAGGTATTAATAAATTTATAAAAAGAAGAGTCGATGGCTAAACTGATCTTTTCATTATAATTGCGATGAATGTGAAAAGAGCATGCCGTTCGCCTGATGGTAAACTGTACGACCGCTCATGGATAGTAGCAAAACCAAATAATACCATCAATTACATAGAAAGGCTTGGCATTGCACTGCGCTCGTCATCCTGAGACATAAGATGTTAAGTCTCAATATGCCGTAATAATGTCCGTTAAAACGGAACACAGCAGTGGATTATAGTAGTTAGGTGCTGTTGTGTGTGATTGTGTATCTTTGCTCAAAATATACTCACCAGTTCTTGAGTACGTCATAGACGTGTCCCTTGTCGTGGATGGTGATGAAGAGACCGCGCGGGCGTCGGTACACGAGGCCGAACTTCTGGCACGCCAGGCCCACCGTGGGCGTGTATACGATGGGCATCATCTCCGCCACATTCTCGCCCACGAACCGGTAGAACAGGTGCTCGTTGCGGTCCTACGATATCAGAAGAGATATTTAATAAAAATAAAATCAAATTATTTATTTTTAAGTGTAAATTTCAATGACAGCATTCACAAAAGAAGGCATAGAGCAAGAGCCCGTGAACCCCATACCTTCGTTATTGTATAAAAGCTGACAGTGTGTCAGCGCATGCTCCCAACACAGGTAACAACGATGAACCATTATGAAGTTTGGGTTGCCCTGGCTTTGGCAGGTAAACGGTACTAAAGGTGTGTAAAATAGCGATCTAACTTCATCAAATAATAAAGTGCGATTTTTTGGTATTTAAATAAATAAATAAATAACACCCAACAGTCACATACATAGTCCTGACCCCACACTAAGATCGAGTCTTGTGTCGTGGGTATCAGGAACTACGAGAGACTTTTCGGTCTCACAAACAACCAGACCCGGAAGAAATATTTGTGGGCCACACAAATATTTCTCTCGGTGCGGGGATCGAACCCGCGACCTCTAGTTCCACAAGCGGCGTCTACCCAACTGAGCCGCGGAGGCTGTGTATTATCTTCAGAATATTATTTATTAAAAATCACATTATTCATTGCCAGACACTTAACATCCTGGCAACCCCTTGCCAGACACCCTTAATGTTCATGAAATTATAATTCTACTTACGTTATAGTATAAAAGTTGTTTTTTATACTTATATAATACTTGAGTAAAATAAGTAAATGATGTTTCCTAATTAGCCAGACATTTTTGATACTTCCAATCCCTTGCCAGACAAGCATGTAGGGTAGCTGTAGGAGCGAGCGCGAGGCTAAATATATCACCGTTAAATTGTGAATACCGTTAGATTATAATCTATCTCGCGAGATTGTGAACTGTCGAAAGATTGTGAACCGTAGGTTAGGTTAGGTTAGTTAGGTTGAACTACCGATACCGACCGATAATCTACCGATATTTACAATTTTACGGTGACATATACATGGGTGGGTGCGAGAGAGATGGCGAGTTAAGTCTACCGCGATCCCTCACTGCGCAGTTGTTATTTCTACTGCGCATGCATTGTTTAGTACTCAGTACGTGTTTACATCAGCTAAAATAATATTATACTGGGTATATCAAGACTGCTACCGAAAACGAAGCCACGTGGTAATTTAGTGACTACAAACACAATGTAATTACAAATTTCGCAAAGAAACGCGACAATTTTTCAAAAAAAAAATTGTAAGTATCGTTGAGTTTGGGTGGTAAATTCATAGTTTTTGCTAAAATAATAATTTAAAGCCTTGCGTACCATAGCGTCTTTAAAAATAAAAGGGTGTACACTATTATTTAAGAAAAAAACTATGCATTTACCACCCTAATAAGACGATAGAAAAAAGTATCAAAAAAATCGTATATCGTATCGTAATCGTAAATAATTACTTTATTTACGGGTCTAATTATCGTATCCAAACAACCAAATCAAATGTAAACAAAATTAAGTCATCCTATAATTGATGCAAATATAGGACGACTTATATATTATGTAGGCGTAACTAAATATAGTTCGGCTAGCGTCCTCGTAGTGCGCAGGAACTGTGCATGGCGAAGCGATCGCCTCGCTGCACGCAACCTTGCCGAGGCATCGAACTGTGAAAACGGTTAATGACAAGCTAAACGGCAAGACTAATCATCTTTCACTAGAGCAATCCTGAAGTACCTACAGCTAATTAGCTGCAAAGATATAAACTTTACAAGACCGGTAATAACTTTTAAAATGTGTTTAAAATAATCTAGTCGATTCTATGGCCTTGGGCTAAAGTTAATCCCTCCCTTCTCCGAGTTTATTAAACAGGCCCCCAGAAAATTATTTAGACTCAGAAGAGCAACAACAGCAGATAATTATTTACATTACCGTCATAAGTCTACAGTTAACACTACTTTTGAAGAAAAATAATACAAACAAATCATAAAATGTGACACTGTAATTTCCATAATTTGAACCTACAAGGTTTTTATGATTATCCGATGTTTTAAAGATCTTTCTACTTACCAACAGTCCCATCAAGTAGATGTATTTGTTGAGCGGGTTCTCGTATCTCTCGATGGACAGTTTGCACAGCTGCACCTGTTCCTCCTGGGACTTGACGCGAGCTGGTAACAGGCCGTGGATGCCCAGAGTCTGTCGCTCTTCAATTGTGAAGGCCATGCCCTGTGAACAATTATTGAAATGGAGGAAATTTTCTAAATTGTTGAAACAATAGGGTTAAGATTTATATACCTATACCAAACTGGTAAATGTAAAGCATTTCAAAGCATGCCAGTGCGGTAAATCTAAATAATAACCAAGGTTTTATGTATTAATGGATTTTTTTATAATCCATATACAAATTATATTATACTTAAATGGGAAACAAGGTTATAATTTAACGATAGACCGATGTTTATGGAGCTATTATTCTTACAAATAATGGGCATTAGCCTATAATACTGTTGGTAGTAGTAAAACTTTGCAAAGGATTGTTGGAAACGGCCAACAAATTAAACACCGAGCGAATTTTGAAATATTTATTTATGAAGAAATTATGAGGGCGCAGGAAAAAGAAATGAAGATAAGTTTCTTGAATAAAACATTTCGCACGGTAACAAAAAAGTCAAATATTATATGAAATAATTCTACAGAAACTCCGACCTGCGCTGATTACCAATTCAGAGTGATTACCTACCAGTTCTAAAACACGTGCTTGTCTTAAACCAAGTCCAAAGGTATTGGCTGTTAAGCCTGTAATAACAATTGCGTTAAGAATACAATGTAGGTGGAAATAACCATATATATACCAGCCCATATACGTCCCACTGCAGGGCACGGGCCTACTCTACAATCGAGAATACGATTGAGAGTGGTTAGGCCATATAGTCCACCACGCTGGCCTAGTGCGGGTTGGCGGACTTACATACCATAGAATTTTTTATAAATCGCTATGGTATGCAGGTTTCCTCACGATGTTTTCCTTCACCGTTTTAGTGCGTGGTGATTGACTATCAATACACACATGACTTCGAAAAGTCAGAGGTGTGCCCTGGGATTCGAACCCGCTGCCTAGTAAATTAAATACACGACATGGTAAACATTATACATATAACAATATACGCGGCAGTATAGTTCCTAAGACTTATTTTTAAACTAAAATTACTTCCTATAATTGAATTGCACAGTGGCAATATAAAATAAATAACCATGTCAATCAGCATTACATTCCTCAATTAAATAGAATTAATTACAAATTACAACACGTGGTTGAATAACTGCACCAGCGGAATATGCGGAAAGTTCATTACTGATTACACATGAAGCAGAGATCAATGAACACATCCGAAAATAATGTTTGAATTATACCATCGCGATTCGCGAGTATATCGGCGCAGCGCGGCGCGACTCTCATCTGAGCAGTGACGTCGCCAAGATGACTGTGCAAACACGACCTTGCCTTCACACTAACTAATTTTAAACCTTAATGAAAACATCATAAAGTCTATATTTACTCATAGTTGTATTTTCGAGATTATCGTTGGATTTTAAACAAACATCTTGGAGCACTAATGGCCATTTCCATAGCGTAACGTTTCCCAATATTCAGCAGACTTCGTCACGGCACACATACGAATTGGGCGAGTCACGTTGAGCGGGCACAGTGAGGTAACATGGTGTAAGAACGTCAATTATTAACTGTTACAACCAAGGTTACAACTTACTATTGACAAGTACCAATTACGAGCATCATCGTATTGCAAATAATTAACATACCAATAAGTCATTAACAACTTTCGAATTAATGAACCAGTTCAAAAAATAATTCATATCGATTTAAAACATACGTATGCCGATAAGTACAAAAATTTACAATAGATACAGATTTACAAATAAATATGATTTCATAATTCAGGTAAAACTTAAAATATGCTATTATACTTTACACAAATGTTTCAAAACGATAATGCAACTATTTAATATTCATGAAACAATGTCTATAATTCATATTGCATTTCGGTGATATTTGAAATGCAAAAATTACAATATTGCACATACATTGACGTATCAACATGAAGTAAATTGCATTACCGTAAGTGATTTATAATTTGATATTAAAAATACTGAGTTGCTATTAATACATGATCAGTTCCGAATTCAAAATATCAAAAGTGATTACAAATACAAACCCGCGAGTCGAGCGCTGCCAGACATTCTGGCACAGTTTGTGTCTCCCGGCGCGGCGTTAGATGCCACCAATCCATAATGATTTCTCAATTTACCAACGTCAACCTCTTCGAAATCTTCAATTGATAAAAACTAACGATACATTGATCGTAACGCCAAGAAGATCCTTGTACACTACTTAACATGATGATAAAATGTTGCAACCTTTAGCAATAGATTATCTTGCGTGTTAATTACTTTGTTTAATTTATTTCTCCGACATAAAAGGTCGCGTGTCCATAGAATAACTTGTCATAATAAACTAAGTTGTCTGCACGTACTGTAATGACTAAACTAATGAAATATTACATTATATCAGTTACATTGAGTAAGTTCACCGTTCCATTTGATTCATTAATATTTGCTGCTATTTTTGAAATTACCGATTATGTAAGATGAAAACCTGAATATAAACCAGTAATAAGCTCCATCGCCCACCCAAGTTAGTCTAATCAATCAAGTCTAAACAATACAAAACAGCTCGGTAAAATGTGTCACCGGGTACAGAAATTCTCATAGCCTTCACTAATGCGTCTATAAATATCGTCACAATCATCTGTCGTGTTCACTGTTCTGTGTACTATAACATTGCACTATACCGGCCACGAATCAAAACTCTACAATCATTCATTGACCGCAGTTGCCGTGTTACTGAAAACCAGGTCGTCTGTATCAAGACACAACTTATTATTTTAATAGAAAACGTATCGCGACGTCTCATGGATCGATACACGACATGCCATTTTGCACACAATACATTGCTGCGAACTATTCATGCGGGAAATAAAAATGAAGAAGCATCTAATTTTCTTGACTTTTGAATTTTTTTGGTAGATGTAGAACCATTTGATTTATACTTATAAGATGAAGCCATTATAAACCATTCAAATATTAATCTATACTAACTACTGGCAACGCAATTAGCCACAGAGTCGATATTGTAATAGGGAATATTTCCACCCGACCGGAAAAACTTCCTTTTCATTGAAGACGAACTATATCAAATAGTTCGTACCTTCTATTACGAATAACTTTATATTTGTTCCCACCAATGTACTTAAAACTTAGTAAATTAAACCCACTCAGAATTGTAAATGAGTTACCTAGTTGAGTAAGAGCAACACCCGAAGGCATTCCCAGTAGGCTCACCTGCCATTCCCGTGAGTTTAGAATTCTTAGTAGCTTTCTCATTTGACTAAATATATTAAATGATTCACTGGCTATATTGACACAATTTTACGGAACGTTGTTTGGTATACCAAAGTTATTAAAATCACATTAGTGACTCCGATTACTGATCTTTCTCATCGCTTGAAACATGAAATTCATCAAATGACTAGCAAAAGGAAAGTACTGTTGGTATAAATATCGATATGAGTAAACAATAAAATATAATGGTAATAATCCATCGCTGGTCTTCCGTATGTCCCTTATGTATTGCATCTCGTAATGCGTGCGTTGCAAAGGTATACTTAGAGATGTCGATATAGATTCAATTACTAAGCGATACCGATCTCGATAACCGCAGTAAATTCGATGACGAATTGACCTCACTATACATACAAATGTGTCTATGAGGCCTTCAACTTGATAGACTCGCTGGAACCGCCGACGGCGACGTGTATCATTTGTTTCGACGTGTGGAGCTTTGTGCACTACGCATACTTTTATTAATAAGATTAGATTTTACGATAAACGTAATTGCAAGGATAAAGCTTCAGTCTAGTCGGTCCAATTACCTGATAAGGTCTCTATCCGTTTGATTCGGTATGGGTGAAAACTATATATTTAGAGAAAATTAAAAATAATCATTCACTGGCTTTATATGTCGCTTATGATTTCGTCATAATATTTTATCATTTATTCAGTCGAATCTTTATTCATACAACATGATTACAAAAATGTCAAAGCAAAGAAAATCAAAGCAGTCTGTCAACAAATTGAGTTGTGGTTGAGTATCATCTGAACAAACTCAATCATGGCAGATCCAGCGACGACGAGCGAAATTACTTTACTGCTATTATCTGCGAGACATGATACTGTACAAGCACTCGATAAGTCGATACACGTCACTGAAGACCAAACAGATTACTGTAGGCCTTATCCGAAAATATAACATGAATGGATTATCCCGTTTCCGTTTCCACAAATCTATAAGAAGTTTATAACGGCATCATAAATCCGGTACAAAAACATCTAAAACAGATGCAAGACTGCCATCAACTAGCTTAGTTGGTAAAAGGCTTTTTTTGAATTTCAACTAAATAAGTAATAATCTAAGGCCGAATTTAACATGGAAATTAACAAAGTTTGATTGCAAACATCTTGCCTAGTTCCTAAAACATGTGAAGCTTCGGTGTGATTTTTCCTATAGCCAACGACAACGAAAATCAATAGGTTGCGGGCGATCATATTATTTATTAATTTATTTGATTTTTATAGGCCATATCACCACTCTCAATCGTACTCTCCATTGTAGAGGGGGCCTGTGCCCTGCAGTGGGACGCATATGGGCTGATACAGGGTTGATTTTTATAAGGGTAGAGAAAAAATACAAATAAATCGTGGAAAAGCGTGGTAGTTGTACTTTTTTTTACGCAAATAACAATAGGATTAACTCAACCTGTTTTACACATAAAATAAATACAAGGCCTAGAATAGGTTTTCTCCGACGGACGCGGCAAATAAAATAATGTATAAGACCTTTACCCCTGTGATAATTAATGGGATACAACTAACCCAGCCTGTGGGTGCCTTAAATATTCTACGACGAGGTCAGTGTATAACCCCAAACCACTATATGTTTAGAGGTAAGGTATCAAATACGTCCTGTTTTTATTATATCATACAAATTGAAAGTTATAAAGTATTTATAGTAGTCTATACATTAAAATTAAACCAATATTTCGATTCTAAGCCGGATATCGATGTTGTCATTTCAAATACATTGAAATTAAACTATTATTTAAACTATGATTTTATCGCGGATTTGCTTTAAATTTACATTTTTTGATTTCCAAAAGTTTATTTAACTTCACAGCTTTCGTGGTCAAGTTAAAAAACGATCGCTTTCTAGACTGCTCTAGTATTACCTGTTAAAACTTTATGATTATATATTGTGTATTATACACAGTGTATAATGCTAATTAGAAAATAGCTTAAATATACAAAGGAAACGGAGTTTAGTGTATCCAAATTACACTTGCAAATTACAAGTAGGCAGTTAGACTAACAAGTACATACGATAAAAAAAATATTATATATTACTTTTATTTAATTACGAAAAAATCTTACTTAGTCATTATTAGCCGTACATATAAAGATAGGGAAGAAAATACCAAAGTTGAGAAGATTTACGTGGTGCTGATATGAGCAAAATTGTATGATGATTTAATAAAAAATATGCTCAATAACACACAGGTCCCGTTTTTCTAAGCTAGTTTATTTATCATAGAACAATAATAACTATTGCACAGACAAACAGAATATTTGTAAAATCGGAGCACCAAATAGTGATAATGACCTGAGTTTTTGTTCAAAATGAATACAGCATGAAACCTAATTACATTAGCATTGACCCCAATAGACAAAAAACTACAACTTTTTCAGTGCATCTTGGATCTTTTTTAAATAAAAAAAGTTAAAACGAGCATTAATTTGGCATCTTAGTATTTGTATTACCTGTTATTAAAAAATACAACTTGCTTAAATTTTATCTCAGCTTAAGTCCTTTGTTAATTTATTTAAAAACGATGCTTAGCTGTAGTTTTTTTTGTTGAATATATAACCTGTTTAATTTACACCACATTTACTGATCCGCGCAATATTTATTTATCCATATTGTACTAAATTTTAACCAGTGATTCATGACTGGTTGCCTAACAGATTGTTGAAGTGCTTTAGGGGAATTTTTTGGTAATAAAATTGTCCACATCAAAAATTTTATTTCTCATCTACATATCCAACTCAGGACCTTAGAGTAACCTAATGCTTTGAACTCATAATTGACTTTGTATTTAGTTTAATTAATTAATTTGTAATCAATTTTTCAACTTATAATCAACACGAAAAACTACATTGGAACAGAAGCACGTCAGCCGCCGCGCCGCGACGCGCCGGGCGTTTCCAAACGGGGATAATCTTCGCTTAATAGCTTCCATTTTCATGAAACGAGAATTTCAACGAAGTTCGTTTGAGGATAAGCGTGAGAAATTAATCATTGTAATTACTGTATTCCACTTGGATATTTATTTCGCACAGGGCGCCAAATCAACTGCCATACACCAAGGAGAGTTATTGTGGTTTATTTATGGTAGATAACATGCATTACGTAATATTCAATGACGTCATGTTTCAATTTTAATCTTCGTATTTTTAATATTTTTTTATATCTAGGTATGTGTGTATCAGGTCTAGTCTAGAAGACTTCAAGCTCGCATTAGGTAAAATAAGTACCTACAACATCAGTGGCGATAACAGATCAATAAAATCCCATTTATTTTCCTAAGCTACAAAATAAGCCTTGAGTGTAGACATGTAACAAATCGATGTCTGTTCGATGATATTTATAGATTAATATAAAAACTGTAAGCTCACGAGACCGGAGGCATATTGGCCGGTTGTAGTAAGGTTGTCGTGTATCGGAAGCAGAATCGACCTCGTACCTAGACCCAGTGTATATCTAGGTCTAATGCTTTGTCATACCCTTGTATCGTTACATTTGAAAGTTATGCTCTCATGAATGTTAGGCGAACCTGTTGTGTATATCCAAAAGGTCATGTGTGATTAATTTTAATCAGACGTCTGATGGATTAATTTTATATTTCTTGTGTCCTACGGTGGAATTGTAATTGAATACATACAATGCTTCAATTATTGCATGGAATTTGTAATTGCAACAATTAATCTGTTATTTATTATACATAATATCATACATAAAGTAAATAAGTTTTGCGTTGTGTAATGATGTATTTATTCTATTATAAATGAAATAAAATTAGATAAAATCCAAATACTGTCTCGTTTAGAACTGTCCACTTAAATCCGTGAGCTTAGACTCTAGGAGCACGATTTGCACATGAGTTTTTTGTATTATATAACATAACTAGCGGCCCGGCCCAGCTTCGCCCGGGTACAAATAGATTTCTGTACAATAATATGTACGTATTATACATATAAACCTTCCTCTTGAATCACTCTATCTATTTAAATAAACCGCATCAAAATCCGTTGCGTAGTTTTTAAGATTTAAGCATACAAAGGGACATAGGGACAGAGAAAGCGACTTTGTTTTAAACTATGTAGTGATAAACCATTAAGGAGTTTTATATCACTCCCTAATGAGGTATTTAAAAAAGTAAACAGTTGTTAGTACGGGAAAACTGGTTAATCATGTCTGTACTCGGTAGTAGGTACTTATAGAGAATTTGATTTCTATCACATGCCGCACTAGGCCAGCGTGGTGGACTATATGGCCTAACCACTCTCAATCGTATTCTCGATTGTAGAGTAGGCCCGTGCCCTACAGTGGGATGTATATGGGCTGATATAGATAGATTGTATTTCCTATTAAAGTACATACACATTATAGATGTATCTTAAATGATATGAATAGAACACAAACAACACTATGGATTACAGGTTATAGAGCACTATACAATGGATCCCGCACTGAAAGCACATTAGTCACCGCAAAGCAATCAACACTAGAGCACAGGTGACGCGCGCTCCCATTATATACAGAGGGGGCAACCACACGTTGTTATGGATACGATATCCTAATCAGTTATCGGGAGTAAACGATCATCCGCACTATCGACAAGGCTTACAAATGTTTCTTTAGTCAACAAAAAGCTTTATTTAACTGAACTGGCCCTTTTAAATTGTTTTGAAAGTTGAT
Organism: Hyles vespertilio; assembly: GCA_009982885.2. NCBI lineage: Eukaryota > Metazoa > Arthropoda > Insecta > Lepidoptera > Sphingidae > Hyles > Hyles vespertilio. The sequence goes on along the minus strand of CM042809.1, from coordinate 16,710,860 downwards.
ATTTGCAATGTCTATCAGTAAATTAATATTAAAGTTCACCGCTTATATAAAGTTGATCTGGTTTTGACATCTTTCTTTGCATGAAAGACATCTTCCGAAATCAGATCAAATATCATCAATTAATCCGGGGTTTTTAAAACGGTGAAGGAAAACATCGTGAGGAAACCTGAATACCATAGCGATTCATAAGAATTTATATGGTATGTAAGTCCGCCAACCCGCACTAGGCCAGCGTGGTGGACTACATGGCCTAACCACTCTCAATCGTACTCTCGATTGTAGAGTAGGCCCGAGCCCTGCAGTGGGACGTATATGGGCTGATACAGAATCCAGGGTTGGATTCTTGTTAATACTTGTCACTCTTCACTTGTCTAATCTTTGTCGAAGTCATCACCAGACATTTTAAATTGTAAATTCAAGTTTACACAACACCTATTATTACGAACCGTGTCTCACACTTCATAACTCTATATATAACTATTTTATCTGCATTGTTATCAATAATCAAAAAACAATTCATGTGTTTGTTCTATGATACAATGTTGCCGACAGGTGTTATGCAAATATTGTGTTTCAGGCTCGTGACCTGATCCAGGTGAAATGGCGTCGTTCTTGGAAACACTGTCAAAACAAAGGCTTTATAATATTTACATGATAATTTCTTTATTTAGAAGATAAAAATGCATGAGAATGATAAATTTTGTTGCATTTTGCAACTAGTGAATAACAATTCATGATGTGTAATCGTTTTTAGCGACGCCACATGTTAACACAAACATGAAATATTTAAAAAGAGAAAACAAACAGGAAAAGAAAAAACACACTAGACTATTCGTGTTGCATAAGGGTTTTTTTGAGCCTTTTCTACTACGTCGTTTTCAAAGTATGAGTTAATTATCTTTTCAAATACTTCTTCAATAAATAGTCTAGATTTTCAAGATTAAAATCGGTATATTCCGAAACATTATTTAGTATGCCTACATTATACATGCTGGCGACCCAAAAAGCTTAGTGCGATGGCAATTAATGACCCGATCCGACGCTATAGAGGGCGGTTTTTCCCAGATTAAGGTTAACCCACAAAGGCCATATATTTTCTGTACACAAACCCCACCACCCTATAGCACCCCCGTCACCACTTTGATGGCACTAGAGTGGAAACCTTAATCGATGTATATCCACACAACTCAAATTATAAATAATGTTAAATACTTGAGTTAACAATTTAGTAATAAGAGAACAAATTACAATGCATGTTGATAAAACATTCCTATATAAATAAAGCCGCAAATGTTTGGGATAGTCACGTACTTTCAAAGTAAAAGGATTATAAAATAAAACCGTAAATACAGTGTAAATGAAAAGCGAACCCTTTCAATCTTGTTGTATTATTTATTCGGTGTCCGGTCTCGACGGAAGGTCTCGATCGATTTTCATTTTTCAAAGAAAGTAATTTGGATCCACGAATGTTTCAGTAATGATTTGTTAAGAGCGATAACAACCTTCTTAAATTGATTATAGACACGTTTAGACTTTAGTAAAATAAGGTATCAAACCCCGAGCATTACTTAACTAAAATAGATTTAACATTAAATTGAAAATGTATCAATCATGAGAATGGGTAGCAACAGTTTTTAATAAATGAAGAGGGTATGAGATAAATTATTTACTCTGAAAGCTATCAGGATGAAACTGTTCTAAAAGGTCCTCAGTTCGACAAAAGACTTGATTCAACTGATATAAGCGGCAATACATTTGATAAAGATGCAGACAGATAACGACCACAGACAGAGCACTTAGCTACAAAGACTTATTCTAAGAACTTCTAATTGCGACGCGAATTGGGAGTGATATTTGATTTCAACTAAACACTGTCTTTACTTTTTTAAATAAAAAAACTACTTAGGTACCTATATTAGGTTCTTTTCCACCAAAATATTGAAATGTAAATGAACTGAATTGGCGAGTCTAAATTAAAATATAATATCGAAATACCAAAATCTATTTGTCGCTTATATGAATCGAGTGTTTTTGTTTCCAACACCAAAAATCACTCGATTTGTATGAGAACAGATATTTTGTGAGAGCAATTCGGTTTGATAACAATAATACATTGTCATGATCATATGATATCCCGATAGATTTATCTGGCAGACAGAAGCCCAATCTTTTTCAAACACGCATACAAATAAAGGTATATAGATAAGAGAAGATCGAATTTTATGAAAGAAAAAAATCATAACATTCATATGACCTTATGTTTTTAAAATAGTTAATTCCGTCTAATATTAGCATCTCAATACCCACGCAAGAATACACTTCTCTCTCGGGTGATATTGCCTGTTGACGTAATAGATATTGGAGTGAAATGGAACGTCTGCTTCCACGGAAAACGTACATACTACACACGCGTCCATCCCGGTAAATATCCGTGTTCCGCTGAATAACTCAATACCAATACTTAGATATTCTTATACCGATTATATTCCGTGTCCTAAACGGTTTTAAAATGGTTTGGTAAATTGAAATTTAGAACACCAATAATTCTTGGTACCCCTCCTCATTTATTATTTCCTTTGCTCTTTTTGCTGGTAATATATGTACGCATCGGTAAATATTATGGGTATTTATCATCGGCTACAATCATTTACCTTCAGCTGAACTTCTTTGGATATGTTTTGTATCATAGAAATAAACAGGACTCTAGTTTTGAGGCCCAATCATCAAAATTTGACATCCAATACAGATAAAGACTTGATAGCGATGTGTTAAATTTACAAAATGACCTTTTCATTTGGTTTTATAACGTAAATGCCCAATAAGAAGTCAACGGCATTCAAAAACATTCCAGGCGGTATCAGAAATACTCATACAATTAAATTTATTCTGAGGCACATGACAATTTGCCTTCGAGGCGAGAATGCCATAAAATTGAAGCTGAAAGCTGTGCGCAAAGCATTTTCCGTTGTTTTTCTTCAATTAATAAGATTCCGCTGGGACAGGAATCACGGAATTTTCCCGGAGATGAAATATTATTCTCTAATTTCCCGATTGAATTAGATTGACGTAGCTTTTTCTGTCATTTTAACGTTTTGTGAAACCTTTATTCGGTTTTGAGACAATCAGTGCTTTTCAAATAATAAAGAAAATATTTACTCTTTTGTAATTTCAGCTGTTTATTTTAATATCGTAATTTTTAATTGCTTTGTATCCTTATGAGTTAAACATAAATTTATAATACCCATCTGATGTTACACGAAGCGAAAAATAATACATATATATACAAATCACACTACATTGTCAATAAAATACATGTGTATAATACCATGTAATTAGTGTTCAAGTTTTATGTCTCTGTACCTAAACGCTGCAATATTGCATGGAATTTTCCTCCACACGCCGTCGATTTTTACACAAGCTTTTCAACCACTTGACCTAGTTGAAGCAATCCTTGGTATCTCGGCCTGGGCATTTCCCTTGTAGACTGAGTGCCCTCCCAGTGGAAATGGTCTGACAGAAACAAATTGCCCTTTGTGCCGTATAGTGTACACTGTACAGTAAAACTTGCTGAGAAAACAATAAACTATAGGAGATGGGAAAATGCCCCGAGTTCTTTTTACCAAACGAACCGTCTGCTAAAACTTTCATATACTATATATCTTATTTTCAAGTGCACAGAATATACACAATTCAAGTCAGTTTTCGAGGAATATAAAGAATATAAAAAGTGCAGAATTCACAATTTGACAATAAATGGGGCAAAAATGACATGGCAAGTCACTTATGTTTCCTCATTATTAATTATTTCACCTACACGACAAAGGGTGCCTTATAGCACAATAGAAATTGAAGAACGTGCTCACCACTTTCAAACTATCCTAAAAAAACTATCGCAAGTTCCATAGTAAGGTTTAAAGTACAAGCTATCAACGGCAGGATAACTTTGGTCAAAGGAACAATTTATCGCTGGGAATTTTACTATTAACGGTATCAAAAGTTTTAAAAGCCTAGAGCAAAAATACTTAAATGTTTCCTAGCAATAATATGATGCTATTTATGTTATTGAATTTAATAATTATATTTCACATTGCAGAAAATTGGCGAACTTGTTAAATATCACACACCAAAAGAAACAACGATACAGCCAGCCATCATCTTTTATTTATAATTGTCACTATATATTTGTCCTAATTCAGACTATATGTATATGGCTTTTAACTTTGAAATACTTTACATTTCGTCGCCATTCGTGGCCAAACAATTATATTTCCAATTAAGTCTACCACACTGAAATGGTAATGTCGCTTTGGGTACATTTTCTAGTAATAGACTTGGCTTAATAATAATATAATGTTATAATAATTATAACTACTTTAGCACTAAGTTTAGTACACTACTTATTTTCTAGTTTTTTTGAGATTTTATACTCACATTATTATTAACAAACCAAGTTTTAATTTAATACCAACAATATATACGGAATGATAATAATATGATATAATGACGTGAACAAATATATCTCAATTACGACACAAAAATGAAAAAATTGGCAATCGGAGACGTAGTTCACTGCGGTAAACAAGTTATGATGTTCACAAGAGCCATTTATCAAATCGATTGTGTATGTCTGCCCATCGTTGTAAAAGTACACCGATAAAACCTATTTAACGTCACGATCATGTCTTGATTATACTTTTCCTGTTAATAATAACATACAAAGTACCTGCTAATACTAAAAGTGATACTAGATACCATTGCTATGTTACGGTTTAAAGTATAAAAAGTAAAATCCATCAAATACAGTTCATTTGAGAGAGGTTATCGACACAGCCTATAAAAGGTTGTTAAGTAAGGAAACGCTTCAAAGTGTGTCAAGGAGATAATGCTAGAAGCACTCAGGATATTCGCTTTGTAGACGTAAAGCACTTTAACTCCGTCTGCCACTATTATTCCATTACGAGGAATAAGACCAGAGAAAAGAATTAGGTATCCTAAGAGGAATTCGGAGTAAAAGTAAATTAAGTTATTTGAAAAGGAATTTCTAATTTTCCTTGCGTAAGCGTTGATACATTTATAAAAGGTAATTTAATTTTAAAAGAGGTTTTATATAAAATGCATAAACTGGAAATGCCAAACTTCCATTATAGTTATAAATATTAAAATATAAAATATACAAAATAGGAAAATAGTAAGTACAAATTATTTTCGTTTCCAATTTTCCTCCACCACGCAAGCATTTCTTATGCATTCAAAATTTCAATGACGCAGTCTAATATCTGAATTTTATGTACCTCAATCTTACAGTCGGTTTCATGATTAATTCAAGATCGAGTCGGATAAAAACCGAAACTACGTAAGAGAATATATGGCCTAACTACTCTCAATCGTACTCCTGATTGTTGAAGAGGCCAACACAATGCAGTGGGACGTATACATATATGGGCTGATACAGACGTAAGAGAAAAAATGGAATGTTTCAACTTTCAAGATGATTATACTTATAATGTATAACTTAATAAAGAATAGCAAGGACACATTTTAATAATCTCAAGTCCTATTTAACGTATTTCTTCATTCTCATACATCGTAACCTAATCATAATATTTTTTGGTGCTTACGGTCGTTTGCCAACTATCGATTTAGCAACACCTGGCAATTTCTCTCCGGCCTCAACATTCATTTTCAGCCACAATAGTTCACTGTTGAACATAGGCCTCCCACAAAACAGTTGAATATGGTTACCATTGTACCATATTCATCTGTTCTGTGGGCGTCCTTAAGGATCTCTGCAGTAACCTGACAGAGCCTGTACAGCGACTTAATGCTTTCTTTCTTAAATCATTGTTGTATCAGGAATGTATGCCCCTTTATATTGCTTGAATTACAAATGCATTTTAAATATATTTATGTATGTAAGTCGAGCGAGCGTATGACCGTACAAGCATACGCGTGACATTGTGTGAGCGACCTTGCGAGTCGATTACGTGGTGTGACGTGCCACGGTGACACACCCACCGGACCGTTCGACTTAACGACCACTACTCGATGTAATTCCATACAAAGCAATATCACCTTTATTTTGATGCTAGTAAAATTGCTAATTGATCTTTATAACGGGTCTTAACAGCTGGATGTGGAAAGTATTGAGATAAATTCGCTGCTGATGTTAGACATATGTATATTTTCCGGTACATAGAATTACTGGTAAACACAATTTAATTCCAATCATAAACAAAAATCAAGGCAGTATTTAAAGAAAGATAACTTTGATTTCTGTTACAGCTTCTAAAAAATATCTACCTAAATAATGATTTATGGGACATTTATTCAGAAAATGGTGTAATAAATCCTTAGTTAACGAATATACAGACTTATATTTCACCACCTGCCCGCCCCCGGCATTACATTTCTAGTAAAACCTGACGGATTGATATCGGGTAATAGAAGGCAGTATTTAGTCTAGCAATTACGCAAGTCCGTAGACCAATTGCCAAAGCATTTTCGCATTTATAATGGCGAGGAACATTCCTGGGTTTACCAAAATTCCAACAGCGCGATTCGAAATCTTAAGGTGACGTCACATTGCAATTATATTTCGTCATTCCATGATATTTAGTTTTACACAAAGCGAAGCTAACTTGACCTTAATTGAATTAGCTGGATTTGGTAGTGTTGCAATTAACACATGTTAATTACCAATACTTTCTCTTCTTACAACATTTTTAAATAAAATTACAACCGTAAAGTGCATAAATCCTCAAAACTTATGCATGTCTTACTTTAAACATATTGATATTTTATAAAATTAGAATTTAACTCTTATCACAGACCTATGTAAATAGTTAGTCACTGTTGTAATTTTGTTAAACTGTATTGGCCAAAACGTTTCACTTCGAATCGGTGATATTTTAATTAAATTATATAGATAATTGACGTTTCTCTGTTTAATTCAGAGATTTCAGTAATTCATAGACGTCTAGACGGAATATTTAATAAAATATTTGTGGTAAGTCTGTATCAGTGATAGGTATTATGTGTTAGCATACATTAGGTTGTTTGTTATGTTAATGATTAATTAATATTAATGATATCTCATTTACATCCCTTCACTAGGTACTCAAGGGTCCCTTCTACGGTTATGAGCTTTTACACCTTAGTTCACACCTTAGTTAATTTAGTTAGGATTGTTTTTTCCGCCTATTGCAAAATAAGGCTTATGAATTTCGTACAAGGCCTCTGCCAAACATCAATTTTTTTACAGTAGGTACCTATTTTACTTCAAATCCCCATTTCATAAACACATTAAAATGTTAATTGCTTTCCTTAGCGAGTGTTTAAATACTCAAAACGTGAAATCTCAATGTTTATCTAACTCCGGTCGTAATTTACGAAACGGAAATTTAAATACCCGTGTTCGAGCTGTGTTTCGGCGTCCTATGCAAATGTATGGATATTGGACATGTTTGATTTGTGTACATTGTTATCTGGAGCGATAGTTTGCAGGCATCTTGTCGAGAGAAGTGACCTGCACAATCGCTAGTGTATGCTGATACATCGCATTGAACTATTGTCATGGATCTAAAGATAAATAGGCAATAATTAATTATTTATTTATAAACTTTATTGCACACAAAAAGAAATACAAATAAAACGAAAATCACAGTCATAAAAGTATAATTGAATCGATACAATTTGATCGATAAAGTACAATTAAATCGATTTATATTTTTAATTTCTATTTTTCTTAATTTTCATGCATGCTGTGGCACCTGAATTTTATGTCGGTCTTCTTAATGTAACCACTGTTTCTTTCAAGAATAAAAATACAATAAAATAGGCGATGTTTGATGTCAGTCTTATAGTATGGTTTGTTTTATTTATCAACCACTCTCAATCGCACTGTGGATTGTAGAGGAGGCCCGTGCCCTGCATTGGGACACTTATGGGCTGAAACAGTACAATAGATACAGTTGTTTTTATCCACACTTAAATCAATGTCGACAACAAACAACTTATTCTCCTCTCAATACTAGTTACGTATAAATCTATTTAATAATTATGGTAACAACTAAACTAATTTAAAATTTTAACATAATATTACCTACTTCGTTCATAATGGAATTTATGATAAGATCTAACTGTCTAGATTCGTCAAGTATCCTCCTATCTACTATTTACTAGTCATGTCTGGATCTCAGAAGTTAAGTTTAACAGGTATCATAACGATTTATATATATCTGGGTGCGAAACATAAATTGACATAACAGTGTATTCGCCTAGTCATGCATAGATATGTGAAAAAGTATATTATATCGATGTAATCATGGATTTAGCACAAAAATATTCGAGGAAATATAACGCACTGAATTTTGTATGAGGCGTAACACAAATTTCTAGTAGCTTGGCATAATCGATATTTCGACACGAGTGCTTAAATTCTCCTTGACGGTATAAAGAATACTGCCTAATCTATATATATGAATTATGATGGTCATGTTATTTATAAACAAACATTTAATAACAATAGCTGGTTACATTATCATATACTCGTAATTACTGGTTACACCTACAAAACAAAATTCTTCCTTTTCTTTTTTTTAGGATCCCAATAATGTGTGAAATGGGATTTCCAATAATTGGGTTATATTATTCAAAATATTTATGTGATCAATATTTTAATAGCAACATTTAGTTGGTGATTTTTGTTCATGAAAATTGGAACCAGCAAAGGCGTCATATACTAATACCAAGCAATAAGTCTTAAAATAATGAGAAAAATAATGAATAAATTCTTTGATTATATTATGTTTAATAACTCATTGTTTAATTTGTTGTATTATGGTACATATTGATGTTTAATGATGTTTCATCACCTGTTTATTATAGTTTGGTTTTGGTTTGGTTGAAGAATTATATATTTTTTCTCGTCTGATAGTTCAACTCAAAATGGCCAAATAAAACTGGTATAAGTCTAAATAGAGTTTAACTATTTTTTACATTCACAGTCCTAAAGTGTAACAAGTCGAAAAATAGCGCTTATAATAATAATGGGCTACATTATTTGATTTCTGTATTTATGTAAAATATAAATCATCATTAGAAAAATGTTCGGAACGCACGACTGAAGTCTTGTGAGGTTACCAATGGTCTTAATTTCTTCTCCGCTGTATAATGTCTCTCCAGCAATTTGCTACTACGGAATCCGTAAAATATTAGAAACAACTAACAAAATTACTATTTAGTGCATGACGTCATGGGTTTCATTTATATTATGAAGGTAAGTTATTATTTGCTCATCAAATAAATAATGCCATTTTTTAAATAATTTTCTTCTGATTAAAAGATGATGTAAGGGTCTTTGTATTTTATCTTCCATAGTTTCAGCAAATCTCCCTAGTACTAAAGTGGCAACACCGGCTAGTGAAACTCACCTTCAAAATAACGACTTAAAATATCGTGTTTTCTTTAAATAATATTGGTTTAACAACAAAGCGTACCGATGAAAAGTGATAGTGGTGTTATTATACAGTTTTCCCACATAATTGTGATACAATTTGACAGCACAAACCGGCATAATTGATTATTTTTCGGGAGCACGTTATCCATATTATTATTATAATATATTTTGATATACTTTCTATCTGCGGGAACATGTAATTAGTGTATAGTTGTTATCAATGATTTGTTATAGTATCACTGTATGTTTCCTTAAAATAAATAAAATAAAATAAAAATATGTAACTCAAATGACACTGACGTACGTGAGAAGCGAGTCTACCAAATTTGGTAGACTTGATTTGAGCCGTGCGGTAAGGTAAATGTGTCCATCTAGACGAGTATATAATCAAAGAAATAACTTAATCATTCAAATATTTATAATATTCACGCATCAATTGAAATTATCGGCCTATATAGTACAAGGCATGCAATTTAGATAAGATTAAGATGATAATAGCGATCCATCCGAACTTCAATCTTAATTCTTTTGTGCCAATCATTGTGTTTTAATATTTAATAATGTGTTTTCAATTTTATACTATTATAATTAAATGCTAATGACACTGCTACATTGTGGAATTCGAGTTACCTGTCGCTAACCACATTACATAAACTATTGCGGAAAAAATATCTGCGTATGATGCAGTGGACTAACCACAAGAAAACACCTAATCATAATAACACGCAAGGGAGAAGGCGCAGGAACAAACACACAAGCACAGTTGCTCATATTACATATGTATATTATTTCCCACTCTCATTAATTAACTGATTAAAATTAGGGCACATCTATAATAATTTGATATTTTAAAATTTTATGAAAGGTACATAAAAGTGATGTAAACAAGTCCTCAGGTGATTTGCAAATTGGAATCTAGAATCTAGAATATTTGGTTGGTTTTCAAGTGTTGCAGGTTTATCTGATTCCCAACAGAACGTAAAAACTTACTTTTAATTTATAACTAGTTGGTACTGAGCTATCACATTTAAATTATTGTTAGCGAAAAGAATCATAAGAATATTCATAATTTTTTTTAAATTCCATTATCGTAATTGAGCACTCGTTTCGTATAAATTTGACGAAAGTATAATTAACATTGCTAATTAAAATAAGTAACAATTAATTACTCCAAAATTTCTTGATGGTTAATTTGGTACACCAAATTTTTTACTGTATTTATTACCATCAAATTCACATGTTTGCACATGAAACCAAACATAATAGAAAGACAAGTCGAGTTTTATACGGGGACGTCGAATAGAACTTTTCAAACATATTCCTTATAAGAAATGCAATGAAAAGAAAACATTCTGGTTGCCCCGCTAGAGAACATCCGAGCATATATTACCCCTTGGCGTACAACTCAGCGATATTTCAGATAAACCCTGACTTCTTCAAATCAGGTTCTTCAAATTCAAATGTCAGCGCATTCACGGTAAGCCACATGTAGTAGTATTTCGAAATAATTAGGAATTGTATGGTAACTTTAATTTTACCCCGCATACTTATTTTAATGTGTCAATCACTATCGCTTGTTTTATTTTAAGTAAGTACTTATTTGTTAAGATACATATTTTCATTTGCGAGATTAATAAAGTGTCCCATGTCAGCAGATATCATCTTCACTGTAAACTTTTCAAATATCACACCTACAGCTACAGTAAGTTATTTTGTAAGTCCAGAACACAATCTAAAATTTATCCTTGTAAAAAAAGTCTCTACAGCAGTAAGGCGAAAGAACGAATTTCCATAATCGAAATACGTGTTTAATCTTTTCTTTGAAACGTTATTTACACGTCTGTAAAGACAATCATATTACGAAGCGTTTCGTATGCTAACATAAATACTATATTTATAATGGTTTCTTAGATTTACGCGAATGTTACACATTGAAATAAGACTATTATTTACGGATTTTATCGCGGATTTGGTTTAATTTTTACATTTTTTGAGTTCCCGACGTTTCGATTACTTTACAGCTTTCGTGGTCACGGGGCGGACTGACGGTCAGTCTATAATAGTCAATAATAGTCTTATTTCAATACTATATTTATTATACTCGAAACTTCATAACGAAAATATCCTTGATATAAAACAGATGGTATAGAAGCTCTGCTATTGAAAGGTTATCATTTTCAAAAGAGGTAGTTCATCGCTTTCCATTTTCGCTCATTTGTATTAACACGAGTATTTACTAAAAGAAAATGATATAAAAATGTTCAATGTCATGTCAGGTGGTACCATAATATGACATGGAACGCAAATAAATGCTTTTTAAAAGGCCTACTTAGAACTATGTAATATACTAAGAACGAATGATTTTTATTGTTATTATTATAAGACATAATTTATAATGCAATAAAGAATCATTCAATAGATTTACGTAAAAGAGCAGAAAATATTCACCCATTTGCCAAATATGTGTACATATTTATAATATTAATACGTTAGTGTGAGAAATTTTCAAATTAAAGCTGTATTTTATTTTCTATTTATATTTATAATCAAAAATACCATACGTAAACATTCCACAGACAAATAATTACAGACACGTTATGAAACTGCTAATAATTTTACATTCGCGACACGACGCGATCCGATCTCGAAGCAGAATACCCCCAGCGTTCCGAGTCACCCCACTTGAGCGTATGACTGGCGCCACCCCTATTTAACAGGGGCGCAAGCACTAGCCATTTCTATAGCCCCGTCGCTCAAGGTCTTATATGAGTGGACGATTGTTTTTTTTTCTTTTCTTTATTACGTATTAAAATAATTGTAAATAAGTTTAATACAAGTATGAAATCGTACGATACTCGATGCGTATTTTCCATTGTAACTTTGTCCTTAACGTGAATGTGTTACGTGATACGTCATTCGCGGAACATTACCGTGTCATTTTTTTTAGTCCGGAACCAAATAACCTTGTAAGTTGTGAGTGTTTAGAAAACGAAATGTGAGTAATAAGTTATGGGGAAGCAAGTTACAAATATTTACATAATGCATAGTCATGATGACAAGCGAAAAATTTACTAATTCTTAAACCACGTTTTTTTCTGTTTATGTCTTACGTGTGTATTGAGAGTTGTTCAACATGGATCTTATTAATGATTACACAATACAATGAAATATCTAACAAAACCTTCTCCGATACTGTGAAAGGTCTTAGTATCATGCCTTATACAGTCAATATGTGCTTAACAACAAATGCAATTAAAATATTTACACACATCGACACATACGCAACGTGTTTGTATTAGTGCTACATAAACAATAACATATTTATATTCCACATAGTTACATAAATCTTGGCAAATATTACATTTCCTTTAGGCTTTATGATTGCGTAGATAGATTAGCGGAATTTTAATTATGTAATTTGACTTTGACAACATTCAAATAAGTTGCTAATTTTAAACTATTGAAATTTATCAGCGTTTATGGACTATTCCGTTTTCTAACTATAGACAGGTAATTTGCATCCCATCAAAACATCCTGTAAAAAAATTCTAAGTCTCGCAGCTCAGGTTTTCTACCGCAAAAAATTGTGAGATGCATGTAATAATACCAAGTCGATTAATTTATTTAGTCCTTGCTTAAGGGACCTTCTGTATAAAGTTATTACGTAAGTTATTATCATATCAATATTAAAAATTCTTTACGTTTTAAATAAATGGATCGACTTGACGTAACTTTTGTAATCCTATTTATATGGGATTACAAAGTTATTCACGCAGTTGGTCTATCTAGAAAACTAGACACAAATTATGAAATGTTTGAATTTTCCCTTACTTTAGACACTAAACACAAATTATATTCTAAATTTAAAGGTTCTATGTCTGCTAGAAGTGCCTTAGACTTTTGATGATCGGTCAGTCAGTCAGTGAGTGAAAAATTAAGAAAGTTTGACTAGTTAAAATTCTTAAACTACTGGTTCAAATTGAATGAAATTTTAAATATACCGTGTTTACACAATGCCTGCTCAGTAACTGAAAATCCATGCTTCAGGCTTCTTGCTTTAACCACAACGAAGTTATAGGGGGTTGAAAATGGTCTGAATTGCTTCGAGAAAACGATAGTACGACTGTGCCGCTTTTTAGCTCTACTTGGAGAGGGCACTGCCGTGCCCCCAGATCGAACCGGAAATAAATGTTGTGTACATTGATATTATTTAACGAGTTCCGATTTCTATAAGGAATGTAAGGTGAACAAGTGTAATTGACGGACTAATGTCATATACGTACGAATCATATTATTATGATAACAAGTGTCCACTCTATGTACAGTTTTATTGGGTATTCTACGCTTTTAAACTCCATCGTTTGAATATTGTTATGAAAGAAAATAAAAATATTTACTGCCCATGGGCCATGATTATTACTTGTTTTACGTATGAAAGTGAGTAAATTCTGTGATTTACAGGCTGCAATTTTATTGCAACTTACAAATACCTAGGATAATAAAAAATATTCACTGACGTAACAAAAGTAAATAAACTAGCCATGTGACAAAAAAAACGTTTGTTGACATCACGCTGAAACGTACACGTGAACTTTGACGTCCGGTGTAAAGTTCAAAACAAACATGCATAGGCCGGCGAACGCTCGCGAGTCGCGACTGACGACTGGCAACCAGCGAAACAAACAAAACACTGTCATGTCATAGCGATGCACATGTCACAATAATGCGAGACACTTCTTCCGTGCTGCAGCCATGACCTAACCAAATCGCATATATTGAATAAATGTTTGAGATGTGTTGAGTCACGTACCTTGTTGAGTCCGGGGTGTTTGAGCCGGTCAAGGCCGGAGACCCGGTTGGTGGACTGGCCGTCGCCCGAGCCCCATACTCCGATGCGATCGCGTTCCATTTCGTACGTACAGTTGGCTCGGCTCGCGGGTTGCGACTGCTTGCCGGTGGCAAACGCGGCGCCGCTTTTGTCTCGGTGCGCGGGGGGCGCCGGACTCATCGCGGTCTCGCTCCTGGGAAAGCGGGAAAACTTTTCAGCGATAACAGCGATACGGACCGCAACGCGCCGCCACCACCCGATAACAGATGGCGCGGCGTATGACCTGTATTTATTTTCGTTTTTAACCACCACTGGTGATATGGGGGTGTGATATTATTTAGTTTTATAAAAGATTTAAAAAATGTGTACATTAAATATCATAATGATAAATGTGTTTTTTTTTTAAATGAGAATAATAATAAAAATATGTATCTATTATTAGTTACAACGAGGAAATTACTTTTTTGACAAGTTTAAAAATAATCATATACAGGGTATCTCAAGACTGCTACCGAAAACGAAGCCGGGTGGTAGTTTTAGTGGCTACTAACATAATGCAATTAAAAATTTCGCATAGAAACGAGACAATTATTTTTTATGATTTTTTAAATATCGTCATTTTGGGGTGGTAAATCTATAGTTTTAGCTAAAATAATAATTTAATCTCTTTTATACCTTAGATTATTTATCAATAAAAGGGTATACACTATTATTTTAGGAAAAAATGTATTTACCACCCAAATATAGCCATAGGAAAAAAAATAACAAAAAAAAATTGACGCTTTTTTTGAAACGTTTTCTGTTGCATTGTGTCTGAAGTCGCTTAAACTACCACCCGGCTTCGTTTTCGGTAGCAGTCTTGATATACCCTGTATGTAAATTTATAAGATAAATAATGTAATTCCTTTGCTTCTAAACTAGTGAAACTCCGAAATAATATCAAGAAGTATTCTAAAAATTTGTAAAATACAGATAGTTTCATGAAAATTCTAACGGATCATGCTGTTTATGTATATAAAGCGCACACGAGTACCTGTGTTATCGAAAAACCACATTCAATACGATGATAAATAATTATAAGTGTCAACGACACTGAAAATGCGGTAGTGTTTTGATATAGGTACACACATTCATGATTCCTGAGTTTTATAACGGTTATTTTTATTTTATTTTATTTTTTAAATTGAGGACCTCCAACGAAGGATACACGACATATAATAAAGACAATGGTATAGGAATGTTGTGGTTTACATTTCGACGTGATCTTCAATTATGGGAGACCACAGCATGCAAAATTAAATAATTATACAATGACAAAATATATTAAAAATAATTAAGACTGAATTTGAAATTAAGTAATGAATTTAAATTTAAATTAAGTAATAAATAATAAAGTAATTTTAAAAGTGATCCAATTGAATATAACATAATGGAGAAAAAATATAACATAATGGAGAAAGTAAATAACTAAGTTTATCATTTATTAGGGGTACATAACAATTGCAAGACTTGTTTTCTGTAATGTGAATTGTTCGTGATGTCTATGTCATGTGCTTTTGCAATAGTATTAGGTATATTGTCTACAGAGCCTTGGTATTGTAGAGAAATAACCCAAGTTGGTCTTGGATGACGGAATATATAAGAGGATGTATGTGCTTTTACGTGGAATTCTAGTTGGAGCGTTAATACTAAGTGCACCTACAAGCTCACTGCAGTCCAAGGTACCGTTAAACATCTTTTGTAGAAACAATAGATCGGTTTTCTTTCTGCGTGCGGCTAAGATTCTCGATGTAGTTTTTTTTAAATATCCTCTTCTGTGTCCGAGTATTAAAATATATTTCTTTACTTTCTTCGTCGTATACCTGTCACTATCCGACAATTACAAGAGAACGGAGGAACATGACATTATATTAGATATTTTGTTTATAATTTTACGATTTCTCCGACATGAAGCCTTTTATTCATATTGTTTGTATGTACAATGCGGTTCGTAGACTTAATTTATCTAAATTATTGCTGAAAACTCTTAAAAGCGCAGGTTTCCTCCGTATGTTATCTTTACCGATAATCAAGCACTGAAATACTAATAATCCACACATTACTTCGTAAATTAGTTGGTGCGTACGTTGGATTTGACCATATAAACCGATAGGATACTACATAAAGGAGTATGGCTCTCAAGCAGCAATAAATTGGGCTATATCGGGCTATAGCTAGCGTAAGATTTACTAAATCGATTTATATATTTTATTTTCATTCCAGGCCTTAGGTGCACGTTGTCATCTGAATACGCGCTATGTATATCCTGTCTCACACTAGTTGCAACCTGTATGTGCTGTGATATACGGCCTCTTTAATAGACAATTTATAAACCTATTTTAGTTATTTAATTTTTTATCTCTTCCGAAGGACTTTGGAATTCAGTTTCAGCAAAGACTGGTGGTATGATGTGTGTATATTTCTCCCGCCAAACAGGAGTAAATGCACTATTGTGTTTCGGTCTGAAGAACATTGTAGCCAGAGCAACTACTAGACATGTTTCTCAGGATCACGAGTGCAATGAAATGCCAAGCATTGCGTTCAAGGTGTTGTTTGTTTTTGCTATTGTTAATAAGCTGTCGTATCGCTTACAACCAGGCGAACGGCAAGCTCGTCTCAACATACATTATAATAAAAAAAACTATTCAATAACTAAAATAGGTTTATAAACTGACTATGAATATTACCGATATTTTGTTTGCATATACCTAATTTCATGATTTTAAATCGATCTATCCTTAATAGGAAAGTTATAAATATGGGAATAAGTAATAAGTAAAAATAAACAAATAAAATTTATGAATTCAAATAACACCTAATGAATAGTCAATCGTTAAAAGCTTTTAAGCGAAAAAATATTTCAGTTATTTTAAATTTCTTATCATCTGTTTCTGTGTCGTTACTAGTCTTGGTATATATAGAACTATGGACTTCTAGTCTCAATAAATAAATTATTTAGTCATTAATTTCATAATCACGTAAATCAAATTTCTACATTATATATCTATGATATGCCTATCAACATGCCAAATACAAATAGTTTTGATATTAAGAAATACTCAAAAAGATTAAAAAACAAAGTGATCATGCGTGAATCTTGATAAAAAAGATTAAACGAATTGAGTAAATTACTACTTTTTTAAGTCCACTAAATCTTAATTTGCAGTACATTATTCCTTCTCAAAATTGGTAGTATTCAGTTGGAACCAATTACATTTCACAAATAAGGACATTCCTTCATATTTCTCAAGAAATTACACCACTGAAAACACCGTGAGCGAATTGAAAGTTGCTCATTGTTGTGCAGTAAGAAAACATTGCTTCCTTCGGGAAAACCTACCGAATACCTAACACCAACACTCATTAGAGACGTAATAATTGCCCTATGCATTTGTTGTTCTTAATTTTTTTTTTATTGCAGTGAATGGCGGGACGAGCATGCCGTTCGCCTGATGGTAAGCGATACGACCGCTCATGAACAGTAGTACAACCAAACAACACCTTGAGTTACAAAGCAATGCTTGGCATTCCACTGCGCTCGCCATCCTGAGACATAAGATGTTAAGTCTCAATATGTCCAGTAGTTACTCTGGCTACAATGTCCTTTATTTATAAAATATAATATATATAATATAAAATATAATAAAATTATTAATTAATTGTATTTTTAATAATTATGGCATACATATCGTATAATGGGACGACAATGTGAACGCACCAACACTTGAGGGTTAGTATTAATGCAGACCAAGTGATTACCAACCAACGAAATACATAATTATGTATATTATATATTATGCCTATGACTGCCTCGGTGGCGTAGTTGTACTAGGGTACAGTTGCAAAGTTGAGGTCTCGGGTTCGAATTCCGGGTTGGGCAAAGTGATATTGGATTTTCTATTCATTAGCAGCCCAGAGTCAGGAATTTGTGCCCGATATGGTGATCGGCTCGCCAGCTATCAATGTGAACGCACGGGACGGAACATACAAGGCGAAATGTGGGTGTCCTAACACCTCTGCCTACCCCTTCTTGGGAAAAAGGCGTGAGTTTATGTATTTATGTATGTATTATAAGATCTTTACTTTTAATTGGAATTCACTTCCACTGACTAGTGGATAATCTTCAAATATATTTTTATTTTATATATACTTATTATTGTCTAATGTCTGGATAGCGACAATCTTGCATATTTGAAAATCCCATTTGAGTGACATCTACTTGCGTCACTTATCGGATTCATCTTGAGTATATCCGGTTTCGACCAGATTAGCAAAATGTATCAATCGGCAACCGATAATCGAATTGATTTCTCCAGCCTCCGTTGCACAGTTGGTACGACGCCGCCGCGCCTGTGAAACGAGAGGCTGAGGGTTCGATCCCGGCATAGAAACAAATGTTTCGGTGATTGACTGCTATTTTTTTCGGGTCTGGCCGCTGGCTGTTGTGAGGCCGAAATGAGGCCGATAAGTCTCTCTTAGCTTGGTATCTGATACCCACGACACAAGACTCGATTTTAATGCGGGAACAGGACTATGTATGTGAATGTAGGGTGTATTATTTATTTAATCATATATTGCCGGTGGATATTCTATTTAGACAGCATTATATCTACCATATAGTATACTATATACACTTTGTTATGCCATCTGTATCAGCCCATATACGTCCCACTGCAGGGCACGGGCCTCCTCTACAATCGAGAGTACGATTGAGAGTGGTTAGGCCATATAGTCCACCACGCTGGCCTAGTGCGGGTTGGCGGACTTACATACCATAGAATTTTTTTATAAATCGCTATGGTATGCAGGTTTCCTCACGATGTTTTCCTTCACAGTTTTAGTGCGTGGTGATTGACTATCAATACACACATGACTCTGAAAAGTCAGAGGAGTGCCCTGGGATTCGAAAACGCGACCACCGTGAACATGTTGGCAGTCGCGTCTAGTCCGTTTTACCACCAGGCCACCACGCACTTGTTATGCCATATATTACATAAATAAAAAAAATATTGAATGATTTATTTTAAGATTGACCTTAGTATTTATTTCTAAATTCTTTACTGCACCCAAAAATAATATGAAAGACGTAAGTACAAATTAATATAAATACATAATACGATTGGCGGTATTATCGCTCTAGTTGATAACTAAATACTTACAACCCTTGGATGGATATAAGAAAAGGAAAAGAAGAGATGGCAGCCTAGAAAATCAAGAATACAAGCTCTAATAAATAAGCAATATAATTATGATACTACCATCATGGTTACTCTTTTAATTAAACAATTTGAATCGCTACAACACGAAATTTCATTTCTCTAAAAGGCTATTTTCTAATAAGACGGACTAGCTGTTCCTATTAATATGTTAACTGCCTTACTCAGAAACATTTTTAAATTAAATTATTACTTAGTACAGCTTACGAACAAAATCTTTACTGACGAACAATTTGATTGATATTAAACGTCTCTGAGTTCGGCCGTAAAACAAGGACTAGTAGGGAATATAATTGACTAAAATTAAAGACTAATCATTTATAGACTAATAATCGATAGTGACAAACTACTCTACTAGGCCTACCCACAGGTTTCTCCTGCAGGGCAATGCTTGTCTCGTTGCTGGCAGGGGCAACTCATATACGGTAATACAGACCGCTCATATGCAAAAACGCCGGCTGCAAACAAAATAAAAGCTGTTTTAATCTGTATTTATTTTTTTGTAATATCAACCCTCTAGTGGAACGAAAAAAAAGGTTCTACAATTTTCAAGATCGTAATTCCTGATATATTTATAACTTTAGCTTGCATATATTATCGTCGGCATAAGTTTTTAAATACATTTATATTTGATGTGATTAATTTATCATGAGTACGGCTGTAGAAAGGAATGTCATAACGGGATTTGCTTCTCAGTGCGCTTTGTGTGAAATTTTCAATTAAATAGGAATTCATAGAGAATTTATTTTTTTATTGCTTTGAATAGCGAGACGTGCATGCCGTTTACTTAATATTAAGCGACTACTCATGACCAGTAGCAAACAAAACAACACCTTGAATTACAAAAGAATTCTTGGCATACCACTGCGCTCGCCATCCTGAGACGTGAAATGCTAAGTCTCAATTACTCTGACTACAATATCGTTCAAACCGGAACTCAACAGTGCTGCAACTTTGCTGTTGGGCGAGAGAACAAGACACTACGGTGGTTTCTGCCACCATTTCTTTAAATCCATGAAAAAAGTTCGATTAAAATACAAGGTATATCAAGACTGCTACCGAAAACGAAGCCGGGTGGTAGTTAAAGCGACTTCAGACACAATGCAACAGAAAAAATTGCAAAGAAAAACGACCATTTTTTTTGTTATTTTTTTCCTATGACCATATTTGGGTGGTAAATACATTTTTTCCTAAAATAACAGTGTATATCCTTTTATTTATAAATAATCTAAGATATAAAAGTGTTTAAATTATTATTTTAGCAAAAACTATGGATTTACCACCCAGAAATGACGATATTTAAAAAATCATAAAAAATCATTGTCGCTTTTTCTTTGCGAAATTTTTAGTTGCATTGTGTTTGTAGCCACTAAAACTACCACCCGGCTTCGTTTTCGGTAGCAGTCTTGAGATACCCGGTATGAACCAAACTTCATATACGAGTATCTATGTATGTAGGTGTTTAATAGCGGTTAGACAACCCGATAGAGAATTTAGCGTTATTTTTTCTCCGGGCACATTTTTATTGTTAAAACTGGACCTTTGACATTATTGACATGGGATTATATTATGCTCACGTTCTGCCACACGACTGCCCCCTACCACTCGATATGTTCCCTTATCATTTACCCGATGATAATGTCATCTCGGCACAACATGATCAATTAATGACAATCAGACATGCGTGAAACATTAGCTCCAAATATTATCAATTCTAAAATTTGTCCAAAATTAATATGGAATATTTTTTTTTTTATTGCTTTGAATGGCTAGACGAGCATGCCGTTCGCCTGATGGTAAGCGATGCGGCCGCTCATGAACAGTAGCAAAACCAAACAATACCTTGATTTACAAAGCAATGCTTGGCATTCCAATGCGCTCGCCATCCTGAGACACAAGATGTTAAGTCTCAATATGTCCAGTAGTTACTCTGGCTACAATGTCCTTCAATCCGAAACACAACAGTGCATTTAAACTGCTGTTTGACGGGAGAAATAGACATTGCGGTGGTATCCACCCAGGCAGCCTCTCACATATGAGAGACCTACCACCAGTGATTGTAACAGTATTACAAATATTTTGTTTTCCTTGATTCAAACGGAGGAAAGTGCAACATACAGCCACTGCAAATTTATTATTTGTTTTGATTATTAATTTAAATGTCAATTATTCTTGGTATTTATAGTCACATTTGGTAGACTATTTATACCAACCAGGAAATGACCTTCATAAATAACAACAGACAAAAAGCTACAATGGCAGAAATATCAACTTTTGTTGCTTATAATATTTACTTTCGGTAACATGTTGATACATATTTATCTACATACTTATCATGTATTACACAATGCCTCCGATAAATTACTGTTTACAGCTATTTGAACTGAAAACTTCAGAGGAAAAGAAAATTCGATACGAAAGCAAACATTTACCTGACACATGCGCTAACAATGCATACGGCTATCTACATCACAATACACATAATACAATGAAACAAGATAATTTTACCAACCTTTCCTGTCGACGACAGCTGCTTTTAATGCTCGGATAACAGCTATAAAAAGTATAGCACAATTAAAAACATAATGACGATCGCAATCGCCATGAAATTGCTATTAAACTTTCATGAAGGAACTAACAGTATGTTTCGGGGTTCTATCACTGTAACATCTCTACGGAAGTGAAGTCTGTGTGGTTTTGTTGCGTTTTTTATTTTCCAGCTCTATTTGGAATTCCTTATTTGTCTTAGGGCAGGCAAGTCCTAGGCAGGCAATCAATAATATTTAATATATTTATCTTATAAAAGATTTTACTGAAAAATGTAAGCACAGCCGGACGGCCGCACTTAAAATTTTGGATAGAATACATAACATTTTACACATTTTAATTATCTGCAATAAGAATTGCATTTAAAACAAGTACGTCTATCACCTATTGGCTATTTTTAAAATGCTCAATAACTGATGTATTTTTTTGTGAGTTTTGCTAACTTAGATCATTTCATCCATTCACTAAGGAATCCAAGAAAATATTTTACCACAAGGTGAATTCAGACCAGTTTAATTAATTGTTTATATGATTCAATTGTGGTGATTTATGGGTTTTCACTTTAGAAAATTCTATGCAGTAGATAATTAATATTGAAACATCCTGCAATGCTGTTTGTGCGTATCACAATAAAATTAGTCATTACAATTTCTGTATCTTTAGGTGTACAATGTTTCAAATGCTGAGATGTATATGTAAAATATTAAAATAATTCGCATATTAATGAATAAATATAAAGACAGGATGTTCCCAAAGAAACAATTGTAATTACAATGCTTGTGTAACGTCCATTAGTCCAATTTTACGCCCGAATACTGGAACGCAACTTAAATTTAAGTTGCGCTTAACTACATTAATCCCGCTTAAATGTACTGGCTAAGAGGGCCGTGCGCTGTTAAGAGCAACTTATTATTTGAATGGCGTTCCAGTATTCGGGCGTTAATATAGTAGAATAAAAATATAATACCAATAATATCTACACCTGGCAAGAACCGTGGAAATTATTTTTAAATATTAGTACTTGTACATAAAAATCATGAGTACTTTATGAGAATACCTTTATATCCGAAAATATAATAATTTAATAGAATCTTATAGGTTCTTTATATGCACTTATAAACCAAATTGTTAGAAATGTAATACAAAGTCAAGGCTTTTAACAATAACTAACTTACCGTTTATTTTTGTTAACGTCGACACCCGCGCCATTCACTTGACGTGCTTTCATATGTCCGTTTGACTTTACTTTACGCGACAAAAATTCCATTTTAGAAAAAAATCAAAAGAGATCAAAATTATATCACAGATTCAAAAAGTTTTACAAAAAGAGGTTGTAGTAAATTTACAGTCCAAAGGATTTATTAAACTACACTTAATTCGAATTTAATTCATTTCAATAAAATAACCGAGGATTATTTCCGGATGGTAATTTTCCTTTACTGGTGCCAGTCCAAGCTCTAGATGACAACTAAAGGTTGAATGGTGATGACGTTAATATTGCACTTATCAGAATCAATAAAATATGTTGTAACGTGAACATACCTAAAGTTATCACGCCGCGCAAAAATAAATAAACTTAAAATGCGTGACCAAGCCAATTGACACCGCTCATTTATCTGCATTAACCATTAATCTCGTCATAATATTACGTTAGGAAGTACTAATTACTTTAGGAAAAATTATAAGATTTTTTCATGTTTCGCTTTACCAAATGAAATGGCTTTATAAATACAACAATAGGGGCATTCCACGCGAAGCGGACAGGTAAAAAATCTCGATGTTTCTGATTTCAGAAATATTTGAGTATGTTCTACCTATATATGTCCTTGATTCGTGTATCAAATATTTTTTTAATATAGTGACTGGTTAAAGAATTAAGGACCTTTGAAATTTTGGCCAACTGGTGGGCATACAGTACTTCAAAGCCGATTATCTAGGCATCAAATTATTGATTAAAATAATTAAACCACTGGATTTGAAACTTCATTTAATGAGCTTTTTAATTGCATTTTTGGATACGAAAATAAATTGTTGTTTTCCATATTTTTTTTATTTTATTTTTTTTAACTTCGATTTTCACAAACTTAGACCATTTCGATTTTTTTATATTTTTTTATGAAAATAGCTAGCATTGTACAGAACATCCTTGCCAAGTTTTATTATGGGTTGGGAAGTGGTTTACGAGCTATATTGGAAATATGCGCCGCACCGCGCCAAACGCCCGTCACGTGCGTGAGCTTGCAGACATTATTTCTTTAGTACTTTGATATAATATTTGAAATAAAACGAATTATTTTTATGTGACTAACTACAAATTTATTTACAGGCTTTTACAACTTTAAATGTCACACTGTTACTTGTGCGTGTTACCATAACACCTTCAGTAGTAGGAATGAAGGCATAATATTTTTTGTGCCTGGTATTGTCGCTGCCGACTCAAATCTGCTTTTGAAAGACTCTTTTCTAGCATAGAAAATGTGCGTTTGTGGAATTGATTTTTCTCGCCCAATGGTACAAACGCTCAGCTATCGCAAATCGAAGTTAAAAAAAATAAAATAAAAAAATATGGAAAAAAACAATTTATTTTCGTATCCAAAAATGCAATTAAAAAGCTCATTAAATGAAGTTTTAAATCCAGTGGTTTAATTATTTTAATCAATAATTTTATGACTAGATAATCGGCTTTGAAGTACTGTATGCCCACCAGTTGGCCAAAATTTCAAAGGTCCTTAATTCTTTAACCAGTCACTATATTAAAAAAATATTTGATACACGAATCAAGGACATATATAGGTAGAACATACTCAAATATTTCTGAAATCAGAAACATCGAGATTTTTTACCTGTCCGCTTCGCGTGGAATGCCCCAATATTGTGAATGTATTTATCGCAGATATTCCTAATAGCGTTTTACCTAGCAATCAAACAATCATCAGACCATTGTTTTAAATATTTTTTCCATGCATGCTTAAAGCAAGTGCATACAATATGTTATGATACAAAAGACGCCCAAATGCATGTATAATTGATATTAAGATTATCGGTATTGTACCGCAGAGTATTCGTGGTTTTATGAATTTCCCGTGTAGATCCAGTTTTGAGCAGACCACCATCATTTATATTGACGAGTAAGATTTCACCACCCTCAGCGTATCTACGCTATCTGAACTGCACTGCGGTCACGACAGAGTCCATTATAGACACTTTTTTACACTTTATTAAAAATTTAAACCAAATTGCCCAACAGGTCCTCTAAGTAAAATAAAAGCAATAAATATGGGCTGGTTATTATTTACACACAGAAAGAAGACCGTTTTCATGCCGTAACAATTTCACATACATAAGTGCCAAAAATAATAATGAAATATTTAAAAACTTACGTGTTTAAAATTAAAAGCAGGAACCAACGACAAGGCGTCGTTTATCAGCGAATTCCACCTATTTACAGTGGAAACTAACCAGAGAATAACGACTGAATGTGTTCGACTAGAAACTTACCGATATCTAATACTTCTCATTTATGATTATCAACTTATATAAACAAACGTTAATCGCTCACGTAATAAGCGAAATGCAATAAAAGACACTGATTTATTTCAGTTTGTATACCTGTAAATTTTATGACTTCTATTTCTGTTTAATTGACAAATGACAGGTTAGTAACATAAATCTGCATTTATAGTGATTGTGATTTAAGTAATCCCAAGCTAATCATTAGACTAACTTTTGTCTATCTACACAATTATATGGGCCTACTTGAAATTGGATAGACATTCCAAAATGTATAAGTCACATTGACTAGTTTTGCATTCGTTTTCATTTACGAACCAAGAGAGCAACTCTTGGTGGAGACAAATATACAATCAGCTCTAAAGACTTTAATATTTAAAATGGCTATTTTGAATTGGCCCCTATTATAATATTTTCGTTTTGCATACCGAAACGTCTGCTGACAAAAATCACAGTATCACAGCTATTTAACTTTAGTTAGGATTCCAAATATACATAGGTATGTACTAGATTTCCTATGTATTTACATCGATTTCTTAAGTTTTTTTATTTAAGCAACAAAAGGCGACCTTAACAATTAAAAAAATCGGCTAACCCTATAATTTATAATCTTATAGTACGAGAGATGACAACCTAAATTCTTGTCTCATAGCAATACGGCCACAACCGCATCAAATTGATAGATTTGATTATTTCGAACTAGAAAATACCAATTTCAAACATTTTTCGTGTAGCGTTTGACCGAACTGAATTTTTGAATTCAAAAATGTCAACAAATTTTACCGGACTGTATCATAGCAATTTGTCTGATTTTCTGACTGTAGTTATATAATAGCTCTAAGATAGCGAAAACATATTTGTCAGAAGTTAATAGTGTAGCGCGAACCCAAAAAATAATTTAGAAAAATTAAAAATAAGACAAACAAAATATGATGATAGCAATCCGTCTGAAAATGTTCTTTACGGGTAAATTAAGATTAGTTAATAGGAAAAAAAAATTTTTTCAGAAGGAAATTTAGATGCCTCAAATTTTGAGACCATTTTATATATGTTAAGGAATTTTACCGATCGGTATCATAGCAATCTGTCTGAAAATTGTTGAACTTGATCAAATGAATTAACCAGATGTAAAAAAAATATATCAGAAGAATTCAGTGTAGCACCTCCCTTATCAGACAACTTTTCGATATCGACTGTGTTGAAGCGTGACTGATTGCAAGTCGGGCAATCACCTTGCTTTTGTGTTGCCTAAATAGAGCGCGGACAACGTATCCATGCTATAAAAACGTCTATTTTAATTGATAATTTTGAATTCTTAATAACTTACTCTTCCATCCCTAAAAACTTCGTCAATGGCAGATGAGCAAACCGTGCGTTATCGTTGGGAATAGAAGAAAAAAAACGTCCGCGAGCCCTCGGACAACCAGCGACACACCCACGTCCGCCTGAGCAACTTATAGTTTCTTGTCACTTTAAGTGAGCGTCAGTTCAACGGTTAGGACAGCTGGTGAGTAACTATGTATAGTAAGAGAGTGGCAGGAGCGTAACACGCAAAAAACCATTCCCACCGCAGCAGGAGCGTAAGAAGCGCTCAGGCATCGGCCAAGTGACTCAAAAACGTTCTTTTCTCTTTTGGGAGTACATGCGTCATCTAAAATGTCTGAAAACATTTTTTTTTGCAATCCTGCCAAATTTATGAACGGTAGAAAAAAAAGTCATTCGGATTGCTATAATACAGGTCGGCTAAATTTGTTGACATTTTAAAAATTCGCTTCAGCTATATACTACGCGCAAAATGTATGAAAACCAACTTATTCGTCATAAAATTATAGAATCTATGTACATTTCCAATATCAGACGTATTGCTATGATACCGACTGCCTTTTTTTTGGACACAGCAGAAATAGTCTCACATGCAATTGCCACACTTTTGACCGTTACTACCTACCTAGTCGGGTTCAGAATGACATAATCTAACGATTTTATACAGTTTCGACCGTATTGCTATGATACATGGTTTTGGTCGTCATCTCTAGGACTATTACGTTGTCTCAGGAAATAAAAGGTAGATCTTGTGTAGATCCGATAAATTCAAAATAAGAATTTCTATTTATTTATAAACTTTTTTCAAATGAAAAAGTAAGGTCATAGAATCGAATAGACGTAACATCGTGCTTAATTATATGGGACGTATCATGAAGAACACGTTAAGAGCATGTGTGTAGGTCATACAGAGTTAAGATCATTGCAAGGGCATCAAAGTGATTTATTAAATCATATGATACCACATCGACTTATTGCGTGTCTCTTCACGCTGTTATTTTGCGAGGATGGCTGAATTAATATATTTTTCGTGCTCAATTTATAATTATTGTTTCATCCTTATAGCGGTGACTATAACGTGTTATTCTGACGATTGACGCAATGAAAATATAATTGATTTGAATCACCAACCCGAGAGAGCATTAGCCAACGAAAAAGATAGTCATAAGTCGCATTTCATTATTTTTCTCCGTAATGCCGCGATGAACTCACAGATGGCGCTAGTATTTCGTTGCTGTAACTAAATAATATGTTTTAAACGAAAAGACAAAAGAGCTGTTTTAAATATAATGCATTAGGTATATATCAATAAAAATATATAATACAATTTGATTCGAAACCCATGCGATTATGCAAACTGTTATTTAATCAAATTGTTCTTCTAAAACAACTTCATTTCTGACATGTACGAAAAATTACAGATTCATGTCGAAATGTGTTATATTTCCTCATTGATTAATAAAAAGCCTCATCTGCCCTATGATAGACATCACTTTAATGCTTTTTCTAAACTAATGCTTACGGCAGTAGCGACAATGATGTTTCGTAAACCAATGAGCCACTCTTATTACAGCTGGTCATCCTACATTTTGCAATGTCTGCAAAGGCATCATTACCGGCTGTGTGCTATGACGAAATGCGGGATCTCCAAGGCAATCATACGGTTATTGAGGGGAAAGTATAGAAAACGCACCGCGCATAGAAAGTCCAGGCTTGTGTGGCCAAAGATTACATACTCTGCATGTCACAAATGCTAAGAAATATGTGTTGTTCTATACTTATACCAAAGAAATACTATAATATCGGCTTTATTCATACATAGTTTTAAAACCTATTTTCGTTAGCGAATGAACGACTTTTTAATTCAATTTGAGCGAGGAAGACAGTATATTCTCTTAGTTCCTGATTCATTCCTAAATCCTAAGACTTGATCTTAGTGTGGGGTCATTACTATGTACGTGGCTGTTTGGTGTTAAATAATTACGTTTAAATGTTATTATGAATAAGGTCGTATGTGTTTAATGATAATGGTAGCAGGTTATTCTCATCAGCCAGGGCTAAGAGCCACTGTATAGAGTATAAAACATATGTGACTCAAACATGTGTGCATATTGCATATTTTTGGCTTATCTGACCTATCATGACTAATCCCACAAGACATAAACATTAGTATAACTGTCGGGTTTTTAGAATAAAATAGATAAATAAATAAACATTAATTTAACGATTTTCATTTAGGTATATAACTATTGCATTTAGATTAATTGTATGTAATCTTATTTCTTAACCCACCTAATTGTTTAACTTTGATTTTTTCTTTAATCAATACAATAAAGTTTAACTGCGACATTGTGCCTTGGCTAAGAATTAACCGGGCGCGACTTTACAAATGTTTTTCGAGTGTGAAAAAAAAATACCCACATAGCCTTACGCCTATATATCTGAAGATGAGAGAAGTGGCATTATTGTCAATCATAGTTTGTTCTATTTCCTTTCTAAGAATATTTTAGATTGGCGATCTTATCGCCGACTTTTCGGGCAAAAACAGTCGTGCTAGGCAACTCATATAAAATGTGTGAGTTAGAAAACCTAAGCGCTGCACTGTGTAGAAAATAGGAAATCAAACCTAGAACCTAACGGTTCACAGCCCTTGCAAATACTTCTATTAGTAAGTAATAATTCTTAAAAGTAAGCCATACATATAGTTTGCATAATTGGTAGTTTATTATCATAAAAAAATCTTATGCCTCATCCGTCAAGGGATATTTATTAATTCAAAAAATATAAGAGTCAACCACATTTCACCGAAATTATTTCCGGCCCAAAATTTCGTAAATAACTAGCCTATCGACATGGCGGCAGCGATTACCAGCCACGGAAAACTTCTGATAGATGTGTCAATTCCAAATATTTACACAATTTAGGAATCGAGCCCCGGACTCACAGCAGAACTGAAGTCATTGCGATTAGTACACAATGCCATGAAAATCAAAACATAAATAACACCCAACAGTCACATACATAGTCCTGACCCCACACTCAGATCGGGTTTTGTGTCGTGGGTATGAGGAACTACGAGAGACTTCTCGGACTCACAAACACCCAAATACGAAAGAAATATATGTGGGCTGCACAAATATTTCTCTCGGTGAGGGGATCGAACCTGGGGCCCTACTATATAAATCCGAAGTTCGAATCTTCGTGACGACTGACGTTTTTCGTTTCGAAACCTACTCTGTAACACGAAATTCGAAACTTCGGATCGAAGAATGAATGATTCGAATATATCGGCAATCCGAACATATACATTTTTATTTACTATATTCATCCAAAACGAAGTTCGAAACTTCGGACGAACGAAATTTGTGACGATACAAATGTACCTACTCTGTAAATGTTCGTATTGTCGATATATTGGAATAATTCATTCTTCGATCCGAAGATTCGAATTTCGTGTTACAGAGTAGGTTTCGAAACGAAAAAGTCACGAAGTTTCGAACTTCGTTTCGGATTTGTGTAGTAGGGCCCCTGCAGCCTTACGTTTCACATGCGGCACGGAGGCAAAATATAAAAATAAGTGGCCATAAATTCTTGGCACAACATTTCTCAATTGGGACCATTGATGATATTACAGTCAGTAATATTATAATTAAAATTTACTAAATAACTATGGAAATATAGATACTTCACGACATTTTTATTACCTGTCTATATTTTTGTTCTTTTGCACGTAGCCATTACTTGTTCTTTTGTAATAATTGTTCAGCAGAACTGTGTCATTCGTCACTTCCTCTCGTACAGCTTGGAGGCCACGACACAGTCATTAGTCATTGCAACTCGTTTTTATACATTAACAATATAATCATTTTCAACCTTATTTTATAGCCGATATGTGAGTCAAACGATAAACTCAATCTTAGGTTTATTTTTCAACTTGATTATTCTTATGTAATGTACCTACCTATGGGTACTTCGAACAAATAATAGTTTTTCAAAATAAATTAAATTTATTACAAAGTAAAAACAAGAATTACACATCCTTCATTATTGAGAAAACATTAACAGTAAACTGTTTTTATATTTATTTATATTCTTTAAGACGTTCGACGTGGTAAAAAATTCACCGAGGAAATCTTAGGGAAATCACTATATTCGGTAAAGGACTTACTGCTTTTGATAATGTTGTATCATTTTATACACGTCCCAGTGAAGGGTATGGGTCTCTACAATCGAGAGTACGATTGAAAGGGTTTAGGCTTTATAGTCTATGTTAGCATAGCCGGATGTGCGAATTTTACATATCATAAAAAATCTTTCAAATTACTATGGTGTGTAAGTTTGCTCACGGTGTTTTCCATCATCATGTAGTTTATAATAATTTTCTATTACTTGTAATAAAAAATGTACTTGTCTTCTTCTTTGTTACACTTATAGTGGAGCGGTTGTGATCACTATGTTTTTTTACTTGGTCCACGATCTTTCTACATCTATCTTTGTTAGAAGACGGTCGGGGGCATTCGTTTACAGCCCCCCCACTGCTTTTTAATGTACTTATAAGAAGACGTAAACAACTTTGAAAAGAAAGTAAAATAACCCAACAATACCGAGTATATCCAGACTGCGACCGAAAACAAAACCAGGTGGTCTTTAGTGACTTCAGACACAATGCAACTTAAAATACTGCAACTTCTTTGTGATCTAATCTATGAACACATCTATGACTAATAGTAGTTCCCATAAAACAGAACGATTCTATTAACTTTGCATATGAGTTCACCGTAATAAAACAGAATCAATGCAGTTTTTAAATTTTGATATTGGAATACATTATTTTGTATTTTATTTTGCCCTTTATCTCAGATAAGGGCTTCGCGATGCCTAATTAGCCGTTTCGTCATCACATTTTAGGCCAAGGAAAATTATGCGGTCAACTTGCTGCCTTTAAGGTTAAAAACACTTATCTTTTTAACCTCAAATAAAAGGCACCGAGGATAGGGAAAACATTGCACTGTGCGAAATAAAATTTGGAAATTTTATAACTGAACATACAGGGTATATCAAGACTGCTACCGAAAACGAAGCCGGGTGCTAGTTTAAGCGACTTCAGACACAATGCAACAGAAAAAGTTGCAAAAATAAGCGTCAATATTTTTTTTGAAATTTTTTTCCTATTGCCATATTTTGGTGGTAAATATTTTTTTTCCTAAAATAATAGTGTATACCCTTTAATTTATAAATACTCTAAGATATAAGAGAGTTTAAATTATTATTTTAGCAAAAACTATGGATTTACCACCCAAAAATGACGATATTTAAAAAAATCATAAAAAATAATTGTCGCGTTTCTATGCGAAAATTTTTGTTGCATTGTGTTTGTAGCCACTAAAACTACCACCCGGCTTCGTTTTCGGTAGCAGTCTTGAGATACCCGGTATAGTGTGAAGATTTAGTGGTGACAAAACATTACATTAGAATATTGAATTATCTATATATAAATATTTCGTCGATTCCGCGAAAAGGATTGGCAAAAATATGTATGCAGGAAAATATATCCAACAATCCTAATAAAATATTAAACACTGGATTAAAACTAATGTCCTAAGTCACATACCGTGTGACGAATAAACGCCACTATTTTGTAAAACCAGCTCGCTTTTCCAAGGCGATAAAATTAC
Organism: Hyles vespertilio; assembly: GCA_009982885.2. NCBI lineage: Eukaryota > Metazoa > Arthropoda > Insecta > Lepidoptera > Sphingidae > Hyles > Hyles vespertilio. The sequence goes on along the minus strand of CM042809.1, from coordinate 16,678,265 downwards.
TTCATCCGATTTTACTTGCTTTTACTTTCATTCGTACGTAATTTAGAACGACAAAGTTTCGCAATGTAATACAAGTTAATACTATCAAAGTACTCACGTATGTTCCTTTTTGACATGCGAGACGTACTACTTGATATTTAGGCTCAATTGCACAAACTAACTTTGCCAATACCTTTGCCCTTGAAACTGTCAATTCCATACATTCGCAAGGTCAAATACACCTCAAATGTATGGCGATGACATTTTCATAGGCAAAGGTATTGGCAAAGTACTTGGTGCAACTGAGCCTTAATGTTTTAAGTCAGTGTTTCTTAACCGGTGGCCCCTGGAAGCATCCCAAGAGTGCATCCCATCCAAGCAGTCCGTGAAACCACCCTAAGGCCATCTTAATTTATTTTTTAAGTATTTGTTTCCAGTCTGGGTGTTAGTAAGACCGTAAAATCTCTTGTAGTTCCTGATACCCACGACACAAGACTCGATCTTATTGCGGAGTCACATACATAGTGTATGTGACTGTTGGGTGATATTTATTATTTATTTATCTTTAAGATAATTTTATACATGATTTATTAATGGAAGTTCCTATGGGTGTGTAGTTAGTGGCTTGAAGACAATCATTGGGTCTAGTATAATAAAATTCAATTCTGTGCATTAACAGTCTTCATCTCAAGCAACCTGGTATAATGCAGGACCATTTTTAATAAATATTATATATTTTAAGTTCAGGAGTGGTATTTGTAGAAAAAAATATGAAAGAAATCGCACAAAAAATATTATTTTAATATCAATTAAATATTTTGGAAACATGATGAAAGGTCCTACTCGACCAGCTTGTCGGCTTCTATGTGTGACGTGTATGGGACGTTTGTGGTCTGATTTCTTTAATTACTAGTCAAGCAATGATTAGAAAGCCTGCATATCGTAGCGAGTAGTAAAAATTTCTATGGTATCTCAAGTCCGCCAACTCGCACATGGCCAGTCGGGTAGACTATATGACCTAACTTTCAATCTTACAAAAAAGCTCAAACGTAGTATTTAGTGTCAAATTCTTTCAATTTTTTTCGTGAATATGTATCAAATGTTATGTGAAGTAAAACCAGATAAAGTATCTACTGGCAGGAAATGGTTATTCGTACACCCGATATTTAAAATGCCTACGTAAACCGAACCTAAAACACGACATATTTTGTCATCATATTTTTTCACAGTTATAATCAGACGGATACGATCACCCTACGTTAAGGAAACAACCCCTCACAGGCTAGAGAGTCTGCATGGAGTATTGTTTATTCAAAAGTACCCACACAATGCAAAAACTTACTTGTAGTAGATACTCGTGCAAGTTGTACTACTGCCGCGTTGTTTATGAAAACACACTGCTACCGACTAGGATATAAACATGGCTTACAATGTATGCTTGTAATGAGCAATTAAGATTGCATTACGGAAACTCAAACTGCAGTCTTGTATGTCTTGTTCAACTGTTAATAGTTAAGTAAAAGAAATCGGAGTAATAAAGCTAAATGATGTTAGAAAAATGCGTTGTTTACGTTTTTATCATTACTCATATTTATATTTCCTCTTTGATGTTTAATCTATACAAAATAAACCATTGTTAAGATCGGTTTATTGTGTTGATAAGTCAAATCATATTATATCTAATGAGACTTTGTTTATGTAAGGTTATAGTTACAATAACTATTGTGGTATTTTTTAAGAGATTATTTTTAAGATTAAGCATTCTATAATCTACAATAGTCAAACAAAACTAAACTAGGTAACTAACGACATGAAAATAATCTGATGAGTAGGTTATGTTAACAAACTTTTAATCTGATAAACAAACTTGAAACAGATGAATTAGATAGGTATTTCGTGAAATAGAATACAGAAAAATGGGGCTTATCAACTTAGCAAATACTTATTTTTAAATTACTGAAATACATAGTAAAAATGTAAACACTAAATTAACAATGATTTTATTTAACTGGCGCGAAAGTTTGAAGAATATAATAAATAAAAAAGACATGAGTAATGATATCAAGGGCGTTTGAAGTCAATATACTCACTTCCATCGACGTTTGTCGTTCAGCTTGACAGATGCTGAGTTTCCCATGACCACCAGTTGCACTTGTCCTTCCAGCAAGCACTTTTCCTATACAATAATACGTTTAAATATAAATAAACACTAGGACGCGTGCAGCCCATTCGACTACCAGTAAGACTATACCGTCCACCACCTAGCCAACGCGAGGTTCGTTGAGTGACCGTGACTTTCCCTCGCTCATAGTTTATAGCTGTCGACGGCTGTGTCTATAGATTTTCCTAGGATAATACCATTGAAAAGCTTCCCTTATCATTAAAAAGTTTTATACACAAGGTCGGGAAAATAATTTCTTTGTTTCATCTATTTGACAACAGATGGCGTTAAAAGTCAAGTTAACATGTTTTTCTCTATTTGTTGAGAATTCAATTGTATTCATGCAAATTAAGTACACTTCACCCGTTTTATCCAATTCTTATTTTATGATTTCTTTGATATGAGATTCAAGATTATTCGGAATTATAGTAAGCGAATAGCAATTTGGAGGGTATTACAGATTATCCAGCAATAGGGAATATGCATGTAATTTTTTAATATATTTAATCAATTCTGTAGGGGGAGAGGGGGGACATTGATACATGGGGCACATAGATACAGTCGACATACATTGAAAACAAAACGCGACAACAGAGACACTCATGCACACAACGAAAGATATCATAAATACAATACACATATTAGCGCGCCATCAACGTTCACTCGGCGGTTGGCCCTTGACACGTACAAACACGTTTTTGACGTTTCGAACTAAAATTTATTTGTATACTTTTAACTGCGATTCTCTTAATATATATAGTGTTACTTGTGACACATGAAATTATTTGGTAAGTACATATCTTTCAAAATATTACGTAGACTTAACTTTTTTTAATTACACGTTGCTTTAATTTTATTAAAAGTTTTTTCGATTATTGTAGGCAGGGGCAGATTGATACAAATGTCTTAGGGGCACATTGATACACTGATATGTATCAATGTACCCCTAGGACATTGATACATTGATATGTATCAATGTGCCCTTAAGACGTATGTGTAGAATAATAATGAATATCTAGTCAGATATGTGATATAATTAACATTTAAAATTCTTGTTTTTTAAAGGAAAATGGTGAGAACATATAAACGCAAAACGGAAAGAACTTCCATCGATGAAGTGTCTGTAGCTTCTGCGATATCTGATGTTATGGAAGGAAAACTATCAATAAGAAAAGCTGCTGATAAATATAACTTAAAACCTGCAACTTTACAACACAGAATTGAAAATAAGAAGAAAAATGCAGGAGAGCGCGTGAGTTTTTTATCAAAGTACGCCTCCCAACAAGTATTCACAACTGAACAAGAGAAGCAATTAAATGAATATGTTGTAAAATGCAGTAAAATGCATTATGGGCTTACATTAACTCAAGTGCGAAAGCTTGCTTACGAATACGCCAATAAATTAAATTGCAGTTATCCACCGTCTTGGGATATCAATAAAATTGCTGGTTTAGATTGGATATATGGTTTTCGTAAGAGAAATAATAATATTAGTTTAAGGAAACCTGAGAACACGAGCGTTGCTCGATCATTTTCTTTTAATAAGACTGCCGTGGAAACCTTTTTTAATAATTTAGAAAATGTTCTCGCAAGATATAATTTTACAGCTGATCGAATTGTTAATTTTGATGAAACCGGCATTACAACGGTTTTAAATACTCCAAAGATATTGGCAGACAAAACCCAACGCCAAATTGGCCAAATTGTGTCTGCAGAGAGAGGCGAATTGGTGACATTTGGAGGAATAATTGTTGGTACTGGCAATAGTATTCCACCAGTTTATGTATTTCCCAGGGTTCATTATAAAACCCACTTTTTAAATGGCGCCTTGGAAGGATCTTTGGGCTTATCGTCAAGGTCTGGTTGGATAAACAGTGAGCTATTTATAGAGGTTCTTAAACATATTCAAAAACATACAAATTGCACAAAAGAAAGGCCGATTCTTCTTATTTGTGATAATCACGAGTCTCATATTTCTGTCGAAGCAATTAATTATTCACGTGATAATGGAATCGTTTACTTGTCGTTTCCTCCACACACTTCCCACAAACTCCAACCTCTTGATGTTGGTGTGTTCGGCCCATTTAAAGCAAAGCTCAAAGTAGCTTTTAATGATTGGCATATTAATCACCCTGGGAAAGCTTTAACGATTTATGACATTCCAAGTCTTTCTAAGTTGGCTTTTTTTGAATCATTCAATGCAAAAAATATTACGAGCGCATTCGCTAAGCCTGGAATCGTGCCATTTAATAAATTGGCATTTTCAGATGAAGATTATTCTCCTTGTGAGATTTATAGCAACCAAGAATCACAAGATGATCCTACTAATGATTCCAGTTGTACCAATCCTGTTGATCCCGAATTAACAATAATGAACGAGCAATGTGCCACACCAACACCTGCTCATGAGCCAAAAAATAGTTCGGATGTTTTTGAAATTCATAATATGCCTTCTACATCAGGTGCTTTTGATAGATCTAACAAAACACCAATGACCAATCAATGCATAACTCCTGAAATTATAAGACCTTACCCAAAAATTAACCAGAAAAATACAACAAGAAAAGGAAAAGGGAAGGGTAAATCACGAATTTACACAGATACTCCAGAAAAGAAAAGAATAGAAGAACTACAAAAGGCTAAGGAGGAAGCAAACCTAAAAAAAGAAAAAAGAAAACGTGCAAAGGAACTGAAAACTGCACAAAATTTGCTAGGCATCATTGTTGATCCTATCAAAAAGTCAGGCAAAAGGACTAGGGCTATAACTATGGAATCAGAGTCTTCAAACTCTTCCACTGAAATTTTATTACAGGAATCATTGGATTCTGAAGAATCCAACATGGAATTATCTGATGATGACATTGTTAATACTACCCCACCTGCGGCAAATGATCTTCAGGATGGTGACTTTGTTATAATAAAAGTAATTAACTTAGGAAAGAAGCATCCTTTTAAACATTTTGTTGGAAAAATAATATCAAGACACGAAGAAGGTCAAGGAAACGACTTTTAGTCTCTTTTTTGAAGCTTAAACCATCTGGAACTTTCGTATTCCCTACTATAATAGACGAAGCTTCAGTTAATATATCTGATATTGTTTTGAAGCTACCGAACCCTATAGTAAAGAAAGGCACTAGCAGAACAGCTTCCCTGTTTAACTTTAAAATAAATTTGTCTCCTTATCACATTTCAATGTAAATGAACATTTCAATTAAAATGAAACGTTTTTCTTCATAAACATTAAATTCATCATTTCATTCAATCAAAGAAATTTAAAGTCTGATTATGAGAATTATTGACTGATTATTTAATTTCTTTAATTTTATTGTGTAGTTTATTGTTGAACTAAATTCTTTGTGTTGATTTATCTAGAACCTAAGTACAAATATTTTACGAAACACTAAATGGATAAGTACTTTAACAAATGTTAAAAAAATAAATAAAACTTGTTTGATTTGTGTACTTATTTGATTATCTTAGCTTTGAATCAAAGTGCCCCGTACATGTATCAATCTACCCCACGGATGGGGAAGTTTGATACAAATCCCAATTCTTAGTTAATAGGCTCTAATATTTTTTAAGAATAAATCTAGTAGTTAATTTGACATAAAAAAGTTAGTTAAATAGGTATTGCATACATATAAATACTTTACATTGATCTTACTATCTAGATATAGTCTTTTTTCGGGTTACGTAAAAAATCGTATCAAGGTGCCCCAACTCCCCCTATGTTATTACATTATCGGAAAAAAATATAAGTCTTTGAAATTATCAATCAAAAAAGTACAAAAAAATAATCAAAACTGCCATCAGTTTCGAAGCATTTAAACGCCATGTTGGCGCGAACTCGCTGTGACGTCAGAGGTCCGATATGAACAACGTAGTATTTGGAGTAAGTTTCTTTCATGAATTGCTACAGAACAACCTGCTTCGTGACAAAATAATCCATTTTATTAATAGTACAAAGAAAGCACAAAATAACTCATAAACATACATAAAACAACAAGCTAAAACTTCATAAGAATTCTTTCCTTTTCAAGCAATAGATCGCGTTTCGGAAAAATGCGCGGTAAATTTGAAATGTCATTTTTTAAATAATTATTTTACCGATTTAGAGTTGATAAATTAAAAAAAAAATATCTTTAAGGTATATTTCTATATTAATAAAGATAACAAAAAAATTGACGCATGCAAATCACAGGTAAATACATATTGTTGATGATGTTGTGTGACCATTCATAAAGAACGTTGCTCAATCATAGGTAACAAAAAAGCTCAGCGCCAAAATATTTTATTCTAAAATTGGGAAGACAGACGTAGGTCAGGCTGCTCGGAAACTCTCTTTGAGCGCAGGGATCATCTTATATGTTAATACACCACTATGTTTATGAACTCAAATTATCTAAGAATGTATTGCTAGTCGATATTATGATGCTTTGCAATAAACGCTTAGCAAGTTGCTAATAATATCAATTAAAAAATAAGAATTAGTGTTTTTTGTTAAACTACTTGGCAATAGCGTAGTATTGCCATATTTATAGTTGGGAAGACACCGGATGGCAAGAGGTCACAGGTTCGAAACTAAAGTACGCGCCTTTGACTTCTCGAGATTTGTATCTTCTTATTTTACTATTGTTTACATTAATGAAAGGAAGGTGGTGAAAACTGAATATTTGGACATTATTATCAATACACAAGAATTACAATTATAGCTATGTGAACGCCGCCCAACGGAATAGTCTGGCCGTGGTTTTTTGAAGCCTAAAGTTCACCTGTTTTTGAAAAGTTAGACAACCTTACTTAGCATTTAATAATAGGTATAGCATCATGTACTAACATTAACTAGCAAAACGTTGCTTAACAAAAAGTAGCCGCGGTGTGGATGCACCATAAACACTATATTCGGAGAGTTTATAGGAAAATTAGGAACTGGGGAGTGGAGAGACCAATGCGAAGTAGGACCATTTTACGGTATATTAGAAATCAATTTTTGTTATCCACCCTTAGTTTTAGATTCATAAATATTTATTTCATTACTATTCTCAATGCATACAAAAGAACAATTTTACAAAATTCTCACTCATGCAATTACGACTTTTTGAAGTTATAACGAAACGTATAAAAATTCGTAAAATAGAAATTGACATTTGTCGTTTAGGTTATGTTGTAGAGATGTGAGGTTAATGGAAAAAAAATCGATTAAATTAAAATCGATTTTTCTTTCTTCAATATTAATCGATTTGTTAAAAAACGACTATAATAGAAAAATAATCGATTTTTGCGAAAAAAACGATTTTTTTCTATTATTTAAAAATCTAAATGCTTTTCATATTCCAATTATAATCCTCATTTTCATATTAACAATTTATTCAAATAAAAATCAAATAAATTGATATGAATAAAAAAATATCAGATTCAAAACTAAAAATCAAAGTGAATGTTCCTTTAAACTTTCAAGGTAAGGAATAAGGAAACCAAGTTTATTTATTGATACTAATTTCCAGTACAATTAACATTTATTTTAATAAAAATGAAATGATGAGCATCGCAATAAAATAAAAACTGCCATAAATGTCCAGTACTATTTCATATTTAGGCCTACGTTCAACAGTGGACAGCAATAGGCTGATATGATGATGATAATTTTACATGTGACTAGTTTTAAAATAAAATTCTTTAAGAAATAAACGTCTGCGTTGTAATCTCAAAAACAAAAATATAAAACATATTATTATCTTTTGTTAATCTTTAAGTTTAAACAATGAAAATATTAGAAGTAATTATTGTCACCAATGTCCACTCCTATTTTACATTTGACTAGTAATGAAATAAAATACTTATAACAAACTTAACGACTCCGTTATGGTCTCAAAAACTAAAATATAAAACGAATACTAAAACGAATATTGGTGGTAGGTCTCTCATATGTGAGAAGCTCCACAGATGACAGATTAAATAGAGATGCTACCGGCTACGTCATAACTCACTCATAACATGATAATAATATTGAACAGTATAAACTTACTTCGAGTTTTTTCATACGTCGCATAGATGGAGCTGTTGATAAAAATCGATTTTTATGGATAATTTATATAATCGATTTATAAAAAATCGATTAATAGTATTTTAAAAATCGATTATAAAAAATCGATTATAAGAAAATAATAATCGATTAAATTAAAAATCGATTATTTTTTAACATCTCTATTATGTTGTGTTGTGGCACGTAAACATAGATATTAATTAAATAAAGAAATAAGTAACTGAATAATACATTCTCAATTTTATAGCAATGAAGAAAGAAGGTGAGATAGTATTCGTGTAATTTTTTATACGCTTTGTTAAGGTTAGAAAATCCCAAAACATCTGTTCTGTAATTTGCAGAAGTACAAAATATTTTCCTCAAAATTCTGAGAGAAGAAGAGGATGTATCGGCGGGCGTAGCTGCTATAAAAACACTTTTAACCGTAATAGAAAATTATAAAGGTTTGTATACTCAATTTCTTGTAATTACGTGCAACGAAATCTTGCATCATCCACTTTAACTATTACAATTTATAATGTGCATATTAATATTTATGTTTCTCTTATAGAAATATTTATTATTGTGTAGCAAAAAATTAACTCATTACCAAAATTGTTTAAATTAACTAAAATATCCACAAGTTAATATTATTCTCCTTTTACATTTTGCAGTGGCAACAGTAAGGGAATTAGATTTAAATCTTCAGTTAGCAGTGGATGCAATGCGCCACTGTGACCAACCTGTGACAGCTATATCATCTGGGTGTGAACTTTTCATGAGGTTTATCACTCTAGCCAAATTGGATGTTAAGGTACACATTTTAGTTCTGTGAGGAGTTATTTTCATTATTGCTGCATTCTAGGACAATTGCACATAATTCAATAAAAATTCTAAGTGATAACTCAGCCAGCATTTCAATAGAGGTGACACCTTTATTCACTATGCTCATAGCCACTTTTAACTTACATTAGTCCAAATCCTTTATTGGGAAGTGAAAGAAAATTCTTCAGTTTCATTAAGCTACTTTGGTTGCAGATAAATGAATATCACTGCTTTTTTCTATTTATTCTCACATCTAACATCAATCATTTATGTTTATTCCAGTCATTTGAAGAGTGTGAACAGATAATGTTACAAAGAGGCCACATATTCCTGGACACTCTACTGGAAGCAAGAGGGAAGGTGGCTAAGCAGGCGCTGTCTTTTATCACTGATGGATGTGTGAGTTTCTACACTTCTAAATAAATGAATAGGGGGTAAAATATTGCCAATATATTTTCTAAACACAATCAAATTTTTCATAGTTATTAACAGCCGCTGCCAATAAACAAACCCAATCCAAAATTTGCCGTTTTAGATTGACAGCTCAATCGTTTTTCTGATACTATATTGCCAATAATCAATCTCAGTAGTGAATAAACTATGGCAACATGACAGGAGACCAATCGAAAAGTAGAAAACAATTGACAACAAAACAGATTGACTTCAATCTAATTTTTTCGATTGATTATTGGCATCGGCCGTATATCTAAAGTCAGTGTTAAAACATCTTATGTACACTCATTTGCAAAAAAAACGGGCGGTTTTGATTTTAATTTTTCTTTAAAAAAATATGGTACCAAAATGATTTCAATCATTTGTACATGTTACTGGCCGGTTTTAAAAATGCCGTGGTGTTTAAAACAGTATGTTCTAAATTCAAATTTTCGTTTGATACTCGTTTTTACAGAAAACCACTTTTTATCCTACATTTTTGGTGCGAAGTTCCAAAAGATAATATTGGTTTTCATAACTTTTAGTCAATTTTTATGAATTTATTTCATATTCTTAATTGTCAAAGCTTCATTTATTGCTGTTTAGCTGTCTCAATAATGTTAGAGAAAGTGGTAAAAGCTTCCAAAATTATTGCGCTGCTCGAAGAGGGTTGTAGCCAATGCTTCGTGGCTCAGAGGCTAAGTGTGAGTTGCTCGACGGTTCAAAGGACCTGGCAGCGGTATCAAGACACCGGTTCCGTCGAGAGAGGGCCTAGTTCTGGAAGAAAACCATGTACCCAACCACGGGATGATCGTTTTCTTGTGGATCGCGCATTGAGAAATCGCAAGTCTTCGTATGTGGACCTTAAGAACAACCTCGAAGAAGTAAGAAATGTGCATATAAGTCTATGGACGGTCAGGAGGAGGCTTCTCGCGGCCAATATACGCAGTCATCGCCCGGCCCGCGGCCCTAAGTTAGTGTCCGTGAGCACAGAGTTGCCAGGCTTAGGTTTAGTCGAAATTGTGAGTCATGGACTCAAGAAGACTGGAATAGGGTATTGTTCTCCGATGAAGCCAGGATATCTCTGTTCGGTGAAGATCGACCTCGGCGAGTGCTACGAAGACGAGGAGAACGCTTTGCAGAGGCTTGTTTTGAAGAAATCACACAGGAATTTTAAAGTGGTCCATATTAATGCCCAGAGTATTCCGGCCCATTTCCCTGATATGCTGGCTAGTTTTGACTGTACTCATATACACGCTATCCTTGTTTCAGAATCCTGGTTGAAACCTTGTCTTTCTTCTTCCGCTTATACCCTCCCCGGATTCCACCTCGTTAGAAATGATCGCACGCCACGTGTTGCAGGCGGTGTTGCTATTTACCTTCGAACACAGTTTCGGTACTCTATCATTAGCGCATCACTCCAACCTCCATCACCAAATACTGGCGAGCACCTTTTCTTAGAGGTGGAACTCTCGCTTAAAAAACTATTACTCGGTGTTTATTACTGTCCCTCCCTTCACATTGATTACTTCTCTTCTATAGAAATTATCCTTGAAAATCTCGTTCCGTTGTACAGTCAAAGCATAATCATGGGTGACTTCAATACCTGTCTCCTAAAGAGCGACCGTCGTTCTACCTCCCTTCTAAATTGTATTCAATCCTGTAATCTCTCTATTCTTCCCCTCTCAGCCACTCACCATTCTCCCAACCACACTCCTTCTCTCCTCGATCTTATCATTGTTTCCTCCCCTAACCTCGTTGCCAAACATGGGCAATATACTGCTGATGTATTTTCCTGCCATGATTTGATATACCTCTCCTATCGCGTTCGTCCTCCTAAAGCCTTACCCAAAGCCCTCTTGCAACGGAATTTTCGGGGTATGAATCTTGATGATCTTCGCAGGGATGCCGGCAACATTGACTGGAGCTCGCTTCTTCATGCAGATTGTGTTGATACCAAGGTTGCAAATTTTCACCAGCAAGATAACTGACCTTTTCGATAAGCATGCACCTGTTAGGCCGATAAAGGTTAAGCACCTTCCATCACCTTGGCACACAGCTGAGATTAAGGAGCTTCTATCGAAAAAAGCATTGGCCAAATCAAAATATAATCGCCGTCCCATTGAGTGCAACTGGCTGAATTATGTAGTCATCAGGAATCACTGCAGTAAGGTGTGTAGGAATGCTCAACGCCGACATATTCATAACGCAGTTGAAAATGGTGATCCAGCAAAGGTCTGGAAGTTCTTGAAAACATTGGGAGTGGGTAATTCACGACCAGATTCTATCCCCAAATCAATAGATTTAAATTCGCTTAATACTCATTTCTCTTCTCCGTCCTACTTACTAAGACGACTAAATATAACACTATTAAGCATCTTTCCACCCAAAAAACTCCCGTTTATTCTCCTCTTGTCTTTAAACAATTTGCCAGTTGTGATGTTAAGAAGACTATTCACCTCATCTCATCTAATGCCGTGGGAAGTGACTGTGTCAGCCGTAATATGATTCTTCCTATATTAGACGAAACTCTTCCTATAATCACGCACATCCTAAACTATTCCATTTCCGCAGGCATCTTTCCAACTACTTGGAAAGAAGCCCATATTATCCCAATTCCCAATAAACCCAATGCAAAAAAGTAGAGACTTTCTGAATTCCGACCTATTTCCATACTTCCTTTCCTTTCTAAAGTCCTAGAATGTCTAATCCATTCTCAGCTATATGATTTCCTTTCCAAAAATAAACTCCTTAATCCTTTCCAATCAGGGTTTCGTCCTGGTCATAGCACCACTACTACTTTGATTCATATTACAGAAGGCATCAGATCTGGCATGGAGGAAGGCAAGCTGACTGTTCTTGCTCTGCTGGACTTCAGTAATGCTTTTAACACCGTTGATTACGATGTGTTACTTTGTATGCTACGTTCTCTTAACATATCTCCAATGGCAGTTGATTGGTTTCATAGTTACCTGTATGGACGCCGGCAACGCATCAGTGTGGAGGAAAGCTTGTCCTCCTGGGTCCCTGTATCTGCTGGCATTCCTCAGGGCGGCGTGCTATCTCCTCTTCTCTTTGCTCTCTTTATTAACTCTATAACTAATCAACTCGAAAACCCAGATCATTGTTGTTGGCAGCCCCAGGATGTCCTCAAAGCTAGATTGGACTAAACTTCCTCCTGTCTTTTGTGATGGTATCACTATCCCATACAACGACTCCAACAAGTCCTTCACTTGGGGTCCTCAGCTTCGAGAATTAAGTCGAAGGCTGTTTGCTTCAGCAAGGTCCTTGCGAAGGTTAAGCAATTTTCTACCCGTTGCCACGAAAATTTCGCTTGCGCAAACACTCCTACTCCCCATCCTTGATTATGCCGATGTCAGCTATCTTGATCTCACCGAAGACCAACTTAATAAACTTGAGCGTCTCCAAAATTTTTGCATAAGGTTCATATTTGGTTTACGCAAATATGACCATGTTTCTGAGTTTCGTCTTAAGCTCAAGTGGTTACCCATACGGCTTTGTCGGAATACTCACACTCTTTCACTTTTATACAATATATTATTTAACCCTCTCACCCCCTCTTATCTCAAAGACCGTTTTATATTTCTTCATGATTCCCATGAAAGATCCCTGAGGTCGTCGGATAACATGAAACTGAGAATGCCCGTACACACTACGACATTTATGGACAAATCATTCTCCGTACTAGCTGTTCGATTGTGGAACTCACTTCCAGATGTCGTGAGACGGGCTAAAACATTGTCATCTTTTAAGTCACTAGTCAAGGAACACTATCTCTCTTACTGAATTTACACATTAATGTGCTTTTACTATTTCCATTAGCATTTATTATGTATATATTTATTATATTTTATGTTTATTTTGTATATGTATATATGTATGTATGTTGTACATATTTATATATGAATGTCTTACTTTTATTTTGTGTTTATAATTTGTTTATTTGTTGGTATATACTTTTTTTTCTCATTATACACCTTAGACTGCCCTTTCTCTCTCCTGTGTCTTATCTCCATCCAAAGGTTGCCTGGAAGAGATTGCCTAGTGCAATAAGGCCGCCGATTGTACTTATTTTTAATATTGTTTTAATTTCTGTTATTATTATTTTTTTTCTGGTGTACAATAAAGTTCATAAATAAAAAAATAAATAAATATGGTGGGGGCTCTGTTATGTTTTGGGCAGGAATAAATTCAATGGATCGTACAGAGTTAGTCTTCTTTGAAAACGGCTCATTGACTGGACATCGATACATAACGGAAGTTCTAATTCCTTATGCACAACCCGCATTGGCCGCTTTAGGCGAAGACTCAATTTTTATGGACGACAACGCTCGCGCCCACCGGTCTGGCGATGTGGAAGCGTATGTGCAATCCTATAGAGCATGTCTGGGACGTTCTGAAACGACGCGTGAGATCAGTACAACCGGCTCCGCAGACCATCAGAGAGCTGAAGAATGTGATTACCGCGGAGTGGGAACGTATTCCGCAAGCAAGTATCCGGGATATCCTCGCTAGCATACCCAGACGAATTCAAGCTGTGATTTCAGCTAGAGGGGGTCACACTCGATACTAAACATTTATCTGCTTTTACTTTATTAAAGAAAAAACAAACAAAAATCTTTGTTAACTTTTACTTCACGAGCATATGCACTACTAGCGAGCATACACTACTAGTAAACTTTAGCATTAAAACCCATGAATTTTATCAAAATTTTATGATAATACTGACGTAAACGATTATTTGCTTATTAATTTACAAAATTGTGAAAGTAAAACTACCTATAATTATCAAACAAACCAATAGTAACATTTGAAATGGTTCATTGCTTAGGTGCCCGTTTTTTTTTGCAAATGAGTTTATTTATACTTCTATTGTATGTCTGAAGTTATATTTTTACATTAAGTCAATTTTAAGTTTACCATCAGTCTATAACATGCAACCACGGAATATACCGGGTATCTCAAGACGGTAGCAGTCTTCAGTCGAAAACGAAGCCGGGTGGTAGTTTAAGTGACTTCAGACACCATGCAAAAAAGTTGCAAAAACAAACGACAATTTTTTTTTGTTATTTTTCCTGAGGCCATAAGTGGGTGGTAAATACATTTTTTTTCCTAAGATAATAGTGTATAACCTTTTATTTATAAATACTCTAAGGTATAAAAGAATTTAAATTATTATTTTAGCAAAAACTATGGATTTACCACTCAAAAAGGACGATTCTTCTCCATTGTCCTACCCATAGATCTGATTTTACTCATTCTTCCTTCTATCCAATCTATACTCCTCTGGAATGCACTCCCCCTGGAAATCAGGTCGTCTGGTACACGATTGTCATTTAAGGTGAAGGTTCGCCAACACTTTCTCAAGAAACTGGCAGAGTCACTTTAATTTATATCTTTACGTGCTACATATATGTATATATGTGTATATATATGTATGTATTGTATGTATATATATATATGTTTATTATACATACCGGGTATCTCAAGACTGCTACCGAAAACGAAGCCGGGTGGTAGTTTTAGTGGCTACAAACACAATGCAACTAAAATTTTCGCATAGAAACGTGACAATTATTTTTTATGATTTTTTAAATATCGTCATTTTTGGGTGGTAAATCCATAGTTTTTGCTAAAATAATAATTTAAACTCTCTTATATCTTAGAGTATTTATAAATTAAAGGGTATACACTATTATTTTAGGAAAAAAAATATTTACCACCAAAATATGGCAATAGGAAAAAAATTTCAAAAAAAATTGTCGCTTTTTTTTGCAACTTTTTCTGTTGCATTGTGTCTGAAGTCGCTTAAACTACCACCCGGTTTCGTTTTCGGTAGCAGTCTTGATATACCCTGTATATTTATAATACAAATTTATTATATATAATTTCTCGTGTAAGTATATGTATGTTTATTATTTTTCGTATATTTAATTAGAAACATCACTTAATTTATCATATTCAAATTTGTTAATTTATGCGCCTACTTTGTTTTCTCTCTGCACCATCCAAAGGTAGACTGGCAGAGAATGCCTCAGGCATTAAGTCCGCCTTTATACATTTTGTATATAAAGCATAAATAAATAAATAAAAAATAAATATTTAAAAAATCATAAAAAAAAATTGTGGCGTTTCTTGCGAAATTTTTAGTTGCATTGTGGTTGTAGTCACTAAAACTACCTACACCACAAGGTAGCAGTCTTGAGATACCCAGTATGATTGAATAATGCATGCCATTGAGCATACTTTAGCTTCCTTCATGCTGCACCAGCCAGTGGTTGGTTGGAGAATAATATTCCACATTTTCTAGGAGAGTATTTCTTATATTATTTATAGTTAATAAGACATATTTATGAAGAACATTAATAGTATTAGTTGTTTAAAATGTGATCTTCCAGAAAATACTCACTCATTCCCGGTCTCGAGTAGTTCTTCAAGCAATGTTAGAAGCTGCAAAAGCTAATAAAAGATTTCAAGTTTTTGTCACAATATCAGCTCCCGACAATAGTGGGTAAGTAAAACATGTACTCAAAAATATTGTAATAAATATACAGGTTTTATTTACTATATAATCCTGATGTGAAGTATCTGATTCTTCAGAAAGTATGAGGGAAATCCAAGTCACACAAGACAGAATCAGTCATTCACTCACAAAGTGCATGCAGTTGCCTCTAAGCACGGTGTAATTATTTATTGGTTGAACATCAATCTACTTTGACCCATATGCATTATGCAGATAGTATTTATAATCTAGTGTCCTCCATCAATACTTACTTATTGACTTTGGTAGCAAATTATCTCAGTTTTTTTTTTAAATAATATCGATGAGACTAAAATTAGCACATATTTTTCATTATTTCAGTGAAGTAATGCATAAACAGTTAGTGGAAGCAGGCATCGAAGCGACGCTCATACTAGACTCGTCTGTAGGATACATTATGGAACAAGTTGATATTGTAATGATTGGTGCGGAAGGTGTCACCGAGAGTGGTGGAATTATTAATAAGGTAATTTTCAATATTGATCAAACTGTTGTATACGAGAGTCAGTGTGTGTGGTGACGTGAAGGTAACGGACTAGACGCGGCTGCCTACATGTTCACGGTGGTCGCTAGTTCAAATCCCAGGGCACGCCTCTGACTTTGCGGAGTCATGTGTGTATTGATAGTCAACCATGACACACTATAACGGTCCACCAACCCGCACCAGGCCAGCGTGGTGGACTATATGGCCTAACCCATGACTCATCTCAATCGAAGTCTCGAGAGTTGTAGAGATTGGCTGACACAATGAATCCTGCAAAAACCTGCTGTGTTCACACACAGTAGTTTGCATCCTGTTTTTTGCGGTAGGGCAACGAGCGGTATAGATGTACTCTCCACTCAGCCCGTCCAGTAAAAAACAGTATGCAGGAAGCTGGTGGGAATATTCGCATAAAGCTATACGTGTAATTAAACTGGATCCTCCATTTTACTGGACATTGTCATCCAGTTTGTAGTGGCAAAACCGAATGTCAAATTCGGACGGGTCGGTTTTTTGCTGGATACAGTAAACAGGATAATCGTGCGAATGCTAGTATTGCAGCACGTACACTACTAAACGGGATCCTGCAAAAAACGGAATGTTGCTGTGTGAAAGCAGCGTAACCTTGTGGTTACGAATATTTTACCACTTGCAATGACTACAGGTATGGAGACTGTCCCACCCTCACACCCACCACTGTAACTCCTGTGAGCCAGGATCAACAGTGGCACGCAATGTAATGACACCGAGCCTTGAAGCTCGGCGAGTCTTCGGGATTGTCTAACTTGTCTTTAACACGCAACGAAATTAATCAGAAAGTGAAATTAATAGGAGGAGTTGGAAATGAATTATTGTCCACTTCCCTCCGTGCAAAGCGGGCGACAAAACAATGAACTAAACAGGTAAATAACCTCGTAAAAAGACTTTTACAGCCGGAGAAGCCAGCTGTAAAGCACCACGGATCACATCATCACTACATTTAAAATTTAAATGGGACCTATTATGTGAGCTTTTAGACTTGATTCCAATAATAAGTATGGCAAAAACGCCGGAAAGCACGGAAGTTCTTCCTAGTCTCTACAAGGTCCATGTAGTATACGACTCCAGATGATATCTGCATACTATCCAGCATAGTTTTACGCTCATTCTGCCAAAGACTACACTCCCAAAGTATATGATGCGCGGACTGCTCATACTCGCAATTAGGTGTTGAACATGGGCATGCAGGCGATTCAACCAGCTTAAAAGAGTAAAGTTTAGACCTAAAGTTACCATGGCCCGTGAGAAACTGTGATACGCAATAATCGACATCCAACCAAGTCTTTGTCAAACGGTCACGAACGCAAGGAAAATATTGATATAGATGTCGTCCCTTCAAAGATACCTCCCATCTATTTTGCCATTCATCTAATAGTTCGCTATATACCACTGAAAGCGGTTTAAATAATCTATCAATTTTTAAAAGTTCACGTGCGGTTAAACACTTTTATCCATATTCTCCCTAGTAGAGTAATACATGGCGGCGCGACGTTGCACCTCCAGGTCGACTGGAAGTACACCCGCCAGGACAGGCAAAGCTTCGGTACTAACAGTTCTATATGCCTTACACAAGAATATCAAGGCCAAGCGTTGGCTCTGGAGCAGTTTTCTTCGCACAGCGCCGATAGTAGCCCATAGGGGAGATCCGTAACAAATACATCCTAAGTAAGTTGCTCCATAGATGATTTTTAGTGTATTGAAAGATAGCCCCCATGTTGATTTTGATACTCTTGTCAAAGCAAAAAAGTTCCTTTTCGACTTTTCCCCGACGTTTTTAATATGTTCAAGAAATGAAAAATTCCTTTCCAAAATTAAACCAAGATAACAAACCGATTCTTTTTTCTTAACAGTGATATTATTAAATTTAAATCGCGGCGGTGATTGTAAACTTCCTTTTAAAAGTAATTGGAACGTTTTATGTGGTGCAAACTTTAAGCGATTTCGATGGCCCCAATCACATATTAATTTTAAACACGCGTCTGCACTATTTTCTAGTCCCGACCTACTGTTTGATTCTATGAGCAAGAGGCCATCGTCCGCATATCCGGTCAAAGAACACCCTGACGGTAAGGGAATCGTAAGAAAATCGTCGAAGCCTAAATTCCACAAATAAGGACCTAAGACTGAGCCTTGTGGACAACCCATCGTCAGTGGTTTCGACACGGCATAGTGTCCAAGTTTAAGTTTGGTTGTTCCGTGCGAGAAATACGAGTAAATAAGTGAATATATATTTTTAAAGCAACCTCGTAATTTCAACTTAAGAAGCAGCATTGGCCACCAAGCGTTGTCGAAAGCACCGGAGATGTCCAGGAAAATACCAAGTACATATTTGCGCACCGATGTACTTACCGCTCTTCTAACCGAAACTGCCGCGTCGATGGTTGACTTACCCGTAGTAAATCCGAACTGATTTTCGTGAAATTTTGGTCCACCCGGTAGCAATCGAGGGACGATAAGACGTTCTAAAAGTTTCCCTAGCGACGGCAAGAGTGTAATAGGTCTATACGACTTCGGATCATGCGGTGATTTATCGCCACTCTTGGATATTCGAATGAAACCGGTACGCCATACTCGCGGAAACACCCCTTCAGCAATACATCTATTATAACAGTAAGTAATGCATCGCCGGCCGATTTACACGCTTCTTTTATCATTTTATTGGATATTTTGTCGTCACCGGAAGCCTTGTTTGGGGGCAAAGATCGTACGATTTCACTAAATTCATCAAAGGACGAGAGATTTGAATCTGAAGAGTTCGGCAGTTCTACGGCCCACATCCTAATCTGCCTGTGGTATTCTGTGTCATTTTCAACATTATCATCCGGAATTAATGATTGTAACAGAGCTTCCGTTGTCTCCTCAATACCAGTGGTGAAGTTGTTGTCAATTTTTAAATTTTCAATATAAGCCAAATTGATCGACCTATTTGCTTTAAATTCATGGTATAAAGGAGACCACGGACCTTCACTATCTAACCTAGCCACAATTTTTCGTAACAAATTTCCTTTCGATTTTTGGACGGCGGCTTTATAATGAGATCTGGCAACTCTCAGTCTATTTAAAGCAGATGTTAATGCTTCCCCTGTAACACAACGTCTTTTAAGTCCGTTAAAACGCCTACGCGCTCTGCGAAAAGTTCGACGTAGTTGGACTAGTAAGTCATTCCACCAATCGCACCTCCGAGTGTTTGTGATGGAACCTCGACCGATGGTTACGTCTGCGCAATATGTAAACGTGTTCGACATAATCTCAGCACAGGTTTCAGCTGACAAATCATTGCGAGTGAAGTCCCCGGCATGCCAAGCAAATATCGAGCTAAATAAATCCCAGTTGGCGCCTCTAGATTTATATCTAAAATTAAAATTGTTATGTTTCGGACCCTGCGTCAATCTAGGCAAGAACTCGTACACAATCAGGCGATGATCACTACATGACGCGTCCGGCAGGACGCGCCACCTATCAATACGGACGTCTCCACTAGAAAGTGTGACGTTAATAGAAGATTCGCCCATAGGGCTACTATAAGTAGGTGGTGCATCGGGGGTGTTATGTATTTCGAGATTCATTTCTGCAATGAAATCTTCTACAGCGCAACGTCGCTCGGTATCGGTGGAGCGATATTTGCCATACCAAAGGACAGATGACGCATTAACGTCAGCACCTATAATAATTTTATGTCCAGCGAGGGACCGCAAGACATAGCGGAGGTGATGCAGGTGGGGACCCACAGCATCTGAGTATTGAAAATAACAGCTCACAACATAAACCTTACAAATCGGACTAGACACCTCAGCGACAGCACAGTGTGACGTCATAAGGTTACGCACTGAAGTAACGGTAAGATTTGAACCCGATACAAAAATACCTGCTCGTGAGTTGTTATCAAGTTGTACTACCTTACTACGGTACCTGACTACAGGTATATTAGGTAGGCAGCGACTTTGTTGTGCTGGTCCCCTGGCACTGCGGAGGTCCATGAGCAGCGGTAGCCGCTTACCATCAGGCGGGCCGCTAGCTCGTCTGCCTACAGGGCAATAAAAAAAAACACAAATGCCTGAATTTACATATTTATTTTGGGTCTAGGTGTTTGTGAGGAAGAAAAGTCCCTCGTAGTTCCTGATATCCACGCCACAAGACTCGATCTTAGTGTGGGGTTAGGCTTATGTATGTGACTGCTGGGTGTTATTTATTTATTTACCTATACAAAATCCAGGAAAAACGTAATAAGTAGCATTTTTTTGTTGTTACAAAAATTGAATTTTACATACATACATACATACATAAACTCACGCCTATGTCCCATTGGGGTAGGCAGAGACTATTGAGCGCCAAGTGCTACGGTCCATACATATCTCTTTCGCTTCTTCAACTGTCATTAATCTCTTCATACACGCTCGTCGGTTTCGAGGACTCCGTATTTTTCCTTTCATTAAAAGGTCTTCTATTTGATTTTTATAGGACCGCCTCGGACGTCCTCGACCGACTCCACCATCCATTCTCGCATTATAAATCTCTTTCGTCAGTCTCCAATATTATCCATTACAGGTCGGAACGTACTCATTAGGAATCGCAGCTCTGGAACTCAAGAAACCAGTGTATGTGCTGACAGAAAGTTTCAAATTCGCCAGGATATACCCACTCAACCAACAAGACCTACCTAAAGAGTTCAAATACCTCTCCAGTACTCTGAAATCAGGCAAAGATCTGTCTAAAGAACATCCTCTAGTCGACTACACTCCGCCTGCGTACATAACCCTACTTTTTACCGACTTAGGTATATTGACCCCATCAGCTGTCAGTGATGAGTTAATTAAATTGTACTTGTAAATAGTTTTTGGAATAAAATTATTTGTTACAAACCTATTTCGTGTTTTTTTTATAGTAAGGAAAGGCGACACGAGCATTCAATTTGCCTGATGGTAAGAGACACGACCGATCAGGAACAATAGCAACACCAAACAACCCCAGGAATTACAAAGCAATGCTTGCATTCCACTGCAGTCGCCATTCTGAGGCATGAGATTTTAAGTCTCAATATGTCCAGTAGTTACTCTGGCTACAATGTCCTTCAAACCGGAACGCATCAGTGCATTTACACTGCTGTTTGGCGGGAAAAATAGACATTGCGGTGGTACCTACCCTGGCGGGCCCTCACATATAAGACTCCTACCACCGGTTGACATTTGTTGAAATACGCATAAAAGGTTTACGGTGGGACCTCAATATCCCATCAACCATGGGGTTTATAACGATTAAGAATGACACATTAATATTGAACCCAAAATGTCTGGCACTTTAATATGTATCAAAATATATAAATACATAAATACAATAATTTGTCATAAAATAGAGAAAATACTAAACAATTATTCAACGTCAATTCTAAAAGCACTTTACATTTATATGGGGAATGACATAGGGCGAAGAGCGCGTAAAATGAACCGACGTAGGTGGTGCGGCGCTCAATTGCATCTATAATAGAGCGTTACTGCAAATTAGACGTTGCTCACAACGATTTTCAAAATTCTTGCTTGTATTCAATACAAAGTTCAGTAAAATAAGAAACTAATTCGTACCATCGTTAAGACAAAATGTATTACATATTTAACTTGACTTTAAATTGACTTTAGCGCGATCTTCACGGTCATCTTTTTGATTGTACTGAAAGGCCTATCCTTAGGTTTTAAAATCAATGTTGAAGTTTTTAATTATACGAACACTTAAGCTCAAAACACATCAAAGGTTTTCGTCTTACGCATAGAGTAAAGAGCGGTAAGTACGGGGCCAACTGACCAATCAGGACAACGGAACGTACAAGGTCCTTTTTATGTAGTCTGTGGTCACGTCTTATGCGTATGACCTATAATGTGCACACAACAAAAGAATCCATTGTTCAAATCGCTGTAAGACGCATTGCTCTAGTATTTATGGCCGCTTCTTTACTCTATGCGTAAGACGAAAACCTACAATGTGTTTTCAGCTTTAAACATGTAAGTAGTTTAGTTAGGTAGTTTATCTCAAAACAGTACAAATGAATATGAATTTCATATGCATAAACATCGAACGACGATATTTTTTTCATTTTTGTGTATAATATATAAAATATAATATGTTTTTTCACATATTTTTTTTTAATTATAATTATACAAGTGTATTTAGAATTGACGCTAATTTGCTTATCAATAAGGTTTACATCTCACTTTGTGTTACATGATCTTTATTATATACTTATTCTAGGCAAGAATTATAAAACTAACGTAACATAACAATGTTATTGGAAGCACGGGACGCATCACAAATACATCGACTATAATAAACACGCCAACTCAACGACAAACATTACTCTAAACGTAAAACAACACAATTCATGTCTGGATAAATGCCAGTTCTTACTGTATTTTAATTAATGGAAGAACATTTTAGATATACTATTCGACTGTTCAGACGCATACACAACAAAATCAATGATACATGTCATTATTTCTAAGCTATATATTTCCTAAATTACGTTGTACTTTAGTTAAAAATAAGGGGATAGTATATTTCTTTCTTATATTGATCTGTCAAACATGTTCAACAGGCACGGACTCAAGGTAGTGGGAGATATGACCCAAGCAGCTAAAATATTTTTTCAACACATTTTATCTTATTGTTTCAAGTAACGTAACGTTCAACATAATTGAATAATAATATGGTATTGAACTTATATCTATAACATGTTTGTTTACAAAGTACCATTCAATAGAGATCAACGCTTTTTACGTGAGACATCTCGTTACACACAATTCATATAGTCCCACTACTGGGCACGATCCTCCCAACATAATATTATGTGAAAGGACCATATACATTGATTATTTGATTTAGAGACAAAGATTATCATCTAAACAATTTATAACGCTATCTTACTGAGTCCTTAAATCTATGAGCTACCATATAAGTTATACTAGACATTACATAAACTTACACTACGTATAGTACAATATACGAACAGTTATTGAAATAATGGAAAAATAAGTAAATATTTCATATATAATACATATAAAGCTTAATTTATAATATACGCTACATAATTCTTAAATCAGACATTTCAAATTTCACACATAATTTTTTTTATTTACTCGTAAAAAATCACAATTTAGTCGAATAACAAACAATGTTTTGATTATTTCAAAAATATTAAATTATTAATGTGTTATTTAAAAATAATCTATTTCTTTTTTTTGAATTACGACAGTCATCTTATTAAAATGCGATTTTAAAATTTTATCTCCAATTCCAAGTTATTACATTATTTTTAACTTGGAATGACAATTATCTTTACAACAAAAAAAAAACAAATTGACTACCTTCCTTTTTGAAGTCAGCTATAATTTGTCTCTATTTTGTTGCCCTGAATTCGCACCTGAGCTGCAGCGTTTAGAAGCATCAAATATCATAAATATATTTCATGTAAACATCAAGGGGAGATTGATAATACCCAACGGCCAACGTATACAATTGATAGCATGCATTCCATACAAACAAATTCTACCAAATGCCATCCATCCATACCGGCTATCCATCAGAGTTAATTTAAAGTGTCCTATTTATCTTTAAATTAAATTCATTATACCAATTTACACATGCACATTAAAGGTGGACTGCCCATTCATCAAAACTGGAGTATACTTAAATCCCTACCTTAGCTGGTGATTTCGAAATCCTATTTCTCCACCATTTTAAATATGCTATCAAATTGCTACCTATAAAGAAATTTCTTTACACTTGGCTTGTAGGTATGATTATCGCGCTAGACAGTACCGGATTCAGAATAATGCGATTGGGGGTCGACCAAATATACCGTAGATGCGACGCTGCAGACCGGTTATATTTTTCCAGTACTCATACCTTTCAAAGATAGGGGTTCAAATCCGAGGATGCCCTGAATTAATCCGCTGCCAGCTGAAGAAATATCTTAGTTTCTGTTGTGTATTAGTCGAATGTTATCTGTTGTATATGCTGTCTATGATAGTGTATATCTGGTGGAAGTGGGGTCGCTTGTCCGGCTCGTACTCCCAGCATCGCAGCATCAGTGCGTACACGTCTTCCGGACAACCCTCGGGGGCAGGCATCCTGTACCCTGCGGAGATATTGACATGTTTTATATTTATATTTATTATTTGAAATGAAATGAATTGAAAATATTTATTGATTTCATAAAATGTCATACATTATTTAGATTCAGTCACTTTTTTTTCCACTACCACCCGGTTCACAAGACTGTTTTCAAAGAAACAAGACACTCTAGCGTATTTATAAATACTTTATTGAACACCACACAAATTAAGAGACATATTAACACAAAACGCTATATTTTGGCTGTGAAAACTAAAAAGGAGTGTATTGTTTAACTTTAAATCGATACCGTGTTGCGGTTCGAAAGCCACTGATTGCCTGGATGATGTTGATTGTTGATTCAACGATAATATTTCTAAAATACATACTATAAAAACTACTACTGGGTCTCTATTTTTTTATTCAATATATAGCGAACTGGTCACCTGATGGTAAGTGATCACTGCCGCCCATGATCCACAAAGATTGGATCATATGTGATCATAGAATCGGGAGGAGAGTGGTAAGGAAAAAAGATTGGAAGAGGAAAAGGTATTGGGCAACCGGCAATCTAAATCACCAAACTTCACGTCGATTTCCTGTGAGAAAGTGGTGAGACATGGCTAACAAATAGAAAGGTACTAACAAGTATCACTTCCAAAACAATAAACTAATATAATATGCACTGTTCATTACATTTACCTTCATTTTCTCAATGAAAGAGCCTGTATTCTAAAATGAATGTATAATGTGAGGTACCTGTGTCAATCTTCTCCCTGGCGCGCGAGTTGCTCATCCCGGCGTAGGGGGTGTCGCCCTTGGAGAATATCTCCCACATCAGCACGCCGTAGCTCCACACGTCACACAGAGACGTGTACTTGCCTGCAACAACAGTACCTACTTCATGAATATACATACATACGTAAACTCACGCCGATGTCCCTATGGAGTAGGCAGAGACTATTGAGCGCCAAGTGCTACGATCCATACATATCTCTTTCGCTTCTTTAACTGTCATTAATCTCTTCATACACGCTAGTCGGTTTCGAGGACTCCGTATTTTTCCTTTCTTTAAAAGGTCTCCTATTCATGAATATCTATTTATTTATTATTTTATTGCAATGAATGGTAAGACGAGCATGCCGTTCGCCTGATGGTGGATCTCAATATGTCCAGTAGTTACTCTGGCTACAATGTCCTTCAATCCGAAACACAACAGTGAATTTAAACAACCCTTTGGCGGCAGGAATAGACATTGCAGTGGTACCCACCCAGGTGGCCTCTCACATATGAGGGACCTACGACCAGTGAATACATACATGAAAAGATAGAAAAAAAAAAAAACAAAAATGAAATATTGTTTGTAGATATGTAGTTTGAAATTTCCAATTACTAAAAAATAAAAATCTTCTGTAATTAGTTTGATCATTTAATCTAACTAATAAACTCCAATAGATATAAATAATTAAATAGATTATCATAAATAATAAGTAAACGTAATACAATAAATACGACATTCCAAACTACGTTTAAAATACTCACCAAAATTCAAAGCCTCGGGCGCCGTCCACTTAATAGGTATCTGCTTCATGCCCCCGGACACGATATACTCCTCCTCCTCTCTAGACATGCCGAAGTCTGATATCTTGACGATATTGTCGTCGCCCACGAGGCAGTTGCGTGCGGCCAGGTCTCGGTGGATGCAGTTCTTGGACTCGAGGTACCTCATCCCGCCGGCCGCGTCCCGGCACATGCCCAGGAGGGTGCGGGAGGTAAGGGAACTCGCCCGAGTGCGTAGGAATGTTAGGAGGGATCCGCCTGGAATGATAAATGGGTTTTGTGTTATAGGTACCGTACTAGAAATGAAAGAATGACGTGGAAAGAAAGTTCTCGTCATAATTAATGACACGTAATTGGTATTACTAACCAACAGTTTTCTTAGATCCAAGCTCGAAATAAATATTCGATAAGACACTAACGCCAAATTATATGATATTCCTTGATTGTATTTCGGTGTTCTAAATGTAACAGAGGGCGAGCCTATCCCCATACGAGTCATAAATTCCATAGTCTATAACAATTGATAAATATAACATATAATTCCGTATTCAAAAAATCTTAAATTTCAAATTTCTGATCACTTCTGATCAAGCTATATAGACAAGAAAAAAACCTAACCGCATATCATCATGACAAATACGTTAGTTAGGCAACATGCACATACATATTAAGAAATATAAAATTCAAATTTAGACAGACGTGCATCCGGCTCCACCTTCATTACTGTCTGCCCACCCGAATACCTAACATGCACTATAAATATTCGGAAACCGTGAAGTGTAAACACCCACGTGTATGCTTATAAATATAGTGACACAAATATCAATATAGAAAACCAAATCATTATTTTTATATTTAAATTTTTAATAGAGATTTTCAATCCATAACCCAAAACTAGGATTGGGTTCATCGTACGAAAAATTTGAGCGGTGGAAGTAATCTTAAAAAATAATAATTTTCTAATAAGTAATAAAATTACGATGCGTTGATCTGAAGTAAATGTACGATAAGGTTAGGATTGCTATATATTGCCAAATGTTTATGATATTCATCATAGTTTCACTCGTGTAATTTAGATTTTATTTCGAAGTCAGACGCTGGACAGGTCTGTTGCAACATAAGCAATCGTAATGCAATCATATTGAACGACCTACATTATACCTATATATTATTGATAAATAATATATTATGTTTTGTGCCTCATTTTATGAAACTCAAAAGGAACATTTAAAGGGATTGTTAAGCCTATTTTCATCAGTTGTTGTGGCAAAATATCAAGATTCAATTTTGGGGAGATCTATTCTCAGTATCGGAAAACTATGAAACTTATGTCTGTTACTGATAATAATAATAAATAAACCACAAAATTCACCTGAAACAAGTTCCATGACGATCATGATGGGTTGTTTCTGCACGGCGATGCCGATGAGTCTCACGATATTTGGATGTTGGTACTGCTTGAGAATGCGTCCTTCTTGCAAGAAGGTTCGCTTCTGCTCCTCTGGGAGTGCCACTCTACACGTCTTCACTGCTACCTCTTGACCAGTGGTCTTCAGTCGGGCTTTGTATACGTCTCCGAAGTTACCCTGTAACAAACAGGCGGTATGGTTGTAAATCTCTACGATTTTATTCTGATCAATTAGGTTGACTTTTTTGATAAATTCAAGTTCGTCAAGGATAACCGAACATGTAATATACATAGTAGAATATTTTAAATGTAGTGTCCTGTTTTAATATATTTTTTCCTCCATTTAAAGGAAAAATGCCAGCAATAAATTCACCGCTGCCTGTCCTCGGCTACCTCTGCGTTTGGTCTCAAAAATATCTATTGACTGAATGCTTTAAGACTTAGATATTATTATACAAATTATTGGTAGGGTCCGACCGATCACCCTTTTTGGGGATCGGTCGGACCCTACCAATTACCGCCCAATAATCGCTATCACCTCAGTGTTGTGTAAGGTCATGGAGCGGATCATAAACGCTCAATTGATCCGCTACCTGGAGGATCACTCGTTAATCAGTGACAGAAAATACGGATTCCGTAAATATCGATCAACGGGTGATCTTCTAGCGTTTGTCCTGCATCGCTGGGGTGAGGCGATTGACCGGCGTGGCGAGGCTCTTGCTGTGAGCCTCGACATTGCCAAGGCGTTTGATAGGGTCTGGCACTGTGGTCTCCTGTCCAAGCTTCCGGCATACGGTCTACCCGGCAACCTGTGTTCGTGGATTTCCGGCTTTCTGCATGGGCGTAGAATACGTGTAGTCGTTGACGGACACGCTTCGGCGCTCATGTCGGTAAATGCCGGAGTTCCTCAGGGCTCGGTACTGTCGCCCACCTTATTTATTCTGCATATCAATGGCATGTTGTCGCTTGGCAACATTCATTGCTATGCAGATGACAGCACGGTTCATGGGCGATACCACTGCGGGCCTCCAGGTTGCCATGTCGAAACTGTGAAGGGACGCGAAGATCTTGTCATTGAGCTCAACCGGACCTTGGATCTCATTTCTACATGGGGTTCCAGGAATATGGTTGAGTTCAATGCCAAGAAAACCCAGGTGTGTGCGTTCACGTGCAAAAAATCCCCGTTCTCTCCCCTCTCCATTCTTCAGGGTACTCCCCTCTCAGTGCGGAATGACCTGAGTGTCCTTGGTGTGGATATCCGCTGTGATCTCAATCCAAGGAATCACATCGAGGGCGTAATATCTGCCACATCATGCAGGGTTGGAGTGCTGAACAGGGTGCGTCGGTTTTTCGCCCGGTCAGCTTTGTCGCTTATATAAAGCGCAGGTCCGGCCGGGTATGGAGTACTGCTCGCACCTCTGGGATGGATCCGCCCAGTACCTGCTCGATGCCTTGGATGGATTGCAGCGGCGGTCCATCAGCATTGTGAATGATGCAGACGTTACGAGCAACTTGGTGTCGCTACAACTCCGGAGAGATGTCGCCTCTCTAAGCGTGTTCTACCGCCTGTATCACGGTGAGTGCTCTGAAGAATTGTTCAACTTGCTCCCCTCCTCTCCATTCCTAACCAGAACCACGCGTGCTGGCTTGCGAAGCCATAGCTTGACGGTCCACACCATCCCGGCGCGAACCAAACGGTTCTCAAATTCCTTTTGTGCCGCACCGTCAGGCTGTGGAATAGTTTGCCGGCGCACGTGTTCCCTCCTTCCTACCATCCTGGGTCCTTCCGCCGCGGTGTGAAGAGGCACCATAGCAGGCCGGCATAATTATTTCCATTGGCATGGGACTGCCGTCCGATGCCTATGGATACCCTGCCTGGGCGGCATTGGCACTTTCCATCAGGTGCAATGCCACCACTATGCCAGGCCAGAATAAAAAAAAAATACAAGCGTAAAAATATTAATTATAGTAGCAAACGTACGTACAAATAGTTGAATGAAAGGCTGAAAGGGAGGTATAGGTAGCTTAGAATGGTAAGGCAAGGATAGCAGATGAAAAGCTAATAAGCATTTAATACGTAAATAATAAATAAATACTCCCAACAGTCGCATACATAGTCCTGACCCCACACCAGATCGAGTCTTGCGTCGTGGGTATCAGAAACTAAGACAGACTTTTCCATCTCACAAACACCCAGACCCGAACCAAGTTCCAGTGGATCACACAAATATTTGTCTCTGTGGCCTCTCGTTTCACAGCCAATCTACCCAAATGTATCACGTAGTCTATACACATACATACAACTACATGACCTTTTTGCCTTACCTATTACTGGAACCAAGTGTAACAGCTTACATATAAAGGTCCCATTAAATATTTTAATAGTTTAATCTGTGGTGCTTTACAGTTGGCTTCTCTGGCTGCAAAAGTCTTAATTAAAGGAATTTAGTCCATTGATTTGTTACGGAGCTACACGGTTCACTTTGCTACGGAGCGAAGTGGACATAAATATTTCCAACTCCAATTATTTACTTTATGATTTATTTTAAGTTAAAGACAAGTTATACATTCCCGGAGAATCGACGTGACACACTCGGTGCTCGGACATACTCGGTGACATTAAAAGCTTGCAGGAGTTGCAGTGGAGTCTCCAATACCTACATGACATAGTAAAGAAAGCATTCAGCAGCTACATCATACACACCCGTCCGATCTTGTCCAGCAGCTGCACATCATCGTTGTTGAGTTCCCAGTTCTCCCTGGGCACGGCTCGGCGCAGCAGCGCGCCGGAGCGCGCCGTCACGGCCACGCCGCTCGCGCGCTGCCACGCTATCAGCTCCGCCACTGAGGGGAACGCGGCGCCCTCGAAACGGTAGTGACCCTGTTTAGAATATTACTTATTATCTACTGCTTTACTGGCACATATACAGGGTATATCAAGACTGCTACCGAAAACGAAGCTGGGTGGTAGTTTTAGTGACTTCAGAAACAATGCAACTAAATTTTGTGCAAAAAATTGCTTCAGTCTTGAAATACAACTGTCACCTCTCCTAATTATATTGATAATGCTTCATTCGTAACATTATTAACTAATATTTCATAAATGTGTATAATAATCATAAATGCAAAGCTAAATAACTCAATATATATGTTTATTTTAACAATAAAATAATAAATACAGGCCTTTAATGAACATGGGTGACCTTTACAATGAAGCCTCAATCTTTCAAAAATGTTGGATTTTCATTATGGGGCTTGCTAAAAGCCGCAAGTATTTATAAATCCTTATATAAACTTGAAAAACACAAAAATGCATTTAATTTCTAAAAAAGTATACTTACATATTTTTTTTACTTATATACCGATGTTAACGATTACATTAAAACATAACATATTCAGACAATTTACTCGTAATTCAATCAAACTTTTGTGTTTATTTCTTTACAATTCACTGAAACAGTACTCAAAACTACATCAAAGAAAACACACAAATGCATTTTCAACCCACTACTGTATCAGCCCAAATGCGTCCTATAGGGCACGGGCATGCTTTACAATCAAAAGTGCGATTGAGAGCGATTAGTCCATAGTATAGTCCACCACGCTGGCCTTAGTACGGGTTGACTGACTTTATACCATACCATACCATACCATAGAAATTCATCCAAATCGCTATACAGGTTACTCGCTCTTTTTTGTTCAAGAGTAAAAGCTATTAAGCTCCCCTTTCGATACCCCCGGGAGGCCGAAAGGGGTGTGTCAGTGTCTCTGGCCTTCCAGCCGGTACAAACGCGGATATTGTGACCGGGCTGGTTCCCTAGCAATATCACATCAGCATACATACAAACCCCTCAATGGCCATCACATGTATTATGGGCGGAACCAGGTAATTCCCCTACTATCTATTAAATGAAATGAAAATATTTTTGAATCCATTAAGATGTTCTACATCATTTAGATTCAGTCATTTATCTACCACCCGGTTCGGAAAGCGGTTTTCACTAGAGAAGAACGGGCAAGAAAGTCTTACTCTCTAGTATTGCTCTTTTCAAAACCTGGTGGGTTACTCTATAAAAACCGATACGACCTTCGAATGTTCGGATGTTCGACGTCCGGAGTAAGATATTAAAAATTCACTTCTGAAAGTCAATACTATACTAATGATAGGTATATCATTTTCTTCGAACTTAGTCTAGTACGATAGAGGAATCCAACATTTTGTGGAGTATCTACGCACATTAGTGAAGTTTATTGTCGTACGAACAATCTAAGTTCCTATCGTTTTTATAACCCCCCCCCCCCCCCCCCCAGTGTTTACTAATGTACGGCGTGCGAATATTCGAAGTCCGTATCATTTTTATAGAGTAACCTGCCCTTCCCCAAATGTTTATGAATGTGCCGTACCTCAGGCGTGGTCTGCACGATGAAGTGTTTGTGTTGTCCCCAGCAGACGGATAGCACCAGTTGCCTGGCGTGATTCCTGGTGGTCTCGCGCACCAGGTAGTCGCCGTCGGCTCGCAGCAGACGCACCACCTCTTCGCGAGGCAGCACGCCGTGGAACCACTCCTGCTCCACTAGAGAGCGCTCCGTCTCACTCACACTCACCTACAATATGGGATTTATGTTCACTATGGTTGCGGTGAAGTTGATTAAGAGAGTTTTATTTATTATTAAATTTGAGATGTAGGTGCCCTGGTAACACCTATGCCTACCCCTTCAGAGAAATAGGACAAAAAACCTTATGAGAAAAAGACGCGAGTTCAAATATGTATGTAACTGTCAACAGTACTTTTATAAAAAAAGAAATCAAAATATCTCTGTATCAGCCCATATACGTCCCACTGCAGCGCACGGGCCTCCTCTACAATCGAGAGTACGATTGAGAGTGGTTAGGCCATATAGTCCACCACGCTGGCCTAGTGCGGGTTGGCGGACTTACGGGTTAATTAAAATATACCTTCTATTAAAAATATGATAGAATTTCTTGTGGGAGTAAGAATTTAACTAACGTAAATAATATAATGCAGGCATAAGCCCAACAGGTATTCTTACAAAATGCACACAATATTTTTAGGGCATTTTGTTTCTCAACGTTACTAAAATATCTTACAGCAGTGTGTTTTTTCGTAAGCAGGTCAACGAGTGTACATTGTTATTCAACATATGCAAGTGGAATTAGTTCAACAAACTAACCTAGGACAACACAAATCACACACAAAATCAATTCTCCATGCAAATATTGTTACATAATTCCACGCCACTGAACACACAACAAAGCCGAGACGTACTTCTTCTTCAAGCTCTCGCTCAAGTTCAATTTGAAGCTGCTTGAGACGCTTCTTCCTCCGCGGCACCACCAGGGGCGGCGGTAACTCCGAATTTGTTATATACATCGAAAACGGATCCATCACTGCACTAAACCCTCAAAACTTCACCGGACACATGACCCGCACTTATACTATATATTCATCCCAACACGTGAACGAAATGTGGGAAAAAACAGGATGAATTTGACGTAAAACTCGAGACTGAGAAATACACAGACGTCGCGTAAACAGGGCAACATATTTAGAACGACGTAAGCGACTTCACCTTGATATTGAAACTGAGTTTTAGTGGGAGCCGGTGCTATTTTAAATTTATTTGGAAGCTTACTCTTGAGAAGTTCGTGCGGTGCATGGTGACGCCGAAACTTGTGCTAATATTAGCACTGACACGCTTCCACTGTCGGAGCAGCGGACGAGTGCCGCGGACAAGCACATGCATCCTCCATGCCATGCGTGTGCGACGCAACCTCGGTTAGTGCCACTCACCACACTATTAAAGTTATCGACTACAATGCGGCTCTTTCTCCGCTTCTTGAGAACACCAGAATGGACACGACAATGCACATAGACATCCACACGCTTCCGCAGACGCCGTTTGAGGACTCTGATCCGCTTCTTGCGGAGAGTCGGCGGCTTTACCGTGTCCATGGGGCCCTCGCTGCTGCTCCTGTACGTTTTGGGCGGTAACGCTGGACTCGAGGGTGCAGATTTGCGTCGGAACGGTCGCGTGAATAGTTTGAAGAACGGCTTCGGTGGTATTATCGAGTGGAGGTGCAATCGTAACGCGTCCACCGATACTTTCGAATCAAATGATGATCGATCCTGACGATTGAACATTGATTAAAACATGAATACTGCAATATTGAAAAAAATACAATTAAATGTCCTATAGGATCTGTCGTTTTTGCCAGCCCTAATACCCAGCACCACATGCTACATACTTTGGGCATCATACCTGGTGGTCAGGAGAGCTGCCGTCCAGGCTGTCGACGCCGACGGTCTCTGCGGACAAGTCCGGGCAGCCGCTGGGCGCCTCCTCGCAGCCCAGCTCGGCGAGCGCGGAGCGTATCATCTCGGCTTGCTTCACACACTTGCGTTCGGCCACGCGCAGTTCTAGCAACTTCACGGGCTCAGACGTCGTCACTGGTATTGGTGGTGGCGAATGCCTAAAAAAATTAAAAAAGGCATTAGTTTATTAGCAATTTCTCTGCTTCTGCCGTCGCTCGCAGCGCTTGCAGAGACTTCTCCGATAATTCTGTCTTGTTCCTCTTAGCGATTTTCTTCAAAATTCTTCGGCTTCTTCATATCTTGCTTTGGACATCAACCAACGCACTGATTCCGAGAGGATCCAGAAGTATAGTACGACTAATAGTTGAGGAGCGTAAAGGACTTGTGTAAGGGGACGCCAGGATGGTACTCCCCAGGCGACCAGGCCGAGGAACACTTGACCGAGAGCGAACATGGTTGAAATGGTTGCTCTAGCCACCACTCTGTATTTAGGACCTATTACTATACATATCTACTATTACTTATACCCTTTTATTAGTTAAAAAGATAGTAGTAATTTAGAATTTTATTCTTTGATAAATCTTTAAGTGCTGCAAATATCACATAGTAAAATAGTAATTGTTGTAAACTCCCTTCAGATGTAACTTATTATTGGATATTTTGTCATAACTCATAAGGCCCACGGCACACAAGGTGCTTTTTATGTTATTGGTGGCAAACGAGCATGCGGTTCACCAGATGGTAAGTGATCACCGCCGAGCATGAACATCTGCAACATCGTAAGGCATGGAGATGCTTTGTGTTGGTAGGCAATATTCTATTTACTAGTTTGAAAGATGAACATCACCATCATGCGACTGGATGCATATATCAGCAGACCGGGCTCTGTGGCGTAGGTTGGGAGAGTCCTATTTCCAGCAGTGGGCTACAATGGGCTGATGATGATAATGAAGACGAAACATCATCATATAGCACCAACTCCCCGTACGTGCATAATAAGGTTACAAATGTTTTGAGTACTCCATTATAATCTCTGAGAGAATAAGAGGAGCCAAGAATCGTGCTTGCTGTTACTTAACACATTTGGTAAAAACTATGGGCTACAACAATCCTACCTGTCGATGCCATTAAGGCCATTGGTGAGACCCGTATTATTGTTCTTGCACACTCCATTGCCGATGATCTCAGGCCCTTGGAGAGCTGTTTGTTTCTCTCTGTTGTCTTGTAATGTCGACTCCAGTTCCGTCAACTTCTCTTTAAGCCATTCAACGGTGAGATTGTCCACTGTCAGCTGATTTGGTTGTAACTTGCCGCTCGTGTCTTCTACCAGGCTTTCATCGAAGGTAAATAAGACTGGCGTCGATGGAGGCGTTCTAGGAACAAATTAATAATTTATAACTTTCATGCGCTAGAAATTACCAAAACGCACAATAGTAGATATTGTATAATATTTAAGGGTGTAAAAAAATCTATACTAATATATAAAGCTGAAGAGTTTGTTTGTTTGCGCCCGCTAATCTCAGGAACTACTGGTTCAAATTAAAATATTATTTGATCAATAGGAGCGGAGCAGTAGTGAAAAATGTTTCAAAAACGGGGAAATATGATTCCCATTGAGAGCTTCCGTTGCACATTCTATGTACACGGTTCATTTTACGCTACAATCATATGTGACGGAATTATTCGTGTAGAAAAAGTCAAACGGGATGAGAATAACATAAAGAGAGGACGGTAATAAAATTGAGTTTCAATATAAAACAATTTGTACGCGATATAATATTGTTTCTTATGTGGACTAGACACAAAAAGTATCTAAATCCGGACGAAGCCGGGCAAGCTAGTATTTAAATAAAATGAAAAAGAAATAAGATGAGCAAATAATAGGAATATTGAAGAATATTTCAATCTTTAATCTAAAAACATCCGCTGATAATGAAATGAAATGTATTTATTGGTCACGTAGGCAATTTAAAAGCTCTTATAAATAACAAGTCAATACACATAGAACTTAATCTCTATATACAATATATTTCCTATACTTAATATTACTTATTTTAATTTCTTGGTTTAATTAATTCTCCGTCAAATCGAATCAAACGTCCCGTATGTTTAGGCTTACTGCCGGATCCAACGCGGCCCTGACTGAGAAGACCTGGCGAACAAACTCAGCGGGCTTTACTTTACCACTGGATACTACGCGGCGCGACCCATATCTGAGTAGATCCAGCGAGTCAAACTCAGTGGGCTTGGTTTTGGTCAATTTACTAAAATAAATATTTGTGACTTGTCTTACAGAGTTTTTTTTTTTATTGCAATGAATGACGAGACGAGCAAGCCGTTCGCCTGATGGTAAGCGATACGACCGCTCATAAACAGTAGCAACATTCCACTGCGCTCGCCATCCTGAGACATAAGATGTTAAGTCTCAATATGTCCAGTAGTTACTCTGGCTACAATGTCCTTCAATCCGAAACACAACAGTGCACTTACGCAGTGTTGTTTCACGGGAGAAATAGACATTGCGATGGTACCTACCCAGGTGGCCTCTCACATATGAGAAACCTACCACCAGTATACCATATTATTATTATACAGATTTGCCATATTATTATTTTTATTTGTTTTCTCGATCGGTCGCCATATGATTTTAATTGGCATTAATGAATCATTATATATTTAGTTATAATTTAATTGATTAATTTAATTGTATATTGCTTAATTATTAAGTTTTAAATTTTTAATTATTTAAATTACGGGATGTAATAGTGAATAGTGCAGGGCCCCAGGAGGTCGCAAAGTGCAAGAGAACAATATATAAAAATCAAGTAGCGTTAATTTAAAGCATACATACATCGGTTAAAATTAAACAATGTACTGACTTTCATCAATTCACCGGCTACACATACATTCTTAGAAAAAAATAAACTGCGTGCATTATACTGCATTAATCTTGGAGTAACGTGTGAAAACAGGATGTATACTCTTTTTTCTGAGTCAGCATTGTTTTGGTCGCTAGGCTACATCGATATTTTTCAAGAGAAAGCGTTTACCGCGTTAGTAATTTTCAATTTTTCCAATATTTATAATATTCACGGTGTTTGCGGGTTCAAAATCACAGGGCACACCTCTGATTTTTGGATATAAATAACGATGATGAAACAGCGTGATGAAACCTGCATACTATAGCAATTTGTAAGAATTTCTATGGTATGCAAAGTTCGCGAACCCCCACTAGGTGGCGTGGTCATCATGGTATATGGCCTCGCCTTAATCGTTCACTAGAATCTAGGGGCTTGTAGAGATATTATATGGCATTGCACTGCGTTAGTCACCGTGAGACATCAAGTGTCATTCTTAATACACGCTAAACACTTTTTTAAATAAATACAACAAACACGTACACAGTCTTGACTCCCCACTAAGATCTGAGTCTTGTGTCGTGGTTATCAGGAGCAACAAGAGACTTTTCGATCTCACAAACATCCAGACTTGAAATATACAAGTGTGGATCGCACAAACATTTATTTCAGTGCGGGGAACGAACCCGCGGTCTCTCGTTTCACAGCCGGCGTCTAAGCAACCGCTCAAAGGTGGCTGTCACTGGCTATACAGTCCTTCTAAAATCTAACCGGAACACAAAAACGCTTAGATAAGTTATATACTTCTGCTTAACGGCAGAAATAGACAAAGCAATGGTACTTGATCAGACAGCCTCTCAAATACGAGCAAAGTAAAACCTTTATTACACTTTTGTTTTCATCTAAGTACTACAACTTTTTTAATTTTTAATGCAACATTTCTTCTCTTTTAATTTCAACCCGATGCAAGTGGAAATTTATGCAAATATTTACAGGAAGTCATAACATAACAGTAAAGCCCCATTTACCCGGGGAAAGTTTCTCGTCTCGATAATTGTGAGACTATAAAAAACTTACATCCTGTAAATATTTATCAGAAATCGATAATTTATGGCGGTTATGTCATTCGACAATGGCATACGATTCTCGCCGCAGGAAATTATCTCCGTGTGAATGAGGCTTTAGCATAAAACGCTATACACGTAGGAGTCTTAATTTCTTTATTACTACCGAACAACATTGATGTATTGAGGTGTAAAGCTGAAAACACATTGTAGGTTTTTGTCTTACGCATAGAGTAAAGAGTACAAAACTATGGTAAAGAGCACATCTTACATGGTTCGTACGGGTCGTCAGAGGGCCCACGTACGTTTTTATTTTTTTAATTTCATTGACAAAGGACGGTTTTCTCGTCTGCCAATGACTAAGCTTTTAGGGATGGAAGAGTCGATTTTTATGTACTCTTTATCTCATCTCTATATAAACAAATAAATAATATATTTTATTAAATGAAATCAATCCTAGTTGGCGCTTATTATAAACAGTTCTTATCTGTGATAACCTGTGGTACTATCACATTCGAGTTTGCAATTGTTTTATTGTCAAAAACAATGATTCAATTAAATATAAATTGAAAACGTTCTTCATTAACAATCAATAACTTTATTTTGTATAATGTATCTACAGTGTCTACTAAACTTGGAATTATCTACCATGTATTTGTGAAGTGCTAATTGATATTATAAAGTACATTTTACTGTCGTATTGTTGCTGTTGTAAACCCTGTTAGCTCTAGTATAAACCTCTGTGGTTTGTTAGCAGCTATATTGTAAATTATGTATTTATATTTAAAATAATAAATTAAAAAAAAAAAAAAAATTAACATTAAATCACACATCAATCAATTATATAATACTGTGATTAATTAAATTCTGTACACAAACATAGATTACATATTGAGAATAAATTTATTGTGGAAAAATGTTAAGCAACAATGCCGTGTACACATATTAGAAATACTTATGTATAAAATGTGTGAATTCCAAAGTAGGCAAGATCGTGTTTCGAGCACACGTCTTGTTCTTGTTGTCTTTTTTTTATATATTTCTACTACCAGTGTCATTTTAAAAGAAAACAAAAAAGAGACTACCTGAAGACAAATAACAAGGTTAACTTTTTCCTATTATAATTCCTAAAACAGCGCGTGTATTTTGAAATTTTAACATCAATAACTTAATATTTGATTGTATAAAAAATTACTCCGTTATTTTTAGTATCATACTTTATTATCTTTAGTACAAATAGGTACTCACTATTTGTTCCCATACTTCTTACTTTAAGTGAGCATATTTGTATTCTTTACATTTAACATTATAAATAATTTCTCTATTACGCACATACTCTAATCGTTTTTCTTCCATTTTTTAAATGAACGCACAGACGAACTTTTGGCTAATTACTGATGATTAAATAAATAAATACACTCAACAATCACATACATCGTCCTGACCCCACATTAAAATCAATTAAGTGTTGTGTCGTGGGTATCGGGAACTACGAGAGACTTTTCGGTCTCACAAACATCCAGACCCGAGACAAATACTTGTGGGCCTCACAAACATTTGTCTCGGTGCGGGGATCGAACCCGTGGCCTCTCGTTTCACAGGCGGCGTCTAACCAACTGCGTCACGGAGGCTGTCAATTACGTCCAGTCTAGTATTTACAAACAACTGGTCAAAGAACTGCGGTGTTTATTTCTATTAAGTCAAGTTAGATTCCCAGCCACACCTCATGTAAATAATTAGAAATGTCCAAATTGTATTCAACAATTTTAATTTGTATGCAGATTGAATAAAGAAAATTATACCTTGTACGTATTATAAATTCTTATTTGATTGTAAGTTTTAAGAAATGTTATATTAGTTTGGCTTAAAAAGCTGGTAGCCATATTTACAAAACCTATTGTTGTGTAAACTCAAGATTGTCCACAATCGCAAATCACTTAAAAGCGCTGTGGTGCACGGAGAAACCATTATTTTTTTCTCTCTTCAAATTTAATTACATTGGACATTATTATCATTACTACTATTGGACTACTAGTATAAATGTACATTGTATAAATTATAAAAGAATATTTTAATGAAAGCGTTGGAGATATTTTTTACTTTCATTTCTAGTTCCTAATTTCACCACTTGTCAATTTATGTTAGTTGCGCTGTATGTCTCAGACGTTTTTTGTTTTTGAAGGTCATGCCCTCGAATTTCGACCGACAGTGTGCACACATCAATAGAATCTATTGTTCAGATCGCTGTAAGACGCGTTGCTCTAGTATTTATGGCCGCTTCTTTACTCTATGCGTAAGACAAAAACCTACAGTTTGTTTTCAGCATAACTTTTCTGATTTAAAACATAAAGAGTAGATGAATCAGTGTGTAGTGCTGACGGATGTATTTACGAGAATTTCAACGATAACATACGTTGTAGTACTCAACACCCGGACCTGAGAACTAACACTTCATTCACTTTCTTATGAATCGAACACAGATACGCGCGAAGGTTATTTTGAGGTTTTTTGTTGCAATATTTTAAACGGCTTTTTTAATAAAAGTACGGTGTACATTTTCTGAGAATCAATTGGAGCAGTAAGAAACAGTTAATCTGTCCTTCCAATAATGTAATTTTAAGACTCAAAAACTCATTGTCCTCCATGAATATGTATAATTTCACCTCTAAAAAGTGGTTCAATGGCTCAATATCATTCATCTGTTTTATGGTTTTCTAAATGTAAAATGTTTGTCATGTATACATATTTTTGACATTCTAATTGATTTTCTATGCAACAACTCTTGAAGAAACCTCAACTAATGTAAATATACTCACTTATACTTCTCAATGAACTCTTTGTACTCGTCTTGTGGTCTCAGGTTTTGTATAGTTGTCTCGACCTTGGTTTGTATCTCCCTGAATTTCTCCGTACTGAAGTCCGACCTTTGCACCACTTCTAGAAGAATTCCTTTCCTGTTAACAATAACATTTAGGATATTTTAATATCTCTTGATCTTAAATATAATCGTCTTTTACATATCCTATTTTACGTATCGTAAAAGACCAATTCGCCAGCATTGGTGAACATGGACAAATCTTTCCTAATTAATGCTCAATGGCATAATCTTGAAAAGGCTGTGTCCCGCACTGGATAAATAAAGACAGAGGAGTATTACAAACACGAGGTGAGTCTTTAGGGTGTGAGAACATTTTATCGAGCCCTTGAGCCATCGTACAGTATTTCATTAAAAATAATTAAGAATGCTGCCATTCTCAAGAAAGTCTGATTACTGAGGGACAACAAAGATTTCAATTATTATGATGACTCAACATCGTTGACACAAACCGAAAAAATATTATGGATTTTACCCATAATCTAACAAGTTTTGTTTGGTAATGATATCTGTTTGTTAAAAAATTCTTTGATTCCTAATTGGAAAAAGTAATCTTAAAATTAACATCTACTTAATGAGGATTTAATATATCCTTAATCTACATACCTATTAATATGTATAGAGATTAACTCCGATTTAATAACACTAGATTTATTAATACCATTAATAAAGTGGCTTCCGAACCGGTCAGTAAGTATATGTAAATAATTAGAAATAATATGCAGGTAATACTCGTTTCCTAGACGGAAAATGTTCACTTCTCTCATAGCATCTATATTTACAGGTTGACAAAGATCATATACCTTTTTAGATATCATAATATTATGTGAAATTACGTTACCCAATTAATCAAACGTGTATTTTCATCACACATAATATGAGATAAAGTTTATCTGTGACTTTCTGCTTACATCTTTCGAGATTTTCTTAAATCTAATTTAATTAAATGATAGTCAAATTGGATTGCCTACCATAGCTTTAATCCAACTAAAACTTGGTGATCCCAAACATGTCCGTCACTACATTTAATTGATCTTATAAAATTCCATTACTCATTATCACAAATCAACTTTCCTTGATGATTAGTAAATTACGATTAATTTTATAAATATACCTAGTCATTGATGCGAAATTCTCTATAACAGACTTACCATGAAGTGGCCGTGGCTTCTCCCTGCCTTCGCTGCTGGTCCAGCAAGGCGGGGAGGGCGGCAGTCCTCAGTGCCCTCTCGCACTCCGTAGCCTCTGCCAACAGCAACACGTACTCATTGTGGGCTCTATGTAATCTTCTACACGCCTTACCATACTTGTCTCGCGTCTCGTCTAGTT
The DNA here is from genome assembly GCA_009982885.2 of Hyles vespertilio. Lineage (NCBI taxonomy): Eukaryota > Metazoa > Arthropoda > Insecta > Lepidoptera > Sphingidae > Hyles > Hyles vespertilio. Next base: position 16,636,238 of record CM042809.1, on the reverse strand, counting down.
TACGACCTCCTCTGCCGGTTGGACCTGGAAGGAATGATTGAAGGGTTCAAGGAGGTTTTACTACTGCTTAGTCTAGATTTTAATTTTAATTTGACGAATACGGATAAACGATATCGTTTTCTAAATTAAGCTCGACCGTACCTAGAACGGCGAATCAAATTTTTGAGCCACCAAAAGATTGGTTTTAGAAATCTAATCTGAAATCCATTTCTAAGCTTGTATTTTGTTCAACGCTCTCGCAATTTATTATAGATTATTGCCGCCAGAAGAGTCCGAGATTTAAGCCTATGAAAGTTGAGAAAAAGGAGAGAGCAACGAAACGACGAAGAGCGGCGAAAGTATTTAGTTGTAGGGCATCAATAGAAAAGCCTGGTTTTGTTTGTTTTCCATGAAACAATAAATATTGAAGAGGTTCATTGATATTGCACTTTAATCAACCTCTATCCTAGTTCTACTCATACGTTTAAGTATATAAGTTCACAGATAAATATGCGTAAATTCCTAACTGCATTTATCTGAAATTGCTATACCCTAATAGGTCTTTGCACGTTATAATCTGTCATCGAGTCTTCCAACAATAATTTATTCAACATAGTAAGATGATTGGATGCACGATAAATCACATAATATATAAATAAAATATATAAGTTATGTTTTATATGTCGTTTCTGAGTTATTAGTTCTTGTTAGTCTATCTAGTTTTTATAAACATGTCTAATGTAACAAGGACATGAAATGTAAATGTATTATTAATCTTAGATTCCAAGGTTAATTTGTTCGTCAAATATCATTACAATTTTAACGCAATTTCCTACCAACTGCATACAACAATTACTACAACAATAACTATTCCAGGTTCTCCTATCAAAAATGGTAGGTTTGTCTAGAGGTAATTACGTTACTTTCTGTGTGAATCAATATTTCTAAGACCCCAACGTTGCCAATTCTAAGAAATATAACCTGCCCACTACCACATCGTGATCCAAATTATTTACTCAAACACCGAAACGTCCGCATTTTTAATCTCCGCAAATTTATGTAGGTGTGTCGTTAAGTGCTAATAATTTGTTTAACATATAAAAATAAACTTACATTTAAGGTAGTTTTCTTCGAACTTGGTCCTCATCTGCTTGTACGACTCTAAGCACTTTTGGTACTCGCTTTGCTTCCTCGTCACTTCCTCTGATAACTGAAACCAAAATAAAATAAAATCAGATTGGTAAATCTATTTACTTTTCACTTCGTAAACATAAAATATTGAAGTCATAATATTTAGAATGGATCACAATAATATCAATGGCTAAATATACAGGTTTCTTGCTTAGAATAATATAATGTGGAAACATTTAATGCTAAAGCAACCTATAATTTTTTATTTAGTATTAAAATGCAAATGGTGTAAGAACATTTAATTACTTGAAGACATCATAATTCTAGCAGGCAAAGATTGCCTTAAAATCTTATCTACTAATTCCAGACTGTATAGTTTATAAAATGTTGTCCAACCTGTATTTTATTTCAGCAAAGTAACTTGAAATAATATGGAGGTACAGTCAGCAACATAAGTCGCTACACATTCACGAGATTTGGAATTGTCTTATCATCCAAAATAATAATTATTTTCAATATCGTATGGCACTTCTCGGCATTGATGACTTTACTTGGTTATATTTTACGACTACAGAGTAGTACGTACAAATTTTAATTCATAAAAAGGTTATCAAAAAATGTGAAGTGTTCAGCGACTTATGTTGCTGACTGTACGTTCCACTAAAATCAAGTTGCGGAAGTGATTTTACGATTTCAATTACATCACAATTACATGTGCCCATAAAACATGTTTCATATATCAATTTCCTCCTACGCTTCTTTTTCTTTCCACTCAAACAATGGACGTAGACAAATCATAATTGCTATTGACAAATTACGCTTTTACAGAGTACGTCTAATTGGAAGCTGTGATTTTGATTGAAGATCGTGAGAAAACTTTCAACTTTATTGAATGTTCTTTTTATTTTGATTCTCTTCTCGTTTTTTTTATATTAGAGAGGTGTGGAAAGTGTCAATCTCAATTTACTGTTGCATTGACGTTGGCATACTATGTTCTTTTACTCCTTTTCGGGCCGTGTTTGCCTTCATCAAATCCTATTTAGTTATGACATTTACTGTTACAGTTTTGAAATCTAATACCAAGCATAAATCATGCTATTAGTCTATTTGGACTGCTTCCAAAATTATCATTCCCAATATTTACAAATCCCATAGGAAGCTGATCTAAGAATATAGGCCGTAGAATATATAATTCTATACACGAAGGTATGCCTAGAGACGTAAGCGCAAAATTCCAAATAGGCATAAATATTTTACGCTGGTTGGTGAAAAACCCAGATGTAGAACCAACTGTACATATCAAGACGAAATTACAAAAATATGCTAATTGGCATTGAAACAGATGTACAGGAAACTACGTTTTATTGTTAAATTGACATGACAATGAACGAATGTCAATAATTCCGATAATGATTTTAAGAAATAAAATACTAGATACATATTTGATACAATGTGCTTCATGAAATAAATTCCTTCTGGATATTATAGAAAATAATATGAATATTAAAACTGTACTTAGCAATACCGATTACCGACACAATCTGCTTTTTCTTGGACTTTAAATAACAACATGAAAGTATTGATAAAAACTTTAACCTTGATGAAACACTGCCGAAAGTGTAATACTTAAAAACCGTTTTCTTTTCATACGCCACAACAAAGAATGCAACAAACATCAATAAAATTGTAGTAATATTATCAGGTATTAGTATATTTCTAGTAGATAATATTTTCATAATTGCAATTGTTCCCTCATATGTGAAAACATAAACAAAGCATTCGAAACGCAATAAAACACATAACACCTAAGTAACATGCTTAGCACAAATGATGATGTGTCGAGTGCACATACATGGCCACTTTAGCCTCCAGTGTCAACCGGAAATGTTCCGAATAGCTCACTCGGTGCGATGACGTACATACTTGTTGAATTGAGCAAAAAAATCAATTACACCTTGAATTTTTTATTATTAATTATTTATTAGCATAGGATATTGACATGCATGTATCAGCCCATACACGTCCCATTACAGAACACGGACCTCCTCTACAATCGAGACTACGATTGAGTGTGGTTAGGCCATATAGTCCACCACGCTGGCCTAGAGCCGGTTCTTCCCTTGCCCTTGTCCTATCCATTACCTCTTTCGAAAGATTAATTATCTACAGTAATAAAGTATGGTGCATATTTGTTTTAATTTGCTATACGGGGCTGTTTAATACGAGGATAAATTGATTGTGGTATGAAATGGCATCAATAATTTCAGTCTATTTGAGATGTTTGCCTCAGAATTATTTTCGGAAACGCTTCATCGATATGTGCCAGCTATTGAAGCTCTCAACCGTTTTAATAATTATGCTCGGTAATCCAAACGTTGGTGTATATTTCACTATGTGAAGAACAGCCATTTATTAAGTAGGTAGGTATTATTTTATAGCGAGTTTCTATCTCGACCTAAAAGTGCAGATCGCAAATACGAAATAATATATTTGCAAATCTATAATTTCTACGTTATTGTAAACTAAAATATAAATGAAAGAAAAATCAATCTTCGGCTTTCAATACCAATGTACTTGTTAAAAATAACAAAGAATAATACCGGGTATCTCAAGACTGCTACCGAAAACGAAGCCGGGTGGTAGTTTTAGTGGCTACAAACACAATGCAATTAAAAATTTCGCCTAGAAACGCGACAATTTTTTTTTATGATTTTTTAAATATCGTCATTTTTGGGTGGTAAATCCATAGTTTTTGCTAAAATAATAATTTAAACTCTTTTATACCTTAGAGTATTTATAAATAAAAGGGTATATACTATTATTTTAGGACAAAAATTATTTACCACCCAAATATGGCCATAGGAAAAAAATAACAAAAAAAAATTGTCGCTTTTTTTGCAACTTTTTCTGTTGCATTGTGTCTGAAGTCGCTTAAACTACCACCCGGCTTCGTTTTCGGTAGCAGTCTTGATATACCCTGTATATAAGAGTTTCACTAAGAGAAACATTCCCAGATGTTACCCACATCAATTTAAAAGCCATTAGATGAGTCAACTTGTTGCGTTTAGCAGTCTCATAACTATTTGGGATAATAAACACGTCGTACTCGTATGGCCCAAACAATTAATCTAATAAAAATTAAAAAGACAACATAGGTGAATAATCGACATTAATTTTGTAATTAATCAGGCGTAGGTAAGAAGTACATACAATTCGAAATGTATAGTTAAAGAAATTATTAAAATCACGTTGAACAAAGTGTTAACTATGAATGAATCAGAACAGACAGAATAATTTAATAGACATTTCTTATTCATAGCTAAATATGATCGTAGGAAAGACTTGTTTATGTTTGGTGAGTATAATCGCTCGGAATAGAATTAGAATAGGCGGTGTGGATTCAGAAAAGATTCTCACATGAACCCGTTTAGGTACTTATCGATTTTGTTCCCATTACTATTTATTTAAAAATATTATTATCTTTGACAATTAATGAAATAGAATAACCTTTTGTAAGACAGTAATTTAAATTCATCAAACACTAAAGACCTTATTCATTGATAATTTTAAAACCAATTTTAATTAGCGAATGTTTCGTCCCTTTCGTTCGAAAGTTCCTTTTGAATGCAGTTTGAGCGAAAATACAAAACATTCCAATAGGTTGTGAATGAGGCCGTAAAAGTTGAACACCTCCTATTTCCCAAACAAAGTACAAATATTACTATCAGGTCAATAGGGTTTATGAAATTACAAGTATGTTTATAATAATGTTTTTAATATATGTTTTTAATATTTTAAACATGTGTTGATTGATTTTTTTTATATTATGATTTTTATTGTCTTCTGTTAAATTGCTCATGTTTATTTAAATAGTATTATTTAAATGTTATTGTTTGTATTTCTTTATATTTACTGTATAATGCGTTACTGGTTCATGTTTCAATTTATATGTTTAAAATTATTAGTGTTAAGAATAGTACTAAGCTCATTTAATGTAAACGTGCTGGCACATTATGTTGTAAGTTTGTATTGTAAATATAAATATAGTTGATGTGGAGATTGTAGCGAATCATGATTACCGTCGTGTCGCGTGGTCACCGTTACTTTACGGCTATGAATACCGTATCTCTGCCAACACGACTGTCATGTTAATTTCTGAGCAGCATATAAATCTTTATAACCACATTAGATCGATGTTCGAGCTGTCATTTGAATAATTAGAATTCAACTGACAGAATGGGAAATAAGCGCTTTGTTAAATATTTGGCATTACTTTACGAGCAAGCCTCCTCTCCTCCTCCTTTGACAGCCTCCGTGGCGCAGTCGGTTAGACGCCGCCTGTGAAACGAGAGGCTGCGGGTTCGATCCCCGCACCGAGAGAAATGTTTGTGCGGCCCACAAATATTTCTTTCGGGTCTGGGTTGCGAGACCGAAAAGTCTCTCGTTTTTCCTGATACCCACGACACAAGACTTGAAATAGTGTGGGGTCAGGACTATGTATGTGACTGTTGGGTGTTATTTATCATTATTTATTATTATTAATTTATATCTTTCGTTTTGCACAAGGTAATATGTATTATTATCTCACAAACGAATTCTAAAAGCACCCACGAACGCTTGGGAAGCTTTTAATATATGAAGGACACAGGATTTATTTTGTAATAAATAAAACATGTTTTAAATGACTGCAGGTAGATTAATATATTCTATGGTATGTAAGACCGCCAACCCGCATTAGGCCAGCGTGGTGGACTATATGGCCTAACCACTCTCAATCGGTAGTCGATTGTAGAGGTGGCCCGTGCCCTGCAGTGGGACGTATATGGGCTGATACAGACATATAGAGATTAATATAACTTAAAAATATTTTTAAAAAGACTACAATGTTAGAATACTGGATTTGAAGCGATTACCTGGATAAAGTCATATCTTGTCAGCCGATAGTCTAAGTAGTACCAATGACGTGCAATATAAAAAAACATGAGACTAATTACTGAGCCAGATCAACTTAAGCTCTATAATATTGAATCGCAATAAGAGATCATGGTAAGCCGACAGGACTCTGCGGTGAACCACTTACAACAAGCTGGTTCATTGACTTCAACTTATTGTATTGGTCATAATATCTCCGACATTTTATACGTAATAAAAACTAAATAACAAAAACACTAACAATTTCCAAGAACCTTTAGACACTTTTTGCTTCTATTTTTAATTTGAGATGCAAATTGGACGGCAAGTATGAATACAATCAATATTTAATTGAAAGGCTTCCATGCTGTTATAGTAACATTGCCATGAACTTAAAATAAGAAAATTACTCAATGGTGGACAACCATTGTCTTTACTAAGTCATCATCGGAAGCGATTACCTTTACTATTCCCATATCTACTACAACATAAACCAGAAATGCAAATTATTGAGTTAAATTACCTTAATCAACCAGTATTTCCTATTCCAGGTCAAATGCATTTCCCCACAACTTGGAATATCAAATCGGCGATAAAGAAGTTTGTATGCGAATGTCTCAATATCGACATTCTCAGCGTTGCAAATATAATTTATAAAACCAGTGTTGAAAGTAAAATCGGTGTTATAGTTAACATCGACATATATTTAAATAATTGTTCAAAAGAGAAAGCTTTATGCAATGAGGTTGCAGATGCTTTATGTAAGTTACAAATGGTTTTATCCTACATTTGCGAGGTTACTGCGGTAACAAAAGAAGAAAGTGATGTCACTCTAAATGGAAATATTACATCTCAACTAGCAAGAAGAGGAACAAAAAGACTAAAAATAGCAACTGATGAGTATTATTTTATTGCCCCGAATGGCGAGACTAGTATGCTATTCGCTTAATGGTAAGCGAAATTACCGCCCATGGACAGTAGCAAAGTCAAACAACACCATGAATTACAAAGCAATTCTTGGCATTAGCGCTCGCCATCTTTTGACAAGATGGTAAGTCTCATTATGTCCAGTAGTTATCATGTCCTTCCAACCGGAATACAACAGTGCATTTACATTGCTGTTTGGCGGGAGAAATAGATATTACGGTGGTACCTACCCAGGTGGCCTCTCATATATATATGTATATGAGACATTTTTATTGTTAAACTATAATTTTAAAATATTTCTTTCACCATTTGCTTCCGTCGCATTAAAATTTCTACTTATTAATGAAATTTAAAATACCAACGTTATCTAAAATGTGACTGATATGAATTAAACGTAATAAAAACATTAAGCTGCCACACAAAATTGTATGAACCGTAATTAGGTAATTAAAAATCGATTATTGCTTATTGGACTAATAGACAACGTACACTCTAAAATCCGTAGATCTAGACAGCACTTTTGAAAATCTAATTTCTGATTGAGAAATTAGAATTAGAATAGAAGACAAGAACTTACATACGTGCTCAACATTTTCGCATAACACAGGAGACATAAATAGAAAATATACAGTATATATCTGTGTATGATATCTACTCCAAAGGGCTATACATTAATTATGTCACACGTTAAAGGGGCGGAAGAGGGTCGACGAAGCGTGACAAGAGCGCAGGAAGAGATCCAAAATATTGTGACATCACATTTTTTCAAAATCATCCATCCATCCATCCGTCAGCCAAAGGAAGTCCACTACTGAACATAGGCCTCCCCCAATGATTTCCACAGAGACCTGTTGGAGGCAGCCTGCATCCAGCGAAGTCCCGCGACCTTTACCAGGTCGTCTGACCACCTTGTGGGTGGACGTCCTACGCTGCGCTTTCCGCTACGTGGCCTCCATTCGAGCACTTTCCGACCCCATCTGTCATCAGTTCTTCGCGCTATGTGCCCTGCCCATTGCCACTCTGTATCAGCCCATATACGTCCCACTGCAGGGCACGGACCTCCTCTACAATCAAGAGTACGATTGAGAGTGGTTAGGCCATATAGTCCACCACGCTGGCCTAGTGCGGGTTGGCGGACTTACATACCATAGAAATTTTTATAAATCGCTATGGTATGCAGGTTTCCTCACGATGTTTTCTTTCACCGTTTTAGTGCGTGGTGATTGACTATCAATACACATATGACTCCGAAAAGTCAGAGGTGTGCCCTGGGATTCGAACCCGCGACCACCGTGAACATGTTGGCAGACGCGTCCAGTCCGTTTACCAACAGGCCACCACGCACTTTGCCATTGCCACTACAACTTGCTAATTCGCTGGGCAGCGTTCGGGAAACTACGCGACGTCTTCTCGTCCAAAATACCTCAGTGCCTTAAATCGAAAGTCTTCGATAGTTGTGTGTTGCCAGTGATGACTTGCGATACCGAGACGTGGCCTCTCACTATGGGCCTTATTAGGAAGCTCAAAGTCACTCAACGAGCTATGGAGAAGGCTATGCTCGGGGTTTCCCTACGAGATCGAATCAGAAATGAGGAAATCCGTAGGAATACTAAAATAACCGACATAGCTCAGCGGATAATCAACAAAATATAAGATTAATTAATTATACCTTTTTTGCATATGTGACTTTGATGCACCGAGGGTGCGATATGTTAAATCTAAGCATTACAACAGTAAAAAACTATATAGCTACTAAAATTCTGAGATTTTATGTGATACCACAGTAGGTAGGTAGAAAATTTGAGCAGCTCACAAATGATGCAAGGACGGGGGTAAAAAAACATGAAATTTGTGTGAAATTATTGATGGCCCCCTAAGATGCGTAATAAAAACCGTGATACCTAAAATAATTTCTATTGAGCTTAGTGGAGGTAATAAAATGAACAAAAGCAGAAAACAACGTCACGTGAGGTGCAGTGTAGGAGACAAGTAACGGGTTCCGAGAACCGTGTTCACTATGTTTGCGCCTCGTTTTATGTGGGACGACGCTTAGATAACAGCCTTTAAACGTTTACGAGCAGAAAATGAATCTTGTTTATAGTGTCGTGACAGGATTTGATTTTGAATTAGATTTGTATTTCTTGTACGAGTTCTTTGAAGTAGTTTGTACGGACGATATTACTGTATAATACATGTGTGCAGGACGAAGACTAATTAATAGTAAATAGTTAAGCTTGTTTGTGTTTTGATCTTATTTAAGTTATATAAATGTTCTTATAATGCTCTTATGTAAAATATCGTTAAATAAATAAAGCAAACATTCCCTTAGTTATAAACTTATGTATAAGTCGTTGTTGTTGTAATGTATAAAGTCTCATAATTTTCTATGTAAATTGTTATGTGCAATATTGTTACTTATTATATACTAGAGTGTTTATCTATTGGAGATTATATAAAGTTTTGTGTAGTTAGAACAATATTGTCAGACCCTAGTTTATATACTGATTTAAGCATAGTGTCGGGTGCGAGGTCCGCCGAACTTAGGTGCCTCCCACATATTCGGTGCGGAGTTACACCTCGCGGCCCCGCACCCCCCGCAGGACCGAGCTACCGCCCCGCAAGTCGCTACAGCGACACCCCGCAGCGCGCGCTCTCATTGGCCGAGCGCGCCTGTGACGATCGCGGGCCCGACCCTAGGGATTAGCCCAAAATTGGGAATATAGATCGGCACCCTGGGTCGGGCAAATCAGTTCGGTTCCGGCCTACAGTGAAGAAAACAGCAAGAAGTCAGCAAGTCAGCAAGTAGTCAGCAAGTCAGCAAGTAGTCAGCAAGTCAGCAAGTAGTGAAGAATAAGCAGAATCGCTGCCGGGAGATACCAGAACGAAGCTCTGCAGCTACATCACGACGGTGCCGCAGTTACGTGTCGTAATTACGCCGCAATTACGTCACTTTGTAAAACGTACTTCTCAGTGCGAATAAAGTTCTACTTTCTAATCACTGGTATTATTTACCACGCAGCCAGCACCCCCGAACACATTCTACAATTGAACGAGGCTGTTCGAAGGCGGTCTCGTTCATTCTGGTCCTTCAGTTCGCCGGATTTGCGTGGAAATATGCCAGTGACTAGATCGGTGGGAAGGCACACCGCCTCGGCCTCGGCCTCGGCGTCTGCCACGGTGACATCCGCCACTGCCACGACAGGCGAGACGGGTGCGTCATGCACTACGACGACTGTCACCGGCACCGGCACGGATGCTACCACCACGATAAACTCGGAACAGTCAAAACAACCCGCGGCGAACGAACCTATGGTAGCGGAACCTACCATCGCCGCCGGTATTGAAGAAAAACCGAGAAGCAAAGCGCCGTCAAGATCAAGAAGCAAGAAAACGTCGAAATCTCGCCGCCTTGCCGAAGCCCGAGCCGAACTCGCTCGACTAAAAGTCGAGCTCGCCGCCGCCCGAGTCCAACAAATTGAAGCGGACTCGAGCACCGAAGATGACGACAACACGACGGTCGCGGAGATTGAGCAAGAACTCCGCGTCCACACATGGCTACAAAATAGCCAACTGCTCGCCATCGATAGCGAGCCGCATCAAGCGCCGCACACCGAAGCCGCCGCGCACGCACCGGCGGGAGTCACCGCCGCACACCCGCCGTGCACACAGTCGTCACTTCACCCGCAACCGACGTCAACAGTAGAGCGCGCACCCGCGCCTCTACACGCCGACCTGCACGCGCCTCCGCCAGCGACCACTGCCGCGTCCTGGGGACCGAACTTCGGCGCTGCACACCTACCGCCGACGTCTACAGTAGAGTGCGCACCCGCGCCTCTACTCGCCGATCTGCACGCGCTTCCACCAGCGACCACCGCCGCGTCCTGGGGACCGAACTTCAGCGCTACACATCAACCGCCGCCCGCCGTCGCCGCCTGGCTAGCCGAACAGGCAGCACGCGCCCCTCCGCCAGCGACCACTGCCGCGTCCTGGCGACCGAACTTCGGGGTCGCGCAGCTGCCACCGCCGCCTACGCAAGCCACGCCGTGGGACTCCGCCGCCGCCATCACCGCGGCCGGCCTCGAAGCCGCCGCGAACGCCAATGCGTCGTGGCATCAAAGCCGCACCGCGCCGCCGCCGCAACCGCGGCCGCCGCCGCCGCCGCCGAACACTGCGCCGGGATTGGAGCCCGGCGCCACCGCTCCGCTCGCACCAGCTATGTCGGACGGAGCACTTGCCGTCCCGCCGAAGAGGACGGAGATGCAGCAACTAGCTGCAGCGATCACCAACGCAGTACAAGCTGCGCAAGTAAAGCAAACAAGGTATGTGGAATTACCATTTTTTAACGGTGATCATCAAGAGTGGCTAACGTTCCGTGCTTCGTATGAAGAATCAGTGAATAATTTCTCGAAGTTAGAAAACATGTCCCGCCTGCGCCGGAGCCTGCGCGGGACCGCCAGAGAGGCAGTGCAAGGCCTCTTAATAACGAACGCGGACCCGGACAGCGTCATGCGCACGCTCGAGATACGTTTCGGCCGACCAGAGTCCATAGCGACAGCCGAGATGGAACGTCTCAGAACATTACCACGCCTAAGTGAAGCGCCGCGTGACACCTGTACGTTTGCCACAAAGATTAGTAATGCAGTGAAGACACTTCGGGCCTTACGATGCATGTACTACATGTACAATCCGGAGATAGCACGGGCCGTTGTGGAAAAATTAACACCCACGCTGAAACATAAGTGGTACGAGTTCGCTGCACTACAACCGAGGGAGGAACCAGACCTCCTCAAATTAGAACGCTTCATTCACCGGGAAGCTGAAATCTGCAGCCCATACGCGACTGCAGAGATGGTCACCGAACGACCGCGAACAAGTCAAACAAGACAAAAAGTGTTCAACACAGCCGCCACCCCGAGAACTAACGCCACGTGTATTATGTGCGACAAAGAGGGACACGCGATCACAGAGTGCTACAAATTCAAGAACTTAACCATTGACCAAAGATGGGACGCAGCCAAGAAGCACCGCGCCTGTTTCCGATGCCTGCGACGCCGCACTCAACAGCACACATGCAAGACGAAGAAGTGCGGCATAGATGGCTGCGAACATCCCCATCACCAGTTGCTGCACTCAAAAAGAAGCACGCCGCCGAAATTAAATGAAGACGCCGAGGAAGAAAAGGTGAACTCGACGTGGGCATCAAGCGTGTCATACTTGAAGATTGCCCCAGTACAAGTCTCGGGACCGGCGGGAGCCCGCGACACCTACGCGTTACTCGACGACGGGTCCACAGTAACGCTGATCGACCAAGGCCTCGCGGACGACATAGGCGCAGTGGGACCGGACGACCCACTACGCATCTGCACATACGACGGGAACACTAAAGAAGACCACTCCTCACGTCGTGTGAAGATACTGCTCCGAGGCAAGAACCGACATAACCAACACATACAAGCCCGGACAGTACCTGACCTGCGCCTAGCCGCACAGAAAATATCGCCAGAAGCGATAAGTAACTGTCCGCATCTAAAGGGAATCACGAACACTATAATCACCGACCAAGTGATCCCGAAAATATTAATAGGTCAAGACAACTGGCACCTATTAATAGCTACCCGAACAAGATCGGGTCGAAAAAATCAACCAGTGGCCTCACTCACGCCACTGGGCTGGGTGGTACACGGCAGCAGAACCCGAACACTCGGGCATCAAGTGAACTTCGTCGGTCACACATCCGAAGAAAACACTGAAAAAATGGTGGCAGAATACATAACGACCGACAACACGTACTTGAACCCGAAACGTCCGGAAAACGACCCCGAGCAAAAAGCGCTCCGAATACTCGAGGCGAACACAACACAGCTGCCGAGAGGCGGGTATCAGACTGCCCTCCTCTGGAAGTCGGAGGAAGCTACGCTCCCCGACAACTACGACAACACCCTGCGAAGGCTCCACGGCATCGAGAAGAAAATTGATAGAGACCCGCTGCTGAAAAGGAAGTACAACGAACAAATGAACATGCTACTTCAAAAGGGTTACGCGGAACCAGCGCCCGCCAAGAAGATGCCAGGAAGGACGTGGTACTTACCGCATTTCGCCGTAGTCAACGCCCTGAAACCTGACAAACTGAGGGTGGTCCACGACGCAGCCGCCAAGACCAGGGGCGTGTCACTGAACGACATGCTCCTGACCGGTCCCGACCTCCTGCAACCACTCCCAGGGGTGCTAATGCGCTTCCGGGAACACAAAGTGGCGATCACCGCGGACATAACGGAAATGTTTATGCGTATCCAATTACGCGAAGAAGACAGGGACGCCCTGAGGTACCTGTGGCGAGGGGAACGTCGGGACGACGCTCCGCCTGAAGAATATCGGATGAAATCACTAATATTCGGGGCGTCGTGCTCACCCGCCACAGCCATATTCGTGATGAACAAGAACGCAGAGTGTCACGCGGAACAATATCCGGAGGCGGCAGCGGCCATAAAGAGAAAACACTACATGGACGACTACCTAGATAGCTTCGTGGACATCAACCAAGCGGAAACGGTCGTCAAACAAATACAAGAAATTCACCAAAAGGCTAACTTCCAACTGCGCAAATGGGCCTCGAACTCACCCGAACTTTTAGAAAAAATCGGAGAGCACGTTGGAAGCAACGCAACGGTGAACATTGAAGGCGGACAAACTGAAAGGGTGCTCGGCCTCACCTGGGAACCACAGGCGGACACTTTTCAATTCAACCTGGATGCGACCCGCATCCCACCGAGCCTTCTAGAAGGACCCCCCACAAAGAGAGGGGCACTGAAAATAGTGATGTCGATATTCGACCCGCTTGGTCTCATCACTCCTATAACAATACAGGCGAAACAGCTACTACAAGAAGTGTGGCGAAAAGGAGTCGACTGGGACGATCACCTAGAGGGTGACTTAGCCTCAGAATGGGGAAAATGGATAAGCTGTCTGAAAAATATAAACAATATAATAATTCCCCGTTTGTATCTCAATTACAGCGCGGCTCAACGACTGGAGCTGCACGTATTCTGCGACGCCAGCGAGAAGGCGTACGCATCCGCGCTATACTGGCGCGCAGTGGACCACAGTGGAGCTGTGTCCACCACTCTCGTCGCCGCGAAAGCCAAGGTAGCCCCTCTGAAATTGTTATCGATCCCGCGCCTGGAACTCCAAGCCGCCTTATTGGGAGCCAGGATGGCAGCCGCAGTCAGAGAGGAGCACACCAGGAAGCCCGACGCGACGACGTTCTGGACGGACAGCCGGACCGCGCTCACGTGGATCCGGACTGGGGCCAGGAGTTATAAGCCCTACGTGGCCCATCGCATAGCGGCCATAGAAGAAATCACAAAAACGTCGGAGTGGCGATGGGTACCGACACGCTGGAACGTGGCGGACGACGCCACACGAAATGTCCCTGAAGAACTGAACTCAAACCACAGATGGTTTCAGGGACCGGAATTTCTGCAGCATGATCCGAACACATGGCCGATGGAGACACCGAGCTCGCCGCCACCTTCAGGTGAAGAACGCGTCAACGTCATCTGCACCAGTGACCAGTCGAGCGTGATACCTGACGTCACACGCTTCTCGTCGTGGACGAGATATCTCAGGGCGACAGCAAGAGTGCTACAAGCAGTCGCTATGTTCCGGCGCAAGATTGAACAAGTCAATTACAAGCGAACAAAAAGGGGTCCACGTCGCGACCCTGATTGGCGAGCCGCGAACACCAGAACCAATCCGACAGTCAGGACACGCCAATCCGCAGCTACGGACAAGTTTATCACGTTGACAGCGGAGTATCAACGAGAGGCAGAAAAACTCATAATAAAGAACGCCCAAGAAGTCACGTTCAAAGAAGAACTCAAGGCGCTACGAGCTGGCAAGGAGGTCGGGAGACACAGCCGACTACACCAGCTCAGCTTAAAACTCGAGGACGACATCATCGTCCTGAAGAGCCGAATTAACGCCGCCACTGGAGTACCGGAAGAAGTAAAAACCCCTCCAGTCATAGACGGAAACCACCGGGCCACACAATTATGGATCCTGCATGTGCATAGGACTCTACATCACGCAGGAGTGGAGGCTACGGTAAACCAAGTAAAGCAGCACAAATGGGTCGTGCGACTACGACCGACAGTGAAGATGGTGCTGTCAAAATGTCTAATGTGTCGCGCAAGGGCCGCGACACCTCCGAGGCCGGCCACGGGGGACCTGCCGACATGCCGGTTGGCGCACCACCAACGACCATTTACCTACACAGGTCTCGATTATTTCGGCCCGCTCACCGTGACCGTCGGAAGAAGCACGCAGAAGAGGTACGTCGCACTGTTCACATGCCTCACCGTGCGCGCAGTGCACCTCGAAGTGGTGTCCTCGCTGAGCACTGAAACAGCCATCATGGCGTTGCGACGAATGATCGCGCGACGCGGTTGTCCGACCGAGATCTGGTCGGACAATGCGACGAACTTCCACGGGGCGGATGCGGAAATCCGCCAAACTCTTCTCTCCGGTGCAAAACAAGAAGCGTCAAAAAGGGCTATAACATGGAAGTTCATCCCTCCAGGAGCTCCATTCATGGGAGGCGCGTGGGAGAGGTTGGTGCGGTCCGTGAAGACCGCGCTAACCACGGTGCTCCACCAGAAGAGCCCCAATGAAGAAACTCTCCACACCCTGCTCACCGAGGTCGAACTTACACTAAACAGTCGACCACTAACACATGTGTCGGTAGATCCTGCCGACCCTGAGTCCCTGACGCCTAGCCACTTCCTGCTGGGCGGTCAGGGACACTTCGCCACTGCGGGCCTGCCAGCGGACCACACCGCCAGCCCGTACGCCAGCCTGCGTGCGACACAGGCACTCGCCGACGCCTTCTGGGCGCGTTGGCTCAAAGAGTACCTGCCCGAGCTCCGAAACCGGCGGGAGCCCCATGGACGGGGCACTGAACTTCGTGTCGGCGACCTTGTACGGGTCGTCGACAACAACCTGCCGCGCAACACCTGGGTGCGCGGGCGCATCTGCGCCACGTATCCGGGACCGGATGGCGTCATCAGAACCATCGACGTCGCCACGAGGGGCGGCGTGCTACGACGCCCATCCAAGAAAATCGTCGTAATCCAGAGCGTCGAGAACGACGAGTCGCCCTGCACCACATGAAGATGCACCGTCGCGCCACGTCGCTACGATACACGGCGGGAGAATGTGCAGGACGAAGACTAATTAATAGTAAATAGTTAAGCTTGTTTGTGTTTTGATCTTATTTAAGTTATATAAATGTTCTTATAATGCTCTTATGTAAAATATCGTTAAATAAATAAAGCAAACATTCCCTTAGTTATAAACTTATGTATAAGTCGTTGTTGTTGTAATGTATAAAGTCTCATAATTTTCTATGTAAATTGTTATGTGCAATATTGTTACTTATTATATACTAGAGTGTTTATCTATTGGAGATTATATAAAGTTTTGTGTAGTTAGAACAATATTGTCAGACCCTAGTTTATATACTGATTTAAGCATAGTGTCGGGTGCGAGGTCCGCCGAACTTAGGTGCCTCCCACATATTCGGTGCGGAGTTACACCTCGCGGCCCCGCACCCCCCGCAGGACCGAGCTACCGCCCCGCAAGTCGCTACAGCGACACCCCGCAGCGCGCGCTCTCATTGGCCGAGCGCGCCTGTGACGATCGCGGGCCCGACCCTAGGGATTAGCCCAAAATTGGGAATATAGATCGGCACCCTGGGTCGGGCAAATCAGTTCGGTTCCGGCCTACAGTGAAGAAAACAGCAAGAAGTCAGCAAGTCAGCAAGTAGTCAGCAAGTCAGCAAGTAGTCAGCAAGTCAGCAAGTAGTGAAGAATAAGCAGAATCGCTGCCGGGAGATACCAGAACGAAGCTCTGCAGCTACATCACGACGGTGCCGCAGTTACGTGTCGTAATTGAGGCGTATAGTTGCAAAACCCCCTAAAACAGCTTTTTTAATAAATTAACTTATTTACATCAACGGCCAGTATTTCAAATTCTCTTTGAAATAAGAAAACTATATCTTAGCAAATCCCACTATAAACGTACAAATGTAAGAAGGCTAATTCATGTTTAGCAGCAAAAACCGCTATAACGACATGTTTCACTTTCAAACGGCCCTAAAACCAAATAGACCAATCAGAGCGCTTCGTTCATTCAGTCGCAATATGGCGATTTCTGCTGTTGTTGTGGAGTATTACGTGTGGTATTATTAGGTTTTTAGTGTTAAATAATGGAGGAATTAATGCAAAATGTTAAAAAATCTGAACTTGGCAAATCCAGGAAACGTCCTGTTATAAAATCTAAGTGGAAACCAGAGGTTGAACGTGAAAACAGGTATGTTGAATGTTACTAGAAATGCACGTACTGTTGGCTGGCAGGATGGGGTTATACATTATACAAGCCTGAGATAGTAGCACTAATAAAAAAAGCTTTTGAAATATATATATTTTTTAATAAATACATAGATACATTTAATAGGTATATAACTAATTAATTAACTAACTTATTTATTGAATTTCATTGGGAAAAGATAAAATAATGATAATTACGTATAAGGATTTTTTTCAAAGATTTTACCAGTTCTTTGTTTAGTGAGTCGAGTTTTAATTTTTATGTATTTCTTTCAGGTACGAGGCTCCGGGTTTACCAACTTATCCTTCATGTAATCACAATCAAAAGGCATTTCAATGTAAGGAACTAAGTATGCAAATGATCAGAAAATTTTACGAGAAATTCTACAAATGTTCCACTAAAATTACCCAAGACAATTTCATTTTAAATTTTTGCTCAGTACAAGAAGCAAA
The DNA here is from genome assembly GCA_009982885.2 of Hyles vespertilio. Taxonomy (NCBI): domain Eukaryota; kingdom Metazoa; phylum Arthropoda; class Insecta; order Lepidoptera; family Sphingidae; genus Hyles; species Hyles vespertilio. Next base: position 16,618,452 of record CM042809.1, on the reverse strand, counting down.
ACGTATTAAAAATGAAAGCAATCGAACAAAGGCTATGAAATACTACATTTTAGGGGATAAAGGTGCCAAAATTCCAGTGTGTCAGAAAACATTTATGGGTGCTCTGTTAGTTAAAAAAGATCGAATACAGGGTGTTTTGAAACGATTTCATGAAAGTGGGGGACAAATGCCTCAAGAAAATCGGGGCGGGGATAGGAAAACTGACAAGTTCATTGCTAGAAAATTGTCTGTTCAGAGGTTCATTGAATCATTTAAAGGCCAAGAGAGTCACTATTGTCGATCTAAAAATATGAATAGAGTGTATCTTTCGTCAGAACTAAACATACGCAAAATGTGGCGTATGTATAATCAATCTCATGAACGGGAATTACAAGTAAAACAATTTTTTTTCAGAAAAATCTTTAACCAATGCTATAATATCGGGTTTGGAACACCAAGAACTGACGTATGTTCAGCGTGTACAGAGCTTGGTGAACGTTTAAAAATAGAAACAGATACATCAAAAAAAAATCAATTAATGATTGAAAAACGTATTCACAGATTAAAATACAAAGCATTTTACAGCATATTGCGGGAAGAAGTTGATGGGCTTTTGACAATTTCTTTTGACTGCCAAAAAAACCAAGCACTTCCTAAATTACCGGATCAGTCTGCCTATTATAGCAGACAATTTAGTTTCTATCACTTCGCTATAGTAGTAGGGAACTCAAAGGCAAAATTGACGCCAGATAATGTTCATTCTTATTACTGGGACGATACAACCCACGCAAAAGGCAGTAATGAAATAATCAGTGCTGTATACCACTTTCTGCAAAATATTAATATGACTGACAATTATAAGGTATTAAGAATAATATCAGATGGATGTTCTGGACAGAACAAGAATACCGGCATGATCTCAATGCTCGGTAAATGGCTTTACTCAGAATCGCCAAAGCATCTTAAAAGAATTGAATTGATTTACCCAATCGTTGGTCACTCATTTATTCCCCCAGACAGGGTATTCGCCAAAATTGAAAAGGTTTTAAAAACTAAAGAAGTCATTACATCACCAGCTGAATATGTGTCCATATTGCAAGAGCATACAAAATGTACAGATTTAGCATCAATTCCTGTATATGACTGGAAGACTAGTTATCAAAATATTATAAAACCTACTACTAGTTGGCATTTTGCTTTCATGAAGTGTAAACGAGTTTTTATTACCCGGACTAAGACTGAAAATGTATTTGTTCAAGGCGAAGTCAACTACCGGGCAGAAAATAATACAAAAATGACGATTACCAAGAAAAACAAAAAAATTACTATGGTACACCCTAATATCATACAACCTAATAAAATAATTCCGAATGCTGCCAAATTACAAGATGTTTTGAAGTTATTAAAAACCCATTTCGGGGATAATTGGGAGTCCTTGGACATACTACTTTTTTTATAAAAAAATTAAAGAAAGAGCACAAGAACAACCGGAAGATATGATTGAAAGTACTGAGAGCAATTACCACAATACCTTGTCTGACTTGTGTGAGCCTGGATTTACAGAAAATAATAGCTATGTGTAATATTTGAATAAAAATAATAAGTTTTAATTTCTTTTATACATACTTGTTTTATTAATATATTAACCACTATTAATCCTAAAATTGACTATTTGTTGTTAATAACAAACGCATGCATAAACCCATCCAAGTTTAATTTTATGTTCCTTGCAAAGTCCCTTAAAACGTAACGAGTCAGCATCAAATCCCACTATAATGAATGATGAGTTTCAAAATCCACTTTAATAAAACAATTTTATTTAATTATTTTTTTTCTATGGCAAAATTGACAGTTCAATTTTTTTCGTTTGTGTTATCTTACTTCCTTTCGTAAAAATGTAAACAGTTACAATTAGTACTGTGCATTTTTATGTAATAAAGTAAAAAAAATACTTTTTAATTTTTTTACGAAAGTCATTTTAGGGGTTTCTGCAAGTACACGCCTCAATTACGCCGCAATTACGTCACTTTGTAAAACGTACTTCTCAGTGCGAATAAAGTTCTACTTTCTAATCACTGGTATTATTTACCACGCAGCCAGCACCCCCGAACACATTCTACAATTGAACGAGGCTGTTCGAAGGCGGTCTCGTTCAACATGAATACAAGTAATACGTGTAATTTGCCAGTTATTCCATGATTCATTACATCAATTACTAAAGCCATAGAAAAGAACTTAAGTATTTATGCATTAGTTTATTAATGAAGCTAATCAATGGCTTAGGTATTAAATTACTGTTTGCAAATAAATTCTATTAAAAGACTTGGAAAATGAAACGTCATTCCGCTAATGGAGTCCGAAGTCCATAAACACAAAAATGCAGTAAATGATTTTACGCTAAAAGCAAAGTATTAGATAGTTTGGCTTCCCGCCATAATAACGAGCCAACCTAATTGTCTACTTGTCGAAGGATCCTGTTAAGCGCCTCCCACGGCGTACGTTTAGCTTTTGCATCGCAATTTCGTCACATTCTTTAACTTTCATTTCAAACGTTGCAAAACTACTGTTCTAAAATAAAGGCTTGAATATGAAACAGTAAAACGTTTTACTGGACAAATTGTCCTGATAGTCTATTTCTAAGAAATTATTTGTTACAACGATGACGCCATATTCTCCCCATTCGAATTTCGATTTAATATTGATGTATTTTCTGTTGCAATAAGTACGAAAACATCTGCTAAATCAATTATAGATACTATAATATAAGATACTATTATAGATATTATAATAGTACATGTATAAATGCCATAATTGACACGTTCTTCAGATTTTTGTTCAATTAGCAATTATTAGTGAACAAATAAGCGCAATAATTGATTTTTATTAACATCTAAGTGTGCATTTACGAAGAATGGAGAATTTATTGAGTTTGTATAGCTTATTGTCGCTGGTGACCCACATAGCTAAAATGCCGTGATTGCTCAGTTGTGACTTGGCAACACATCATCTCGGCCAACATTGCGCAGGGTTACCAAATGTACCAAATATTAATTTAATTAACATAAAAATGCGTTAAGACAAGCGTTCAAAACTCGTTTGCTTTGTTCTGTGTAGGTATTTATTTACCTACCTATATATCATTGTTGTTTTATTTAAATTTAATTTATATTCATATTTCGTTTAGTCTTTAAGCTGTCTACTGGGCGATAGTTTATTGACTTTTAGGATTAATCCATTCGAAGTTCGTATCGTTTTTATAGAGTAGTCCCCTTGATTCCTATTACGAGAGTGTTCATTAGAATATATGTCATCAGTTGTAGCTTCAATACCAGTGTTAAAATTTAATTGATGTAATTGCTTTTAGCTAATTTGAAACAATAAACCTTAGTGATAGTGTCATATTGTATGATCTTCCCGTAATTGAATTTCTTTGTGCGAATGTCCTCCTAAGCATTCAAACCCCGAATTCATGAACAAAATCTTTCCGTTTCATTTCTCAATTACAATCCGAGTATGAAATGAAGATGCATCAATAAAGCTTCTAATACAAAATACTAGAACAATATCCCTATTAGCAACCCTACGTTAGGCTGTTGAGAAGACTCGGTCGAGAGTTACGTTCATAGACACGCGTCATCGACTGAATTGTAAATTGATACCTAAATATAATAATAAATGGTGAAACTTGTTTTTGTGCGATATTGAATTGGTAGCATTGCACACGTGTTGCTCGATGTTTGAACAGTTCCATATGACTGTTGAGAAATATTTTCCACTCCTTCTTACGTAGGTATATTTTCGAGAAGTCTAGGTCATTAATATCGATTTTTGACGTTTTTATACTGATACGACAAAATAACTACAAGCACCCGAAATAAAATGCCATGACAATTGAACACATACATAGGCTGGGTGGGTGGTCCACCATGACCATTTTCATCATTGTGTAAAGTGGCGACTACCACTATGGAAATTTCCTACCACATGAAATGAAATGAAATGAAATGAAATGAAATGAAATGAAATGAATGAAATGAAATGAAATGAAATGAATAATGAAATGAAATGAAATGAAATGAATGAAATGAATATGAAATGAAATGAAATATGAAATGAAATGAAATGAAATGAAATGAAATGAAATGAAATGAAATGAAATGAAATGAAATGAAATGAAATGAAATGAAATGAAATGAAATGAAATGAAATGAAATGAAATGAAATGAAATGAATGAAATGAAATGAAATGAAATGAAATGAAATGAAATGAAATGAAATGAAATGAAATGAAATGAAATGAAATGAAATGAAATGAATGAAATGAAATGAAATGAAATGAAATGAAATGAAATGAAATGAAATGAAATGAAATGAAATGAAATGAAATGAAATGAATGAAATGAAATGAAATGAAATGAAATGAAATGAAATGAAATGAAATGAAATGAAATGAAATGAAATGAAATGAAATGAAATGAATAATGAAATGAAATGAAATGAAATGAAATGAAATGAATGAAATGAAATGAAATGAAATGAAATGAAATGAAATGAAATGAAATGAAATGAAATGAAATGAAATGAAATGAAATGAATGAAATGAAATGAAATGAAATGAAATGAAATGAAATGAAATGAAATGAAATGAAATGAAATGAAATGAAATGAAATGAAATGAAATGAAATGAAATGAAATGAAATGAAATGAAATGAAATGAAATGAAATGAAATGAAATGAAATGAAATGAAATGAAATGAAATGAAATGAAATGAAATGAAATGAAATGAAATGAAATGAAATGAATGAAATGAAATGAAATGAAATGAAATGAAATGAAATGAAATGAAATGAAATGAAATGAAATGAAATGAAATGAAATGAAATGAAATGAAATGAAATGAAATGAAATGAAATGAAATGAAATGAAATGAAATGAAATGAAATGAAATGAATGAAATGAAATGAAATGAAATGAAATGAAATGAAATGAAATGAAATGAAATGAATGAAATGAAATGAATGAAATGAAATGAAATGAAATGAAATGAAATGAAATGAAATGAAATGAAATGAAATGAATGAAATGAAATGAAATGAAATGAAATGAAATGAAATGAAATGAAATGAAATGAAATGAAATGAAATGAATGAAATGAAATGAAATGAAATGAAATGAAATGAAATGAAATGAAATGAAATGAAATGAAATGAAATGAATGAAAAATGAAATGAAATGAAATGAAATGAAATGAAATGAAATGAAATGAAATGAAATAAATGAAATGAAATGAAATGAAATGAAATGAAATGAAATGAAATGAAATGAAATGAAATGAATGAAATGAAATGAATGAAATGAAATGAAATGAAATGAATGAAATGAAATGAAATGAAATGAATGAAATGAAATGAAATGAAATGATAATGAATGAATGAAATGAAATGAAATGAATGAAATGAAATGAAATGAATGAAATGAAATGAAATGAATGAATGAAATGAAATGAAATGAAATGAAATGAAATGAAATGAAATGAAATGAAATGAAATGAAATGAAATGAAATGAAATGAAATGAAATGAAATGAAATGAAATGAAATGAAATGAATGAAATGAAATGAAATGAAATGAAATGAAATGAAATGAAATGAAATGAAATGAAATGAAATGAAATGAAATGCAATGAAATGAAATGAAATGAAATGAAATGAAATGAAATGAAATGAAATGAAATGAAATGAAATGAAATGAAATGAATGAATGAAATGAAATGAAATGAAATGAAATGAAATGAAATGAAATGAAATGAAATGAAATGAAATGAAATGAAATGAAATGAAATGAAATGAAATGAAATGAAATGAAATGAAATGAAATGAAATGAAATGAAATGAAATGAAATGAAATGAAATGAAATGAAATGAAATGAAATGAAATGAAATGAAATGAAATGAAATGAAATGAAATGAAATGAAATGAAATGAAATGAAATGAAATGAAATGAAATGAATGAAATGAAATGAAATGAAATGAAATGAAATGAAATGTATTTAATGAAATGAAATGAAATGTATTATTGGTCACGTAGGCAATTTAAAAGCTCTTATGACAAGTCAATACACATAGAACTTAATCTCTATAAACAATATATTTCCTATACTTAGTATTACTTATTTTAATTTCTTGGTTTAATTAATTAATTTATGTAATTTATTTATTTTAAATTAATTTTATTTTTATTTAGCATTTGTTTTATTTATTTGTTTCCTTTTTATTCTTATTTTATTTAAAGTATTAGTTATGACTTTATGGTAATTTATTTTTCAAAGAAATACAATATGTACGTTGGTCAAATTAAATTAAATTCTGTATCAGCCCATATACGTCCCACTGCAGGGCACGGGCCTCCTCTACAATCAAGAGTACGATTGAGAGTGGTTAGGCCATATAGTCCACCACGCTGGCCTAGTGCGGGTTGGCGGACTTACATACCATAGATTTTTTTTATTTTATTTTTTTATAAATCGCTATGGTATGCAGGTTTCCTCACGATGTTTTCCTTCACCGTTTTAGTGCGTGGTGATTGACTATCAATACACACATGACTCCGAAAAGTCAGAGGTGTGCCCTGGGATTTGAACCCGCGACCACCGTGAACATGTAAATTAAATTAAATTAATTAATTAATGGACCATGAATATTATTACAACGGTGCGTAGCGGTTTATTGTTACCACCGGATCCAACGCGGCCCTTCCTGAGAAGACCCGGCGAAACAAACTCAGTGGGCTTACACTACCACTGGAACTACGCGACGCGACCCAATCCTGAGTATATCCAGCGAATAAGACTCAGTGGGCTTGTTTTGGGTCCAATTTAAGACAACGACCATAAGTATTTCCGAAACGTCCCGTATGTTTAGGCTTACTGCCGGATCCAACGCGGCCCTGACTGAGAAGACCCGGCGAACAAAACTCAGCGGGCTTTACTTTACTACTGGATACTACGCGGCGCGACCCATTTCTGAGTAGATCCAGCGAGTCAAACTCAGTGGGCTTGGTTTTGGTCAATTTACTAAAATAAATATTTGTGACTTGTCTTACAAAGATTTGCCATATTATTATTTTTATTTGTTTTCTCGATCGGTCGTCATATGATTTTAATTGGCATTAATTAATCATTATATATTTAGTTATAATTTAATTGATTAATTTAATTGTATATTGATCAATTTTTAAGTTTAAAATTTTTTATTATTTAAATTAGGGGATGTAATGAGTGAATAGTGCAGGGCCCCAGGAGGTCGCAATGTGCAAGAGAACACCTAATCCCAGGCTTTTTTATCCTCAATATATTCCTTAATATTATAATAACCCCTAGTCATAAGTTTGTTTTTAATATGTGCCCTAAATAGTTTATCCGGTAGCTGCGTTATCCTATTGGGAAGTTTATTATAAAATTTAATACAACTACCAAAGAAAGATTTTTTTTACTTTTCTAGTCTAAACGAGGGTATTGCAAGTTTATTTTTATTCCGCGTATTAATAGTGTGGGTGTCACTGACCTTATAAAACTTGTTAATATTTTTATGAACGTGCATTATATTCTGAAAGATATATTCAGATGACACGGTTAGTATATTGCTTTCCTTAAAAACAGATCGCAAAGAATCGCGGCTCCCTAGATTATAAATAGCACGGACTGCTCTTTTTTGTAAGATGAATATGGATTCGATATCAGCCGCTGATCCCCATAAAATAATGCCGTATGACATTATACTATGAAAGTAAGCAAAATATACCAATCTAGCCGTTGCAACGTCAGTTAGTTGTCTTATTTTTCGGACCGCGAACGCTGCGCTGCTAAGTTTAGCTGATAATCTCTCAATTTGTGGACCCCATTGTAATTTTTTATCTAGAGTGATACCTAAAAAATTGTGAAATTAGCTAAATTTAGAATTTCCGCATTTAATTCGATACGCGTGTTTACGCTTGCCACATTCGGTAAAGCAAAACGGACGCATTTAGTCTTACTAGCATTTAATAGTAAATTATTAGCAGAAAACCAATCCGAAATTAAATTAAGAATATTGTTAGGTGTATCAAGATTATCGTCTTTCCGATTAACTTCTATATATTAACATCTAGGGTTACTAACCAATATGGGTCATTTTCCTGCAAAATTGATTTAATGGGACAGTACCGCAAAATAAACTCGCGCCTGTGTCAACGTAGGAATAGGCAGACGCTTTAGGAAACAAATGTGAAAAAGCCTATGGTTATCTCAATCACCAAATTCGATTTTCCCAGTGCCAAAAACGTTCCCAATTCACTTAATTCATCAATATATTACGTTTTTGATAATATGTTCGGTGTAGTCGACGTGTGTAAACGATTTTACGACTGTAAACATGTTTTTTGAATTTAATAAATACGTAAAGGTTATTACTTATTTATCTGTAGTTGGAAAGATAAAGGTGCAGTACTCAAACCATTCGAAACCAATAAAACAGGTGTGTTAATGCACTACAATATGAAAATTGATATGGTTATAGCTAACGTCTCGTTGTATGTCGTGGTAACCTGACTTTGATGACTAAAGATTACTTAAACCTATAGGTACTCATTTAATAAAGCTAAACGGGCTTATTACTATACTTCCCACCGAGAGCAATTTAATCATTTCAATTGAACAAGCATAAAAACAAGAACCGCTATTTTAATATAACAATAGCAGATTGAGCAAAAATACTTGTCACTTCAAGGTAACAGATCCCTTAACTTTCACTCTTGCCTTTTGTAATTCTCATGCATTTCAGTATCGTAGATAAAACAAAATGATATGGTTACTCTTTGTTCAATTAACGATTGGTTCCATCAATAAAACTTATTTTTGTCGGATACTGAATCACTCTGACATAACTTTGTCAATGGTATACCGAGAAAAATACGTAAGCGAAAGACATACGCCGTGAGAAAATTACTAATCCCATCAAAAACATCCTGTAAAAAAATCCAAGTCTCGCAGCTCAGGTTTTCTACCGCAAAAAGTTGTGAGTTGCATGTTATACCAAGTCGATTATATTATCGACTTGGTATAACATGCATCTCGCAACTTTTTGCGGTAGAAAACCTGAGCTGCGAGACTTGGATTTTTTTACAGGATGTTTTTGATGGGATCTCACGTCTTTTTGTAGAGTCCTACTTTTTTCCTTTTCGGTACTTCTTACTTCTAGAATATTACTAACGATTTTTCTTAAAGCCTCTGTCTTATGGATTTTTCTTATTTTTGTAGGTATCAATTTATCACAAATATAGCGGATTTGATTATTAATGTTCTTTCTTTCATTGTAATTGATATTTTCGAGTTATTTAATCTATTTATTTGCAAGTTTTTATTCGTCATGTTTTTCTAGAGGAATGTTGTACAGCTTCATGGGCTGAATACACCATTTCCCTCTCTATATCCCCTCCTGTTATGCCTCATGTATATAGATATCTATCTACAACTATTATTCCATTATATACGGGTACAATGATTCAAATATATGATGCAAATATAACTTTGTAATCCTATACATTTATATGGGATTACAAAGTTATTCACACAGTTGGTCTATCTAGAAAACTAGACACAAATTATGAAATGTTTGAATTTTCCCTTACTTTAGACACTAAACACTAATTATATTATAAATTTGAAGGTTCTATGTCTGCTAGAAGTGCCTTAGACTTTTGATGATCGGTCAGTCAGTCAGTGAGTGACAAAATTAAGAAAGTTTGACATGCTACAATTCTTAAACTACTGGTTCAAATTGAATGAAATTTTTAATATACCGTGTTTACACAATGCCTGCTTAGTAACTGAAAATTCAGGCTTCATGCTTTAGCCACAACGAAGTTATAGGGGGTTGAAAATGGTCTGAATTGCTTCGAGAAAAGGATGTTACGGCCTATAGCTCGACTTGGAGGGGGCTCGGCCGCGCCCCCAGATAACCTGCTTAACCGTCACATTATAGTGCTTACGGATGGCAGCCATACACATTCTAAGTTTCTATTTGAGTAAAATTCTGCTATAGGCCGTTTGGGAAGGACGCTTTTAACTACCTATCCTTTTCTATTTCAAATTGAAGTTACAAAACTTGGTTTCTATACATCAATAGCTAGAACGGTTATAGCACTTTTCCCCAAAAATGCCTTCACGACACGCATTATTTACATAATTCCATAAAAATATTTCAAATACTTATTGAAACCATCAGTTATTTTGAAAGAAAACTAGATTTTTAATTGTTGTTTTGATTTGTTAACAAGATTTTAAGAATAAACTTTATTTATTCTTGTTTAAAATCTTGTTTAGTCTTAAATTATCATGTTTGATAATAATTAAGAGCGTATACACCTTGCGCGCAAAGTCAACTATAGGTATTTCTTCGTTAATTTCACGCACACATAAGCGACCAAAGCTGTGTGCGTAGAGCTGCCGCGTCGGCTCGCTATACAATCGGCTCAAACAACTTTGATCCGTGCGCTTCAAATATTCAATTGAAATGTAACTGTAATATAATATCATAAAAATATTTTATTTGCATTATAAGTAGACAAATATTACTGTGCAAGCAAAGAATAATACAAATTTTGGATACTAATCATATTTTCGTTATTATTACATTGTTAAGTTGCATTCAAATCAGTGTTCAATCAGTATACACTACGGACGTTTTATTAATCATTTCGTGTTCGAACACATAAATAGTGTTAGGGGCCTTACAATCCCTTACAATTACAAAATATATTTAATTTTATATTACAATACATAACATAATTTAGCCTCGGAATTACATCCCATTATATTACCTGAAACATAATTTATACTCACTACAAAATCATTGTAGGTAATAAAAATAATTAAATATTTTACTACCAAAGTACTAAGATGTGGTAATCGCATTCCGCGCGTGGCTATTTTTACTACGCGCGGCATAATCGACTGCAGCCAGGCCGGAGCGACGAGCGATACATCCTCCCTCTAGAAGGCCTTGCGGCGGTCTGATTTGATCCACGTCGGACAGCGTGTTTTATAGTGGTTTTTAAAATATTTGTAGAAAACATGAAAACTAATTTTGTTGAAATATAAAAATGGTAATTTATTGATAAGATGTTCTTCTATTGTAATATGCAATTGCTATAAAAAATTATGTACGATAAGTTGGTGAAAAAAAATATGTTCTTGACGAGAGTTTCTGAATAATTTCGCATTGTTTAAATTTTTATTTTTCAGGAACTAAACACAAAAAGATTATTTTTCTCAGCAAAATCCCTCCATAAGGGTCTTATTAGTCTGATGATATTTTTATTTTCATCTTATATTTAGTGGTTTCGGATATCTTAAGCTTCTAAATTGCCATTTAAAGCCTAAATAACGAAACTTGTGTTCAGTAATCCGTATAGTACTCACAAATTATCCATCAATCCCTAGATGACAACCTTTTCTAAAATTAGTAATAATTATTTTTCCTTTAAATTGTTTATTGGTGGCTATTAACTCATTTGAAAAGTCCTGTTTTTAAGCCAAAAAGCGCGTGCAGGGTATAAACGTTCTTAAGAATTCAGCTAAAAAACTCTTAGTTAAAGGCAGCGTATGTATAAATAAACATATGATTACCCAGATACGAGTATTTGTAAAAAAATATCTTGTTTAAAAATATAGAAATACCATGCATACTGAACTCATTATATTTATATTGATTACTGAGCTTGACATTATTTGTTTACAATTGTTTATAATTAAACGTTATAAATACAAATGCAGTGGCAATTTGTTCAGACGTTATGTTAAATCGGGCTCGGCTCCGCCCGGGTGCATACCCGTTTTCAAATAGCGGTCAAAATGTTTAATTCTGACTATCAGTTTAGAATATCGACCAATCGGACCACGAAAAACGAACAAAATTTCCTCGTATTTGCTAGAAATATCACTACTGCTTTCCTCCTATAGGTCATAGCGTGACGATTTATATGGCCTATAGCCTTCCTCGATAAATGGACTACCCAACACAGAAAGAATCATTCAAATCGGACCAGTAGTTCCAAAGATTAGCGCGTTCAAACAAACAAACTCTGCAGCTTTATAATATTAGTATATAAGAAAATAAAGAAAAAGAATATTTTGCAATATTTAAACTACCGGTATAATAAAACAAAGAAGACGAAGGACCGCATTACTAATACAACAAAAAATTAACTCCAAAAATATCCAAACCAGACGCCGCAAAATTTGATTTACGCATTTTGAAATTGCGAATTCCTCACAAATTATAAGAGTCGCGGAGTACCGTCAGTCATCATCAATCAACTCGGTGTTGCCAGCAAACAGTACCGTTTTATATAAAATAAAGAATCGAGAACAGCCGAGGTGACATTAAGCTTTGACCAAAGCCGACCGGGAAGAGAAAGCGTTTTCCTGGAACTACGCACAATATTTGGTTGCTTTACGACTATTTGTAAATAATTACGGTTAATTATTTGTAAGTGAATTTTTAGTACTTGATATGGGATATTTGACAGGAAACAGTACTTACGGTTTGAGTAACTTGTTTTGTATTAAGAATTAATTATGAACGATAAATAATATGTAATGTATTTACTACTTCGTACATTTAACATGTTAAACTTTTACCTATTGTATTAAACAAATATAAGTTGACTATAGCAGTGTAGTATCGCTGAACTGAGTATTCATTTTATTTATTGTTTTTGTTTTCGTTTTCTATGCCTTAATAAATCTTCATATACATTGTCTATCAATTAACCTATATTTTAATTATGGTATGCCGCTTACCATAACATAGAGACGCTAATATGGAACTTCATTGTCCAGAAAGATAAACCTTAAACAGACAACTTTCGATATTCAGACGACCTATAAAGCGAGCAGAAGTCGAATGTTACTTAGTTAACAAAGGATTGGCCTTAATTAATTCTATTTCTTTTAATATAAATGAATGTAGAGCCTTGATGGCAAGGGATAGCGATCGATGGCGAAGCTTTGATCGCCTCCGCCGTGGACCATGTTACACGTCACAATGGAACCAAATCATGTTTACTAAACAGACCATGAATGCTTGCGGTCGATTGGAAACAATTGCATATCGGTATTACACTCGCGTATCAGTACAACACCTAACGTTAAGTCACATCAACCTATTTATTGGTTGCAATCAGCTGTACATGTCGGAATGATTGTGCCCCCTTCACTTTATTAATATCAGCTCGTGATCTCAATTAATAATATTACTGCACCTCAAAAAAGATTTGAATTTAGCCTTTGAAACAGATTTTTCTCCATTGAACAGTTAAGCAATAATATTGAGTAACAATGAGGTAAAATAATAGGACATTGTAACTTCAATGACCTAAAGAAACAGTTATTATTTGCCTTGCTGTTGTTATAAGAGCAATACTAAATTAATAATAATATGCATTTTTTTCGTATACTTTATTTCGTATTTAAATATACTGAAAATAAATGTTATGCTAACACATGCAAAAATTTGCAATACCGCCGCGCGTTTAGAATTTGCAAATACTCTTTAATATAAGATATTCAAGTTTCTAGCGATAGAATTTCAATATCAAATTATAAGCTCAGCTAATCGCTGTACTTGCAAAATTCACTAATATTGCTACGTTGAGTATTTAAACATGAATACGATTGAATACGTGTAGAAATTTTAAGCTACATGTTTTTTACTGCTTAGAAAAGAATGTTATTATTAAAACATATCAAAAACTTCTTGTGCGTAAAATACAAAAATAATCATAAAAACATTTAAAAAGTAACTTATGAAATCCATTATTCCGTGCAACATTATTAGTTTCTTCACCTGAACAATTTATTTTTATTTTTTTAACAGAATTAAATTCTTAAACGCGATTAAGTGTCTTGTTGAATTATTAATACCAGACAAAAATAAACGTCAATCTGAGTAATATGAGGAAAACGCAAATTGAGTACGAGAATGTCGCAACTCGCTCGTATAGACTTACTCGTACATACAGTAGTATTTTTTAATTGATATTGAGTATGAGTCACTGGGAACTGTTGGTAATAAATGCAGACAGCATTTTTTGCTCGCTGGTGATGGGATACGCCCTGGAATGGCTACGGGGTGGTGACGTGGTCGTATTACGCATTCCACATACGTCGGGCACACCGCACATTACAATATCCCTATAAAAACTATACATCTATGCTTGGCTTTGAATGAAATGTTCTCATTTCCCTGTAGATTGGTTTGCATTATTTGTGTTATTCCGATAAAATATTATTTTTCACAGTGGTGCTGCTCCTGATTATGGGCAAACGTGCCGCCATTAGGTTAGCAAAGTGCTCTTCTCCACCATTCGTCTTAAAAGCATAAGATTTAAGATGTTAAAATTATGGCTTTATTTTTTATAAGTTTCTTATTCAATGTGATCAAGCTGAATAATCGCATAAATAGCAATATTTTTTTATGTTTTGTCAGTTATCTTCAATATTCTTGATCATATAAAACCAATTACGCTATTAGATACAGCATAATCCCTTAGCAAGTAGCAACAAAATTAGTTTCCCCATCACCATTCACGTATTTAGCACAATCAACGATATGGGAAGCAACAATAGCCATAAATCAGCATAAACAGGAAAATAGAGGCATATTGAGAGGTGCGGCGCGGTCGACTGCTTTCACCACGCGGCCTGCTCACTGCCTGACAACTGTGTAATTTGTTCTAAATTATATGTGACCGGCGAACGGCGATAAAAGTAAACAATTTGCACAGGTGGACTAATAGCCCGGTCATTTAATAACATGTGAATGCATGTGCGTGTCCTGGTAATATTGTGAATTAAAAAATGTGTGGAAAACATGAAGGTAAGCATGCAATGGGCTTAGCCGTTATGTTGCTATAGGTAGCAGGGTCAATGACCTAGTTTAATAATGTATGTATACTGTGATAGGTTAATAAATCAAAGTTATATAAGTATTTCCAAGTTTAAGTACGTGCTCCAAGGCCTTAGTAAGATACATAAAGAAGGAGAGAAATATTTATTTGTTGCAACAAGCTTGTCAACAAAACGGTTCATACTCAACATGTGCTGTTAATAAAACCAACGCTGGTCTTTAACAAGGCCAGTACAGAATTGATAATATCAAAAGGGTATTAGAATCTTCGACAAAATCACCGATCCTATAACATCCCGGCCCTACAAATATTTTTCATAACATGTGAAAATACTATGCAAATATGTACAAAAGCCTTCGACCTCATCAATGCAAATTATTCGAATTCGATAACAAAACAAAATCACATAACTCCGTAGTGTTTCACATTGTAGCCCCATACCACACAACTACAGGCGGTACAAGACCCCAAGGCGATTCCCATATCCAAACGCTATAGTAATTTGATGCACCATGCCAACACGTTTATGCTTGAAGATATTTGCCATTTTCCTGTTAAATATTTTGGGGTCTTGATATTTCTCGGTATTGATGATTGGGGTGTATTTGATCACTTACGGTCTTATTGAGAGACAATTTTAAAAACTGTTTTAGCCATAGATTTTTTCTCTTTCGAACGACTTTTGAATTTAGTTTGAGCGAAGAAAATAAAACATACTATAACTAAAACAGGTTTAAAACTATCTATGAATATGGCTGTAAATGTTTATTTTCATATCTGGTTATTCTGTAGTAATATTTCAGGACTGTAGAATTTTTCTACAATCTATTCTACAATGTAAAGGATAAAGTGTGTTTAAAATCAGCAATGTCGTTGGAAATAGATTTTTAAAGTTTCATGCAGTTGCATTTATAAAATTGCAAATGGAATGTATTTGGTGGATGAAGCCTTGACTTCAGGTGCAGTGCAGTAAAATTGTTCCTTATGTAGAATGTAGAATTCTTATGAAAAATTTGATGTTGATGCCGAATCCTTTCCACTTTCCAAGAGCTTGAAGGCGTTTTCCAGCGCGGCAGTGAACAGTTTCGGAGATATGACATCTCCCTGTCTCACGCCTCTCTGTAGTGGAATAGCCTTCGTGCTCTGATCTTCTACTCGGACCGACATGGTGGCGTTGGTGTATATACACCTTAACACACACTTGTGGCACCGCTGAAGAGACTGTAGCACAGCCCAGTCTCGATCGAATCAAAGGCTTTCTCATAGTCCACAAACGCTAAACAAAGTGGCAAGTTATATTCCTCGGTTTTTTGTATAACCTGCCGTAGCGTATGAATATGGTCTATGGTACTAAAGCCTTTTCGGAAACCGGCTTGTTCGGGAGGATGGAAGTTATCAAACCTGCGTTAGAGACGATTTGAGATGACCCTCGAAAACAACTTATAGACATGACTCAGGAGCTAGATGGGCCTGTAGTTCTTCAGCAAGGTGTTATCACCTTTCTTGAAGAACAGTACCACCACGCTCCTACTCCATGCCTCTGGCGTTGAGCCCTCGAGGAGAACGGAATTGAAGAGCCTCTGAAGGACTTTCAGTATCGGCGTTCCACCCGCTTTCAGAAGCTCTGAAGTGATTCCGTCCTCACCCGGCGCCTTGTTGTTTTTAAGTTGTTTGAGGGCCATCTAAATCTCACACAGGCTGATGTCCGGGATATCATCGCTAAAGTGTCGGATCAACTCGGGTCTTCGGCCGAGCTAACAGTAGGTTTAGCAACCGAGGTGTAAAGCTGTCCGTAGAACCTCTCGATCTCTCTTAATACCTCTGCCCTCGTCGATACCACGCGGCCATCGTCCGTTTTCAGTCTAGACAACTGGCTTTGCCCAATAGACAAGTCTCTTGCAAACACTCTTGGAGCCTCCGTTCCGCTCAATTGTCTCCTTAATGCTCACAGTATTGTGAGCACGGACATCATGTCGCAAGGACTTCCAGATTCGTCTATTGAGCCGCCGATATGCTTCGGCGTCAACGGAAGACTGCAGCGTCAAAGATCGACGTTCGGCCATGAGGTCAAGAGTGTGGATCGAGAGTTTTTGTGGTCTATCTCTACGGCGAGGTCTAAAATACTTAGATCCCACCGTATGGACAGCTTCTACCAAACCGCTGTTTAACTCGTCTACTGCAAGGTTTTCTTTTAGACAATCAAAGCGATTTGTCAACTCGAGTTGCAAGCTCTCGGGGTTTTGGATATGGGCGCGAGTAGGTCGGAGCGTAGACTTCATCAAGCGACGACATTGGACGTTGATATTCAATGTGCCCCTAACCATTCGGTGATCACTTCCGGTTTTCACCCTGTTGATCACAGCGACATCACTGAACATCCGTCTATTCGTCGTCAAGATGAAATCTATCTCATTTCTCGTAGAACCGTCAGGACTTAGCCAGGTCCATTTCCTGTGAGGCGGCTTCTGGAAAAAAGAGTTCATCGCAAAGAGTCCCTCTTTTTCCAGCCAAGTCGGCCAGCCTCTGACCCCTGAGGTTCCATTGCCCATGTCCAAATTGCCCCACTTTCAACTCTGCATCGCTTCTCTAGCCCAACTTTTCGTTGAAGTCCCCCATAACAACATTGAAGTAGGTTTAGGAAGTATGTATGGCCCGACTTATGTCCTCATACATCTCCTCTACTTCTTCAACTGGGTGTGTCGAGGTCGGCGCGTATACTGTATGACTTTCAACGAATGTCTTTTTGATATTCTGAGTATAAGGTATACTATCCTGCTCGACACACTTTCGATGGATACGATGTTGTTGATGAGAGACCTGTGGACGAGAAATCCGACACCTCCTCGGGACTGTTGGTCGTCCCCCCGGTAGAAGATCAGGTTACCAGACTTCAGGGTTATCGTTTCCTCCCCGATTCTTCGGACTTCCGATAACCCCGGAATGTCCCAGTGTAACCCACTCAATTCTTCTTCCATTTCGACAATTTTCTCTTCTGTCCTCAAAGTGCGTATGTTGTGTGTTACCAGGGCCTGTCGTCGTCGGGGGTGGTAGCCGGGGCCAACCCGGGGATTCTTAGCACCCCCTGCCCCACCGTAACCATGGCTGCTACCATCGCCAGGAATAGTGGGGCTGCCGGGGACTGGGGGCCTGGTCAATTTTTGTGTCGCCATTAGGGGGTATTTGCCAATACTCGCCACGCTTGGCAGGCGGGTTGGCGAGCGCAGGAGGGGACTCGCGCTTATGACGCTGCTGCCTATCATCAACGATGGAAAGGAAATAGGGTTTGTGAGTAGAGTATATAATGGGAAAGGAAAGTATGGCCTGTAGGAATGGATACTGCAGTCATGGAAGGGAATGTTTGTAGTGACTGCAGTAGCTCGGGAGCCGAGGTCGCGTACTCGTAGCACCTATTCTAGGACAGGCCATGACCACTAGATAGGAGCATCCCTGACCTAATATATTACTCACCTTCGATTTGCCGACGATATTGTAGTCTTGGCAGAATCGCTGGAAGACCTTAGCACTATGCTCGAAGACCTTAATCGAGTCTCCCAACAGGTGGGTCTTAAAATGAACATGGATAAAACGAAGATCATGTCCAATATCCATGTTGTGCCCACCCCCATTGGAGTTGGGAGCTCGACTCTCGAAGTTGTAGACGAATATGTCTATTTAGGACAAGTGGTCCGGTTAGGCAGGTCCAACTTCGAGAGAGAGGTCAATCGTCGAATCCAACTCGGTTGGGCACCGTTCGGGAAACTTCGCGACGTCTTCTCGTCCAAAATACCTCAGTGCCTAAAATTGAAAGTCTTCGATAGTTGTGTGTTACCAGTGATGACATACGGCACCGAGACGTGGCCTCTCACTGTGGGCCTCATTAAAAGGCTCAAAGTCACTCAACGAGCCATGGAGCGGGCTATGCTCGGTGTTTCCCAACGAGATCGAATCAGAAATGAGGAGATCCGTAGGAGAACCAAGGTTACCGACATAGCCCATAGGATTGGCAAGTTGAAGTGGCAGTGGGCCGGGCACATAGCTCGTAGAACCGATGGCCGTTGGGGCCGAAAGGTTCTCGAGTGGAGGCCACGTACAGGCAAGCGAAATGTCGGGCGCCCGCCTACAAGGTGGACGGACGATCTGACTAAGGTTGCAGGAACTCGCTGGATGCAGGCCGCTTCCAACAGGTCATTGTGGAGATCCTTGGGGGAGGCAGTGGACTTCCTGTGGCTGATATGATGATGTAGAAAAAAAAACTAAAACAGATCATAAAAAGGTCTAAATCTACGAATGCACTTTTTTGGTTGAATGTGATCTGTGGTTTCCGCATATGTTTTGATTTGTAACTTATTCTTTTAAATCTGACCAATCCACAAACTACTACTACCGCGAATTGTAGCATCAATTCGTTTGCGTCACTAACTTGTACTAAACGCACGTATTGTATTTGGAGCTTTGAGGAAATTCCGCGTTTATGTTTTTTGTTTTAATTATTATAACGATGTGTATGAATTCCAGATTTAGTGCATAACTCTAGACCTGTCTTACATTACCATGATGCAACATGATTTTCTCATTTACCTATAATATACAAAACATGTGATACATTGTACAGAAAAGTTGATTAATGTTCTTGGAGGCCTAGAATTCTGAACTCCCATTCTTTCACCCTTCACAAAAATAAAAGATGGCAATTGACAGTGCACCTACGAAGTTCCAGTGTTGTCAGCACATTAGGACATTGATAATAACTTGCCAATAGATTAACCCCTAATTTATACTTCTTCTATACCGGAAAGCATTTTTGAAATCTTCACGTATCACACAAACGGATGACTATGTCGGATTTAATGTAAATGTAAAATAATAAGGACATTGACTTTGAAGAAATACAGGCACGTCCACTAACTACGCATAAAAAACTTGTACAAAGATACTTTGTAATCAAATGTAAACATTACTTAGTTTGTTTTGATACCTCAGTTCTCACCAGATTCATTGTCAACAAGACGTAACTTACTTCATTCCTCGGTGGCATTTTGCAAGCTAATATTGCTTGGTACTGCCTTTCAGAACTTGCATTGTATTAAACGAATAATATCTGGTACATCAAGAACCACAGCCGCTGGTTTAAATTACAAATATGCTGGATATGTAGATAAACTTGCTACCAAGTAAAATTCCATTAATAAATTATCCAAACTCAAAACGTCATTTTGAAACCTCGTCAGTTTCGTCACGGCACTCGTACGAGTTGGTTGTGTTCGATATCTTGTTAATCGTGGGTGCATTTATTGCGTACAGTGATTTCTTTTGTTCTCGGCGGCGCGTTGTACCGCTCGGTTACTACCTGGCGGCCGGGTCGCTGATAACGATGCGACTTTATTTATACAAATACAATGAACATTAATGCAATTGAGAATGATATTTTACAACATAGTGATGGCGATATGAGCGAAACGGAAATTGTTGGTGATGTTATTATGGAAAATCAAGAATTAGATTATGCAAAAATGGAGATTTACACAGATAGGTCTGGAAGACCAACTAAAAGGGGGAGACAAGAGGAAGAAGAGGAAGAGGAGTGGAAAATAATAACGAAAGATAGGAAAACAAAATCGAATAGCGAGAAAGTTGAAATATAGATCTCATCTAACGAAAGATTGCCTAAACTTTTTGCAATGGCTAAACTATTTAAATCCCTTGGTTTTCTCGACATTGAAAGAGTAAAATTTTTAAGCCCTTTTAAAGTCCGAGTCGACGCCTGTAGTGAAAAAACTGCACAGAAAATAGAAAGTAGTCAAGAGCTATTAGACAAGGGATGGAAGATTCATCGAGCTTTGGAGAATAACGTGTCATTTGGAGTTATTAAGAATGTGGATATGGGAATGGGTGACAAAGAAATTATGGAAAACATAATATGCCCTGATAATGCTAAATTACTTTCTGCTTATCGTCTTAATTATCGCAACAAAGAAGATGGTGGATGGAAACCAAGCGAAGCAGTACGGCTATTTTTCAAGGGCTCATTTCTTCCAGGCTATGTTACAGTAGATAATTTGCGTATAAAAGTGAGTCCTTACGTTTTTCCGGTTTCGCAATGTAGTAAGTGCTGGAAACTTGGTCACATTACCAAAAGGTGTCCATCAAACGCTGTGGTGTGCCCTAAATGTGGAGGCAAACATACAAACTGTGAGACTACACATTTTAGATGTGTAAACTGTAACGGCAGTCACATGGCATTAGCGAAGGCGTCTTGTCCTGCATTTATCAAAGAAAAAAAGTTGAGAGAGATCATGGCAGAATTTAACTGCACCTACAGAAGAGCACTGACCATTTACGTGCCTCCACACCTTCCTAAAGCAGATGACTTACAAGGAACCACACAAACACTCAAGTCAAACACTGTTGTAGTAGACAGTGCCCAAACTCCTGTTTCCATGTTACAAGAAACACCAACATATGCGAAAGTAACGCATGAAACGGCTGCTAGTCAGGGAAACAGACAAAAATCATCGCTTCCATTATTTAAAAAACGACAACGGAGACCATCATCACCATTCGTTTGGTCCGAAAACGTAGAAGTAACGCCTGACGCTACAACACAGCATTCAGAAGATTTGCCTCATGAAGAGTCGAAGAAAAGAACTGTTCATTTAAAAGAATTATTGGAGAGAATAAAAAATGCCGTATTTATTAAAAATGCAACGATTCAAACTAAAATTAAGACGGTGATTAAGTATTGTATGGAGTGGCTAGTATTACTGATGGCAGATTTAATTCCAGAATGGCCTATGTTACATAGTATTTTAGATTTTTTATTTAGTGATGGATAACACAATTAAAAAAGTAGTCAAGTTAAATATTATCCAGTGGAATGCTCAAAGTTTAAAACCTAAGTTAGTGGTACTAGAACAATTTTTATTGCAAGAAAATATCCACATTGCTGCCCTTAGCGAAACTTGGTTAACACCAGAAACTAGTATTAAGTTAAGTGGATACAGTATTTACCGGAAAGATAGAGAGGATATGTATGGCGGCGTTGCGATTTTAGTTCACAAATCTATCAAAGCAAGTCAGATCTCTTTAAGGAATATTAATCCTGGTATTGAAATTTTGGGCATTACAATATATAATTTTAAAGATATTCATAATTTTTTGGCCATATATTGTGCGCCTTCTGTTCGAACCAATCAACGAGATTGGGAACTTTTATTCGGTGAGTGGAATAAAAAATCAATCATTGTTGGCGATTTTAATGGACACCATTTAAATTGGTCCTGTAAGACAAACCCTAGAGGTATACAAATATTTGAGGCACTTATAGATAACTCATTTATAACATTAAATAATGGTGAACCTACCAGAATTAAGTTAGTAAATAATTTATTGCAACAGTCATCTCCGGACATAACCTGTGTAACCACTGATATTGCATTAAAATTTAACTGGGCTACATGTAATGAGACATTAGGTAGCGATCACTTGATTGTTAAAATTAGTACATATTTTAATTTAAAAACAGATTTGATAGTAAGAAGGAATTTTGAAAAAGCCGATTGGTTTCTGTATAAAAAACGATTAGATACTGTATTCGACAATGTAACAATGGAGGACAATTTACAATTATCGTATAACAAATTTATTGATTGTATAAATTCTACAGCAGATATACACATTCCGTTTATTAAGTGCAACACGAACCCAGATATAAAATTTGTTCCCAAACCCTACTGGAATAGTCATACTTCTAAAGCAGTAGCAGAACGTCGTCTAGCTTTATCAAGGTTCCGACGAAATCCTACGCCGAATAATTTAAAAGAAGTACAAGATAAAGTCAGAAATGCACAACGAGTAATACGCAAAGAAAAAAGCAAAGCTTGGCAAGAATATTGTTCGTCAATAGATATTTCTACATCTCAAAATGAACTGTGGAGTAAATTGAAATGGTTCAAAGGTATTAAAACCGCAAAATCGTACATAAACGAGGATAGTGCAAATCAGCTCCTTAAAAACTTATCCCCCGATTACGTTTGTCGGGAGGATCCAATTTTTGCTGCAACTAATGGTATACTAGAGACTCCGATACTAAAGCAGGAATTAGAGCGTTGTATGCGGCATAAAGACACTTCACCCGGTAGTGATCAGGTATCGTACTCAATGTTATCAAACTTACCTGATAATGGGAAAACTTTTCTATTGGCCTTATATAATGATTTTTATAAATTCGGTTTTGTTCCCATACAATGGCGTGACATAAGGATTGTGCCAATCCCAAAGCCAGGCCGCGATAGTCAATATGTCTCGGCCTATCGTCCAATTTCGATGATCTCCTGTGTTTGTAAAATTTTTCACAACATACTAGTCAATAGATTAGAGTGGTTTGTGGAGAAGAATCATGTTTTGTCCTCAGACACGACTGGCTTTAGGAAAGGACATTCAACTTATGATAATATAACTAGACTGGTTTCAGATATCCAATTAGGATTTTTACACAGGAAGTCTACTATAGCTTGCTTTATAGATGTTGACAACGCCTATAATAATGTCGATATTATAAATCTCTTAAATACTTTAGTTAAAATAGGCGTAGATGGTCAAGTATGCCGATACTTATGGTCATTTTTAAAATATAGGAAACTTAGTATTAACCTGGAAAAATCGTCACTTTGCCGAAGTACACACCGAGGATTGGCACAAGGCGATCCGTTGTCACCTTTATTATTTAATATCGTGACTAGTCACATTTGCAAAGTTATAAACAATGTAAAAATCTCACAATATGCGGATGACTTTGTGTTGTATATAAGTTGCACCAAAACTGAGGAAGGTTCTCATGATTTGCAAATAGCTATAAATAAATTAACTTCGATTCTTGCAAATATAGGTTTGACCATATCTCCATCAAAAAGTAAAATATGTGTTTTTAGAAACAATATTTTAAGGAACCCAATAAATATTTTAGTTAACAATAATGTCTTAGATATAGTAGATAACTTTAAATATTTGGGTCTCTGGTTGGACAAATCTTTGCGCTGGGGGACACATATTAATTACCTCAAGGAAAAGAGCAATAAATTAATTGGCCTTTTTAAAATACTTGCGGGATCGGGTTGGGGAATGCATCCTCGACATCTTCGACGTTTGTACATAGCTTGTATCCGGAGTAGGTTAGATTATGGGTGTTTTATTTATGGTAATAGTTGCAAAAGTAATTTATCTAGATTAGATAAAATTCAAAATCAGAGTATGCGAGTAATTGGAGGATTTATCCGTACCACAGCTATACATGTCATGGAATGTGAACTTTACCTTCAACCGCTGAATGTACGTAGGTGCTATCTTGCTGGTAAATATTGGTTACAGAGAAAATCACGCTCCACTGGTTATATAATGAATTTATTGAATGAGTTAAGTATACAATACAATAGGACAGCTTGGCGACGTAAAATAAAACCTACATTAGTTATGATTCATGAACAATTTAAAGATGTCCCTATTTACATTAATTCTAAAAATGAAATGTTCTCCTTAAATAAATGGGTCAGTAGTGTGGATGTTTCCTATATAAAACCTAATGTTGATGTTATCCATAACCCCAAACATAAATTTGATCCATGTTATATGAGGAACCTATGTAGTAATTATTTAATTAACAAATATAACAACTATTATAAAATTTATACTGATGGGTCTAAAGAAGGTGTTTTGTCAGGTGTGGCTATGTTTGATCCCCATATGAATTGTTATGTGAAATTAAGACTGGATACAAACATATGTATCATGAACACAGAGCTGATTGCTATTGCAGAAGCAATCTCCTATATTCGATCTTTGGGCACTGGTATGTACGTCATTTTGACCGATTCCAAAAGTGCGCTCCAACATCTCGCTCGGTGTACGACAAACTTTCGAGGTGCGCCAATAGCATACCATATTTTACAATCGCTAGATGACATGAAGAGCCACAATATACTCATCATACTTCAATGGATACCGTCGCATATTGGCTTGCCGGGCAACGAAGTAGCGGATCGACTAGCCAAACAAGCCCTTGAAGATGGTATCTATATGAACTGGCTACCCTACCACAACGATTACTTGCCCTTATTAAAAGAAAAATGTAGAAATATGTGGATGCAATACTTCGATGAAAGATCATTGACCAAGGGAATTTGGTAAAAAACAATACAGCCTCAACTTCCTAAAATTCCATGGTTTGACAGATCCGGGCTATCAAGAACTGATGTTATAACCTTAATGAGATTACGAGCAGGACATATTCCATTAAATAGCTTTGCCCACCTCATGGGTAAAACTAATTCTCCATACTGTGCAGAGTGTAATGTAGTAGAAGACGTCTACCATATTTTAATGGAATGTGTTCGAATTGAAAAGGAAAGGACAGAGTTTATTGAAAAATTTGGCGATGACCTGTTAATGACTGGGAGATGTAACTATATTTTGGCTTTCCCACTATCGGAAGAAGCAAAATTGTTGTCCAAATTTGTAATTACGGCTATGAGACGTAGAAAATAAGCATATATTATCATAATTATTAAGTGTAGCATATTAAGCATATTGTATGTTTGTCATTTTAAGTGTATCTTCGAGGGTGGCATTATCTATGTGATCAAACCCTCATAAATAATAAATAGAAAAAAAAAAAAAAAAGAAACCTCGTCGATAACAAATGCAAACAGTATTATCGTATTCACAGCCGCGGTTTACTTAATAACAAAGATAATTTAAGTTCCGCAGGTAAAGCAAACGAGAAAGTTCTTGGTATAGAACCCGCCACCAAACCGACTTTATTTGCACAGCTAAGCAAACGTCGAACGTTTGTTGTCGTATGACCAGTTTACGTAGACCTTCGAGATACAAAACAAACAGTGTTTTTTAATAGAAATTAACGTGTTGTAACGGATCTTGGGTAGGTGGCCGGTTTATATCAAAGTGTGATGACGATGTAGTCGACGGAAAACAGTAAAATAATAGCATCGTTGTAAACGACGGCGCGGCGTTTGGAACTGGGTCGAGTTGTTTATATTACCATTTACACTTGTACTAACCTAACTGCATCTGCGATCTAGTTCTTCCTTGATACCCACTAACTCTGATAATATCGACCTAGAAGCGACTCATGGCATTAATCTTTATTTAATCATGCGTAGCATACTGCACAACTTTGATAGTATTGTACCCGGCAGTGATCATCGCGGCTTTGATTTCTTCATCAATTGTATTTAGACCTATACTAATTTTCAGAACAGTTGAACTGCAACAACAGTTCGCCTCCCCTTTAATCAAGCCACATCTGCAAAGGACCATTCTCAGGTCGTAATATGTGTTAATTTATAGGCACCAAAAATCCATTTTCTGAATAACAAAATATTATAAAATTTTAAATCAAAATATTATATATTTAATAATATAATATTTTGATTTCATTGCAAGTTGTAGCAATTGTCTAGAACAAAAATACAATCAGAATATATACCTAATGTTTAATCTAGAGATATAATGTCCTCACCAGAAAACAGTATACAGAACAAAGACCTCGTCTTCTGTTTACATCGCAATTTCGTATGGATCCATATAATTTAAACAACTAATTAAACTCATGCTATGACGTAAAAGAATATTTTTTAATATATTATCCTCGAAGCTATAAATAAAGTAATTTATACATCTTTATGTCATGTACGCGACACTTAATTTGACTATAAAACATTGTGATACTTCCAATGAACTTTCTGATTTTTCGTTAGTTTGTCGTTCGTTAGTTGTTCGTTATATACCAAAATGAAACTTTAAGTCAATGATTGTATTATGATTAAAATATAAAGTATATACCCGGCGCCTCTCTTTCATTTAGATATAATGTTAATAAAAATATCAAAGCCGCAATGATTCATTAGTACTTATATAATCAAATAATAACGTCCGCATTATTAACCTTCCCTTGCGTAAAACTAAAAATAATCCATGTTGTTATTTCACGATCGAGACATAAAAATGTAAGGCCACATTGTATTAATTATATCAATTACAATTACAAATTCATTATGAACAAACTGTATAATAGGATTACAGACGCATCGTGTTGAAATCCTAATAATTAAAACTGATCACGTCATAAAATACCTTCCCATGGTAATAAGTCAAGTGATAGTCTTTTGTTAATTTGAAATTCATAAAACACAAGACGAGTAATTATATTTAGAATTCAAGACGCACAACTAACATCACCACGTAATGTACATGCATGCATACATAGCATTACGTAAAATATGTAAATCCAACAAATACAAGACTTTTACTTTTAATCGATCAGTATTCAGAAAGTTTAACTTTCCCTCACGGCATGGACTAGGCGCGGAAACCTATCCAACGCTTTCATCAAAAGCGGCTCCTCAAGACGAACCTTAATGAATCTTCGAGATATAAAAATATCATAAAACAAACGTATAAAAAACCGGTGGGAAATGTTTAATTTCATAAAGAACCGGCCCATAATTCTCACAGAATTGTACATCATATCAATAAATATACAACTGTTAAAGTTAACGAAACACGTCGGGGCACGGCGCCGCCGAGCTTCTAAACTCACGAGTGGTTACAACAAATAAGTGTCGGACACACACACACATTCACAAAGACACAAACACACAGACATGCAGACGCACGCACACACAAAAGCTTCGTGGTCGCCCGGAGCGACGCGGCCGTGCAGCCTGGGACACAGGTTTACTCAATGAACTGTGCATGCAGGGACGAGACAAGCGTCAAGGATTTATCGATAATTCGAACAAAAAACTACTAGCACTACGATTTAGTAAATATATGCAAGTGTAATTAAATAAATGCACCCAATGTTAAACTGTTCAAATAGGAAGTTCCTGGTTCCCACCACAATGCATGAAATAAAAAATATAACAAAAACATTGTCCTTTTATAAAACTAAAATTATGTGCACTATTACGATTATTTTCTTATGGTACCTTTTTATTATATTATTAAATAAATAAATAAAAATAAATAACACCCAACAGTCACATACATAGTCCTGACCCCACACTAAGATCGAGTCTTGTGTCGTGGGTATCAGGAACTACGAGAGACTTTTCGGTCTAACAAACACCCAGACCAGGAAGAAATATTTGTGGGCCGCACAAACATTTCTCTCGGTGCGGGGATCGAACCCGCGACCTCTCATTTCACAGGCGGCGTCTAACCAACTGCGCCACGGAGGCTGTCTATTGAATATCATATGGAGCGAGCGAGCTATGGAGCGTGCTATGCTTGGAGTCTTTCTGAAGGATAGGATCCGTAACGATCTTATCCGACAGAGAACCAAAGTCGTAGACATAGCACATAGGATTAGCAAGCTGAAGTGGCAGTGGGCTGGCCACATTTGTCGAAGAACTGACAACCGCTGGAGCAGACGTGTTCTTGAGTGGAGACCGCGTCTTGGCAAGCGTAGTGTAGGACGCCCACCGGCTAGGTGGAGTGACAATTTGCGAAAGGTCGCTGGCAGATGCTGGATGCGACAAGCCAAAGACAGGGTAAAATGGCGCAACTTGGAGGAGGCCTATGTCCAGCAGTGGACAACAGTTTAGGCTGATGATGATGATGATGATGATTGAATATCATATAATCTGAAAAATATTTCTTACGTACAGGCTGTAACGAAATATTTGTATTAATTATTTGGTAATGGAATTTAAAATGGATATGCAAATGTGTGGCAATATATAAAACTAATGAATATATTATGAAAATTACATATACATAGGCTTGTTTATAAAAACGTAATAATTCAGATATTTGTAGTATTTTGGTAGGTGCGTCACCTATTTGTAATGTGGCCGCGACAAGCTACCAGACTTGATCGTTTACTTAAAACAATATGATTAATCAATTATACAATGAAAAAACAGAGTATTACGATATAATACATGTATGTTCAGCTATTAAGTGCGCGGTGGCCTGTTGGTAAACGGACTAGACGCGACTGCCAACATGTTCACGGTGGTCGCGGGTTCGAATCCCAGGGCACACCTCTGACTTTTCGGAGTCATGTGTGTATTGATAATCAGCACGCACTAAAACGGTGAAGGAAAACATCGTGAGGAAACCTGCATACCATAGGGATTCATAAGAATTTCTATGGTATGTAAGTCCGCCAACCCGCACTAGGCCAGCGTGGTGGACTATATGGCCTAACCACTCTCAATCGTATTCTCAATTGTAGAGTAGGCCCGTGCCCTACAGTGGGACGTATATGGGCTGATACAGATACAGATGTTCAGCTATTAAGTAGTGAATTTCTTGGTAAACGCGATTGTCGTTAATGTATATATACGAACATTAAATATGTGCATGAATATAGCTTTAGTAAGCAATTAAGCATAATGTATATCGTGCTTTATATTTTTTATAATTTAAATTTATACCCACTCAAAGTATTTTTGTAATATATTTTTTTTAAATCATTGACTGGAAATATAAACCAGTGTTTAATTAGCCCATCCATTTTATTAGAACTTATGTAAATACTACAGAAAATAAGGCAGAAAATAGTTGTAAAGAGTAATATAAATGTCGATATTGTCAATTAAGACATCACTATTGGTTGAACAGAGCGTTAAAATAGGTGGAAACGTTGCACCGACTAGCGGAGCAGCCTTCCCTCTCTGTCGCATGTCTGTACCTTCATCCACAGGAAAACAATAAATCTGGTAAAAATATACAAATATTCTTAAATCTATATATTTTTGAACTCCCAAACTATACAAGGTATTTAGATTGTCTCTTTTCATAATTTAGGATGGTCACAAACTGCTAACGATGTTACGAGTAAATGGAAGTCAGGGTGGTCTCAGGTTGAAACGCCGTGAACCAGTATCGACAGCGGTGTCTAGTGGTAAACCCAGGCGCGATAAGTATCGCCCAGGCGCTGATGGGTGGTCGACGCAAAATTCGGCGGAGCGCTGCCCTGGACCGGTTCCGAGAAGGCCCGGCGCGGCAGCTCATTGTGTCTGCCCTCTGCCACACGCGCCGCTTCATTACCAGCCTTCTAGACCTCCCCTCCCCCCACCGACCCGTTCACCCCACCTCCCCACCCTGCGCTTTTGAACCGAGGCGCCAACTGTATCCACTTTGATGTTTACGTTCTGATTTACATTATTAAAACCACATTGTCTTTAGAATTATTCTGTCTAGTGATTTTACTCTTTGTCAAATACAAAGATAATTCTTAGAAATTCACTATGAGCCTGTCTACTTAAAATTTATCTTTTGCTTTACAAAGATATATTACTTCGATAAACATAATAAAGTCGTAAAAATGTATGCTGTTGTAAAGTATTTCTCGTTATCTTTGAGCACGTAACACAATACATAAAGCATGTCATCAGTATACATAATTTCTCCATATGTGCATATAAATAAATCAAAATAATCTGTCATGCGGGTGCGCAGCCCACTTAGTAATTTACAAAACACCGCTGTTATGTTTCAATAGCCGATGCGATATCCTAAGAAAACATTCAACCTTCGTCACAGCTTAACAGGTGATCAAAAAAATAACACGGTAAAAAGCATTGGAAACGGCAAACAGCGCCGCGGTACGATAGTTCACAATAGACGAGAAATAATATCGTCCACCTAATCTCTTTTTCTTTACCGGCGCGCCATATTTCATTCTGGCAGCCATTGTCAATACGGCCGAGGTCAGAGGCAAATAGGAGAAAAGAACCTCCACACTTTTGTTTTCTTTTCGAACACTCAAACAAAATAAACTAAAGCACAGTTGCTTGAACGCACCGCCTTTTAAAATTCGAATTTCTAATATCTTTTTTTTGTATCGCATCTTTTCATTAATATACTACGTTGGAGGCTCTCTGTCAATGTTGTTTTTTATCGCGTTCGGACGATACCTGGCCGGAGTGATGTGTACAATTTTACGGTTGGAGCTTATTGTGTTACCGTCGTGTGAAACACCGTATAATATAAATAAATTGGTTGCTTCGGTGTTTGACAATTAATTCTGAATAATTTGTCTATAAACTACGATTGCCTCTCTACTTAATTGCGGCTGACCACCGAGTGCGATAGTACAACCATAGACCATTATTAAAATGAACTTAGGGGAATTGTGAAATTTAGAAAAATCTTAACGGTATCAAATCTAAGTTTAAGCAAAAGTTCATAATCCTAAGTAGTAGTACAAGTAAGTAGTTGTTGATAACTTAACCTAACTTTGAAATCGCTGAAAACAAGTTGTATTTTTGTTTTAATGCATAGGTCCGGAAAACGAACTAACAAGTCACGAGATGGCAACTGATAACTGCCGCCCATGAACATCCACAACGCTTGGATTTTGGATTTGTCGCCGACCCATCAAATCACGAGGACAGCGGGAAGATAAAAAGTGTAAAGTTTTATCATCATTGTATTGTTTAACTCGTACGTTATAGGTATTTATGAACTTTATTTTTTCAGACCAGCAAACTTAACTCTTGCTTGCTCGTCTCGCTATTAATTGTAATTTAAAAAAACTAGATTTTTCACAATAAATCTAGGAAATACCGTTAACTTTAATACCCTGAGATATCAGCACAAAATGTAACGCCTTCGCACCGAATTAAGAATGATTTCAGCAAGTCTGACGACACAGATATGTTCAACTAAGCAATTAGACAATGACAATCTCAAAGGAAATTGCCAATTGACCTTTTGTTTGAACTTTAAATTGAAGACGGCTGGATGGTATTTGAATGCAACGAGACTGTGCGAAGAACGTTCGCATAAATCTATATATATAATAAAATTGGAGTGTCTGTTTATAATATTGAAATAACCGTTTTTTAATACATGTATATAAATATATATACGGTACATACAACATTTTTTTCAATTTTTGTCTGTCTGTCTGTCTGTTTGTTCCGGCTAATCTCTGAAATGGCTGGACCAATTTTGACGGGACTTTTTTGTCAGGTAGCTGATATAATAAGGAGTAACTTAGGCTACATTTATTTTAGAAAAATAAAGTAATTTTGCAATGCCGAAGTACTGTCCAGTACCGCGCGCAGCTCACGCGCATGCCACCACTGGGCCGTCACGTCTCCCACCATCGAATGAATATCACAAAAAAAAAAACAAAAAGAACTAAATAAACTTATTAACTTTTTTGTTAAATTCCACGCGGACGAAGTCGCGGGCACAGCTAGTAATAGATAAAATAAAATAGATGACAAAGGACGTACTAATATAGGTATATTCACAACTAGCTGTGCCCGCGACTTCGTCTGCGTCGAATTTAACAAAAAAGTTAATTAGTTTACTTAGTTTTTTTTTGGTTTATGCCTTTTTATTTTAATTATTATCAACCTTTGCAACGAAACCATATCGCGATCTAATTCTACGGTGGCGCCATCTCTTAGCGAGCGGCGGTAAACTCCCGTTACACATTTATTTTCAGTTTTTTGTATTAACTTTTTCTAAAATAAATGTAGCCTAAGTAACTCCTTGTTATATTTATTTATTTATTTGATACTTCATATACAAATAGTATACAGGCGGGGCTTAATGCCAAAGGCATTTTCTAACAGCCAACCTTCAGGTGGTGCAGAGATAAATTCAGAAGGTGCATAAAAATGGGTAGAGACGTAAATCGAGGATATATATCAGCTACCTGACAAAAAAAAGTCCCGTCAAAATCGGTCCAGCCATTTCAGAGATTAGCCGGCATAAACAGACAGACAGACAGACAAAAAAATTTTAAATATCATTTTCGGCACAGGTATCTTGTATATAACGATTAACGATATGTAGTAGGACATTTTTTTTTATTTTCACTATAAAACAGACACTTCAATTTTATTTATATGTATAGATTAGCATTTATACATAACATATATTTTTTTTAAAGGTTTGCTCTTTTTTTAATGCTTAAAGTGGAAATGTTTTGTAACTTCCAGTAAAAATAGATTTTAGAACCATTGAGAACAGTTTAACATTTGTGCAGCCCGTTGTATTCAAAGAGATCGACGTGCAAGAGTTTAGCTTTGGTTATTTTCCATTTTTGACCATATTTTTTCTATGCATAAGCAGCCTCGTCCATAAGAAATCCAACACTGGACAATAGAATGGGCTTCCCCAGGGATTTTCACAGTGACTTATTGGAACAGGCTTGCATCCAGCGATTTTCATTAGCCAGCCATAGGAAGTCTGTTGAACATAGTTATCACCCAAGGATATCTACATCACCATTAGCGCAATGTCGGACACACGCCTACAAGGTGGACGAACGACCTGGTTAAGCTTGCAGGAAGTCGCTGGATGCTGGCCACTTCTAACAGGTCAATGTGAAGATCTTGTGAGTAACTATTTCAAATCAAACATTTGAATATAACATTATCATGTCTATCGCATTATCTGACCCACATTCCCAAATTCTTCGTCCATAAAATTACATAAAAATTCATAATTCTGTTTTCAAATGTTACCATTAAAGCAACAGCACCTCTCACGGCTCACACGCAACTTCTAAATAAAACAATTAAAAATGACATAAGTGATTACGTTGAAAATTAAGCTTTTGTTATTCAATTCACAAAACACGTCGGTATAGAAGCGGAAAGTGTGTTTATGTGTTATTACGTCTTGGTAACCAGGCTGATTGTTACAGAGATTAAACTCAGGTAGAAACTACTGTAACTTTGTTATTGAGCATTTGTTAACAATATTTAGACATTTTTTTTGAATGCACCGTAACCTGTTTTCATTGTTCGCATTGTTATTGGTTGTTTAACCAGAACATCCGAAACACCAAGATAATTTTATGGCAAGTGACCTAAAAAAAGGAGGCCATATCCCCAAGAATTCCTCTATACGATCAGTTCGGAATAGCCAAACATATTTTTTATTTGATCAAGAATTCAAAATCAATATAAATAAACTACAGACACCATTATTCTTAATTCGCAATTGCTCCGTGTGTCTGCAAGGAACAAAGCTCTCGAAGGTCTCACGCATGTACGCTGGCAGTAATGCGTATTGCCTACACATTGCTGACACGAGTGACATGTTTCACAATCGCCAACCGCTGCATAAATAACACTATTTAGTCACCAATATTATTACTATCAGCTGGTGTGCTTTGACTGTTTCAAACCGAGAAAATAATATAGTTACAGTCTCGAGCCAATGATACCTAGTGCCTATAGGTTAAGGATCTGGTTACTTTCGTTTCGGTTATCACTAAGTAGTAATCGCGTTAGTACTAGTATTTTTTATGTCGCATTGGTCCAGCAAACGAGCTGACAGGTTACCTGATGCTAAGTGATCATAGCTGCCCATGAATATCAATAACGCTTAGGTCATGGATGTTTTGCTGACCCATCATATTGGAAGGGGAGCTGGACGGATAAATGATAAGACAAGGGAAGGGTATTGTGCACAAGATATTGCAATTTCCGAAAGGTAAACCATATTCTAAGTAATTTATTAGTGATTCAAAATGTCGCCAAAAACTGGGAATTACTGTTTGTAAAATAGAAAGTCGTAATTAATTAAATATTATAAAACTACAGTAAGCAAGGAGCTTTTATATGCAATAATAATGGTTACCTTTACTTCATGTTATATCCGATGAACAATTTCTAAACAATATCGAACAAAGAAAATATGAGAAGGATTATGTCTAGGTAATACTTAGTAAGCCGAACCGTCATTTGTTTAAACACGTTTGCCACTTACACTATTAATTATTCAAATAGAAGCTCATATATCTATTGAAAGCGATAAAGCAAAATTAAATAAAACACGTGCATATTTATACTGCGTTGCCCAGCTGCTGTTAATGATGTATTTTTTCAATATAAAGTACTAAATTGTTACAATATTGCATGTGCAACATACTAATATATGGCTTTACCCCTAACTACTCCTACTAATATATGGCTTAACGTATATGGGTGATACAGACTGAATCAAATCACATGCAAATTGCGTAGATATCTCGTGAGAATATTTATGAACAAAATAACTGGCTGTATTCTATAAGATAATATAAAATTATTAATACTACATAGTGCGACTACAGCCAAAAAGCGATAACATAAAGATGAGGCCAATAGCTATTAAATCCAGTGTGCCAAATCTCTAACATAATAAATATCTTGTATGAACTGCAGATATTTATTAATCTAATAGGTACATTTTAATGTCATGCAGTTTTAACGACAATACATAAGAGAAACAAGATCAAAGCGATATAAGAAACGTCTGATGTCAGAGACCAAATTATAATTTACATTTTACAACAGGCCAATTCCCGATCAATGAAGCGATGGAAGCGTAATTATCCGCTTCAGTACCGACCATACACCGGTGATGTTATAAATATTATTACATGCGTTTTGCGACCATTCAAAAGGTTATTATCAACGTTCACTTGCAAATAAACTGGTTTATTGTTGCATTGAGTCGTGCTGTATATGCACATTTATCATTTATTACCTTGTCTTGGGGCTTCGTACCAGTAAACAGTGAGCGCCTGTTGGGCTCACTCTGTACACGAGTCAAGTATCATTTATATAGAAGGTTCGTAAATTCTTCCATCTTCAAACAGAGAAAAGTATCAAAGCAAAATTCATGCCAATCATATTTATTATTATATAAATACAATAAATCCGATTAAACGCGACAGCCAATCATTGCAGTTTCTAATAGTAAATCGCTTTTCTACTCTACTTTCCAAGTTTAAGAGCACAATGTCATGGTTGGCGGTATCATAACCGCGTCGTGTCGCATGGAATTTTTATACGAAAGCCAAGTAAAAAAAGGTTAACAGATGAGAGTAATGAGCAACGGTTTATCATTGTACCACGAAATAGAAGTTACAATACTATACTCCATCGGTTTAGGTACTTAACTAAATGTAAACAAACCATAAAAAAGGTTATTTAACATTGCCATTTCTCATTTCAAAATTAATTGAAGACAAAAAAAATGTTTACGTAAATGTAAAACTACAATACATATTTAATTTTATTATAACGATTATAATTATGAATGTGTAAGCTTGGAAACAATTAAATTATGTGAGATCATAATTAAATTACCTAAATTAAATTATCTAATTTTACATAATGCAGTCTGTCTATCAAAAAGACCCAAACACTCAGGCATCCAAAACATTTTCATATAAGTTACAAGAAATATTATGCTACAAAATCGAGAAGTACAACTTTATCGTAATGCGACTATTTAAATGAAAAATAATGCGTTAAGTCGGATAACTAAGCATCATCGTATGTTATGTGTGGCAGCCAATTATTATTCATTGCGATAATGTACTTACTGTTTTGGTGAAGTGGTGAAATGTTTGGAAGTGTTCATCGTTGTTCTTTACTGTTTTAGTTATTATTTGTTATAAGCTGCTGTTAATTGTTGTTAATACCCGTTACTTGGTTGACTAAGAAAATATTCGTAAATTGGACATTGCAATAAAATGTTAAACAACCATGCGTCACGTGTTCTGGTTTGTTTATATTTAGTTAAGTACCTAAACCGATGGAGTATAGTGCTCAACCATAAAACTGATTGGTGTTTTTTTCCGATAACTGTATGAAAAGAGATGTATAAAAAATCCAATATATCTAAAAGTACCCTACTTATATGCATTAGGACTGGTAAAGGTCGTAGCTAATTTGGGTGCAAGCCACTCCAACAAATACCTGAAATATTTAGAAAAGACTAAAGTTTTTAAAGTTCAGCAGTTGACTTTCTGGCGCTAAAATAGTAATGACGATAAAGGCTTTATCATCATTACTATTTTCTTAAAGCTATTGTATTATAATTTCTATTAAGCTTAAGGCATATATATGTACCTACATGAACCATTCGTCTGACACCATTACTACGTCTAACATTTAATCGCCCAAAACAGTTGAATAGACGATTGTTTTTTTTAGTTAAGTTTTTGTGTCACCTGGTTAAAAATATAAAATTACGTCATGAAATCAATTGGTGTCTGCGTAAACTTGATTACTCAGTATCGACGACGAACACGAAATCTTAATTAGTCAGAATAAATATGCCATAAAAAAGACATACAATACATAAACTTGATATATTATTAAAAACGTTGGTACAACTATTCAGGATTTGGTTTTGTTCATAACAAATTCAACTTTTTCCTTATTTATTGTCAAAGAGTTTCTTACTCCCTTTATGTCTATCGTCTTATTATGTCCTTCTTCATATCTCTAGGCTTGTAGCCAGCGAAGTTTTTGCAAGGCCCTATTTGACATGAAAAAACCTAACAAGAATTATAATACTGGATTCTGATTCTACAATCGTAAACATAGTTCTAAAAAGTCATTACTATGTACAGTTGCGATTATGGTCGTTATTAAGGACTGTATGTGATCTGAATGTGGGGTCAGCGGAGGTGGGGGGACAGTGCAATGAACTATTTAGAGCGGTGCGACATCTAATTCTCCGAACCGCAGCTCGGCCAAGAGCCAGCTGAATGCCGCTGATCGAGCGCAAACCTCGCCTCAGAGTTGCCAATTAGAATTACAAAAAGTGTATTTTTTGCGCGATACAAAGGTAAACTTCCCAGTGGACTTACCAATTAAAATCGACAAATATACCAAGGTGTATAAGTGTATATTAAATTATTTTTAGTTTCAACATTACGCATTTATTTTTATAGCTAAATATCCTTGAGTAAATTCAATTATAAGTCATTAGTGATTCGTTATTACATAAACTGGAGACGGTCTCCCCGTCACACCCGCTCCTGCATCACCTGGAAATCAGGATCAACAGTGGCATTTTGACACCGAGCATTGAAGCTCTGCGTGTCTTTATGGAAAAACCATACTTTATCTCGAGTATGTATGTGTAATCATATGGTGAATCTACCAACGACTGTATATTTAAATTAGTATGACATTAATACTTCATATAATTTAATATTTACAATTGAGTTACATATATAAAATAAAATTATGGCACAGTTGGTAAAGTAAACAAAATTTTCATACAGTGAACTATTATTTCTGGGTAATGGTTTATTGGCAACATTATACATTCACCTAGAAACATTAAACTATGGAAATTTTATTGCACTTAACAGTTATTATTGGAACAGGGGAACTGACAACTAGTTTACACGAAATAATTACGGACGTAAAGCTGTTTCGCAGAAATTGTCACTTGTTTAGTGTCACAGAACATTTGAAGTAGTAAATGAGAAACAAATGCTGCTATTTTATGTCTCAAATATTAAATATGGACGTCTACATCCGGTGAATCATTAACCAACCCCTTCCGTTCCCTAATACCAGCAACGAAACAAAATAAAAAATATCATCCAAGTACAAACTAAAAAAAATATTTTTTCTCATAATCATTTCGGTGCCTATAAATATTAACACTTTAACAACTGACTATTTTGAATCGCGCTTTCCAGCCGTACCCAGTACGTATCGGCTGTTAAAGTTTTAACAATACATGATGCATCAATGATACTTTTAAAACTTTCATTCAGTTTGAGTGATATAGGTTCGAAATTAGGGTTACAAGCGGCTAAATTAATTGATAATCATAAAAATCCTGATTGAGACAAAAATTGTTAAAACCAACATACAACT
Source organism: Hyles vespertilio (assembly GCA_009982885.2). NCBI lineage: Eukaryota > Metazoa > Arthropoda > Insecta > Lepidoptera > Sphingidae > Hyles > Hyles vespertilio. The sequence goes on along the minus strand of CM042809.1, from coordinate 16,579,853 downwards.
AAAACATTCCCACGCAAATTTTTGTATATCGAACAATCAGAAATTATGACGTTTGGAGTCACCAGCGTTCTATTGCGAATATATCTTTCTAATGTAAATAATTGGTCGAACAAATTGACGCATAGAAGACATCTTTACTGGATATCATTATTTAATACCAAATTTTCAATGCCACGGCAGTACTGACTTGATCCCTACTAGGTTTTGGCTTCCTAATGAACTGCCTTGTGGTCAACCTAATTAAATGCGATCTTAAATAATATATCTTTTCATAGTCTCACCTTTATTATCCATTGGTTTTGAATGTATTAGAATTAAACCTCTTTGGAAAATGCAATAAAACAGATTTAACACAAAGCAACACTATTGTAAGCTCGACATCTATTCAAAGGATAGTAATCTTGGTGTTTTACGTCCCGTGCTCCACCACGAGAACAATTTTTTTTCTCCCCAAACCATAAAACTTTATTACAAAAAATCTTAAAGAAGAAACAAGTACCAATCGGGCACAAAACAATAAAACACTTTTATTATTAGGTTTCGCTACGCGTGATCAAAACGACCGGTCGCAGGTTTAAGACGAGTGACGCAAGTCCACATGGAAGAACTTTGTGGCCGATAACGTGTATACCTGTGCGGTGTGCCTCACAATATTGTGATAAAAAACTACAACTTTACAAATCCTTTGTCTGGCTATTTTTATACGTTCTTAAAAAAAAATTAAGGTAACTTCAGAACATATTGAATTAAGTAGATATTTTGGTGGAGTTTTGCTATGTTATATGGTTGTTCTTAGTATGTTGATGGATGTTAGACACGAGAAAGGCAAAATAATTTGTGAGTTTAATCAATATATTATGATGTACTTAATTGATTAATCTGCGGCAACGTAATTGAGAAATATTATCATAGTTAGTTTTCATAAACACATCAGGGCAATCACAGTAACAATCGAAAGATCGGTCAAGCAAGTAAAAATATATTTTAGATTGAACTATTTCAACAGTCTTAAGTCCCTTCTACAATTTTGTTGCAGGAAAATATACCGCTTTCATCATATCACTCTGAAAATCTTTAAGAGAGCTCGTAAAATAGAGAGTCCAAATCTAATGTAGATTCAAAAGCTTCTGAACCACATACACAATGAAACTCTTAATGAAAAAGGGCAGATACAGCTAAGACTGGCAGCCGGCAGGCGTCATATGCACGGGATATTTCTGGTTGAGTGTCGCGAATTAATATCGTGTAGTAATTAATGGTGTCGGGCGGTTAATGTCGGCGCCAAAGCCGTGAAGCTACGTGAGACCAATGCGGTCTTGTGATCTCCGCGATACGCCCAATAAAAATTAAACCAATTGCGAATGTTGAAACGTTCAACTAATTCTGACGTGTTTCGCGGTATTTTATTTTTTTTTTATTTGTTCGATTAATAAACAACTTTTAATGAAGCCGGTGTTGGTACTCCATCCATCCATCCATCCATCAGCCAAAGGAAGTCCACTGCTGAACATAGGCCTCCCCCAATGATTTCCACAGAGACCTGTTGGAGGCAGCCTGTGTCCAGCGACGTCCCGCGACCTTTACCAGGTCGTCGGACCATCTTGTTGGTGGACGTCCTACGCTGCGCTTTCCGCTACGCGGCCTCCATTCGAGTACTTTCCGACCCCATCGGTCATCAGATCTCCGCGCTATGTGCCCGGCCCATTGCCACTTCAACTTGCTAATCCGGTGGGCTATGTCGGTTATTTTAGTTCTCCTACGGATCTCCTCATTTCTGATTCGATCTCGTAGGGAAACCCCGAGCATAGCCCTCTCCATAGCTCGTTGAGTGACTTTGAGCTTCCTAATAAGGCCCATAGTGAGAGGCCACGTCTCGGTGCCGTAAGTCATCACTGGCAACACACAACTATCGAAGACTTTCGATTTAAGGCACTGAGGTATTTTGGACGAGAAGACGTCGCGTAGTTTCCCGAACGCTGCCCAACCGAGTTGGATTCGACGATTGACCTCTCTCTCGAAGTTGGACCTGCCTAACCGGACCACTTGTCCTAAATAGACATATTCGTCAACAACTTCAAGAGTCGAGCCCCCAACACCGATGGGGGTGGGCACAACATGGACATTCGACATGATCTTCGTTTTGTCCATGTTCATTTTAAGACCCACCTGTTGATGTTGATGCCGAATCCTTTCCACTGCAAGAGCTTGAAGGCATTTTCCAGCGCGGCAGTGAACAGTTTCGGAGATATGACATCTCCCTGTCTCACGCCTCTCTGTAGTGGAATAGCCTTCGTACTCTGATCTTGTACTCGGACCGACATGGTGGCGTTGTTGTATATACACTTCAACACTTCGATGTAACGATAGTCGATATGGCACCGCTGGAGAGACTGTAGCACAGCCCAAGTCTCGATCGAATCAAAGGTTTTCTCATAGTCCACAAACGCTAAACAAAGCGGCAAGTTATATTCCTCGGTTTTTTGTATAACTTGCCGAAGCGTATGGATGTGGTCTATGGTACTAAAGCCTTTTCGGAAACCGGTTGGTACTCTATAAATTGTAATTTAAATGAATAAGAATATATTCATTGATTTTCGTACAATTAGACTCTTTATTATAGGAAAAAACAAAACAAACAAAAACCAAACATTACACGAGCAGATGTAATTTTAGTAACTTCTTAAATAATTTCCAAAATCAATTACGCGTTGTTTTATAGCATTCATAAACCTAAATAACAATGACAATGTAAATACATGTAAATTGTAATGTAACTCGTCTGATGATGACTCATTTGTCGAAATGTATACAGAAACAGGTGTTTATGACTAAAGATGGAGAAAGTCGTAGGCACGGAAGAAATCGTGATCGACTTGTATCGCCAGACGGTTAGGTAATAGTCTAGCACGAATTTTACATTACAACATTGTCTGCTGCCAATTTAGCACGAAACTGTGCATGAAAGAAAAACAAATAATTTTACCCAACAAAAAGGAAATAGCGTTGAAAGTGATATTTCTTATTCATAAATTGAAACAGTTCAATGACCATTGCGCGGGAAATTAAAAGGGAGATGCTTCTTTGTGGAACGGTTTTAGAAATATTTATCAAAGAACTGTGTTTGTTTAGTCTGGTGCTCACTTAATAGTAAACAACTACACACTATACGCATAAATATACGTATATATGCGTATATATGTATTTTCAAAATGAAAGGAAAGATCACATCCAGATATCGCCAATATTTCCTATCAACTTACAGCCGTTCTCTATAATCTATCTATCTTTAACTAGAGATTTCATTAGATATTTCGATACAGTTTTTGTTTCAGTTAACAAAGATAGAGAGATATAATTATGGTGCACATGTTTTAAGATAGCTAGGTAAGACAAACCAATATTTCAGTCTTAGTTTATTGAAGTGTAGAATTATACCGACATAGTAATGGTATCTATTTTAACCTCTTGTTAAAGATAGATAAGATATAGAGAACGGCCGTTAATAATGTACTATAAATCCCAGCATTAAAACTAAGTTAAACCGTAAGACGTTTTATTTGCAATATAAAACAAGCTCAGACCAAAGAAAGAAAAAAGAAAAAAAAAAGAAAAGAAAAAGACCAACACTAAAATATTTGGAATCACTAAATAAGACAATGATTTGTTTGACTAGACTGGTAAATTGGAATACACAGCTATCAAGAGGTAATTTCATGAGACCAAAGAATCATTTAAAGTTACCTGCAGTCGAGTGGCGGCCGACCGAAAATAACAGGTCTCGAATACCATACCATTCAAAGTCTACCTCCGCTCACGAAATAAAGCCGAGACGCCAAATGATAGAGTACTGGTGACGTCATGAAAGGCAAGGTTTGTTACCTTTGCTAACTGGAAATAATCATAAAGTAGGTTTTTACGCAATTCTCTCGAGTGTAACCGCCCGACGAAAAACTTGATTAAATTAAGTTAAAATAGTAATCAAAATAAAAATCGTTCCACAAAGGAATTTTCACAAAATTGAAGCGATAGAATTCGATCTTTTACAGATACTATGTTAATTATCTACTGAGAATAATATTAAAACATCATGGTATATTAAGGGATAGTATTTTATTTTGACTCCTTTGTATTAAACGACAAAATATTTAAATAGTATTAAAGTTCCGTTTTTACCTTTCAGGTACGGAATCCTAAAAAACACTAAAGGTAAAAACTAGAAGAAAATTACGTAGTGCAGTTTAAAGCTTATTTCGTGAAACTAAAAGTGTGAAAAATCTTAACTAACTGTCAATAAACTAATATTAACCTAAACGTGTATATTTTTTAAGGTAAGTTTGTTAAGGTCCATTCTTTTGACTCAGTTCACGAGAAAATTGTTCCAGAGTAATTGTCCATTTCGGACTACGAACTCAATTAATTCAGAAACGCTGTGATTTAAGGTAAGGTTCACGGAAAAATTTACTATTACGATTTAGCATGGAAATATGCACAATAATTGTTAATCACAGTTCTTCGAGCCGTACAAAGTTGCTGCACCTGATACTGGGTACAGTAGCATCTAAATATAATGTATGGGTTCGATTGACAATATATGAATAATAAGCTCTTGCCATTTCTTTGCATGAAACATACTTAATGCCTTTTTTATTGCTCTTGCAGACAAAAGAGTTAGCGGCCCGCCTGATGGTAAGCGGCTACCACTGCTCATGGACTCTTCAATGCCAGGAGCACAGGCCGCTGCCTACTAAGGCTAGCCGTAGACTATTTAAACCAAAATGTTTACTTATGCAATCTATATTAAGACATCCATAACACGAAAAGAGCCGAAATTCGCGTAGTGCCAAGGAGATGCTTGCTTATCGATTCTATTAGTATGAACAGGATATATCTTAACCTACATATTGTTCATAATATATTTTTATACTAATACTTAGTCATAAGTTTTTACTTCACTCACGTGGAGGCGTTGTATCATGATTTCATATCTATTGCTTATATTTAAAACAAAATTTTGATTATGAGTTTAAGGTCAAACTACTCAAATAGGTTATGACCTAATAATTCCAAAAAAATACGCGGACTTAAAAGAATCGTACAATATAAATTCCATTTACCCTAGTAAGAACTAACAAGCAAATGGGGCGACTTGAACTGGCCAAACTAAAATTCATCAACTTGTATTAATAATAATTCTGTGGTTTATAGTAATTCTATTCCAATAGTTTTCCTGTTAGTATGGAAGTATAAATATAACGATGGTGAAAACAACCAAAGGGTAAATTGAGCAAAAGACAATCACTTCAACTACGTAAAACGAATCAATAGTACCAAGTTTAATTAATCAACAGATGTTACACTCAGAAACATCAGAGGATAATAAGCAGACAGGGGAATAACCACGGCCAAGCTCCCCGCGCTACCATCAAAACAGTTATGTTTTTATTTCAATATAAGTCAGCGGACTGGTCGGAAACTCCATTTGTCTCGCTCAGTCCGAAGGCACGGCATCTAACATGAAGAAGTACACGCTGTTAGGAAACAATTTGGTCATGGAGATGGCCGAGAACCCATACAGGCTGAAGATCATCGGAGACAACAACTACATCAAGATATACAAGAACTTCGGTGACGTTATAATGTGCGGCAACAACTGTGGCATAGACGTCCCAGAAAACAAAGGAGTGGTGCAAATGATCGGATGCAGTGTGGCAATACGGAATAATTGTGAAAGTGAATGTAAAGTCGTTTGTGAAGAAAATAAAGTGCGGAAAAATCGCAAAATGAAATCGTTCAAATCATGGCTCCACAAATTAGTTCGCTCTAAGTTTACCAAGTTAAAGCCGCGACTGAAAATCAGTGCGTAGTTTTCTAACAACAACATATTATCATTTTCGAGTCTATTTATTCCTCGTAATATTAAAAATATCCATCTAATAAACATGTATTCATTACAGGACGTTTATTTTCTGCCTAATCATTGGTTGAATATAACTAAAACACAATGTTGATACTTGATTTTATTGTTATGTCAGATTAACAGCATAATAAAATTTAAAAATATATAATTTAGTAACATTTGTGTGGTCAGATAGAGCATTTTATAAAATAAAATAAATACATAATACCAAATTATTAAAGAGAAAAATAATACAAAATGTCATATGTCAAGATAAATGTACTTGTAGTGTACCTTAGTAATTATTAATTACATTACGTTACATTGTACTTAGTACACATTTTATAAGAATAATATCCATGATATCATTAAAAATGACATCATATTTGTTTGGTATCGGTAGTTTTAATGAGTGAGTTAACCATGATGATCATGTAAACAAAAGTACGCAAACTTTTGAGGAAATTACAGCTGATACCAAACTTGGTACAGGGACATCCCCGCACAAGCCAACGCTCTTTCCACATCCACAGAAAGATATTAACATCTCATGAAATATACGATAACTTTAAAATGTATAATCACATAAAAGCCAATGATATTACACATACTCGTGAACCGATACTAATTGCAAGATAAGTGTCGTGTTTCATTGATATAAAAACTAAGTGACGTCACAGTAAAAAAATACCGAGCTACAATTATTTCTTGATTCAGCAAATATTGTGTTCCTGCAAGTGTCGAACCTACTGCCTATGTCCGCAGTTGGATTGTTACCAACTTTGTCACAATGTCAGTTGATCGTACTAGACCAGTGGTTCTTAACCGGTGGTCCACGGACCACTGGTTGTCCCTAAGGCTGTGCTAAGGCTATCCTTAAGATAATTTTGCATGTTTGTATTCACAGCTAGAAATACCCTTTATTTATTTTAATTTCGCTACTGTATTAACATACAGCCAAACTAGACAACCAACTGGCTGGTTAATGGCTAGACAGAAATTACGTCAAATCGTCCCTCGTGACTTAAAAACTCCGAGGTTAAAAACCACTGTACTAGGCATCTATGGTACTAGGCAATATAAATAGTTCTCAACTTGATCCATTACCAATGTTTTTTATCGTATTAGGAGAGATAAATAAGATAATTCTTCCCAAAAAACCTAATCCTGTATCTTTCTCTGAATATCGCCCTATATCCATTCTCCCCTTCCTTTCTAAAGTCCTAGAGAATCTTGTTCATCAACAATTATGCTCCTTTCTAACTTCTAACAATCTCCTTAATCCCTTCCAGTCTGGATTTCGTCATGGATATGGCACCACTACTGCACTAATTCATATTACGGATGACATCAGAGCTGCGATGGAGAATGGCAAGCTAACGGTACTAGCCCTGCTAGACTTTAGCAATGCTTTCAACACCGTTGACTTTGATGTCTTGCTGACCACACTGTGCTCTATTAACATATCTCCAACGGTAATTGACTGGTTTCGTAGTTACCTGACGGGTCGACGCCAGCGCATTCGTGTTGAAGACTCAGTGTCTTCGTGGTGCGATACACTTACTGGCGTCCCTCAGGGCGGCGTTTTATCTCCCTTACTCTTCGCTGTTTTTATTAATTCTATATCAAAAAATCTGATTTCTTCCTACCATCTGTATGCAGATGAATTACAAATATATTATCATGCTTCTGTAGACAGGGTGACAGAGGCTATTAACTCTATAAACAAGGATCTCGAGAGTATTAGCAGATGGAGTAAGTCTCACGGGCTATTAGTCAACCCTGCTAAGTCCCAAGTCATTGTTGTTGGCAGCTCCAGGTTGATATCTAAATTAGATACGGATCAATTACCCCAAATTCTGTTTGATGGTTGTGCTATTCCATTCAGTGATACTGTTAAGAATTTGGGTGTAATCATCGACAAAAACCTATCCTGGGGTCCCCAATTGCAACAAGTAAGTCGCAAATTGTTTGCTGCAGCGGGGTCCTTGCGGAGATTGCGGAATTTTCTACCGATTTCCACGAAAATTGCGCTGGTTCAATCTCTTCTTTTCCCCCTCCTTGATTATGCTGATGCTAGCTACCTCGACCTCACCGAAGCCCAAATGGAAAAACTTGAGAGACTTCAGAATTTCTGCATTAGATTCATATTTGGTCTTCGCAAATATGACCATGTTTCCGAATATCGTATCAAACTCAAGTGGCTATCAATACGTTTTCGCCGTAATACTCGAATTCTTTCCCTTTTATACGGTATCTTGTACAATCCCTCCAGCCCCCACTATCTTAAAAACCGTTTTAAATTCCTCGGTCAAACTCATGCGCGAACTCTTAGATCAACAGAGAATTTGATCCTAGAGATTCCCAAACACAGCATATCATTTCTAAGCAAGTCCTTTACAGTTCATGCTGCTCGCTTGTGGAACGAATTACCATTGTCTGTCAGACAAGCTAAGACATTACCAAGTTTTAAGAGACTTGTTAAGATACATTATCTCTCACTGCAGTACCGTATTATCCTGTTATATATATATATTTTGCTCCTCTACTTAAATCATCATTATAGTTAGCTCGATATATATTAGTATGTATGTTTGTATTTATTTATATTATGTAAATTAATATAATATAGCATGTACATCAATTATAATTGTTTATTATTATTATTATTCTCTCGCTATTTGCACTACCCTTTATTTCAATTTCACAATAATCCAGTCCATCCAAAGGTTGCCTGGAAGAGATCGCAGCTAGCGATAAGGCCGCCTATTGTAACCATGCCTTTAGTTTTTAAGTACTTGTATGTGTCTTACATTTTGGTGTACAATAAAGCATATATAAATAAAAATAAATAAAATAATTACTCATTAAAAACGTAATAATATAAAATAATTGCCAAAAGGGAGAAAACCTGTTTAAAGTTATCAACAAAGGTACGCACAACTGAATCACTATCACACGGGGCTGGCGTCAGGACTGAACCCGAATAATTAGTGATAACGAACCAAATTTATAAACACAATATAAACTATGTGCATTTATTTTAAACCTGCGTTTTATTTTAAGTAATTTAACACACCTAGTACAGTCCTACGTAGTCCTGACACCAGATTAATATACCAGTCATGTATCGTAAATATATGAATTTTGAAACAAAGAACTTTCAGTATCATAATACCCGAAAAAAAATTATTTTAGATCTATACTTTACTGTACCAGTTCATATAAGTTCCACGGCAGAACACAAGCTTTTTCTATAATCAAGAGCACAATTGAGAGGGATAGATCACATAAACAGTTTTTTAGGAGCTGGGATCGAACCTACGGCCCATTGGTACCCTGCTGACATCTTCATCAACTGCCAAGCCAAGTATGTCAACACATATGTGTATGTAAATATACGCGTCCCTAACAATTCTTGAATCCTATGAGAACAATGCTCTTTGTAAGCATACATTGGCGACGTTCATCTCTCACAATATAGTTTAACAGATAAAACATAACAACAAAATAAAGTTTATGTAAATTGCGTAAGAATTGTTGAGAACATTTATCAATTATCACATCAATATGATGAATGAAAACCTTTTCCCGTCAATCTTCTTCGCATGTAATAATTACGCGGTTAAACCTTGATATTTGCATGGCTAATGTCACAAACAGATAATCTTATCGTGGGTAAAAGGAATTTCCGACTTAGTACGATATCTACAGGAATTTGAAAAGGACAAAGACGTATTGAGTCACAATCGGAATGCAGTTTCAATAAACCTTTTCGTTAAATGAGCATCATACGTTTAAATATCATTGGTAACAATAACCTTCGGGTGCTATCTTTTGTTCAATGTTACAACATTATTCTCAACGATTTTTACATTTGACACGCAGACATCGTCTGACAACACTTATTTTTAATTGGTTTTCCCACGTAAATATTAATAAAAGTTAGCTCAAACGATACTTATCAATGCCCTTGAAATACTGCTTTTACACCATACTTAAATTTTAATAATGGATATAAAAAATATAAAAAAGCAACAATTACAACAACTTAAATCATTGTAAATTTAACCTGAAAAATCGATATTTCCTAGTAAAACTAAATATCAAATTTAAATCAAAAGCGCATCACAATTCAAATCATAATTATATTTTCTTATGAGAACATTACCATTGAATGCGTCAGATATAGAATACATTATATGACAGCAACAATAATTAAATCACAAAAGAAAAATAACAAATATTCTGAAGAAAACCGCAATAACCACGTGACATGACATAACATCTGCTCCCAAAAATGAAGAAGGGCGATCTCACATGGATCCATAAAGCCATCAGCGCGAGCATTGAGCAGACTCCGCCCAACCTGTTGGCTCACTATCAAAATTAGATAACTGTCGTGTGCTTTCACTCATGCCAGTTTGATTTCACTTTCCCCGTCTGGCCCACTAATAAGCCCGAAGCCGATACGATTTTTGCGCAACAATGGGCCGTCGTGTACCGTCAGCCCATAACCGGTCTCTGAACCATTTTATTTTGTATATTCTACTATATTTTACAAAAACATTAACTTTTCTTGTAAATTTGTGCATTTTTTTCCCATCAATACAAATAATTTCAATGCAATGTCTAAAATTGCATTTGCATTTGCAATCTCAAATGAATGGCGATAACATTTTCAAAATTACAGTTTTAATCAAAGTTAATATAAGCAACAGAGCCAAAAATGTCAAAATTGTTTAGCGCCACAAAAACTTATGATATCTTCTTAATCGCTATCAAAAAGTATTCGTACAATATACCGGGTATATCAAGACTGCTACCGAAAACGAAGCCGGGTGGTAGTTTTAGTGACTTCAGACACAATGCAACTAATTTTTGTGTAATAAATTGGGACGAATTTTTTTTTTTGTTATTTTTTTCTATCGCCTTATTAGGGTGGTAAATACATAGTTTTTTCTTAAATAATAGTCTACACCCTTTTATTATTAAAGACGCTATGGTACGCAAGGCTTTAAATTATTATTTTAGCAATAACTATGGATTTACCACCCAAACTCGACGATATTCAAAAAATAATAAAAAAAAATTGTGGCGTTTCTTTGCGAAATTTTTAGTTGCATTGTGGTTGTAGTCACTAAAACTACCTACACTACTAGGTAGCAGTCTTGATATACTCGGTATATTTATCCAACATAAAATGAATTCGGTACACGACTGCTTGATTCGATGCATGATAACATCGCTTTGTTTATACGTTTCATTATTATCATCTTAGCCCCATGAAATGCACTGCTGAACATAGGCCTCCCCTAATGATCTCCATAATGACCAGTTGGAACCGGCCTGTATCCAGCGACATACTGCCACCTCAGGCCTTGTATGCGGGTATCCGAAATTTCGCTTTCCTGTCCGTGGCCTCCACTCTAGAACCCTTATGCGTTTACGAAAATTAAATAATTCCAAATAAAACAACGCCAAAATCCTCTTAATTAAGAAATATGACTTCCCAATCATTGAGGTTATTTACCTCGGTGTTCATAATCGTATCTTCATGTCAAGGAATGTCAATAAAGGACGAAACATGAATTGATTTGAATGTTTGTCCGTAATCTTATCTGTTTATTATCACTTCTTATAAATGTTATTTATAATATTGATTACACTGCTACGCCATTTTAAAGATATTTTAATCAGAATTGTCATCAATTTGCACTTGGCAGCCTATTTTTACAAATCAACTTAGATAAAATTTATATTTTCTCCTTTCTCTTTGCTTATCTATTCTATAGTAGTATACACTTGTAAATATTACCTAGATCAATAAGACCGCCATTTATATTTTTTAATAAGTAGATAAGTAGTTTTGTATCATCTTTTCCTCAGCATAAAACAAAGAAATATAATTGTTTCACAAATAAAGTACGCACGGACTTTTTCCGTCTAAAGTCTATCGATGTATTTATTAATTGAATGAAATGTCATATTACCGAACAGTAAACTTAAATGATATACGCATAGATATGTACACATGCACCCAATTAGAAACGAATACAATAATGCTTAAATTATTCTGTTCCTATCAAATAGCAACTGAAAATGGCCTTCTTCAAATGAAATATTTTTTTGTTTTTTTTTTATTCCATTAATTATTCCTTTTTTATTCTATTCATACGGAAACAGTAAGCCACAGACCTTCAACCTTGGTGTATGTGAACGGTTTGGACCATCATAAAATTATGTCATCTAGATATTTTTCTCACAGTAATGTGTCATGCAATGTTTAATGTCACGAGACGTGATTAATGTTATTGGATTTCCAACAATACGCAGAAAATAAATAAACGATTAGATATACAGGGTATATCAAGACTGCTACCGAAAACGAAGCCGGGTGGTAGTTTAAGCGACTTCAGACACAATGCAAGAGAAAAAGTTGCAAAAAAAAGCGACAATTTTTTTTTTGTAATTTTTTTCCTATTGCCCTATTTTGGTGGTAAATACATTTTTTGCTAAAATAATAGTGTATACCCTTTAATTTATAAATACTCTAAGATATAAGAGAGTTTAAATTATTATTTTAGCAAAAACTATGGATTTACCACCCAAAAATGACGATATTTAAAAAATCATAAAAAATAATTGTCGCGTTTCTATGCGAAATTTTTAATTGCGTTGTGTTTGTAGCCACTAAAACTACCACCCGGATTCGTTTTCGGTAGCAGTCTTGAGATACCCGGTATGTATGCAAGTACAATTTTTTTTTCTTTACTGCCTTGGTTGCTTGAATTTTTATGTCCTTGGTTTATTAGTCCCAGTCCATTAAATATATGAGCATTATCCTAATTATATATTTCACAGCTTCCTTATAATTACCATCAAAACTGTTAAAAGTTAATTCATTTTATAGAACACCTAGTAGAAATTTATTGACGCTGCTTACTTTAACGAAAAGATCCGATGGATACGAAAATTTCAAATTCACATTACACTACTCTTAGATTATTTCTCAACTATAATTACTAGTTATTGTGCTCAGCAAAAGGTCGATTTATGTGCTCGTGTTAATGATAAGCCTAGAAGGGTATGAAATTATTCTAAACCTGCGTCCAAATGCAACGTGTACGCTGTTATTAACGATTTCATACATATTTCTTACATTTTGTTGGCTATTGGGATTTACCCAAATTTGCCATTGGCATCTCTGAGAACTAGGAGTTGAGGTCAATTTTAATAACGATCGTAAAATATTCACCCATTGAAGACTTACTTACGTTGATTTCAATGAAAAAATATTAATTTGACTTTGAGTTTAATAATTACTCTTTCTTGTCACAATTTGTTTTGTTCCAATTTATCTGCTGTTTTTATTCGTATTACATCATCTTCATACTCAAAACAACAAAACCTACAGTACTGAACAGCAATTTCACGGTCGCAGACATAACTTACGTCATACATTCAGATTCATTGGCAATAAACCAAATTTTAAACATGAAAAAATGTCGATGCCTAACCCTATATTTCAAGGCGTGACATATCCTCGTTGTAACATAAAATAGCTTTCGCAGTGATGTTTATTTACACGTATATGAAAACTGTTTTACACGACCCAATTAGAAAATATCTCGCATAGCTGCTCTGAATGAGGTAACCGACATAAATAAAATCGTTGGGAGTTTAACAAAACAACCATGGCGAGGTTACGCGATCATTCATGTTCTTGCGATTTCTTAAGCCGTGTCATTTCATTTGTCAATGTTTCGTTTAATTGACGCGTAATTATGAAAACTTGCGGTTACGACATTATAATTTCTGTAATTATATTTACTGTTAATCATAGTGATATTAGCGTCTAGACTTAAGAGAAATATTATATGCACCCACACATCGCCAACACAACTCCGATAGAATTAATATTTCTGCAACTATCCGTAGAAAAAATCTAAAGTGGTGAATAAGACAATCAAAACTTTTGAGATATGTATCTACATAGATACATAATGCAAGATGTTTAAACTATGGCGGAAATTGACATGAGAAAATATGCGCACCTGAGATTATTTTTTATTGCTATGAATGGCGAGACGTGTATGCCATTCGCCTGATGGTAAGCGATATGACCGCTCATGAACAGTAGCAAAACCAAACAACACCAGGAATTACAAAGCATTGCTTGGCATTTCACTGCCCTCACCATCCTGAGACATAAGATATTAAGTCTCAATATGCCCAGTAGTTACTCTGACAATGTTCTTGAAAACGGAACACAACAGTGAATCTAGACTGTTGATTGGCGGGAGAAATAGACATTGCGGCGATGGAACCAAGCGGCCAGGCCTCTCATATAATAAACATCTACCAATTTTCCTCAATACTTCAAATGTATGTAAATTTTACCAATTGGAAATAGTACATATTGGACCTTTTCATCATAGTCGATACCATGGCTCAGTATTAGGAAAACTTAAATACAGAACTTAAATAATTTTTGACATTAAACTAATTCTCGGTGAAATACATTTACTTCATACAACTCAGTTCTATAGTTACGTAGATATTAATTAGGATCTCAATGTATTTGCTATGTACCTAGTTCTAAGACACCTGTATAAATATTAGTGTGAAACGAGAGGCCGCGGGTTCGATCCCCGCACCGAGAGAAATGTTTGTGCAGCCCACAAATATTTCTTCCGGGTCTGGGTGTTTGTGAGACCGAAAAGTCTCTCGTAGTTCCTGATACCCACGACACAAGACTCGATCTTAATGTGGGGTCAGGACTATGTATGTGACTGTTGGGTGTTATTTATTATTTATTTATTTATTATATACGTCCAAAAATCGATTTAAATTAACGTAAATTAAGTAAACCGGAATCTTATTAAAACAGCCTCTTAATAAATTACGCATTTATATTTTGAAGGAAAACCAGTGATTGATTCATTGCCATAACTATCGCTTTGTGATCAGTTTAAGTATCTGCTTAACACAGAAAATATGGTAATATTACGGCAAAAATTATATAGCTAGTTCAAACTTTTTATATTTTTAAACATTGCTATAATTCATGTATTATTCTTTATTGCAAGTGTGCAAAATTATTATGTTTAAGAAACCAAGCCGAAATTTTATCTATTGATATACCTTAATTTAAACTCCTTTAAGTAATCAAGCGGCTTTATTATAGCTTCAAAGATTACTGCATCCGTGGTAATGAAACGGTAGATTAAGTTCATAATTTTCATTTTACTGCTCAAATCCATAGCAGTTAGAAATTAGTGACAAGACGAGGCTTAAAATAAGAAATCAGTTGCGCATGCGCCGGCAGTGCGAGCGCAGGGCCAATGAACGTTGACAGGTGCCGTACAACCAATCCTGACGCAAAGCTTCACATTACGCGACTTGATTTCAAATAACTAAATTATATTTTACGTCCTTTTCTTCATCACGCGACACAATACCGCGAGAGCGAAACAAAAGATGCAATAACGACTACTCAACCCGCTCGGATAGTATCAATCTTTGCACAACCTTTGTTTACCAATGGATCTGAATTGCTTTACTATAAAAAATGAAATGAATACTTTTAGTTCAAGAAACTTATGAGGAAAATCTGCTTTACCAACTTTTATATAATATTTTTAGGCTCTTTGTGATGTAATTTATACGTAGCAGATTTTTGTAGAGTCGACTCTACTGAAATTAATCAGGCACAAATGTACACACATCCATTATTCTTCACATCGATTTGTTTTTCCCACATTAAATCCATTAATAATTCTTCATTATACCGATATTTGTCAAATTTTTGATAGGTACATTTTCGAAACAACAACATAATACAAAACTTTTCTTGGATGTTGATGGTGGAAAACTCTGCCTACAACAATCCTCTAATTACATTCAATAAAGAATCACCAACTTTTCTCGTAATCTTTCTTAATTAAAACGCAATTTGCATCTTACCGAAAAATAAAGTTAATTAGTAGCTACAGCTCTAAGATATTAGAAATTTTTGCAAATCGTTCCTACGGGTTTTAATGTCGGTCATTCATTTGCTTAACGATTTCTTGTAGAATACAAATGCGCTCCTGTTACGTGCTTGAAGAAATCGCAACTTTCTACCATTTATACCGTTCTTGTCCGGCGAAATAGTACCATTTCCTGGTAAATACATAGTGTAAATCATTCCTTACATCGGTTTTAAGTGCTAATTCTGACATAGAGGTAATAATTAGCATCTGAAAGCTACGTGTTTATTGCCTTCTGTTGGTTAACAAAAGCATAGTACTATGACCTACTTTGGTGAATGAATTCTATTTTACGTTATGTGAATATTTTTAATAACTCCGAAAGTTACAAGTATAAATGTATTACTGTACTGTATCAGCCCATATACGTCCCACTGCAGGGCACGGGCCTCCTCTTCAATCGAGAGTCCGATTGAGAGTGGTTAGGCCAAATAGTCCACCACGCTGGCCTAGTGCGGGTTGGCGGACTTGTAAGTCCGCCATAAATGTATAATTTAAAGTAATTAAATATACATTATGTTATTATTTCTTGAATATGAACTGAGACCAAACTAGTTACAAATATTGAAATAAAACTAATATTTACGAATTTTAGCGGGTTTGGTTTCATTTTTACATTTTTTAACTTCCCATCGTCGTTTCGATTACTTCACAGCTTTAGTTGTAGTGAAAAGTAACAAAAAACGGAAATCGTAACATTGTAGTTTTCAATCTCATGTTTTTACATTTTCTATCACAAACATGTCGTCGAATTAAGGAATCAGTCGTTCAAATATCCAAAGATAATTCAAAGATCAACAACAATGTGGATTGTAGAAGGCATAATATATAGGACACCGGCTAATTTAACTGTCCAGACAGCGCAAACGTGTGTGTAGTTTGCTCCAAACGGCGCCAATACCGCCAGTTTTATTTACATCGCAAAAAAAAATTGGCAACGCGCCCGACGCTGAACGAACGCGTAACCACATGTGAGTTTTGAGATCCTAATGTCGACAAACTGGTTTCGACTTAACCAGAAGTTGATGCAGATATAAAAACATATAAAATTGCTTTTCGGTGTTCTGCTGTTGGGATTTTAGATTTATATTATAATGTATATATTTTACGTTGATTTGTCGGGTCATAAAAATTGAAGTACTTGCGTACCCAATTGCAATATTCGCATTTCATCAAATGCAACAAGTTTTAATTGTTTAAATCTAAGCTCTAATAAAAAAAAATCTAGTAAATGTATCAAAAGTTATATTTTTGAAATATTATTTAATTTATAATATGCTTGGCATAGAAGTTATAAATATATATTATACAATTGTTTCTTTATACGAGTATATAACTTTTGTACGAATTTATAAGATATGTAAAGTCCGGAAACCCGCACTAAGCCAGCGTGGTGGACTATATGGGCTTACCACTCTCAATCGTACTCTCGATTTTAGATGAGGCCCGTGCCCTGCAGTGAAATATATATGGGCTGGTACGGGATATCATTTATTTTATTTAATATATTATGGATCTGCAGACCGGTAAATCTCGCACTTGACCATCAAACCCACATCGGCACAGATTAGTTTAAATGCAATCAGACGAACGGGGCCCATGATTGCTGGCAGATTGTCGCCGTCATGTCATTCATCAGTCGGACACCGCAAGCCACGTCGGATAAGATCGATTAGCCTACATAGAAACGTAGCTGTACCGGAATATTGGAAACACATCTGTTGCGACCTCGACACAGTTTCATTTGCCGTTCTCTCAGACCTAATTATGTCCTGGTACCTACTAGTGCTAGATCTGTGATAGGAAGCGGACGAGACATGGCTCTATGAAACCGGTCGAAGCAACGGCTCTGTAGCCAAGCGCTAGTCTTTGACAGATAAAACATTGCTGCTGCTACGAAAATACGATTGGTAAACTAAAAACATTTATTGAAGCATTTTAGTCTGAATTCACCAAGGAATTTAAAAATAATCTTAAATAAAATTTTAATATAATATAAAACAATTTAATTGACAAAGATATCATTTTGTGTCTCCGCGGACATTTTTTTAATTATACAACCAATTAGAATGACGCATGATGCATTTTTCCTTAGCCACAATTATTTTAATGCAGCAATTTCGCTGCAGAAATATTCTATTTACCTAATAACTTTAGCACTTATTTTAGTTTATGTTATCCAAGCTCTAAAACAATATTATCACGGTCACTAAGAGCAATAATAGGATTTGTATTCATAGAAAAAAGCGTTAAAAATATGTTTCCTACAAATAAAAATAGTTTATAAAGCGCTATAATAATAAAAATCAATTACAGCAGAGTTTGTAATAATTTTTTTTTTGTTATATTTAAAGCACTTTAATTTTTATTCTTCTGTTTTTTATTTCTTTTATAATTACTGCCTCCCATGATCATACACATTTTAGAACCCTTGGTTAATGAATTTTTGCCGGCCCACCAAATCTGAAGGAGAGCGATATGGAAAGAGGAGGTATTGGGCATCCGGCGATTGACATCGGCATGGCTCTACCACTCCCAAAAATACATATTTATACTTAAATATAAAATCAAAGTTACTCGCTTTGAACTAAATCCTAGATTTCTGAAGAAATACATATTATCAAATATCAAAAAGTATTTTTGAATAACAGGTATTGACGAGGTATAATGCTTTGCTGAACTAAAAAGTGAACTGAGGAAGTGAAGTAAAATGAAAGGAATATTCAATGAGTCATTTACTGTTATCGACACAGGACGCGATCGGATACGGTACTTCTGTTGATAAGCGACGAAAATATGTATGACCAATGTTATGACTATTACGTAATTCAATGGATAGTTTTCTTATCAACTATCAATATTTTTGACAAGGCTGTGCACTGTTTGACTGATTAGCACTTTTACTATCTAGACAAAGTTATGTCACGATATATTGATGGCCTCAAACCATTGCCAATTACGTGCATTTTCTTTTTCAAATTTATTTTTGACAGCCTCCGTGGCGCAGTTGTTTAGACGCTGCCTGTGAAACGAGATGTCGCGAGTTCGATCCCGTATCGAGAGAAATGTTTGTGCGGCCCACAAATGTTTTTTCCGGGTCTGGGTGTTTGTTAGACCGAAAAGTCTCTCGTAGTTCCTGATACCCACGACACAAGACCAAAATAAAGGAATATTAAATCCGACGTACAAAATAACTAGAAAAACATATTTAATTTAACGGAAATCTACACATTTTTCGACGACAAACCGCAGGTTTAGCTACAGTAAAATATGTTACCAAAATCATATTACTAGCTTTCTACAGGTATTAAGAGTATGTATTACGCGCTTAATAATAAACATGGAATGACAACGTGTCGCTGATAAGAAAACACGTAATATTTGTGTTATTTGGTGCAGATAACAAATATAGGTTGGTCCACCATGTTTACGTTAAAGTCAAGGTCTTAATTTCCTTTGCATGACGAAACAAAGAAGAATGTATTTGTAAATAAGTTTAACTGTCACTAGTCTAAATATAATAATATAATGACTTTAAAATGTTTGAAAATTTTCCTAATATTCATTAACAAGTTATTAATGTTAACTAACGGAAAATCTGGCTTGAAATAGAAATAGTAGTGGCATAATAATGAATACCTTACACATTCTCCGAAGATCTATCGTAGAAAAGAAAAAAATGGTAAACTTGTTTTATCAATTAACGTATGAATAACGGCACAATTAGGAACTTCAAAAAGTCATTATTTTAATTGCTTTAATACGTATCCTACAAATATTATGGCTGCGAAAATATGCTTATTGATTTGAGCTTCTTTCTCTCGGCACCGAAGCTACGGTTTCACGTTTTTCATTGCATACATATATTTATTTATGAATCAAAGAGTTATGTGGCGTTTCTTCCTAGGCAATACACTATTCCTGTGGGATATATAAGCCTTAGTGTGGACACATACCTGAGTGAACTGTGAAGATATTTTTGTGTGATCCTCCTGGTAGGCTTTGCGCGATTTCCGTCGCTCTGTCATGAGGGCGGCCAAGCGGTCCAAAGCCCTGGATTCCACCGCCTCAGCATTGGCTTTGATTAGCCTGCTGGTGTTCTCCCATTCTTCGGTCATCGTGCGCCACGCCGCGGCGATTAGAGACCCTGGAACAAATAGAGTTGATATTGAATATTAAACAGGAGTAAACTTGCTTGCTCCGTAGACATGCTCTATAACTATATTAACTAGATTATACTTACGCCTCGTGAGAAAAACTGCTTACTGTAACAATTTCTACATTTCTAAGGTATGTAAACTCCACCAACCCGCACTAAGCCAGCGCGTTGAACTAAACAGGCCTAACCCTGCTCGTCCATACACTCGATTGTAGAGGAGACTCGTGCTTTGCAGTGTAACATTAAACACAAGTGTCTTGATTCAATAAAATAATTGAATTAGTAATCAGTAGTGATGTGAGGTACCCAATTTTAAAACACGTTGAGAATAAGAAGGCATGAATTATTGGGAAGAAAGTACCAAGCCGAACAAAAGCTCTAGGGCAGTAGGGGTGTAGGCGAGGTTGGTAAAGTGCCTAGAATGCCTAGTTCTACTTATTTTCGTCTGGATTCAGATGGCCCATCGTGATCTTGCTCACGGCGTCGAAACGACCCTATCCATTGACTTTGTAGTGCTTAACCGGCAGTAGGTACAAACTGCTTGGCGCATTTTAAAGGTATAAAGTTAGTTGTATAGGTTGCTTTTACGAAATAAGGATAGAACTTTCTGAGATACTGGTGGTAGGTCTCTCATATGTGAGAGGCTGCCGGGGTGGGTACCACCGCAATGTCTATTTCTCCTGTCAAACAGCAGTTTAAATGCACTGTTGCGTTTCGGATTGAAGGACATTGTAGCCAGAGTAACTACTGGACATATTGAGAATTAACATCTTATGTCTCAGGATGGCGAGCGCAGGAGAATGCCAAGCAGTGCATTTGTGATTAAAGGTATTGTTTGGTTTTGTCACTGTTCATGAGCTGTCGTAACGCTTACCATCAGGCGAAAGGCATGCTGGTCTCGCCATCAAATGCAATAAAAAAAATCGTTTATAATTTTGACTAAATGATTACAATTGTATTACAAAATATTACAAATTCATAAAAAGACGTCATTTCTTTTTGGTTTCTAAAAATTAAAATCATTTATAGAATTTTATGATCAACCGACATCCGCCTATAAACAAAGAAATCGAAATGAATTTCCGAATGCAAACCAAAACAATATAATTTTCTCATGAAAACAATGAGACAGAAGACAGTGTAGAACACCAGCGACCGCAGACTAACCCTGAATACGAATGTATCAACATTTTACTAAGAAACACTCAGATAACTCAACCAACGGGATTGACGAGTTTTTATGTGTGCTCGCCTTTTTGCACTGATTTCACGATACACTCGACCAGGTAGGCACTTAGGTGAGGGATTACAAAACGTTGCAAAAAACGTTACAGAGACCACTGCACTTACTTCCTCGTGTATACATACATATACCGGGTATCTCAAGACTGCTACCGAAAACGAAGCCGGGTGGTAGTTTTAGTGACTACAAACACAATGCAACCAAAAATTTCGAAAAGAAACGCGACAATTATTTTTTATGATTTTTTAAATATCATCTTTTTTGGGTGGTAAATCCATAGTTTTTGCTAAAATAATAATTTAAACACGTTTATACCTTAGATTATTTATAAATAAAAGGGTATACACTATTATTTTAGGAAAAAATGTATTTACCACCCAAATATGGTCATAGGAAAAAAATAACACAAAAAAATTTGTCGCTTTTTTTTGCAGCTTTTTCTGTTGCATTGTGTCCGAAGTCGCTTAAACTACCATCCGGCTTCGTTTTCGGTAGCAGTCTTGATATACCCTGTATAATCTGTGTACGGCTTAAATCGAAATCTATATTTTGTTTACCGTGAATAGTGTTTATTTTATATTCTTTTATAGAAAATTAAAATAAAACAAGTAATTAATCGATTTCGTCGGTTGTTTTAAAACATTTCAACATTAATCTTAGAATAATTTGTTTACCAATTTTCAATAAATGTATTTCTTTCTTTCTTTCTACCCAGATACAAAATGTCCAGTGAAAATTAAAAAAATTGAGGAACCTGTAAATATAAATAAAGCAATACCTATTAGATATTGTGTAGTTTTCTTCCATTTTTTTTGTCTATTATTGTATCAGTATTGATTTCAATCAATAAATTCAATAAAATATGATATTTTCATTATAATTCATATGTTTCATAATTACTGCTACTCAAAGCTATAATATAGTCTAGCCAACGAAAAATTTAATTAGGTCAAATACCTACTTAAATCAATCAGCGTTTTTACGTATTCCACTAAATAAGGCAGAAACGGCGTCTGGAAAACCCACACGTCATCAGAAACAGAATATTAAAACTCAAAAGTGTGGTTGGAGATTGTCACGCTACTGAATATCATAAAAAAAAAAGAAACGATATCCATTCATTCATTTTATAAAATATAATTTTGAGAGAAATAAATACCACGTTCATAACAACGCTTTTCATCGATTGAAAGGAGAAGGGGCAAACATGTATGGACTCCAGCCTATCGACCAATAACGACAAGCAATATGTCAATGGAAAGGTCTTTTCAGATGCTACAAGTTTTTCGTTGGAAAAAAACTCAATTCGCTGTATTTTAAAAACTATAACTACTTAAAGACTGCAAGAAATCACGTTTGAGTGAGAAATATCAACAAGCGATTGGAAATCTTTTGAAATTCTAATTAATAATTCATAATTTCAAATTAATTCTATTCCAGATTTGAGTTTCCTATTTTTTTGAATCGCGACGGTTCAAATAGTTTAATGAGAAATTCCTACAAATAAATTGTATCATATACAGGTGTCCCAGAACCAGACGATAATGATAAACCAAACAATGACGGCACAGCATCAAAAGAAAGTCTAATCCCTGATTGTTTTCAAAAAACTTCATTGTTTGTTCTATGTCCCATAATACAAGTTTATCGTCTAGTTTTGGTACAATCTGTATACTAAACAATATCCAAAGCTATAGGTAAATACCGAAAACATGATAGGAATCTAATAAATCTTATTCTTCTAAGAAATAGTTTCTATGAAAACATTCGAAGTTGCAAAATACATTGTTTTAACAATGTGTAGGTATTTAAAACAATTTCTCAAACAGTTGGCCATTCAAAGAAAGGAAAATGATCACATTTTGTACAAAAACCAATCAATATTTGCTGTTCACAAATGTCGTAACCGCTTAATCCACTTCGACTGTGCGTAGAAATTTTCTACCTATAGATGTTACAAACATATTTTATAAAACAATTATATCTATATAATTTGTAACTTACAAGAATGTTTAAACAAATTTATAAGCCATACTCAGAATATACTGTGATACTAAGAACCTTCTCGGGGAACAAAACAATCCCATAAAACATCCTGTAAAAAAAAATCCAAGTCTCACAGCTCAGGTTTTCTACCGCAAAAAGTTGTGAGATGCATGTAATACTAAGTCGATTAATTTATTTAGTCCTTGCTTAAGGGACCTTCTGTATAAAGTTATTACGTAAGTTATTATCATATCAATATTAAAAATTATTTACGTTTTAAATAAATAGATCGACTTGGCCATCACATGAAAACATAATGCATCGTACAATTTATACATAATGCTGCTGGCCAAGTCGATCTATTTATTTTGTAGAGTCCTACTTTTTTTCCTTTTCGGTACTTTATACTTCTAGAATATCACTAACGATTTTTCTTAAAGCCTCTGTTGAAGCAACAGTGTTAACTTCACAAATATGTTTAAAAATAACGCCCTAAATATACCTATGCAATAAATTCTTAATTCTATTAAAATGCCTGATTTTCTCAGTCTTTGTCAAATACTTTATTCGATATGTACCATTAAGTTCCTCGCATTTGTCCATCTTCTGGCCCTGAGCAGCAGCCGCAGAAAGAGCTAAAGCATATTCTCTGTCACTCTTCATCTTAGCTTGCAGACTCCTCTTCATAGTTTCCATTAGTCGTAGCTCGGCATCCTGTCGAGCGAGCAAGGCCTCGTTGGCCGCCCGACCAGCACCATTAGATGCGTACCCCATCGTTCACCACCCACGTCTACACTAAACTACACATTGCAAACATAAACACAACACAAAATCACATATTTTCCGTTATCACGCCAGCACCGTGTTTCAACATCACCTTGTAACAAAATTTATTGGCAATCACAAAGAAAGGAAGAAGTTCAGCTTGAATTAGAAAATGTGCACTATATTTTTTTTTTTTGTTTAAGAACTCGGCTCGTTGACGGTAAAGACAAAACGAAACGTAACAAAAAATCTGTGGAAGTTAATAACGAACGAGGTAGGCGCGCTCGCGCTGCCACAGGCCCGCTAACACAACGATACGCGCGTCCGCACGGCGACAGAGGCTGACCTGAATGCCATGTAGCGCGGGCTCATCACAGCGGCAGGTCTAACGGCTGTGGCGACTGGCCCACTCACGAGCGGCTGGTGCCCTCGCCCCTCAGACACCAGCACCAAAACATCTGATCACGCTTGTTAGCTGTGCCGTGTGCGTAAACCTTAGGTACTGCTCTCCAAATTATGCAACCGCTAGCATATTTTTAATTTCATATAAATTCACCAACCACCTCCACTGCTTCAATTGTCTTTATTTATGAAAATCAATTAAACGCTATATTTTTGCATAATTTTAAAATATCTCTTTAAGTTACGTTAAGTTAAGTATCTCTTTAAGACAATATCTTTTTCAACATAAAGCACGTAGATATTTCTGTTAGGTACACTAATTTGATCAATTTGATTAAATAAACCGGCAAATCCGAGTCTTTTGTAAGAATTTATGTGGTATCTAGGTTAGGGGTCCGCCAAATGACACTAAGCCTTCGTGCTGGCTTTACCCCTTTAAATTGTTGATGAGTCCTGTACCTCACATTAAGACTTACATGGTCTGATATATAGAAAAACAAATAAGTCATCATTATCATCATCAATTCAGCCACTGGAAGTCCACTGCTGAAGATAGGCCTCCGCATATTATACATATATTCCTTATATTATATACGGTGGTTAAGTTAGTAATAGTACAAGTAGGTATTCTTTCAATTTATTCGATAGGTATATACGGTGCAGTGATGGCGAATACTGTTGCGGAATTTATTGAATTTTCGTCGCGTTGTATATGGCAACACCATTCATAAATAGTCATTTTCAAATGTATCCAAACATGACCCAACTCTTAATTTCATAGATGTAGTATAGAACATAGAAAAACAGTATTCGCCATCACTGCACCGTATATACCTATCGAATAAATTGAAAGAATACCTACTTGTACTATTACTAACTTACCTACCGTATATAAGTACATGTACCCACATACCTAACTACCCACCTTACCTACTTGTACTTATGCGTAAAACTGATGGCCGTTAGGGCCGAAAGGTTCTAGAGTGGAGGCCACGTACAGACAAGGGAAATGTCGAACACCCGCCTACAAGGTAGTGGACGACCTGGCTTAAGTTTCAGGAAGTCGCCGGATACAAGCCGCTGCCAACAAGTTGATGTGAAGATCCTTGGGGGAGGCCTATGTTCAGCAGTGGACTTCCAGTGGCGGAATTGTTGATGATAATGATGACTTATTTGTTTTTCTATATATCAGACCATGTAAGTCTTACTGTGAGGTACAGGACTCATCAACAATTTAAAGGGGTAAGGCCAGCACGAAGGCTTAGTGTCATTTGGCGGACCTTAGACATCTACACACGCCGGCACAATTAGAGGAACACGCACAAAAATTAGTTTTTCTTTAAATTTTGTTTGCTGTTTGTTTAAATGGTTGTTTTTATATTTCAGCACCTTTAAAAAATTAAATGATGCAAAAAGATTTTTGGATATTTAGAGTTTTATCGTTAATTATACGCTCTCAAGTGCTTTTAAGGTTTTTTCACTTTCAAGTGGTTTCACAAAATTTTGTTTAATTTCATTTTATGTGACTTAAGATATTTTTATTGCTATTGTTTTTAGAGTACCTGTCTTGTAGGATATAAAATGAGTGGCTTACCTTCCACTGAAGTTGCCAGAGCGGTAACAATGATTGAAAATTGTCAAGGGTAGGATTCAGTAAGTCGCGCATTGGGTGTGTCGGTATCTGTCGTCTGTCTCAACGTTAAACGTTAGAGGCACATAAGCTCTTATGGGTGGATGCCAGGATAAGGCAGAAAACGGTGGACCAGTACCCAGGATGGTCATTTTATACGGCTGAAAACTTTGAGAAATCGTCTTCAAACGGCTATTCAGACATATGTCACAAGAAGTCCGTGATGTTAATATCAGTGAGCGTACAGTGAGAACACGTTTAAATGAAGTTGGACTGAAGTCTTACGTTCCGTCAAAAGATCCAAAACTCGAGGTGGTACATAAAGTAGCCAGATAAGCTTTTGCTCATCAACACCGCGACTGGACAAATGAGTGGAGTCGAGTTTTGTTTAGTGATGAAAGCAGTTTTGTTGTGAATTGCATAGAAGGAAGGGAGAGGATCTGGAGGTATCGAAGAGAATGCTAATCGAGGAAACTTTACTGAAAGAGGTGTGTTATGGCGGAGGGTCAATTTTGGTATGGGGTGGTATATGTTTGGAAGCACGCGCGGAGACTGTCCCACCCTCACACCCACCACTGTAACTCCTGTGAGCCAGGATCAACAGTGGCACGCAATGTAATGACACCGAGCATTGAAGCTCGGCGAGTCTCCGGGAATGTCTAACTTGTCTTTAACCCGCAACGAAATTAATCAGAAAGTTAAATTATTAGGAGGAGTTGGAAATAAATTATTGTCCACTTCCCTCCGTGCAAAGCGGGTGACAAAACATTGAACTGAAGAGGTAAATAACCTCGCAAAAAGACTTTCACAGCCGGAGAAGCCAGCAGTGGAAGCACGCGCGGAGTGAAAACTTATAGAAAATGGGTCTTTAGCTGCACAAAGATACGTCGCAGAGATCTTAGAGTCCCATGTATTGTCTTTTGCACCATCCATAGGCGAATATTTTTTATTTATGCATGATAATGCGCGGCCCCACACAGCGCAAATGGTTCGCGACTACTTAAATCAGGCCCAAATCGCGCAAATGGATTGCCCAGCAAGATCACCAGACATGAATCCCATAGAGAACGAATGGGACGTTATCGAAAGAAAGATAAATGGAAGGAAGAAACGAAGCCCCTAAGATCGTCCAAGGATTAAAATTCATGTTAGTGCAAGAGTCGGAGAATTTGTCGCAAAAAATGATTGATGACGTCATTAAAAGCATGAAGGATCCAGACTCTTATCTGAGCCCGTGGTAGCAATACACATTATTAATTTTCTTAAATTATTTCTGTAAGTTTTTAAAATACACGATTACATTTGACAATACAGAAATTTCATTTTACTGTATTTCCGTTTAATTGCATTTGCGTCATTAATTTAAGTATTTTTACTCAATTTTAGTAATTTGTTATACATTTTGCCTCATTTTGAATATTGAAAAATAAAAACATTCAGTTATTATAATATTTTCTAAGAAATTCAATATTTAACGCGTGTTCCTCTAATTCTGCCGGCGTGTGTAGATACCACATAAATTCTTACAAAAGACTGATATGCCCGATTTATTTAATATTTTCCTTCAGCGCTATAGTGTGCGGTGATTGACACTTAATACACATAATATGACTCTCGAAAACTCACTATGATATCCCGAGATTTGAACCCGTGACCAAAGTAAAAATGTTGGCAGTTGCCTCTGGTCCGTAATCAACCATCAGGCCACCACGCACTTCGATTTACTTGTATTTAGTTACATACATATAACATATGTACATAAACTATTGCCTTTTACTTAAAAAGGAGCAGGCAGAGGACAGTACAATCACATTTCGTCTTATGCTTTCCTTCCCACGATGTGATCGCGGGCAGGTTTGTCGCCATATTGGGCTCAAATTTCTGACTCAGCTCCGGGCTGATAATCAATAAAAAAATCGAATATAACTATGAACGCTAATACCTTAATTTTATTCATATTTCATGAATATATATTATGTACATACATTAAATCATTACCAGTCTTGCAGTGTCATTTCCAAAAGAAGGAATAACATTACCGTTACCATATTAGCATCGTAATTTCGTTTTCAAAATAAAAAAAACATTCCTAAATATCTTATGAATTATTTATTTTTCATGCGTGCCTTCTACTTAGTAAACCTTCTTTATATTTAAGCAATTAAAACTATTAAAAAGTATACAGAAATAATGTATTTTTTTATATAAAGATCGTCCACGTCTTTTGGCGTTTGAATGCGTTGGTATCAAGTTGGTATCGTGCTGTTGACACTAAATTAGGAACAGTATTTTTCTCTTTACATTTTAATAAATTGAACATGAGAATACTTTTAAATGACGAGTATGAATGCTTGTTCTTAAAATTCTGAAAACATCTCTAACAACGCGTTACATATAGGTTTTTAAAATTATAATAGGCATGACGAATTATTTTAAAATCATGTATAATAATATAGATACACATTTATTATATACGAAATAATCTATATTACAAGAATTAACAAAGATTTAACACAGTTTTCAGACATTTTTCTAATAATCTTTAAATAGTGCACAGAAAAGTAGGTGTCATGGCATCTGTTATAACGTCACCACTAGGTAAACATGAAACATGTCATTGTGTCTATGCGCAGCGAAGAAAGTTATCGAAACAAAACATATTTCGTTTGATAAAAATGAATTCTAAAGTCTATAAGTGGTTCCGGTAAAGTTCACATTCCACATTTCTAAAGAAATTGGTAATGTTTACGGCAGGTTTACATAGGCGTGACGTCATGCATCGTGGCTAGCGTTTCTGTCAAAATGGCCGATTGCTATATTTTGTACTTTTATTTTATTGAAAATCTTATTAATCTCCAATTCTGGATTAAAACTAAAACATCGTTTTAAACCCTTCTAATATGTTTTTCCCTCTAACATCATAAAATATTTGATATTTTGATGCTGTCGTCACGCCTATTGTAGTTCCTTTCGCCACACACTTCAGGTGAAATAAATAAAAAGCTGACAATATTTTTGAATGGGTCAATGTTTAGGTTGAGGAACAAAGTTGCCCCAATTGATTGTAACATTACATGTTGTAAGTGTCAAAGATTGTTTCGGAACGTGGTATTACTGACGGATCAAGTCGTTTCCATCAGTGGCAACCATCTTGTTTATTAGTCTGTGGTGGCAACACAGACCCCAGCCTTGTAATATGGCCGCTACAGGTTAGTTTCATTAATTTTGTCACGTGAAAAAATCCCAGATTTTCTTCATATTCTCATTTATTTTTATATTCATATACAAAAGAGTGTTTGCACGTGATATAGGTATACAACATAATTGTTTTGGAAGCTGTAGCATGTTATCTAATAATGCTAACGTGTCATAATTTCACCTCTGCGGACGTTTGGATTTACCGCGTGGCCACATTTCTCAACTTTTACAACAGTATATTTCGGGTACATAGCAGTTTACTATGCTTTTTGTGAGTTATTCGTGTTACAGGGGCATTATTAATCTCAGTTCTTAACGTATGTCGATCGTATGGTAATTGTCCTTAAAATGTGTCCGCGAATAACCGCTTTCCAAAATTGGAGTAGGTCGTTCACTTACTATGCGTCATCATTGTTCTTTGCGCTATCCTCTGTTTATTGGCCTTTTACAAGATCTTTAACGTGATGCCGTCTGGTGTCGCACAATTATATTTGAATTAATAACTTACAGGCAAGAAATCAAAAAAGGCAAAATGGATCAAAACCAGCATCACAAGTATCATTGCCGAACCGACTACAATCGCCACTACAAACAACTGGGCAGAAGCTGCAGAAGATGAGCGTAAGTAACAGTTTACTTCTCTTTATAAAATACGACGCCGACATAAAAATTTACACGTTATTTCATCATACAAAAGTACTCGTGCAAATGGCGACAAAATGCGTCAAGTTTATTTGTTTTGTCGTAATTGCCGTAGCAGGGGAATATTTTGTAGAGAACTAAGTTGTTTGACCCTATGATGATATGAAGGGCAAAAGCAGGCCAATATTAATCTCGTACTTGGGGTGCACACGCAGGGTGTTTATCACTCCTTACGCCTCGGGAAGGTCTGAGAAAAGGTCTTGTGGATAAAGTGACATTCTAGCAGGATGATTTCTTAATAAGGAGTGTGGGGGAACCAGAAATCACAGGGTGACTTTCAACCTGGGACGCACAGCCTTCTTGGTTGTGAAGAGGTGTGGTTGTCACCACTGATGGAAACCACCATGACCAGCACTTTTAGCACAATCTACGAGGTGGCTTCGGCCATAACTCAATTCAGACTAGTCTTTTATTGGCCTGTGCCTATATTTTCTGAGGGTCTATAATAACTACTTGTTTTGTAATTATGAGTAGCTGTTTATTCACACATAATTGTTTCAAGTTGATTTATTTCCTTTTCTTCGTGATATAGACAAAAATAAGGTCATACACTATATTAAAAATAGAATTTTTAATCATTGCAGTCTCATTTTGAATTCAGCCACTCTAATAATTTAGTATACATTAATATATTTATGATCATTCAAGAGTTAAATGCCACATGTTATACTTTATTACAATATCTGAACATTATGAACCATGTTCTGTATTACAAAAGCCTGCAATCTTGTAAGGATTGACTATCAAATGTAGGTATAGGTAATGTTTTGTACTTGCTCATATTTCTATGATAACATCATTTAATATCATAATAACCATAGGTACATGCTAATTAAACTATTGGAAGAATATAATATACAAATATTTGCTAACAATAACATTTCATTAAGAATATTGATAAGATGTCATTTGCTGTGTAATTATGTTACAATAGGTGTTGAAATTGATTAACTAATTAGCCTATTGAGAGATTTCAAAACGATTGGATATTTTATTATTACTGGTCTTTCTAAATGACTATTGTGGTAAAAAAGGTCAATATCTTATTACCATTATTTTACCATTTCTCCAAATGTAAATTATCAGAGAGGAGAGATTGGCCATTGTACATAATTTCCTTATTTACACTTAACATCTGTTGAATATCAACTTAATTTATTAAATGCAGAATATACTTTTATCAGATTAAATGTCAGTACTATATTTATGGGTAGTTTATAATTGAATATGGAATTCATGTTCTTACATAGGTTCATGAATTATTATTACATAACTTACTTGCCAAAATAACATACCCAGCATTATTATCTGTATGTTTATAATGATTTTATGGAAAATCTATGGAAAACAATATAAAAGGAAAAAATATTTCAAGCAACATTGACATACTAAAATTGTGTTTGTAAGTATAGATATACTCTCAATCGTACTCTCGATTGTAGAGTAGGCCCGTGCCCTGCAGTGGGACGTATATGGGCTGATACAGAAGTATAGATATGCTACTTCTCAATGGCTTCAACTACAATGTTATTCAATTTCAATCTTGACCTAAAAATGCAACTGTATTTTCTGAACCTTAAAACTAGTCAATATGTTTCAAAACAATTAAATTACAACCTAACATATCATTAAATATACATTTATTTAAAACTTTGTTTATATTATATGTAATTGTTAAAAAATATACAATTGTATCATTCATTATAATAAAATGCTCCTCATTTTAACCAACTACAAAAAGAAGAGTTTCTCATTTCATTGGAACCTTTTTGTTCTAAAATGCAAATCTATAAACAACATGATCATTTTAGGTGTAAATTAAACCACCAATGTACAACAATCTAGTATATATTTTTTGGAATTTGGGGAAATTTAAGGCATAAACAAAGCCACACCCTAGGCGTTTTTGTTGCAAACTGGTGCAGTATGATGTGTTTGTAGCCGAGAACTTCGGTTACTCGTCGCGGACGCGCGCGCCTGTGGTGCTGCCGTCCGCGTCGCGCGCGGCCCGAGGAGGCATGGCCGTCGACGACGAGTCCATCCCGCGCCGGCCCCCGTTCATCGCCCACATCTCCAATCTGCCTTATGATGTCGACGAGAGCGCCATCTCGGATCTATTTGCAGGACTTAAGGTATTGATGTTTTTATGTTTCTTTGTTCCTGACAGATTTAAGTTAACATGAGAGTGTTAAGCACGCAATCATTAGCAATATTTAATATGTTCAGTTTTATTACTTTTTGACAATTAGCAGGAAGTAATCTATACTAATATAAAGCTGCAGAGTTTGTTTTTTTGTTTGAACGCGCTAATCTCTGGAACTACTGGTCCGATTTGAATGATTCTTTCAGGGTTGGGTAGTACATTTATCGAGGAAGGCTATAGTATGACCTATAGGAGGAAAGCAGTAGTGATACTTCTAGCAAATACGAGGAAATTTTGTTAGTTTTTCGTGGTCCGTTTGGTCGATATTCTAAACTGATAGTCAGAATTAAGCATTTTGACCGCCATTTTAAAACGTGTATGCACCTAGGCGGAGCAAGGCCCGACCGCTATATAGTATATACACAGTCAGTTTAACTAAACATGGCATAGGATTATTTTTCCATGTAATTTATGGGACAAAATCATATGTTTATAATTTACACTGCTGTTGATAAATGCAAAGTATTACCATCATGGTATATGAGGAAAACCCAACTTTAAAATGCAGATTTATGCATGTGGAATATTTTTTCAACATTGTGTGTCATGTTAAAGTATTAAATGGTACATACTAATATTTTAACTAGTTTTTTTAATGTGAGCAAATCCTAGAAACAAAAACTGTAGTTAATCTAGCGGACAAGTAATTAAATGATATGACATTAATAGTTATGTCAAGGTTATTGTGCTGTATAATATATGAGAAATTAAATCCCAGACTTAAATAGATAATATACATATTATTACATTCCTTACCAATCTCTATTTATTATCAAGAATGACAATGCAGTAAATATTACAATAGACATTTTCATGTTCATTCTCAAACATTGTTCTTTTTATTGATTTTGTTACAGTGTTTGTATTTTCTATAAAATTCAGCATTTTCGTAGTTTTAATTGGAAATGTATGATTTACCAATGATTTAGATCATATATTTAAAAAAAATGGTCTATTTTTAGAATAAACTAACAAATGCATAATAGCCTTATTGTACTATTCCACTGTAGTTATGTGATGAGGTCACAAGAGCAATGTTAATGTTTAAATATGCTACAACTCTTGAGTTTTATTTAAATTTCAACTTTAACTTTTTCTAGTTATTGAAATTTATTGGATTATACAGACTTCTTTCTGTGATGTTTTATTGGAATCCTCCATTGGTATTACGTGATAAAATAATCTCGCAGTGGATTTATAACATCAATAAATGAACATTCATTGATATTCAAGGCTCAATGTTATCTTTATGTTTATTGGGTACATATTGAGAAATTTTATATTTACATAATAATATGCAATACTAATATTTTGAATGACTACTGAAAAGTAGATACTCTAATTTAGCTCATAGCTATTATGATAATCATCCATCCATCCATCAGCCAAAAGAAGTCCACTGCTGAACATAGGCCTCCCCCAATGATTTCCACAGAGACCTGTTGGAGGCAGCCTGCATCCAGCGACGTCCCGCGACCTTTACCAGGTCGTCGGACCATCTTGTGGGTGGACGTCCTACGCTGCGCTTTCCGCTACGTGGCCTCCATTCGAGCACTTTCCGACCCCATCGGTCATCAGATCTCCGCGCTATGTGCCCTGCCCATTACCACTTCAACTTGCTAATCCGGTGGGCTATGTCGGTTATTTTAGTTCTCCTACGGATCTCCTCATTTCTGATTCAATCTCGTAGGGAAACCCCGAGCATAGCCCTCTCCATAGCTCGTTGAGTGACTTTGAGCTTCCTAATAAGGCCCATAGTGAGAGGCCACGTCTCGGTGCCGTAAGTCATCCCTGGCAACACACAACTATCGAAGACTTTCGATTTAAGGCACTGAGGTATTTTGGACGAGAAGACGTCGCGTAGTTTTCCGAACGCTGCCCGACCGAGTTGGATTCGACGATTGACCTCTCTCTCGAAGTTGGACCTGCCTAACCGGACCACTTGTCCTAAATAGACATATTCGTCAACAACTTCAAGAGTCGAGCCCCCAACACCGATGGGGGTGGGCACAACATGGACATTCGACATGATCTTCGTTTTGTCCATGTTCATTTTAAGACCCACCTGTTGGGAGACTCGATTGAGGTCTTCGAGCATAGTGCTAAGGTCTTCCAGCGATTCTGCCAAGACTACAATATCGTCGGCAAACCGAAGGTGAGTGATATACTCGCCGTTGATGTTGATGCCGAATCCTTTCCATTGCAAGAGCTTGAAGCCATTTTCCAGCGCGGCAGTGAACAGTTTCGGAGATATGACATCCCCCTGTCTCACGCCTCTCTGTAGTAGAATAGCCTTCGTACTCTGATCTTGTACTCGGACCGAGATGGTGGCGTTGTTGTATATACACTTCAACACTTCGATGTACCGATAGTCGATATGGCACCGCTGGAGAGACTGTAGCACAGCCCAAGTCTCGATCGAATCAAAGGCTTTCTCATAGTCCACAAACGCTAAACAAAGCGGCAAGTTATATTCCTCGGTTTTTGTTTGTATAACTTGCCGAAGCGTATGGATATGGTCTATGGTACTAAAGCCTTTTCGGAAACCGGCTTGTTCGGGAGGCTGGAAGTCATCAAACCTGCGTTCGAGACGATTTGTGATGACCCTCGAAAACAACTTATAGACATGGCTCAGGAGCGAGATGGGCCTGTAGTTCTTCAGCAAAGTGTTATCACCTTTTTTGAAGAACAAGACCACCACGCTCCTGCTCCATGCCTCCGGCGTTGAGCCCTCGAGAAGGACAGAATTGAAGAGCCTCTGAAGGACCTTCAGTATTGGCGTTCCGCCCGCTTTCAGAAGCTCTGAAGTGATTCCGTCCTCGCCCGGCGCCTTGTTGTTTTTAAGTTGCTTCAGGGCCATCTCAATCTCAAACAGGCTGATGTCCGGGATATCATCGCTAAAGTGTCGGATTAACTCAGCCGAGCTAACAGTAGGTTGGGCAACCGAGGTATAAAGCTGTCCGTAGAACCTCTCGATCTCTCTTAATACCTCTGCCCTCGTCGATACCACGCGACCGTCGTCCGTCTTCAGCCTAGACAACTGGCTTTGCCCAATAGATAAGTCTCTTGCAAACACTTTGGAGCCTCCGTTCCGCTCAATTGTCTCCTTAATGCTCACAGTATTGTGAGCACGGACATCGTGTCGCAAGGACTTCCAGATCTGTCTATTGAGCCGCCGATATGCTTCGGCGTCATCGGAAGACTGCAGCGTTAGAGATCGACGTTCGGCCATGAGGTCAAGAGTGTGGATCGAGAGTTTTTGTGGTCTATCTCTACGACGAGGTCTAAAATACTTAGATCCCACCGTATGGATAGCTTCTACCAAACCGCTGTTTAGCTCGTCCACTGCAAGATTTTCTTCTAGATAATCAAAGCGATTTGTAAGCTCGAGTTGAAAGCTCTCGGGGTTTTGGATATGTGCGCGAGTAGGTCGGAGCGTAGATTTCATCAAGCGACGCCTTTCCGATTGGACATTGATATTCAGTGTGCCCCTAACCATTCGGTGATCACTGCCGGTTTTCACCCTGTTGATCACAGAGACATCTCTGAATATCCGTCTCGTAAAACCGTCAGGACTCAGCCAGGTCCATTTCCTGTGAGACGGCTTCTGGAAAAAAGAGTTCATCGCAAAGAGTCCCTCTTTCTCCAGAAAGTCGGCCAGCCTCTGACCCCTGGGGCTCCGTTGCCCATGTCCAAATTGCCCCACTTTCAACTCTGCATCGCTTCTCTTGCCCAACTTTGCGTTGAAGTCCCCCATAACAACATTGAAGTAGGTTTTGGAAGTATGTATGGCCAGACTTATGTCCTCGTACATCTCCTCTACTTCTTCATCTGGGTGTGTCGAGGTCGGCGCGTATACCTGTATGACCTTCAACGAATATCTTTTTGATATTCTGAGTATAAGGTATACTACCCTGCTCGACACACTTTCGATGGATACGATGTTGTTGATAAGAGACCTGTGGACGAGAAATCCGACACCTCCTCGGGACTGTTGGTCGTCCCCCCGGTAGAAGAGCAGGTTACCAGACTTCAGGGTTATCGTATCC
Organism: Hyles vespertilio; assembly: GCA_009982885.2. Lineage (NCBI taxonomy): Eukaryota > Metazoa > Arthropoda > Insecta > Lepidoptera > Sphingidae > Hyles > Hyles vespertilio. Next base: position 16,543,586 of record CM042809.1, on the reverse strand, counting down.
TCCCCGATTCTTCGGACTTCCGATAACCCCAGAATGTCCCAGTGTAACCCGCTCATTTCTTCTTCCAGTTCGACAATCTTCTCGTCTGTCCTCAATGTGCATATGTTGTGTGTTACCAGGGCCAGTCGTCGTCGGGGGTGGTAGCCGGGGCCAACCCGGGGATTCTTAGCACCACCACTTGCCCCACCGTAACCATGACTGCTACCATAGCCAGGAATAGTGGGGCTGCCGGGGACTGGGGGCCTGGTCTCTATATGTGTCGCCATTGTGGGGGTAATTGCCGTTACTCGCCACGCTTGGCAGGCGGGTTGGCGAGCGCAGTAGGGAACTGTCGTTAATGGCGCTGCTGCCCATCATTAACCGCGGAAAGGAAATAGGATTTGTAGGTAGAGGATGTTATAGGAAAGGAGAGTATGGCCTGAGGGAGTGGATACTGCAGTCACGGAAGGGAAGTTAAGGTGACTGCAGTAGCTCGGGGGCCGAGGTCGCGTACTCGTAGCACCTATACTAGGACAGGCCATGACCACAAGATAGGAGCATCCCTGACCATATGATGATGATACATGATGATAATACTATAGGAAAAAAATATGTGATTTGATGATACAAATAAAACATTTTTTTGTTTAGTGTTTTTTTTTTGTATTCATAATATAAAGCGTATGCTAGTAACAGTAGAATAGCTAGTTAATATTCTACAACATAGCTAGAGGTGTATGCAAATATACATTTAACTTTAAAATTATTATTAACTCCATCACTTTCAAGCCACAGAAAATTCACTGTTTTACAATGACCTGCTATCAATATAAACCAGCCTATTTGCGTTGTTGTCAGGTCGCGTTTCGATCGTAGACATTTTTTTATGAATATTTTTGTCCACAGATTACCAACTTGAGACTGCCAAGAGAAGGCGATCGCCTGAAAGGATATGGATATGTAGATTTTGAAGACAGAGAGAGTCTTATTGATGCCATGAATATGCCAGATCTGGTAAGTTTCTCTACATATGCAAACTGAATTCAAAATACGCATGTACGGTATTTTAAATGTTTGTGTACTACTTTTGATAAGTTATTTTACGAAATTTTAGTGTCTTAGCAGTTTAATTTATTTTGTCTTTTTAGATGACTTACGATACGTAATATTACTCTCAGACCTGTGGTCTTAATAAGTTTAAATTATCTAATGACGGTATTATGAACGGCGACCAAAAATTTATTAAACCGGTATGGGTAAACAAGTTTCGAAAGACAATCAACTATACACCATTCAGTGAAAGTACATACATACTATATGACATGTTTGTATGTCCAATCACCAATGGTATTAATAAATATGTGTACGTCCATAGCTAGCAATTGCTTAGTTGTGAAATAATCCAACTGGCAAGCTGAGATCACTAGTTCGAACATTATAGCAATCACAGCAATGTTTCAAACTTTTCGATTGTTATGGTTGAAGAAAACATTATGCAATTTCATACCTGAATCTCTTCAAAATGTTCTACAAGAATTCATAAGGTACATGAACTTCTATCGAGTTGCAATATACCAGTTTGGCGAACTAAACGGTATTGGCGAACATTTTGATGGCCAGCAGACAGTCGTTCATAAAATTTGCAACGAATTTATTCTGCTACACACAAAAAATATTGCGCCGACCCCATGTGAACGTAACTAAAAGCAGGTAGAAGATATTTGTCGAACGACAATAAAAAGACTATTTGTTCACAGACAGTTAGTGGCAGGAGAATCAGGATAGAGGTGTCCACACAGGACAATGACAGACGGATGGGACGCGGCGGCGGCCGGTCCGACCGAGAGAGGTAAGAACCAGTTGTATCACAAATACTTTGGGACCTAACCCCTTTATTGAGAACTTTTCACATGTATTTATTTCTGTTGATTTTAAATATTTCAGATGAGACATTTACCACTTTGTAACTATAGCAATAACAATAATGATACTTAAGCCTATTTTTTACTTTATGTTCATATTGTATGACAATACTTGTATACTTTATTTATTTATTTATACACTTTATTGCACACAAAAAAAATACAAATAAAACGAAAATCACAATCATAAAAGTACAATTGGCGGTCTTATCGCTCAAAGGCAATGTCTTCCAGACAACCATGGGATGGATTTTATAAACGGATAGAGGGCAGTCTTAATGTGTAAAGAATACATTAATAATGAAGATTAAGCGACAGTTTGTTTGGCATGAACTGCCTAAATTTACACTTTTATATTGATTAATTTGGTGTTATACTTCCGCATAGTAAATTCATAGGTATCATATGTGGACTGCTAGCTAGCTATGAAATGAGAGGCTCTGAAAAGTGTTAGTAGTGATTATGGGGCACTGCAGTCATGTTGTAGCATTTTATTTTTACCAGATGTTTGTTACACTGTGACAGTACTGCTGAAAAGATGATGAGTGTAGTACATTTGATGTCGGCAATGGGACATGAGTTTGCTCTTTAATACTATAATGCGGTCTTTGCTAACTCTAGCAATTTTTATATGACAAGCTTTTAGTATTATGTAGCATGGTTTATATTGTTTATTAGTAATTGGAATTATATATATACATTCCACTGTAGGGCAAGGCCTCCTCTACAATCGAGAGTATGATTGAGAGTGGTTAGGCTATACAGTCCACCACGCTGGCCTAGTGCGGGTTAGCGGAATTGACATACCACATATATTTTTACAAATCGCTATAGTATGCAGGTTTCCTCATGATGTTTTCCTTCACACACATGACTTTGAAAAGTGAGGAGTGCCCTACAAGTGGAAACCGCGAGCACCGTGAAAATGTGGGCAGGCAGGGCAGTTGTGTGTTAAATAAATAAATAATAGTAATAAAAAAAGAACAGAAAATCTCGGCATAAGGCGCCTTTTCGTCACTGGTGTCCTAGACCTGTCTCCCAACGCCGTCAGTATGTATAGTATAAAGTGTAGAGTAACAGCACGGTGTATGTGTGGGCCGTCGTCCGTCGGCTGTGTGTATAGTGTATAGTATACAATGGTGTACGTGTACAGGGACTACGACCCGGAGCGCACGATGGGCGACTGGCGCTCGGGCCCGCGCGCCGTGCCCGAGCCGCAGCCGCGCGCGCGCAACCCCGAGCGAGACGCGCACCGCGACGCGCACCGCGACAGGGAACGTACGTGTACACATACATGTACATCACACATTTACACATACCGGGTATCTCAAGACTGCTACCGAAAACGAAGTCGAGTGGTAGTTTTAGTGACTACAAACACAATGCAACTAAAAATTTCCCAAAGAAACGCGATAATGATTTTTTATGATTTTTTAAATATCGTCATTTTTGGGTGGTAAATCCATAGTTTTTGCTAAAATAATAATTTAAACACTTTTATACCTTAGATTATTTATAAATCAAAGGGTATACACTATTATTTTAGGAAAAAATGTATTTACTACCCAAATATGGTCATAGGAAAAAAATTACAAAAAAAAATTTGTCGCTTTTTTTTGCAACTTTTTCTATTGCATTGTGTCTGAAGTCGCCTAAACTACCACCCGGCTTCGTTTTCGGTAGCAGTCTTGATATACCCTGTATACACATACTCACTTACACACATACACTCATATACATGTACTAACTAGTCATAGAACAGAGCTTCTACTTTTTGTGTGAAATTCAAAAGGAAAATGCTCATATACTACATACTATGAAAATTAGTATCGGTGCGAAGATTTTTGTCCCTAGATGAAAGCTACCTTTTTGGGCAGGGAAAAATATATTTTCAATAAATATAAACATAATCGAGACCTAGGCCTGGAGATCTTAGAGATCATAACTTGAAGTACTGTGAACCAAATGTAAAATGTGATGATAAATACTTTATTTTATAAAATCTGAAGCCTGGGATAAAACAGGAAAATGTTTAAGGACAAACCATAAAACTGGTATTTTCAAATTTTAAATAGTAGGGCATTACAATGTTATATGAAAAGTTAATAGTATAAGTATTATAAATCCAATTTTACCCTGCCAATCTAAGCTGTGTATTTGAATAACATGATTTATCTGAAACAAGAAGTATAATTGCCATAAAACTTTGTCATACCATTGGAAGTAAAATCATCATCCCCATCTGTATAGGGCCTAGGCAATTACATATTAAAATTATTAAAAAAAAAAGTATGCAATTATTACTAGGTTTTGTTTTGGAAACCTAAAAAAGCTCTAGTTTCAATATAAAGAAGGATTGCCCTACAATAGGTATAAATAAAACCACTGTGTACTTAATATGTAGTGACTGTGAGGGTCATGGACAGTCAGTTAAACAAAAGTTTCGTGGTACATCCTTTCACTTCCTGATTTAAATTGAATGGTGTGCTGGATTCGTCATATAACTCGAATGACGTTATTCAGTTTAAATTGAGTTCATGGATTGTTATTTATAGTTTAACTACCTACATTTCATCAAAGCTAACCGAATGATAACTTACATTGTCAATATACATTGCTGAGTACACAACAGGTTTTACAAATAAAGGAAATGGTTAAATGGATCCATTAGCATGTGCACAAGATACACATTTTTATTCTTTTTACCAAATGTCACTATGATGAATTACTGCGATGCATGGGGTACGGAGTGAGATGTAATGTCACACTTGGGACACACATGCAGAGTACAGCAGATCATAAATCATGTGCATATTATATTTATTCATCAATATTTTGCTGCTTTAACGAAGTTTTATATTTATTTCGTGGTTTATTCATTTGTGCCATGAGCGGATGATCTCGGTTACTACATTTGTCCCGGGAAGGTCTGAGTAAAGGCTAGCGTGCGTTGGGTTCACGAGACTCTAGCAGGGAGCGTCACCGACAGTGACGGCGGGAGCACCAGAAACTCGGGCTTCGGGGTGTCGTCTGGGACTCCGTGTTTTAAAGCGGACGAGATTTGGCCCCGCAAGCCCCTGAAAGCTCCCGCGGCCGGCAGTTTTAGTATAATCTGTGACACGACGTTCAGTCGTAACTCAATTCAGACTAATCTTCAGCTCGCTCCCACTGCCTCGTAAGTCTCAGTTCTGAGTGACATTACACACATATTCAGGGTATATCAAGAGTGCTACTGAAAAAGAAGCTGGGTGGTAGTTTTAGTAACTTCAAACACAATGCAACTAAATTTTGTGCAAAAAATTGTGATGAATTTATTTATTTTTTCTATCGTCTTATTAAGGTGGTAAATAAATAGTTTTTTCTTAAATAATAGTTTACACCCTTTTATTTTGAAACACGCTATATTACTCAAGGCTTGAAATTATTATTTTAGCAAAAACTGGATTTACCACTCAAATTCGACGATAATTAATGAAATAATAAAAGAAAAGTTCTTTGCGAATTTTTTTAGTTAGTTTGTTTATTTACATTGTGTTTGTAGTTACTAAAACTACCACCCGGCTTGATTTTCGATAGCAGTGTTGATATACCCAGTATTCACAGTAGAAGATACGCGGTGACTAAGCGTGTGCGTTGAGTCGTGTGGGTGTTGCAGCGAGCGCGGAGACGCGGCCGGGCGCGTGGCGCGACGGCGGCGGCGCGGCCGCGGAGCCCGCGCGCGCGCCCTACGGCGGCAGGGACTCGTTCGGACGAGACCGCTATGGTGATGACAGGTATGCGTCTAGTGTAGGGTAGCATCCAAAAAATTATATATGATAATGCAATAAAAATTACTATATTACCTGTTATATTTATTGATATTTAAATATTGTAATAGCTACCATAGCTAGGCTAATATAAACCATGAATATTCTGTATAAATAATGTTTTTAAAAATTTCATTTTTTTTCCTACTGGCTTTGTCGTTTATACCTGGCTCGACTATCAAAGCACCTTTTGCCCAATATTTATTAAAAAAAACAAAAAAAAAATTTTTTTCATGATAAATTCAATTATTAATGTGATATTAATTCACATCGTCGTTTCAGGGCTAGAGATAGAGGTTACGGTGGTCGTGATGGATTCCGCACTGCAGAACGCGATGGAGGATTTGGGTATGTAATACTATTTTCTTAAAAATTGAACTCTACATTTTTTGCGTGCTAGTAAATTATATAATTATAAATTTAATTCAACTTTTAGTTATATTAGATGATAGAAATATTATAGCATTCCGTTCTTGTTGGTTTTCATTGTCTTAAATAATTTATTTTGGTTGTAGTAACAGAGACAGAGATAGCGGCAGCAGAGGTTTTGGTGGAAGAGGATTTGGGGACCGTGATCGCGAACGCGATATGCCACCGAGAGAAAGTACGTTAATTCATTTAGTAGTAGTTTTTTTTTATAATCTATAAAACCTTTTAACCAAAAACAAAGAAATTAATAATGCTGGTAGTTTAAATTAGGATAATACTATTGCTGTGTCCTGCTATCCTAACAGTCGAGATCCAATACCCGTTTTGCCTTGTTTTTGTACTAAGTGCAAGTGACCTACAATATACTAAAAATAAATTATAAATACGATTGTGGTTCAAATAATTATATTCTTCTTATTTTACATTTCAATTTTAAAAAATGCAAATAACATAATATCCTGCAATGTAAAGACGTATTCATATAGAAAACAACTGTTCAAATACCTAATTTCCATATAGTTCGCGTTTACACTGTTCCATACAATTGTCAATATGTGGCGATAACTAAGTACAATAATGCGTCAATACTGCATGCTTGAACCATGACCCAATAACCTACTTTATGAAGTTGACATTTTGTATGAATAAGATGCTTTTTATTTGTATTCTGCTTCTATATCAGTCTCTAATTTGAATATATCTCTGCCATCTCCTCCACTATACACTCTGAATATCAAAATAATCTCTAAATTACAGTCTTCACAAGATGGTTTGAATCTTTAAATAAAGCTGAACGTTTTGCGGCAGTGATAAAAAAAAATATACGAATTGTATTGCTCGAAAATATCGACTATGTTTATTTCCTTGTGTGGACATAGAACTGTGCTTTTTTTGGCACCATCTCATGCCGTCACTTTGATAGAAAGGTTGCCCATATTCTCAAATACGGAATTTGACTCAATTTTTATTGCAATTAATAATTTATAATAATAATAATAAATAACACCCAACAGTCACATACATAGTCCTGACCCCACACTAAGATCGAGTCTTGTGTCGTGGGTATCAGGAACTACGAGAGACTTTTCGGTCTCACAAACACCCAGACCCGGAAGAAATATTTGTGGGCCGCACAAACATTTCTCTCGGTGCGGGGATCGAACCCGCGGCCTCTTGTTTCACAGGCGGCGTCTAACCAACTGCGCCACGGAGGCTGTCATATCTATATAGGCTATTATATCGAAAAGTTACGTTATGCGTAATCGTAAACAGAAATATATGTGCAAAATGAAACATGGGAATCATGCGCAGCGGGGCGGCCTTAGGGGGAGGCGAATGGAGCAAAAAGATATGGATTTTTAACTATATTTTTTTATGTAATACTTTGGATTTAGAACATAACCATCCGAACTAGTTTCGCATAAAATACTTTTCACGAGGGACAAAGGGCTTCGCCAAGACCTACCGCCCGGGGCCTCACAATGGGTAAGGCCGCCGCTTATCATGCGTATTGTTGTCTATAGGTGACGGCAAGCCCCGGGAGCGTCCGAAGTTGAACCTGTTACCGCGCACCATCCCGCGCGAAGCTGAGACGCCTACCAAGCCGGCGGACGGCGCGCCGCTCGACGACAAGCCCGCCGACAAAGCCGCGCCCAAGCCGGTCTCCGCTGAGAAGGTGTTCGGCGCAGCCAAGCCCGTCGACACGGCAGCTAAGTGAGTATGATGTTCATGTTTTTATCAGATAGTTTTACTAATTGATGATTATGACTTGGTCATTGGCAATTATGGACTTTTCTTTGTTTCTTTCCTTTAAACTTTGCACAAGGCAAACTTGCAATGCAAAACATCCTTATGTTATTATTTATCCTATAAATCTATATAGATTTGACAAGGGTTTCTTTAATACGCGATAATTTTAGTATATGTATATAAGATCAAAAGTTATTTCTTCTTAAAGCATAACACAATGTGATTCATCTAAAACAGAGATTTATTCATTAAATACAGTAAGTTTTACATATCAAATATCAACTAATGAAATACTTACTAACCTAAAACAGAGAATCGACAATTAAATGTTCATGCTTTACTATTATTATTATACAAACTTAAATCGTCTTTCGCATATTTAAATTAAAGGAAATTCACAAAAAATACTTCAACTATTTGAAACTAAAATATCAATGTCAGTGTCAACGACAACCCACAGCAAAGAGAATATAACACTACTTTAGCAGGTCGAAGGTTACATGTATATTATGAGATTGCTTACCAAATTAAATTATTTTCGTATTAAAAGCACATCAAAACAAATTTATGACACCAATGTCATGACTTTGTAGTTTTTTTTTCAAAACTATGTGCTATAATAAACGGGTTAACTAGACATCGATTCATTCAACTCATGTATGACTCGATCGCTCTATACCAACAGTTATACCATGTTAACCATGTAATTGTGTTGTTGTGCTGTGTTGTTTCTTTTAATAATGTAATTAATATTACTTAGGGAACGAGAAATAGAGGAGCGCCTCCGGAAGCAGGAGGAAGAGGCGCGGCGCGGCACTGATGACAAGGAGCGTTGGGGCAGAAGAGTATGTTCAATATCATTTATAACATTATCAATTACTTTATTGTCATTTTTTGATTTGCTTAAATTGTGTTCTCTCTATTTCAGAATGACCATTCCGGAGATCGTCGTGCTGGAGCTAGACGTGGTTAGTAGTTGATTTAAAAATTAATAGTAATGAATACTTAGGTTATATTAGTAGAAAAAGACGACGGGATGATAGAAGGATAATCAGAATGTAATTAATGGTTATAATTTCTATGACATAGATGATCGCGGCCGCGACACACGTGATTCCCGCGACTCACGCAGCTTTAACAGAGATAGAAGAGATTACTCCAAGGACGACAAGGACAGGCGCGAGTACAACAGGGACGACAGGAGAGACTACAGGGACGACCGAGACCGTCGCGACAGAGACGATCGCGACCGCCGCGACTACCGGGATGACCGCGAGCGCCGCGACTACCGCGACGACAGGGACCGCCGCGACTACAGAGACGACAACAGGGACCGACGCGACTACTCGCCCGACAGGCCCGAGCGCCGCGACTACAGGGACGACAGGGAAGAACGCCGAGACTACTCCGGCGAGAGGCGCGGCTCGCGCGACAGGGACTCGCGCGATGGACGCGACTCACGCGACACACGTGACTCTCGTGATGTTCGCGACACACGCGACTCGCGGGACTCACGCGACGTACGCGACGTACGCGACGTGCGCGACACGCGTGAACCACGTGACTCGCGAGCAGCGCGGGACGAGCGCGACGACTCCCGCGAGCGCCGCCCCGACGCGCGCGACGAGCGCAACGGCCGCGCCCGCCACAGCCGCGAGCGCGAGCGCCGCGACGACGACCAGCCCGATGACACTCCACCCATGCCCAAGTTGAAGGAACAAGAGAAACCCGTACGTACACATTGCTTTCTCCATTACACTGTCTGCACATTTTTTTTAGGTGGGACTCGAACTGATCGTGATTTCTTTTGTTTCAGGTTTTTGTTGCATCAAATAAATTCAGCTTCCTGGACGCCGACGACGACGTCGGATCCGATTAACACGTTCGGAACCTCGGTGCGCGATATATAGTACAGTGTTCATTTTACAGTTGATTCGAGTGTAAAGTGTAAATTTACGAGTACCAAGTGGCTGACGCGTTGCGGAACACTATATATGCACTGGGACGATCTTACCGTTGTGCTATGTAATAAAACTTGATTAGTCATTAGTGCGGTGTGGATACACGTGTATTAGGGTTGCTACATGCTCACATTGCTTCGAGGCCGGCCCCAGTCTTTATTGTGGCTCTTCTGGAAGCGTTTTTTAATCACCCCACTCATATATTCCGAATAGATATCCCGAGCTGGTGTTACAATAAAGGCTGGGGCTCATGTTTGTGACCGTATTGTACTGATTGGTGTAAATTTTTCTATGGGTTTGTTACGTAATGTAATATGAACGTTTGCGAAATAACTGTCCAAAATCAAGTAATGCTTGCGTTCCAATCTGAAGGAGATAACTGGTTTTGGCACAGGTGCTTCTTCATCAGTGTTATCTTATTGTGAATAATATGTATTGTATTTCTCGATTGTGTTATGTTGCAGTATATAAACATAATAATATTATTATTCATCTGAGTTCATTGCAATGCCACCATTTACATAGGGAATCTTATTTTGTTATTTTAGAATATACCTTTATGTTAAATAAATATATAGTCGATTTAGGTTATTAGTATATTAATTGTATTATTTATCTTTACACTCAAAATTGTCGAATTAATCTGGTGATACAGTGGGACGCGATGATTGTACGGCGTACACAGCGCGTCTGCATTAATGTACCCGCCTTTGTCGTGTGGATTTAATTATATTGAAATTATAAGTACCTAAATATTGGACTAAGGCCCGGTCACAATTATCGGATCACGTGAAATTAACGTGCTGAAGTGTTTTATTTGTAATGTCGAAATTCATTTGGGTACATGTCCTAATTGTGAACTATAAATAAAATACGTTTTTCAACCACAATAAAGTGTTTTCATAGATGCTATCCTTATATTAAGGTTTGATCTAAGAAGAAAAATAACTTACTCCACATTATTGAGTAGAAAGACATATGTCGCTGGAAACCAAAATTGATATCCTTGCAAAGTATTATAACAAAAAAATTAAGCATTATTATCTAAGTGTTTATTATGACTGATAGAAGGTGAAAAATTCTCCGCGCTGCACTTTTCCAACTACCTTAAGCCCTCGATGCGTCGTCAGAAACAGTGACGTGGATTTATGCGGTGGAATAACACGTGGATTCTTATACATATGTCGTGGATAAATCAACACAAATGACACGTGGACAAATATTTGTCATATTTTTTTTATTACGAACGACTTGATGAATTGTAAAATAAATAGGATTTATGTTCGAAGGGTCGGCCTCTATACCAATATTTTCCTAGCGTGATCGTTGGACAGTCTTGGTTTGATGTCGTTTATTGCCTATCACAGTTCCTTACCGTCCATGGTAACTTTAAACTGTACTCATTTAAGCTCGTCGATTCTTCTACGAATAACAGTCCGCGTATCATAAGCTTTTCGAGGGCCAATCTTATACATATTTGGTTGCGGGTAAAAAAAAAGTAAAACATTCCCGGAGACTCGCAGAGCTTCAATGCTTGCCATTAAAATGCGTGCCACTGTTGATCCTGGCTTACAGGACTCACAGTAGCGGGTGTGAAAGGCACCTTTTGATTTGACATTTTATACTTTTCAACTTGGTAGAGTATCGTAACTCACTCAATTTCATTAACATTTTCAGGGATTATCATGTTAAAAAATTGAAAAGTGATCCCCAAAAGGGTGACCGATCAGACCCTTCGTGTTACAGACCGATTTCTGTCACGTCCTTGCTCTCCAGGGTCTTGGAGCGAGTTATAAACACTCGCTCCTGAGATATCTTGAGGACAACCAGCTGAGATTAGTGACCGTCAGTACGGTTTTCGTCACGGCCGTTCGGCTGATGATCTTCTCGTGTATCTCACGCACCGCTGGGCGGAGACTTTGGAGAGTGGGGATGCAGCTATTGCGGTCGGCCTTGACAATACGAAGGCGTTTGATCGAGTGTGGCATGGCGTCCTTCTGGCGAAGCTACCTGCCTTTGGAATGCCCGAGGGACTCTGCAAGTGGATCGCCAGTATGATCGCCAGCTTTTTGGATGGTCGAAGCAAAAAAGTCGTAATAGACGGCTGTTGGTCCGAGAACAAGACCATCAATGCTGATGTTCCACAAGGCTCGGTGCTGTCGCCGACACTCTTTATCCTGAATATCAATGACTTATTGTCTATTGACAACATGCATTGTTATGCAGAAGATAGCACGAGTGACGCGCGATGCATCGGCCAACAGAATCTCCCCCGGGAAATTCCATTGAGGAAAAACGGCCTTAACAACTTAGTTCAATTCAACTATGAAGACATAAATTTGCGCGTACATTGTGAAGGACCCATTTGTCATGACGCCGCAATCCTAAGAAGTTACTCTCCGAGAGAATTGGTCCTCGGCGTCGAAATATCGAGCACAGTCGAGTTTAGGAGTCATTTGGAGGACAAAGCCAAGTTGGCGACCAGGAAGTTGGTTATCCTGAACAGAGCTAAACGGTACTGCTCGTCGGATCATAGGTTGATGCTATACAAAGCGCAAATCCGGCCCCACGTTGAGTACTGCTCTCACCTCTGGGCAGGTGCCCCAAAATATCAGCTCAACCCACTCGACTCCTTACAGCGACGAGCTTGTCGAATAGTCGATGATGCTAATCTCACGGACAAACTGGAATCGTTAGGACTACGGAGAGACTTCAGTTCGCTCTGTGTGCTCTATCGGTTGTTCCATGGGGAATGCTCCGAGGAATTGTTTGAGATGGTACCACCTTCGCCTTTCTACCATCGCACCGCCCGCCTCCGCAGTAGAGTTCATTCCTATCACCTAGATGCTATCCGTTCCCGAACGATACGTTTCCAGCGTTCTTTTTTACCACGCACGTGCAAGCTCTGGAATGAACTCCCTGCTTCGGTGTTTCCCGAGCGTTATGACCTGTCCTTTTTCAAACGAGTCTTAAAGAGAGTCCTATCCTTGCATTAGGAAGCAACCTGGCTGTGCTGGATCTCTGGCATTGCGAAGATCTATGAGCGACGGTGATCGCTTACCATCAGGCGGGCCGCAAGCTAGCCTGCTAATGGCCAACAAAAAAAAACAAATGTTTTAATATTGTTATCTATTGCATTCTACCCCAGTGGATAAGTATATGAATCTGCCCTTGTTACTAATTGTTAGCCTCTTGTTAGCCTATTAATATTTTGGTTCAATTATTATGTACACGCCGATGACTACAATATTAGCTGGTTGTAACTTTGATTTGGGTCAAGTTCAAGTAAACTGTTGAATAATTACTTTTTGATTACCGTTAGTTGCCAAGTAAGAGTTTACGGCCTTATTCATGAACAGTTTTAAAATTTATTTTAGTTATCGAATGTTTTGTTCCTTTCGAACGACTTTGAAAATAATTTGTGCGAAGAAGACAAACTGGTATATGGTTAAAATAAGTTTTTAAAACTGTCTTACGTATAAGGTCGTTAGTGATGTGGAAATTCGAAGACGTTTTAATTATTTTTGTTCAATTGTTTTATGCCATTATGGTTGGAAAATTTCGTCACATAACAAAATATCAAACTTATTATTTGTTTACTGAACAGGTATGTAACAAGAGAAACCAAACTGCAACACAAACGTTTAGATTCTTTATTTCAATTACATTTAGAGAAAAATATTTATCCATACCATGCAATAACTAACCAATTGTACAAATACGTTTTTTTTTTGTTACAAATTATGTCCGCTTAAACGATGGAAAATAAAATATACTCGATAAGCGGATACTTGTTAAATAGAAAGAATTTCTCACAAATACAACGTAACCACACAAGCAAGCAATGTGCTTAAATGCCCTCAAATCTCAATTGAGTAGGCGAAATTATACACATTAAATATGGCTTATTTCTAAGAGTCATGTTATCTCTAGAACAATTAATATAATTCTCAAATCTATGATTCAAATTAAAAATATAAACACGCCATAGCATGCATGTCATCTTATTACAACACAATAACTTGTACTATAAAATCGCTTTGGAAATTTTATAGTTGTGGGCGCAGCCAGAGCTTCTGCTAGACACGAACAATATACATCTAATCTAACATATTCCCAAAAGTCAGTAAATGTAAACCAATATGTTAGCGACAAAATTAATCTATGAATCTAATCTATTCATCCCTTCCATTAGCTAAGAGTGGCAAGGCAAGTAAGTTATTGCCAGTCTCGACTGCACCCACGAGTTAAAATTAACAAGAAACGCAAGGCGCTATACAGTGGGAAACAAGCAGGTTCAACTGATTGTCTACTTCATTTTTGTAAGATCGCTGTCATCAAAGCATCTTTTAGTTTTTTCGTCATTTCTTCTAAAATGTCTGCTTTGACTTTTAATTTTTTATTTCTTTCTTCTAATTCAAGAGCTAACTGTTCCATCTGTAGTTCCTTGAGTTTCCTGTTCATCCTAGACCTTTTTGATGCTTCATTATTTTTATCTCTTAATTCTCTATATTTAACTTCCTGTGTAGAGACCGACGAAGAGTTTTCGTCCACGCTACACACAGAGGACACCGTGCTCTCCCTTCTCTTGGGAGGGCGCCCTCTTCGCGCTCTCGTCAGCTGCTGTGACCCTTCAAGCGCGAGAATCATATCTTTGATGGGAACACTAGGTTTTCTTCTTTTATACTTCCTAGATGGCTGTTCTGTGTAAGGTGTATACGTCTCATCTGAATCTTCACTGTCGTGATGTCGTTTTCGGCTCGAGTGAGATTTTGTGTCATCGTTGTCCGATTCGACGTGAGATTCGCTTTTAGGAGTGATGGGATCGTAGTCAACCTGCGGTGGGGTGTCGATTTTAGTGCAAGAACCTTCTAAATCGGGAGCTGGTTCTTGAACTGGCCTCGCTTTCGTCGATTTCTGCAACAAAAGATTAAACATTATTAGCAAACAATTAAGGAAACGAATAAAACAATCAATGTTTAGAGAAAGAAACCAACCAAAAGTGCTGGGTGTGTGTGCTTCTCCTTTTCCATCTGTTCGACGTAGCTGAGTACCTCGGGCGTGCTGATGGCGTGCGCGGGCCAGGCGGGCGCGCGCGCCAGCACGTCCACCGACAGCGCGCCGCCGCGCCGCTGCAGCGCTGCATCTTGCACCGCCCTCTCTTCAACCCGGTCTTCGTTGATAATTAACTCAGAGATAAATACGTTGTTACTCTCCACCTCCCGCGGAATGACAGAAACAAATTTTGAGTCCAGGGAGTCTTCATGATCGATGAAGGGCATTGTGTTGTGTGTGTTAGTGTTGTATACTTTCGTATAGTGTGTGTTGTGTGTGTTGGCCCACTCGACGGGTTCTGACACTGGCCAGGAACTCCTGTCTGGGACCGATCCGGACGTCAAGTCTCCGATGACAACTGGCAGGTTAACGATGTCGAGGAATTGTTCCTGCATCGGCACTCTGGTCTGTTCCTCTGGGAACGACACAGGTTTGATGTATTGACCAAACCCGTCGATATTCGGAGGGAATGGATCGACGGGTGTAGTGTTGTAGAAACCTGCCTGGCCGTATGGAGAATTAACGTCGAATGCATCCCACCCATGTGGTGAGAATGGTGTTTGTGGTGTGTCGATATTGTATGCCCTTTCTTCAGTTTTTTTGGGTGGATCTGCGGAGAAAAGGTGTTGATTAATATTTGCGAATATCTTATAAAATAGGACTTACATATATACTCTCATCAAACAATATAAAACAAGGATAACAAGAATATTCTAAAAATAATTGATTTATTTTGTAGATTAAGAAGAGATTTAAAATTACAATTAGTTGAGCTCTTTTCTAGTCAGTGATAAAAAAAATAAAATAAAGAGTCTCACCAATGGTCTGTGCTTGTTCTTCCTTGGCGGGAGCGGAGCACCACTGAACCAGATCTTGGAAGAACTCGCAGTCCTGTTCGTTCTGAAACATTGTGTCCTCGAACAGCGGCTCCGGTTTCAAATATTCCTGAAAATAGACGGTGCTACGTTAAATTTAGCTCGGCCGTAGACGGGGAAATTAAAAATTAGCTTAATATTAATAAATAATAAGTAATTATGTTAGTACTCACGTGCGCTGCAACCTGCCCTTACCTCGGAATAGCTGGTGGTGGGCACCGGTGATGTCGGCATCGTTCCTGTGTTTCCGTCGGTAACCACTCCGGTTAACCCGTTCTCCTGCAGACTCTTTTCGGGCTTTAAACGATCTAGTTCTACCACTTTCAAAAGACTTTGAGTCTTGTGACTCGTTTGCGAAAAAACCATATCTTTTGGTGTTTGAATTGGTGTACTGATTTCCGATATCGTCGCCTCGACTCGGACAGGTGATCTTTTGAGCAACCATTTTGAATAGAACTACAAACAGAAATGATACGACGTAACATAATGTGCATATTGTATGAAGCCAGGTGGGATGTTGGTAGGGAAACAGATAAATGTGGTAGCAATTACCAGTGGAAATGGCGGGACTTACATGATGAACGTAACTTTAAAAGCCAGAGATTCACCATGGTCACCAAGAAATGCGTGATGTATTTAAAATAATATATAAATGAATAAGATAACATATAAATTGCTGCTGTATGATCTTTGGTTTGACAAATGAATGCGCAAGGTCAACACCGAGGATATACATACGTTAATGTGAATGTAAATTTTGATAATACAGAACGAATAAAATGGTATAGGTAGGTATATGATATTTGAAAGATGATGATTGCATAAATATTAAAGAGAAAATATTATATGATCCTAATACATATATTTATTTCAAAAGAAAGAGCAAACAACAGTTATTAAACAACAAAAAAACAGTCGCTGTCTGTATTATGCAATCAACATAATAATGTCACCTGCCCTATGAAAATGTTCATGTCAACATTCAATGTCAAAGCTATTACTGTTGTTTGTAACCATGTAAAAAAACAAATTGCCCCTTGATGGCTCATTGAGAGCGTCGCCAAATTGCCGGAAAATCTATATCTGATTTATATCTATCACGTTAGTGAATAAAACTAATTAAAATACACAACTTACAAGTACAATTAGTAAAAGCGTTCTTATGTAATATAATATACTATATTAAGAACTAAATTAAACCTAAACTTAATTGTAAATGCGTTGCATGTTACTCATAATTAAAAACGAGTTTTAAATTATTTGTTGGTGTAATAGCGCTGTGGAATTACAGGAAAAATATTTTATAAACTAGCATTGATTTTTTGGTTCATTAAGTACACATTAACTTAGACACTTTAATGTGTTTGTAAGTATCGCAGTTATCTTGTGTTCCTGCCTACAGCTACTCTATCTCTGCCGTATTACGTTATCGCGTTCCGTGAGGCAAATATTCCATTGATGATATTTGTTTGAGAATATTGAAAAATCAAACAAATCAATAGAATGTTGTGGAATATGAGATAATGTTGGCGAATTAAGTAATACATGTAACATAACTACGGGAAGCGTCACAAAAGTTTTTACTTGAATGATGTCATGAACTAGTGATAATTATATTGTGCGTAGAAGCATGATATGAGAAGCTAAGTAATGCTCATGTCTGAAGTTAATGTTAGTTTGAAACAATTGAAGTCAAATTAGTGATTGATGATAAGGCTTTTAAATCACTTCTATAATTTGCTCTGTACAAATCTAACTTTATCATTTGACTAGCAAAATTTACTGAACAATTCTTCGAATTAGACTTTCATTTTGAATTAAATATGTCTCAGAAGAATTTGGAAATTGTATCAAAAATGTAATATGGTATTTGTTTAGAGACCTAAGGGTTTTTAATTAAATCTTCGAATGTTCTTCATTGCTATCACAGCTCCTGTGAACAAATAATTATAATCGAAAGGAAGGGGGCGAACGCCATTACTTACTTTGAACTCTTCTTGAGCTCCTATTGAAATCTTAACTCTTTAGGCTCCCAGCCAAGTAATTGTCGCGACAGTAGGCCTGCAACAAGAAACCTGTGATGAGTATTTGCGAAAAAAAATTGGGTCGACGTGGCAGCGGCGGCCGCGGGCAACCACTTGTGCGATAACTTTAAAGCTTTAAGACTTTGACATCCCATATATATACATACGTTATATCTATGCGGTAATATCAGATACTTCATGTGGTTATCATGCTTCGATATATCTGTGACCTCGGCGTACAATCATCAGACAAACGCCCACACATATCGATCGAACATTTTTCCAGTTATGTATACTAATGTGGTCGCGTCGAACGCGCTATCCAAATAGAGTTACACGTGACAATTGTGTGACTGAGCAGTCATTTTGTAAGAATCGATCTAGAACAGTTAGTTGGGCTCTCGGAGTTGGCTGAGTTCCAAACTCTCACTCTAAACAAATAGCAACTATTAATTAAAAATATAGGAATAATGAACATTATGTAGGAAAAATAGTTACATAGGCTAAAAACTAAGGTGGGATGAAACGCGTATTTCCCTAATGACAAGTCATCAGTAAAAAGTTAAACAGAAAGTAATTACGTGCGTCATTACTGCTAAATAGTTATCAATAAGCGAAAAATATCACAATTTATTAACTTAACAAACTCTATTAAAATTATCGGTACTACATAAATGTTTTTACTTAAATCATCTTTTTTTAAATGAAGATCAAATTTTTAGTTACTTGTTATTATTAATTATCATGATTTTACAAAAACATTTCATATTCGGCTAACAAGATATTCACAACTTCAAATGTAGAGTGGACAGTAGAGTCAGTCTGGTAAACATGCTTTACATTCACTTAAGACGTAGACCCAAATTTACTTTGTTTATAGATCTTATATATTATCATAATAACATAAAAAAAACAGTGGCACCGATATTATTGATACGACGTAATTTTATCAAAGAAAATATCAAAACGGCGCGCAATTTCCAGAAAGTTGCGACGTATTTAGTATCTGTCAAAGCAACGTGACCGCTCTCCGTGCACGTTCCGACATGTGCGCCGACATGCACTATGTATTTTTACACATAATTCACCAAGATCAACTTATATACACTTTTATATTGGAAAATTCACATCTCCTATACCGCCTGTACTCAATTTCAGAGTCATTACATAAAATATTTTTCAAAATTATTACACCATATTAAATAATAAATAAGAGCTTACCCTGTTACGAACAAATAATGTAACGCCTCCAGTCGATTAGACAATAATAGTCACCTTCGTAACAAAAAAATTAAATCAACAAAATAATAGTAATGTAAGCGCGAAAACTTCGCCGTGTTACGAATGTAAGTTTAAATATATTAGGCTGTGCTCTGCACGGACACGGGTACTCCGTAAAACCACAGAAATTGTTGTGCAACGTTCGGCGCGAAGCCCACCCATCGATTTTCCTCTGCCCCACCACTCGACAGTGGCGTTCTAAAAATAACTTTCCTTTTCTGCTATTGGCTAAACCAAATGACGTCAACTTATAAACGCCAATGGGAATGCGCCGCTGGCGAGAGTCACGAGACCAAGTTTTCACATCGAGTGCTATAGCTAGAGCTACATAGTTCGAGTGGCTTCAGGCATGCTCGAACAGGTACGATGTTCTGGGGATTCACGCAGATCGGAACGGGTGCTGTTTTTCTGAATCACTCATACTGCGCAAGGAAAACAAAATGTTTTTAACATGCCGCAGTAATCTAAATTCGTCTCAAAACAACGGTAGAGCAAAAACATTATCACGGTACAAATACTGATAAAGTCATAGGTACTATCTATTTAGATTAAGTTTACGAATAGGTACTTAAGCACAGACAAAAAATAGAAACTCTCTAACTTATGATATCTATCTGTATCAAAACCAAAGCAAATAGGAAGAATGCCTTCTGTTAATAAGATAATGCTTATCCATCGAGTGTTTTCATGTCCTGTAAAAAATCAGCAAAAGATAGGTACAGATATGACAATCATACTTACGATGACAGTAAGCGTCAACAAGTTGTAAAAAATAATGATCGTCATGAAAATATTAATTATACATAGGTACTTCATACAAATCTAAATTATCGTAATAATAAATCTATTAAAATAAGCGTGTACTCTGGAAAGTTATTAGAGCCATCGATAGAGCTCCAACAAGGTTCTTCCAACTAGGCATGTTTTGTGCCCAAAGCAGATAGATAATAAAACAGTGCATAAATTAACCTTCTTTCTATCGGAGTCACACAGAATTTCGGACATTGTGAATACACAATTCAGTAAACTCGTTTTATCATATAGGCAATCGAATAATATTAATACTCATATTTTACTTAACTATCTTGCTAATAGGCAATATTAATAAGTAATTATAACCAACGTCATTAACGAAGATTTCAACTGCGTATCTTCATTTTTATAAAGATAACTCAATGTCTACGTTAGATCTCGATAATCCTGCTCGAAGGACTATTTTGTATCATTGATTTCTTGTTTGTACATAAAAGTGTTTTAACTGTCCTAAGTAGTAATTTAAATAAACTAACCTTGCCGTTATTTATTTATAACTTTGGGTTTTATTTTGAACAGTTCCGCATAGCGTTGAGAATGTACTCCTGTGTCGGAATCTCTTTATTCTTATGTTAAAACATTTACGCTAGCAAACTTACATGACGCATATAGCTCCATAATTCATTCATTAAACACTTTCAGAATAATTTGAAGATTATCTGATTAAACTATAAAATCATTTATCTCGCGATTGTTGCAAATAAGAATGCCTTGTTCAAATCGCAGTATTTATGGCGATTGTGATAGACAGAAAGAGAGAGCAGTGTTTTTATACCTGTTTATAATGGACGTGTAGAGACATGTTCCGAGTTGTGGCGTTAGATCGCCTGCATTGTATTTAGGTCGCGAACGCGATGTGACTCATTTAATTCGCTCTGACATTGGATTAGGTTGAATAACCTCCTATTCACTTGCGATTGATTTATGCATTTTCAATTATTGTTTCATATATTTGATTTTTTTGATAATTTACGCAATCGACCACTTATAACAGAACTTTAGTTTTTTTATCTAACAAGACACGTCCTCGTATATGTTCTGTGTTTGCATTTTTTGTGGAGTAACCTTTAGATGGCTTGTTGGCTTTAGTAGCAGAGATGACATTGCTTTCGCCGCTCTAGCTAAGTGAAACGCAACTGGTTCAAGGGCATTTCTATAAAGTTCAGTTCTCAGCTGAGACCATTAGCATGACAGACCGGGGTAGGGATCCCAATACATAATTAGCCGCCTGGACTGAGTACGCATTACGTTTACGTCACATACAAATCTACTTGTATTGTTGCTATGCCCATTTAAAATTCAATTTGTAATATCTGACGTCTAAATACTTCCAAGATGTTTTGGGTGACAACACAACAAATGAGATGTTAAGTAATAGTTCTGCGTGTTCTATTCACGCGTCTCACAAAGATTTTAGTACACAACTTCATTTATGAACAGGCACGTGTACCAATACAAATGTAATCCGGAAGAGTGGAAGGCCAACTTACGAGTTATAACATTGCATAGACTTTTGATACCAAATTTAAATAACAAAGGTCAGTTTAGATAGGCAGACATGACGCCCCATTTTAGATAATATTTTTTTCTTACGCCTTTGGCCTATTATGTAATTGAAGACAACTAAATCTTGGCAGTTTGTTTTTCTTTTGTCAACTAAAATAGTATGTTAGAGCCTTTTTAAAATTTTGTATCAAATATGTTTTATATCGCTTTTGGGTCTTCATTTTTGCTAATTTATTTTCTTTTTAATGATGTTTGATTCTAAATAAACTATGAAGTGCGGGACTGGATATATTCCGGCCATATTTTCTATATTCATCTGCTAGAGTTTTCCACTTGAAAAACATATTCAACGTATTAACTGGGTACTAATTACTAAACATGGTTGACCTAAGAATGGGAAATACGTTTCTATAAATCAATGGTTACCTACCAGAATATAACCTACTAATCCAACAATCCCGTGGCGATTTTTCCTATATGTCAATAATTGAGGATACTTAAGGAAAGAGGCAAACTATAATATAAGAGCAACAAATACGTACACGTTTCAGTAAACCCAGACAGCTATTTTCCTAGAAATACCTGGGCTCTAATGTAAACAGCTGCGCTGTAGACATGAACGATAAATAAATACGACGTTACGTACATTGTACCAAGAACTGGTTTCATATTGCGCCCTTCTTTATTACTAGTCTGAGCAGGCATCTCAGAATTCTAAACAACAATTTCCTAAAATCTATCTTTGAAAATTATGGATCACTCGTCTAAAAATAATTTTAAGTAGCCATTTAAGCTTAGCTCTCTGAAAATATGCCTTCTATTTTCTCGATATCATCTTATAAGTGCTCTTATGTGTATATATGAGGAGCTTGTGCTATATTAATTTATGGTCGTACAGCCACATTTTAATTCAACGCATTGTGCGCGCGACAGCTGTTAAAACAATTTTATTCAATAGATTTATTTTTTATTTATATTTAAAAAAGAGCTACCTACAACTTACGGAAGTTTGAAATGAATTTTCTGTCATTATTATTACAATTTTATTTGTACACTTAGCTACCATTACTATGACGACATGAGTCCACGTTTTATAACCGCAATTATTCTATATGACCTAAGCCTTTGTAAACAACTAATAACAACCTTAGTAACTGTAACTATGCACAATTAAACCAATCTATTTTGGAAAATTATTATAATAATAAGTTCTTTCGTAGCGATTAAAATACCATCACATCTCATAGATATATTCTAGATAATGTGCCAAGCAGGTTGCCAAGCGGCAAGCATGGCGATCACATTCTATTATTTAAAATTATAGACATAATGATTGTTCAAAATGCTTTATCAACACATGTTCAAACTTAAAACTAGTTTTTTTCCTGGTCTGAAGATTTCCTTAGAGATAACTTTTCAATACATTCAATCATTATCGAGACTAAGATATTATATATATTTAGGCATTTATTGCGAACACTCATATAATGTGTACATGTGATGTAAGCTGGAATCCCCGATGAATACTAAATATATTAATAACAGTTAATGGGGTTTCGTGCTTTTGAGAGTTGGGTTTCATTGTTATGTAAGTTAAATCGGTGATGCTTGTATTATGATTTTTCAATTTCTACGAGTATACTCATGATAACTTTAGAGTATTGACAATAAAAACTGATTTTTAGTTTATTGTCAACATTCTATATTTGTCTATGCAAATTAGCTTTTACCTTACAGCTTGCTTGTCTGCCGTGGGATATCTTA
Organism: Hyles vespertilio; assembly: GCA_009982885.2. Classification (NCBI taxonomy): domain Eukaryota; kingdom Metazoa; phylum Arthropoda; class Insecta; order Lepidoptera; family Sphingidae; genus Hyles; species Hyles vespertilio. Next base: position 16,520,422 of record CM042809.1, on the reverse strand, counting down.
AAATTCATGAGGTAACAAATTTCAAAGTTTTCATTTGAAAATTGGTAAACTCTTATGGGTTTTAAATTTCTTTTATGATTATGAAATTCTGCATTATTTTAAATGTTATTTAATGTATGTTGTCAAATTCTGTAAATCTATAAGTTATTTATATTTTTCACTTGAATAATACCTACCACATACAAAACAAACTTTCTTACGGTAATTTTAATAGCGTTGTTTACTGTGTATTTTGGCAAGAGGCGGAACTTTCACAACCATCCCCTCTACCGGTAAACTTACGTGGAATCCATTAACTACAAGGAAAACCTAAAGCCAACCATTTAAAATTTCGAAACCCATCCCAATCCACTAAAAATACACGACTGTTTTTGAAATCGGTTAGGAGTAAGTATGCCTTGATGGAAATTACCATGAAATATGAATGCTCAATCGATACAAACCAGTGGAAGCTCCTATACAGAGCAACAACATGGTATATGTTGACCTCGGTTCACGGACACCGAAATGATGTCTATAATAAGTATACGGAATAGATTTTGCCCAAACTACGCCGTGTGTCGCCACCCGACGGGGCCTCTATTGGGCGCCGCCGCCGTCAGCCTGCGTCACAACTCACGCCAACAAATGTAGTGCCGCGATAAGCTTGCTAACGATGATTTGCAATTTTGCAAACACTTGTAATGTACTTTTTGCGGCGACAGATAACGCCATAAATGTATGCAGCTTAACTATTTAAAATTGTAATTACCATGCACATTGTTTTGGTTTATAAATCATAAGATACAAATCATAATATTAATAATAATAAATAATAAATAACACCCAACAGTCACATACATAGTCCTGATCCCACACTAAGATCGAGTCTTGTGTCGTGGGTATCAGGAACTACGAGAGACGTTTCGGTCTCACAAACACCCAGACCCGGAAGAAATATTTGTGGGCCGCACAAACATTTCTCTCGGTGCGGGGATCGAACCCGCGGGCTCTCGTTTCACAGGCGGCGTCTAACCAACTGCGCCACGGAGGCTGTCAAAATTGGATGCTCACGTCATTATTTGTATTGTTATTTATTTACTTCAGTGTACTGTGCGCAGGCTGTCGGCACAAATTAACTTGTTTTATTTAAACAACTTTCCATGTTATATTTTATTTTATCGCTTTCACATTTTTATCTGACACAAAGCAGTGGGTACTACGCTTTAGAGTAGAGTCTATAGCTAAGTATTTAAAAAGCTAAAAAGAGTAACAGAGGAAAACAGAACCCGTAACAATTTTATTTTAAGCTCTAATCGTAGTATACTCCGTAAGGGTACTTAGTCAAATGCTTTTAGATAGGTACCTTTAGAACAATTACCGTGGGTACCCATTATTTTATCATCACTAGAATGACGTGGCTCTACAATCTAATGAGCAAAGTTCGCGTATTACTCCCACTATTCTACCTACACGCTTAGCCCGCCTGTGGTCAACCAAGATCCGATGACGTCACTTACGTCACGACGTCACGTTAACTACAAAACACCACCAATAAATCCACGCCATTATGTCAATGACATATTATGCCCATCATCCAAGGTCACAAATATTAAAAAATACCGTTAGGGGTTTTCCTCATCGACAAAATCTTAAGAATCTAATTACTGATTTCCAATTTCCAAATAAACATGACTAAATCTTAACGTGCCATTTTTTAAAACACATAATCTTGCTGTGGAGCAACTATTGTTCCTAATAGGAAATTAAGAACTCAATCAGATACATCTGAAGATGTAGATATTTTCAAAGGTAGAGCTTAAACCGCAACAAAACATGGCGTCAATAACTTATTATAAAACTTTATGCGTAGCACCGATCAAAAATGTAAAAGCTTCATTAATATCCCGACTTATTTATGTATTCTAATTTCTATTTATTTCCCTTTATTTATGGTATAGGTACCTAACTGTTTCTCATAGGTGACGTGTAAAATAATCTGAAATCTTTGTATCTAAAAATATAATTTCAATATGTATACGTGAGAGACCACGAAAATACTTTGAATAGCAATAACAACAATAAGTATAAGTTTGTACACAAATGTAATCTTAGAAAACGTAGATACACCGGACAACTTAAAATAACTTCATAAATTAAGCGAAGTATTAAAGGTACTGTGGAAAGTTTCTCACGTAGAGAGAGACGCTTAGGTATCAAAATTTACTTTTAACTTATGTTAGAAATTATGAAATGACTTAAGTCATGCAATAAAATATTATTTATCGAATTATCATTTCATTGCAGCGTTACTATGCTATAAGTATCCATACTTGTTATCGCTTTTGACCCTTTTCCCGTAACTAAAGAAGAATGCAGTTTCGCTCCCCTTTCGATCATCATCATACCCTTTTGATACCATGGAGAAAAACGAAACAGACTTAACTACATTTAAAAAAAATAGGGCCCTTAAAGGAGTTGTAAGCCCTCAATGTTGATTTTAGGATATACCAGGGAGTCCTTATTTCAAGCGTCTGGCATGTCAGGAGCAATATAAACTTGTGACCTTGAGTGACTCATGCTTGTATTGTGTCGTCAACAAAGGGGTACCCTCATATGTTATTTAATATCGTACAGAAGTGGTCATTAATAATATATTAATGGTACATGACGAGAGTATTTAAAAAGATAAATATAATGACAGTAGCATCACAATACATTTTTGAAAATTTAATTTATGTCCATAGAAATAAAGAAAGTTTTCTTAAGAGTAGCGATATTCACAACAAAAATACTAGGAATAAGAATAATCTAGCTACTCTTCAGACCAGACTCCACAAGATCAGCAAATCTTTTAAGGGTTACTGTATACACTTTTATAACAAAGTTCCCAGTCATATTAAAGCCTTATGTATCTACTAGCGGTCGGGCCCGGGACCGCCCGGGTGCATACACGTTTTAAAATGGCGGTCAAAATGTTTAATTCTGACTATCAGTTTAGAATATCGACCAATCGGACCACGAAAAACGAACAAAATTTCCTCGTATTTGCTAGAAATATCACTAGTGTTTTCCTCCTATAGGTCATAGCGTGATGATTTATAGCCTATAGCCTTCCTCGATAAATGGACTACCCAACACTGAAAGAATCATTCAAATCGGACCAGTAGCTCCAGAGATTAGCGCGTTCAAACAAACAAACAAACTCTGCAGCTTTATAATATTAGTATAGATTACAAAATTCAAAGCTACTACAAGCAAAAATTATGCAATAAGGCATATTATAAAATTTCGGAATATTTAGACCATAATACGGCTTGGGAATAGAATAAAATAAAATAAATGTGTAGTATCTCGGAGCAGAAGTCTTGGTATGCTCTATAAAATATCATTTAAATTAAGTAACTTGTCAAATTTGCCATTGTTTTCCTGTGTAAGTGATTGGGTATGTTATGCTCGTCTGTGCTTGCGGTGGCGTCGTGAGCCAGGTCGGTAACTTCCCTGCAACATGGTTGAGGAGGCCGATGGCTGGCACATGCGTCATACTCGTAAACGGGTGCTGCTTGCGTAGACTGGTCTATCCGATTTGCTTACATTGTAACGGATTGATTGATGGATTACAAAAGGCTTTCGCAATTATTCACTGCTTTGGCGAAAAAGAGTAAACTGATTCTTCGTTCTGGGCGACTTGGCTTCACTCAGCCATAGTAATTATAATATAATAATATTCGTATCAAAAATATTTATTGTAAATTTACAACCAATTATTATTAAACTGCTCTGATTTAAACCAACTTGTAATTTTTTTAATAATTCTCTACATTGTAAACTGGTTTTGAAAAGAGCAACACTAGAGTTTCTTGCCCGTTCTTCTCTAGTGAAAACCGCTTTCCGAACCGGGTGGTAGATAAAGAAATGAATGAATCTAAATGATGTTGAACATTTTAATGGATTCAATAAATTATTTTCATTTTCATTTTCATGAAACAGTAAACACGGATAATATACCAAAAGCCTGTGACATGAGTCAAATTATTACATACATTATATGACTCTGATTCTCCATGTTATGTACAAGTATTAATAAACACGTGTTCATTTGATAATAATCCCTATAAAACTGATAAATAATAGCTTACACCTTTAACCCGATGGGCTAGATAGGAGTGACACTAGTGCCATCTACAGTTCGCCGCGCATTTACATTGAAAGGATGAGTCTGTCGCCACGTGGGCACAAATACCGAACCCGCAACCCAGCAGTCCTGAATGAATTATTTTCAACGGATATTTTTCTACAAATATCTGAATACTTGACCTGAAAGATGAATCCAGGACCACTTAATTAGCCGCCCGCGCCGCCACAAGACAGTGGGACGATTAGTTTCTATAAATTGTTACGTTTAAATTTACCTTATAAGTTATACTACACATAATACATAGATTAAAATAACTCTATATTTTTGACTCTCTTTTCTTTGCATTTTGTATGAATAATAAGTCCGATTTAATATTTATCTTAAATACTTTGGTTATACAATACAATAGTAAACACCGTAATACAGGGGGGTTACTCTATGAAAATATACGAACTTCGAATGTTCGGAAGCCGTATGTAAAACTTAACTAATGCCTAAATACTCCACAAAATGTTCGAATCCTCTATCGTAAGTCGTAACCATAGACTAAGTTCGGAGAAAATGATAAGTATTAATAAAGAATAGTATTGATTTTTAGAAGTGGAAAATATTTCTCCTAAAGAACATTGGTAAAATCATTGTTAATGCAATTCTTAAGCGTCTATAAATTTCATGTATAAAAAAGTTAATAATTAATTTTTTAAGTAATTTTGGTGCCTAGCTCACGGCGTACCTAAGCCTGAATTACGAAAACACATTTTTCGTAAAACTCTATTGATATTTGCTTTATTTTTATTGGAGAAGCGTTATGTCGTTTCAATGTTGCCATTTTTTAAATATAAGCTTGACTGGCTTTCTTGCATTATCTTTCTCAGATAATTAATGTAAAAAAATAGTGCAGAGAAGTGAGAAAAGCAAAATAATCACTGATTAATTAATTAAGGAATAACAATTTGTTTCTGTCGCCCGAAAGCGCTATTGTGCAAATAATAATAAATAGTTGTCCCCTGTTTCCTTTTTATTTCATTGCACATGATATTACTATTAGATTAATAAAATAAATAAGTACTTGATATTTAAATTGCGTGTAAAATATATTTTTTTACTTTTATTTGTGCGTCATAACTTTGCCTCACGCCAATATAAATGCAACAAAATAACATTAACTACCCACAGAGTTTGATAAGATGTAGAAAATCTGTAAAACTTTATAGTGGAATATCTTTTTTCCTAGGCTTGCTACAATAGTAAATTTTAAGAAATAATTGTTAAGGAATTCGAAATCTATATTTTAAAATATTTTTCATCTCAATACACACAAAAAAACTTACAACAAAAAAATGTATGGAGGATTATCATTGTTCTTTGATCATTCGAACATTCGAAGTTCGTACCGTTTCATAGAGTAGCTCCTGGTTCCAAAGAACCCACATTAACTTGCCTCTATTTGTTTGTTGTGCATATTAATAAATGAAAAATTTTATTTTATTTTTATTTTCTTTATTCAACTGTACTGTATCAGCCCATATACGTCCCACTGCAGGGCACGGGCCTCCTCTACAATCGAGAGTAGGTACGATTGAGAGTGGTTAGGCCATATAGTCCACCACGCTGGCCTAGTGCGGGTTGGCGGACTTACATACCATCATTGACTTATATTCTACCGATAGACGAGGCGCGTCATAGAAACTATTTGTCCCGTATTTGTCAAAAGCTCAGTAGCGACATCTAGTACGTTTACTTGAATATTACAAATTATGATCAAAGATTATTAGACAGACAAGACAGTTCATGTCAATAATAGCTTTGCCTAAGATACTGCCTAAGTATAAATAAATAATAAATACCGTCATAGCAATAATATATTTGCAATGTTTTTTTTTTTATTTACGTGAATAATTAATGGAAATGATGTAAATGAAATTAAATACTCTTACAAGTGTACAAACCTGTCAAGCAGTCAATCAGTGTACAATCAGTCTGACATTTATTATAATAACATTTATGAATTTTTAACAAGCTGATACGAAAATGACTACCGCATTTGGAATATCTGAAATCTTCGTGTCGAAAATGAATTGAACAAATATAGGTATGTTCTAATGGCAGCCACTTATATCCATTCCAATAATTCTGGACAAATATTATAGAGATCTCCTTTTTTCGTAACCGACGCGGAAGAATATAAAACAATTTTAAATGGTATTAGTCTTCAATAACAATGGGTTCGAATAGTCCATTAAGTAATTCATATTAAGAAATGGGGTCTAAATACTATCCACTGTTTCAAAACATACATACAAAACACTTATTTTGAGTTATTAACCAACAACATAATATGATTAAAATAAAATACTGAAATCAATTTGCAACTACATCCTTCCTACATATTTGTATTTGTAATGTATTCGAATAGTTTATGCCTATTTGGTCCACTGATATGAATGTCCCTTGAATAATCTATATCTTATATAGTTCGTCTCTCTTACTCGACGGGCAATTTTTATGCGCGGAAATGAGATACACGATTAAGGAGCTCACCTTGTATTTTAACGAGCTCTAAAATATATTTAATCCATTAATAAATAAAAGATCTGTATTATCGGCATTATTCTGCAATCGTATATCACTTACGTTGTATTTTTTAATTATATTGTAACTTAAGAAAATTTCGCTGTCGGTTTGACGGGGAAAAGTCAAAATAAATTACTTATAAATATAAACAAAGAGGCGTACTATTGCGCGGCTGTCACGCGGCAGACTGATTCGTGTGCGGTGCATGCATAACGTGACCATTTATTTTTGGTGCCAGAGCGGGACATCAGTGGAATCAAATAATAATAATAAGTTAAAATATTTTTTGTGTTATACAAGTTTTTGTCATAGAAGACTGAACATAAAATAATAAAAATCGTATTTTTGTATTTGTCGGCTGAACAAATTGTTTCAAACCATCAAGTTTAGTTTTTAGATGTGTGAAAATCAGTACATTATTTATTTATATTTATTTTTGTAATCGAAATAAATTTCATTACTGCGACACTCACCTACATATGTTTTATCACTTGTCCATATTTTGATAATGTGAGAAAAAACTATTTTGACAGGTGCGTTACTTTCAGATAGATACATAATGTACTCACTAATAATTGTGGAAAGTTTATTAAGTCAAGATGATTTTATGAATGTGTTGGTAGATATAATATGACCACATAGTTTTCAGTAGTAGTTCGATAAAGCCATTTCGAACGAGAAATACATTTTAAATTATTGTTTGGTCTGTTTGCAAGAGCGGGACAATGTCGGCCTTGCTGGGGACACCGGGACAGACTTCCTGAAAGCGGGACTGTCCCGCCCAAAGCGGGACGTATGGTCACGTTATGCATGCACCGCACTTGGGTGGGACACGTTTGGTACAAAGAACGTCTTATCTAGTGTAACATTGATATCGATGCATACCATAGAAATTTTATAAATCGCTATGGTATGCAGGTTTTCTCACGATATTTTCCTTCACCGTTTTAGTGCGTGGTGATTGACTATTAATACACACATGACTCCGAAAAGTTAGAGGTGTGCCATGGGATTCGAACCCGCGGCCACCGTGAACATGTTGGCAGCCGCGTCTAGTCCGTTTACCAACAGGCCACCACGCACTGTTTCTTTTTTACTGTTGCACTTTATTCAACAAATAAAGAAAATTTTATTTGCTGAATAAGAAGTGTATATAAGAATAATATGCGTCTACATAATGTGGCAATGTTTTTATAGCATAGGTAAGGCAATCGAGCAAACAAGTTATGTGTTGGCGGCCCATTAGAAGAGTTAAGTGTATTGGGCATCCGGGAATCTCACTCAACGAACGAAACACGCCAGCTAAGCTGTCGCTTCACGCCGGTATCCTGCGAGACAGTGGTACCGTCCTAGACAAGCGTGCCCGTTAAAGCTGAGTCATGAGAGAAATGAAAACACCGTGGCCTTACCACTTGTAATTTTCAACTCTATCATTGATGGTAAAAGTATACCATGATTACAAAATCATTTTCTTATTACTACTGACACGCGAAACGTATCTTAAAACTTAGATCATATACGGCCGTTCTCTATATCCTATCTATCTTTAACAAGAGGTTAAAATGGATATCGTTACTATGTCGATACCACTATATGCTTCAATAAACAAAGATAGACATACAATATTATCTTGCCTAGATATTTATAAATATATGCACCTTATCTAAATATCTCTGTCTTTCTTTACTGAAGCAAAAAATGTATCGAAATTTCGAGAGAAATCTCTTGTTAAAGATAGATAGATTATAGAAACCGACCGTAAGTGCACATTTAATTAATACTAATAGAGTATCGATGGGGGATCACGCATACATGTATTTAACACCAGGTATAAAAGTTTAGGCTGTCTGTTCCAAACTAAACCGGATATACGCAGTTAGGTAAACTGTATGATCCCAAAACGCGACAAGCTTGCGTAAGTCATTGCGGGCTGCGGCTATTTTACGCTTTGAGCACCAATGATATATTATACAAATACGACGTAGATATCGCACTAGCACTTCAAAAGTGAGGCGTTCAAATTCGGGCAATTGGTGTAATTTCATCTAGTCGCATAGCAACTGCGACAGAGGGAAGACCTCAGTGCTGTCAATATAATTTATTTCGAAAATATTGTCTAAAGTGTCGAATTGTGTGTTTTAAGAGTGTTGAAACAATGGTGCATAAATATGAAACTAAATGGGACCTACACACCGTACGTAAGTATATAAAAACCACACAAAATTTAATTTTTATTTTAAATTAGCAAACACTGCCTTCAATTGTGTAAGAAGGATCGCCTAATACAAAGATTGTCAAGTGTGATAGGGACAAAAAGCGTACGTCATAGATTAACAAGTCAGAAGCGAAACCGATCATACAGAAATTTGACGATGACAGTTTGAAGGATTTGGATAATTGTATATTTGTTTCTAATTCAATCATATTTAAAACGATTAAGTTATTTGTTATGAAATATTTTCATAATAAATAACTTAATCCAACCACGAACATTACAAAATACATTAGCTTCCCTATATATTTTTAATGACTATACAGGGTATATCAAGACTGCTACCGAAAACGAAGCCGGGTGGCAGTTTAAGCGACTTCAGACACAATGCAACAGAAAAAGTTGAAAAAAAAAGCGACAATTTTTTTTCTGTTATTTTTTTCCTATGGCCATATTTGGGTGGTAAATACATTTTTTCCTAAAATAATAGTGTATACCCTTTTATTTATAAATACTCTAAGGTATAAAAGAGTTTAAATTATTATTTTAGCAAAATCTATGGATTTACCACCCAAAAATGACGATATTTAAAAAATCATAAAAAATAATTGTCGCGTTTCTTTGCGAAATTTTTGATTGCATTGTGTTTGTAGTCACTAAAACTACCACCCGGCTTCATTTTCGGTAGCAGTCTTGAGATACCCGGTATTATTTACATATATCATTGAATATTTCCAGATTTCCACGTGATGAGCTTTTCAGACGTAAATGGATATGCACTAAGCACAGCTCGGACAAAAAGAGGGTATCGTAACTGGATACTTTAAAACTGATTAATATTGGTTTAGCACATTTAATTATGAATAAAAATATACACCTACGAAAAAATATATATCCACCTAAAAAACCTGCACCATCGGTTGTTTACCAGTGGCAGGTCGCTCATACGTTACCGCCATGTGTAGATACCACCGCAATGTCTATTTTCCCCATTTTCGCTTATGTCCACGAGCGGTCATATCACTTGTCATCAATACAACAAATTATAATATTATTAAGAAATCGATTTTTCAGTGCCTGCTTACCATAAACTAATATAAAAAACGGTAATCAATTTATTTTTATTTTTTCAAGTTTGTAAGCAAATAAAAATATATTTGTTACAGGATGGCGTACCACATGTAGACTCATGTAGCAACCTCAAAGTTAATATATTATATACTTATAAAACCAAATAGGTAGTTTTATTTATCGTCACCCTTCTGTCTTTACCGCTTCGATTCTATGTTTTGTTAGCGCAATGCTATCTCTTTTCGTCTCGTACTTTCTGTATAATCTGTTTCATTCACTAAAATTTTCATAAAGTATTAACAAATGAGTATGTATATGTATAGCAGTACAGTTTTTGAACGTCACGACATATGGATATGCGTCATCTTTATTAAAACATCATTGTTTGAGCACGGTCAAAAGCGGTCGCTATCAGGGCAGATACAACTTCCTTCCATTCAGGGGCGTCGCCAGCCAATGGCATAGGTAGGGGCAAATATTATGGAGAATGAGAAAAATGTGATTGCAACTTACATAATTTTGACGACGGCCCCCAGACGGTCAATATTAATGTACAGTAGTATGGTATATGCAAAATAAATACCGTATAGTAGGCAAGCCAAGTCAAGATTTTGGTTGCTTTACATTTGACAATTTTTTTTAATCTCTAGCGGGGCCAGCTGCCCTTAGCTGCCCCCCCTTGGCGACGCCCTTGATTCCATTATAAGTAAAACATGTGCCACAAATGTTATAATACAAATAAGAAACATTAGGAAAAACAACGAAAAATGTAGCTTTTTAAAATAACACTACAAAATACTCTTACGCGAAAAGTTTGTGTTTAGGCAATTGGTTTAAAAACTAAGGATAGGCTCTTCAGTACATTTGGAGAATCAAACAAATGGCTGTGCAAATCGCACTAAAGTAAATTAATGTAATAGATTTTGTCTTAACGATGATATTATGTTTTTGAAAATCGTTGCGAGTGAAGATTAATAACTCTACTGTAGATACAATGGAGCCTCGCACCACTTACCTACGTCGGAACGCTTAACGAGCTCTTTGCCCTGTCTTTAAAATTAAGTCATTGGTTTAGGCATGTTATAAAAAAGTACCTATCTACTAGCCATGAACTATAATAATATCTACTTACTTAAAAAGCCGGTAACCGTGACTTGAATATTGATTATGCGTAAAAGTAGGACGAACCAACTGATACGCTTTTGCAATTTGCATTTAAATGTACATGTTAAGATTTTAAAAAGATTGTGGAATTCGATTATTTTAAATATTGTTCAAATGTTGATTTTATAAAAACATAAGTATCTAACTCTCAGATTTTTAGGTAAAGCTACCTATATACTTAATATGTACATTATACATGTATTAATTACCGGGAATTTATAACTATTTGGCATACCTACATAATATTGTTTGTTTTGTATTTAAAACGAACCGGAACTTTTCCAAATACAATGGCGCGTAATTCAAAAAGTACTTACACAAAGTATACATTTTCAATACAAATAATGAAGATACTTACATTTTAACGTGTCTTCTAAAAATCACTGTCTTAAACTTTTTAACTTTGTCGGTTCTCTGTGTGCTTATATTGATTCGACGCAATAGCACCTGCTTGTTTGTCAGCTGATGATTATTGTTTTGGTTCTCGTGATGATTTTGATTGATATAATTTTTTTGTTGTTGACCGTACACACAGCTCATGTTAGATAATTCCACGACTTCTTTCTGCTTTCTTTATTTGGATTTACGTTCAATCAGCAAGAAATTACCCAACCAAAGGCCTTAATAACTAGGTTACTAAGACCAAATCTATGAAAACAAAACGAAAATAACTTAACAAACACTCAAAAAATTATATATCTCTTCATGAAACAGCCGATATTATTGTTTTGAATTAACTTAAAAGCTCATTTGGCTTTCAAAAACGTTTAAGAGAAGACAGATCAAGAGAACAATACTGTAAAAGGTTCAAGGCGATTCTAATGCGAATATGTTTGCGGGCTGTATCACAATCAGAATATATAAGCACACAGCGGTGCACAGCGGCTTCTGCCGGCTGATGCAATATGTCGTTCCATTACACACTCTTAAAATTACATTAACAGAAAATGCGCAAACATTTTTGACGTGGCAATGTAATAATTATGCGTAAAAAGCTATTTAAATTATATTTAAGTATAAAAAACCTGCATTTAATCTCACAGTTTAATAAACTGTATAAATATTTGGAAACGGTAGATTGTATCGTGATTAAATTTAATTTCTTTATAGTAGAAAATGGAACATATTGCAATGTTCTGTGTAGAAAGGAATGTGTATAGACCATTCCGTACCGACGTTTCTGAGTGCGTCCCCCATAACATGGTTCCCGAGTCCGGAGTTCCGAGTCCTGACAAAATATTTCGAAGTATGTAATGTACACTACATAATGTTTTTATTAAATAGGAAATCGATATCTTAACTTTACTTTACGAATCATTTTGAAAAATATTAAAAAGATATGGTTAGTTAAATCGTGAGTTAAAAACATAGTATCTAAGGCCTAAGGGCCAACCGAATAACGATTTTGCTGCTTGAGATAAATCTATAAAGATATGTAATCCATATTATGTACAACAAGTCACAACTACCTATATGTTACTACTTTTTACCCACTCAATTAAACTACATACTTACAAGGTTTCCTGGGAGAGATTGCCTAGTGCGATAAGGCCGCTCTTTGTACTTTTTTTATTATGTTATTTCTTTTATGTAACTAGTTGTGTGCATGGTGCAAAAAAGGCTAAATAAATAAAAAAAAAATTACTTGAAACCATCTACATATATCTATTTATATTTCCAATTAGTATTATACATTTTATATTTAAAAAAACATCTTAATAATAAGTACACCACCAATATGAACGTAAGGGATACTAAATATACTTTTATGAAGTCCCGAAAAGTCCTCATTGAGCCCATGACGTGTGCAAAAAATGTTATTCAAGGTCAAAAGTCGCAAATATATTATTTTTTGGCCAAACGGCTAGATTTCCGATAAGACTAGCTAATACTAAATTAAAGATCACGTTCTTAACTACTAAAATTGTCCTTATACTTTTTTCTCTCCGATTTACCATTTCTAAGAAAAAGCCATTCGAAAGTTAGCTGGAGCTGTATTCACCATAATGTGCATGAGTACGCTCCCTTGAACAACCCTATATCCTATATCATCACTGATATAGGTCTACCAGAATCTCATGGCATTTTGGGAAATTTGAATTTGCGCATCGCAACACTGGGGTAATTGGATGAACATATTTTAATACTTTCAATAATTGTAATTTATTATTATTTCAAATTAACATGTTTTTTTAGTAAAACTTTGTAAATAAAGTAAATAGTGTTTTAAGTATAAATATATAGATTATTTAAACATTAAAATGACTTGGAAATTGTACTGTTTGATTAATAGCCAATTTAAAAAGGTAAATAAGATTTTTTTCTATTCTAAATAAATAAATAATGACACCCAACAGTCACATACATAGTCCTGACCCTACACTAAGATCGAGTCTTGTGCCGTGGGTATCAGGAACTACAAGATACTTTTCGGTCTCACAAACACCCAAACCCGGAAGAAATATTTGTGGGCCGCACAAACATTTCACTCGGTGCGGGGATCGAACCCGCGGCCTCTCGTTTAATAGGTGGCGTCTAACCAACTGCGCCACGGAGGCTGTCATTTTAAAAGGCTGTCAAATTACAATTTAAATACGTGCCTTACGGGTATGTATAATATAGAGGGAACGCTGGTATTTTCAAAACGTAGATAAAAATGACAGTACCGCTACCAAGCCACCAGTTTCGTTTTAATGCTTTCTTCTTATTAGTTCTCTCTTAATCAAACAACTTTCAATTTCTAAATTGTACGTAGTTTGATTATGAGTCATTTTTATTTACATAAATATTAGAGTCCAAAAATGTTATATGGAAGATGCAAGATTGTAAAATAAAAAACGTATAATTATATTTTCAGTCTTCTTTATTTCATCAACACTTTAGACAGAGCTTACTTCTAAATACTCTTCCTGTACATCTTCTGATGAAGACTATGAAGATAAAGTATTAATAATGAACCGTTCCTTATCTAAAAACTCTGGAAACTCCTGAAAATAATTATTCAATCCATTACTGTTTAGTTTCAAAACATGATAACAAAGTAAATACGATATAACACATGTACAAATCTAAAACTAACCAAAAAACATGAAGTATCAAAACTATTCGCTCCGACTTATTTGTTAAAACGACGTCGATTTTAAAATCGATGATTTTGTATAAATTTGGCCAATTTATTCACGGATCTGGCGATAAACCTTGTAAACAATGTGTCGCACTTGTGATCGTAGAACTAATATATATATATTTTCGCTAAGGAAGTTTATAAATCTTATAATATTCTCATCAAATGACATAACTCAATTTTGAAACAGCTGTTGACTGATGGTATTGCCATATAAAAATCATTATGTTTGTTTTTAATTTTATGCCATGAGATTCTGGTAGACCTATAACGTGGTCTATTCTTTGCTGGTAACCAAAAAAATTAAAAACTTAATTTAGGACGAGACGACACTATAGGTGTACCTGGGTGTACCAGAATCTCATGGCATTTGAGGAAATCGAAAATTGTGCATAGCAACACCAGGGTACTTACCATATACAGGGTATATCAAGACTGCTACCAAAAACGAAGACGGGTGGTAGTTTAAGCGACGTCAGACACAATGCAACAGAAAAAGTTGCAAAAAAAAGCGACAATTTTTTTTTGTATTTTTTTTTCCTATGATTATACCGGGTATCTCAAGACTGCTACCGAAAACGAAGCCGGGTGGTAGTTTTAGTGGCTACAAACACAATGCAACTAAAATTTTCGCATAGAAACGTGACAATTATTTTTTATGATTTTTTAAATATCGTCATTTTTGGGTGGTAAATCCATAGTTTTTGCTAAAATAATAATTTAAACTCTCTTATATCTTAGAGTATTTATAAATTAAAGGGTATACACTATTATTTTAGGAAAAAAATTATTTACCACCAAAATATGGCAATAGGAAAAATTTAAAAAAAAATTGTCGCTTATTTTTGCAACTTTTTCTGTTGCATTGTGTCTGAAGTCGCTTAAACTACCACCCGGCTTCGTTTTCGGTAGCAGTCTTGATATACCCTGTATTTGGGTGGTAAATACATTTTTTTTTATTTTTTATTTATAAATAATCTAAGGTATAAAAGAGTTTATATTATTATTTTAGCAAAAACTATGGATTTACCACCCAAAAATAACGATATTTATAAAATCATAAAAAATAATTGTCGCATTTCTTTGCGAAATTTTTAATTGCATTGTGTTTGTAGTCACGAAAACTACCACCCGGCTTCGTTTTCGGTAGCAGTCTTGAGATACCCAGTATACTTTCCATATATTTTAGTATCAAGTTCATATTAACAAAATACTTTTTTTTAGTCAAATGTCTTAATCATAATTATGATTATGATATTAGAAAGATAAAGTATTGAAATACATTTTAATACTGGTATTATGAAAAAAGTAATATATATTTAAAAAGAATAGTTTCCTTCCGGTTGTTGTGTTTTGTTTGTCTTGTCTTGTGTATTCCTTCTCATGTAACGTGTGTTCTCTATTAAAAGTTGGTTTCATAGAAATCTTGTTTTTCACTGGATTTTAAGTGGAACAAGATAAACCAAGTATTTTATTTGCAGTCTCTTTAATATTAATTATAAACGAATTAAACTGGGATTATTTTTAAAGATTTTTTGTTTTTTGTTTTTTTTTTGAGTTTAATTGTCATGAATCATGATGACAATAAGTCATAAGCTGAAGTGTTGATGATAATTATTCATAATAAAGCGCTCTTCTGGGATCACAAGTGTTAATAAGAAGTTCAAAATACATTACTGTTTCATGAAGCCTTATCTAAAACACGCCCCAAAACTAGTACTTAAAACTCCTGTGAATAGGTAATTAATGCATTACTGATTTGTTTAAATAAATGATAAAAAGCTTAGATCTAAGGATAAAAAGTATATACAATAAAACTCATGTATGTAACACGGACCAGAAAACAATTAAGTATCAAAACTATACAGTCTGATTTACTTGTTAATATGACGGCGCTTTTGAAATCGAAGATTTCGTTTGAATTTGACCAAATACGAACGGATCTTGCGATAAACCTTATAAGCAATATTTTACGCTTGTGATCGTAGAACTAATTTGTATATTTTCGCTAAGGAACTAAAAAAAATATACAATAATCCCATCAAATGACATAACATCCGTTTAGAAACAGCTGTTGACCGATGGTATTGCCACATAAAAATTATTATGTTTATTTTTAATTTTATGCCATGAGATTCTGGTACACCTAATATGTGGTACGGTACATAACGTGTGCATAATAAATGAAGAATACATAGTATATACATACCGACTAAGCCACTCGAAAAGCCTATGGAGTTGTGGGGCAAAGAATAGATCACTAGGTGCGAGGCGAGAGGAAAGATAGCGTGGTTGTGGAGTCCACCCTTTTATAAGGTGTACCAGAATCTCATGGCATTTTTAGAAAATTGAATTTACGCATCGCAACACTGAGGTAATTGGATGGACATATTTTGATACTTTTAATAATTGTAATGTATTATTATTTCAAACTAGCTGTGCCCGCGACTTCGTCTGCGTGGAATTTAACAAAAAAGTGAGTTAGTTTATTTGCATTTTTATTTTAATTATCAACCTTTGTAACGAAACCATACCGCGATGTAATTCTACGGTGGCGCCATCTCTTAGCGAGCGGTGGTAAACTCCCGTTACAAGTTTATTTTCAGTTTTTTGTATTTGCTTTATTGACAAATGTCTTTCAATAACTAATCAACGCACAGCCGAAACTACTGTAGCTAGAAACGTGACACAAGGATTTCTATTGTGACGTAGGGTAGCACTAAGAAGGTATTTTTGGAAATTCAACCCCTAAGAGGGTGAAAAGGGTAAAAAACGGTTGTATGGAAAATCGAAACCGTTAAAGCTACAATTCTCAAACTTTACAGTTTAGTTGACCAATCAAAAGCAAATATAACTGCAAACTTATCTATACATATAAATAAAATTGAAGTGTCTGTTTTAAAAGTGAAAATAAAAAAAAATCCAACTGCATATCGTTATATACACGATACCTGTGCCGAAAATGATATTTTTTTTGTCTGTCTGTTTGTCTGTTTGTTCCAGCTAATCTCTGAAATGGCTGGACCGATTTTGACGGGACTTTTTTTGTCAGGTAGCTGATATAACAAGGAGTAATTTAGGCTACATTTATTTTAGAAAAAATCTTTTATTTTAGAAAAATAAAGTAATGTTGTAATGCCCGCGCGCAGCTCACCCGCTTGCCACCACTGGGCCGTCACGTCAGGCGCCTCCCACCAACAAAGCAATATCACATTTACGAAATATTATATATAGACATTTTTCAATAAAGCTAATACAAAAAACTAAAAATAAATGTGTAACGGGAGTTTACCGCCACTCGCTAAGAGATGGCGCCACCGTAGAATTAGATCGCGGTATGGTTTCGTTACAAAGGTAAATAAAAATGCAAAAACAAAAAAAATATTTAAACTAATAAACTTTTTTGTTAAATTCCACGCAGATGAAGTCGCATTCACAGCTAGTTTTTTCTAAAATTAACCCTAAATGGGTAAAAATAAGGATTGAAATTTTGCAGAACCGAACTATCGGATCAACGCACAGCCGGAACTACTGGAGCTAGAATCGTGAAATTTTACACAAGGGTTCCTATTATGACGTATGGTAGCACTAAGGAAGGATTTTTAGAAATTCAGCCCCTAAGAGGGTGAAAAGGAAAAAAAACGGTTGTATGGAAAATCGAAACCATTAAAGTTAAAATTGTCAATCTTTGCATTTTAGTTACCCATCTAGAAAAAAAAAATAACTATACTCCATCGGTCTATGTACTTAACTAAATGTAAACAAACCATAAAAAAGGTTATTTAACATTGCCATTTCTCATTTTAAAATTAATTGAAGACAAAAAAAATGTTTACGTAAATGTAAAAATACAATACATGTTCAATTTTATTATAACGATTATAATTATGAGTGTGTAAGCTTGGAAACAATTAAATTATGTGAGATCATAATTAAATTACCTAAATTAAATTATCTAATTTTACATAATGCAGTCTGTCTATAAAAAAGACCCAAACACTCAGGCATCCAAAACATTTTCATAAAAATTACAAGAAATATTATGCTACAAAATCGAGAAGTATAACTTTATCGTAATGCGACTATTTAAATGAAAAATAATGCGTTAAGTCGGATAACTAAGCATCATCGTATGTTATCTGTGGCAGCCAATTATTATTCATTGCGATAATGTACTTGCTGTTTTCGTGAAGTGGTGAAGTGTTTGGAAGCGTTTATCGTTGTTCTTTACTGTTTTAGTTATTATTTGTTATAAGCTGCTGTTAATTGTTGTTAATACTTGTTACTTAGTTGACTAAGAAAATATTCGTAAATTGGACATTGCAATAAAATGTTGAACAACCATGCGTCACGTGTTCTGGTTTGTTTACATTTAGTTAAGTACCTAAACCGATGGAGTATACATACTTTATTTTTCTAAAATTAATCCTATGGTCAAAATATGGGTTGGAATGTTGTAAAACCTAACTGTCGCATCAACACACAGCCAAAACTACTGAAACTACGAACTTGAAATTTTGCACAGGAATTCCTACTGTGGCGTACTGTGTCTCTATGGCACTAAGAAAGTATTTTTGGAAATTCAACCCCCAAAGGGATGAAAAGGGTGAAATAGTGTTTTATGGTAAAACTTGAAACTTTATGTAATCATTACAAGCAAATATAATTGCCTACACTCTTTTCTCAAAATTAACCCTTAAGGGTTCAAAATAGGGGTAAAAATGTTGTATGCAAAATCGAAATCGCTGAAGTTATTCATATAAACATCAGGGGCGTGCACTCCTTGTAGGCAGAAATGCAGTGCTTTACTTGCCATTCACAGATATTTTATTATAACGTTCGTACGTTTTAGATGACTTTAATTTATAGTAAATAAATGAATAAACAAAATATAATAACTTAAAAACGCCTAATATTTTATAAATAGCACCTATTTGCAATCACGCAAACATTATGGTTGCCACGCGAAAAGCAAGAGGCGCTGCAAAGCAAATTAATGTACCTAATCAACCAAGTCATGCCGCCGCGTCCCGCATTACATTTGTTTGCATGTGTGTAGTAATTTTGGTGTCCGTGCACAGTCGCAAACGCACACACCCATGAATATTGAAAGCCGCGACTCCTGCGGCAGGCCTCGGGAGTTCGGCAGTTGTCGGAAGTAATCGTAAATGTTCGTTGCCTATAATCCGAGTAAAATTAATTATGCATTTTTGGTTAGTAAGGTTTTATTTGAGTTGAGTTTTTGCATTGTTTACTGTTTTATACTAGTATTTTTGTAAAAAAAAAATAGATTTCTTAACGGATTTTTCATTTTAACATTTGAAAGTGTGTACATTTAACAATTTATTACTAAGTTTCGATATTAATTGTAGTCATTTGCTTTTACTAGTGTGTTTGTTTATATTATTAAATGTTATTTGATTGCGAGGTTTGTGTTAAAAATGTATGTTTATCAAATGAATGAATGAGGTGGCCGAAATCTTGCGTTTATTTACATCGGGATAGGTATAGTAATCTCAACTAACCGGAACCTTGAATATGTGAAAATTGAAAGCTGACTAGGTGAGTTTTTTTTATTTTACTTATTAGAATTTCTTCCGCCGCGACGATCGATCGCTGTTTTGTCTGCGTTGCCGTAGAAGATGGACATAAATAGTAGTACATCTAAGACTTGTTATGTTGGCATGGTTTCCGACTTAGAGATCCGTCGCGTGGCTGTGGCTATGCTAAAAAACTATAAAAGAAAAAGTTTTTGTGACCGAGTACTCCGCCGCATACCCAGTGTCATAATCCTGTGCACGCCGCTGATAAACATTTGTATTTCACCACTCATTTTAAACGAAAAATAGTATTGTGAACTACTATTAGAAAAATAGCACTAAGGCGGTGAAATAAGGGATGACATTATATTATGTGAAAATCAGAACCACTGAAGCCGATTTATGTATGTTATCAAAATTATTTTTTTGCAAATCTTTCGCAGAACTTACAGTGTAATTTTGTTGAAGCGATATAATGTATTGATTTTACGTCCATATTATTATTATATACACGCAAACGCAGTTGCGGGCAAAAGCTAGTATAATATAGAGGGAGCACTGGTACTTTCAAAACGTAGATAAAAATGGTGGTATCGAGCCACTAGTTTCGTTTTTTCTCTTCTTATTCATCATATCAGCCACAGGAAGTCCACTGCTGAACATAAGCCTCCCCCAATGATCTCCACAATGACCTGTTGGAAGCGGCCTGCATCCAGCGACTTCCTGCGACCATTAGTGCTTCTTATTAGTGCTCACTTAATCAAACAACTTTCAATTTCCAAATTGTAAGTAGTTTGATTATGAGTCGGTTTTATTTAAATAATTATTAGATTCCAAAAATATTATATGAAATATGCAAGATTGTAAAACAAGATAACGTATAATTTTATTTTCAGTCTTCTTTATTTAATTAACACTTTAGTCAGGGCTTATTTCTAAAGATCCTGGCAGTACATCATCAGACGAAGATGTTGATGATAATGATTTATAATAAAGATCTCTTCTGGGGTTACAACTGTTCACCAGAAGTGCAAAATATATTATTGTTTGATGAATCCTTATCTAAAATCTCTGGAAATCCTGTAAATAGGTATTTAATGCATTACTGTTTAGTTTAAAAAATGATATCAACGTATAATATACGATAAAACACATGTACATATCTAACACTAACCAAAAAAAAAATGAAGTATCAAAATTATTCACTCCGACTTATTTGTTAAAACAACGTCGATTTTAAAATCGACGATTTTGTTTAAATTTGACCAAATTATACACGGATCTGGCGATAAACCTTGTAAACAATGTGTCGCACTTGTGATCGTAGAACTAATTTGTATATTTTCGCTAAGGAAGTACCTATAGAAATCTTAAAATATTCACCTCAAATGACCTAACTCAAGTTTTGAAACAGCTGTTGACTGATGGTATTGCCATATAAAAATCATTATGTTTGTTTCGTTTGTTTTTAATTTTATGCCATGAGATTCTGGGTTATTCGCCTGAAGAGAATTTATAATTTTCACATGGCAACATTTTTTTTAGTCGTCTGTGCTTCTGACTTTCTGTCTTTTGAGAAAAAAAAATATTTTACATATTGTCGCGATATAAACGAATAAATGTAAAATATTTCTAATTACACGTACAGTGCTATAGATTTAATTATTGAGGGTCATTTTTGATAGTTCTGCAGGTGTTAGTGAGTGTGTGTGCTTGGCGTTACCGAGATGTTTGACCATCGGTATCGTTCGATCTGGTTTGTTGTAAATATTTGTTAGTTCCAGTAATTAGCGAGCACAAGATTTAAGCAGAAACTACACCTAAGGTAATGACTTATTGTTTTTAAATGTGACCTTGAATCTCGTAGGATCTAGAAAGGCGATGTATTATTGTCTTGGCTGAGTTTCCTCTGACGTACATTTTACTTACTAATAGTCCTTGTACGAGAGATTTCATCGTTATTTAGACTATAGATTACTATATATTAGCAATTATGCTAGTTTAACGATAAGATCGTCATATTATAATCATTGAATGTAATTTTCTTGTTATACAATATTTATTGAAATGAAATCATTGTTATTTGTTTATTTTGATGACAGTATCTTTTTATCGGTTACCTCAAAAATACACAAAATATTTGAACCATGCCTTTTACATAATTATAATATAGATTTTTTTAATTTTTCTATAATCTAAATTAAGGATGTTAATTAATGTTTTACTTACATGATAACAATAATTAAAATATCCCAATCTTACAAGGAATGCGTATGGATTTTAATAAAATATTTCAACATTATTCCGAGATTGGTGTTAAGCATTAAATGTTGTATACAAAATCCAATCAATGGGTAAAGCACACTTGATCAACCAATCTCTGTTGTACTAAAACCTAGAATGTATGTGATATATCTCAAAGCAATATGTTTTTAACATTTCATCATGTTAATATTATGTGAGTCATAAAGAAATCCATCATTTTGATCTGTCAATATACAAGTTAAGGTTAATATAAACAAACTTTGTCAACACTAAAGTATAATAAGGAATTTCCAGTCATTATTGAAGTAAGTAAGGAAATGGTATAATATTTATTTAAATAAAATAAATTTTATAATTTAAATTCAATATTTATTAATAGTATTGTAGTGACTAGGGTGATGGATGTAAAATGTGGCCCAGCTCAGATGACCTCCTGCGTAAGATAAATTATTGAAATTAAATGGAATTATCTTAAACTAATATAAATGGGCACTAAATAACAATTTAAATGCCTTTACCACAGCAATATGAGGCAATAAAATAATTTAATATCTTTATGGTAGTGTCTTATTGAATGTTTGGTTTCGGATTTGGCCTATTTTTTTGCTCAATAATGAGTTTCGGCTTCGTTTCATTAGTAGTACTGAAACTGAGGCATTACTTTATGCTCCGACACAACATTCAACGTCTACATCCTTACTGATATTAAAATTGTGAAAGTTTGTATGTATGGATGTTTGTTACTCTTTCACTAGACCAATTTAATCAATTATTAGATCAATCTTAATAAATCTTAGTATGGGGGTAGCTGACAAACAGGATTAACACATAAGCTTGTAGGATGATTATGGAATTTAAATGTACATATTTGCTACTTCATCGAGCATATCAGCTACCTCCATAGAATACCATTTCAAGTCCATACCTATTATAATAATTTTATGTTTTATTTTTATTATGTGTTACATTCATACCAATTTTAATTATTTAATTTTATTTTATTTATTTATTTCAATCTTTATTGTACACTGATTTATTATAACAACACAAAGGGATACTCTAAAATACAAAAGTACAAAAGGCGGTCTTATCGCTCTGAGTGATCTCTGCCAGACAACCATTGGATGGATATAAGGGAAGGAGAAGGAGAGGGCAGTGTAAGAATAATTTTAATTTTACTTTGTGGTGAGCTTACTTTGAGCTTGTTGTGATTTCCTATAACTGAGGAAATATGCTGATTGTGTACTATTTGATATTATTACATTAACACTATGTGTATTCCTTGTGGAAAATCCTTTTAATAAATTAAAAAAAGATACAATTAAATTGGTCCAGCTGTTTCAGCATGAAGAAGTAACAAACACACATACTTTCGCCTCTATAATGTTAGTAGAATAGGAAGTAGCATATTATAAATCCAGGTAATGGCAGAATATCAGTGTTTGCTCGAGTGAGTGAACGTATGCTGAGTCATCACCCTTTTGTTCTGCTGCAACACATATGCTGCTACACTTTTTTATTAGATATTTGTAATATTAGTATTTGTAATAGATTTGTATTTTAGTTTTGTATCAGTGTATGTGTACTTTAATGAACAAATAAAGGTTTTTCTATTCTATTCTATTCTAAAAAATAAAGGTACATTTTGTTTTATACTACTGGTGTGTCTGTCATATTTGAGATGCTGCCTGAGTAGATACGACCGCAATGTCTATTTCTCCCTCCAAACAGCAGTATAAATTCACTGTTGTGTTCGGTTTGGAGGACATTGTAGCCAGAGTAATTACTAGAAATATTGATACTGAACATCTTATGTCTCAGGATGGCGAGCGCAGTAGAATGCCAAGCATTGCTTTGTAATTTATGTGTTGTTTGGTTTTACTACTGTCCATGAGCGATTGTATCGCCTACCATTAGGCGAAGTGCATGCATGTCTCACCATTCATTGTATAAAAAAAATTGAGAAAGCAAAGCTTTATTAGAAAAAAGAACGGGTTTTAAATATCAGATATGTGGAAGACTCGGTTTTGGTTTCGTTTTGAGTCAAAACTGATAATGAAGCCGAAATTCGCTTTCGACCGCGAAGATTAGTTTCGTCGGTCTCTAGTTTATGATCTAAATATCTATAAATACAGATACAATTTTTTTGTAGGGCATAATGCCACTCATTGAAGGCGTGGGAGATGAAGTGGTGCAATTTGGTGCGGTGGTGTTGGTGATACTGGTAGCCGTGCTGGCATGGTGGTCCACCAACGCCCGCCCTGATCGGTACCGCACTGTGCTGGTGATGAGATCCAGGAGTCATCCTGTCACCGTCAGCATACGAACCAGTGAGTAATGGCTAATTTCAATTCCGTACATTGAGATCAATAGTGGTCAAACGCCACTTGACCAATGTAGATCTTGAAAATAACATTGCGTACAATATTATCCCCCTATAGGAGTATTTTTTAAGACAAGCGGCATGTCACTCACTTAGGGATGTTTAAACCTTTGTAATCGTGATATATATTTTTTAAATCAAATCAGTTCCTTATTTTGCCGCGTACAAACAAACTCTTCAGTTATAAAAAATATCCTAACTTATAGTATTGCTCGGTAAATGAACTATACAAAACAAAAATAATTTTCCGATTCGAACCAGTAGTTCCTGAGATTAGTGGACACAAACAAACAAACTCTTCAGCTTTATATGTAAGTAATAGTATATATGTAGATTCCAACGTTGGATAAGTACTATTGGAGATAAAAAAAAGTTACTCTTTATTGTACTTTTACATTTATGATACAGTAAAGTGCCTACAATGTCCTTGATGGTAAGTGTAGTCTGAACAATTTCCAGCGGCAAGACATATCACATAATGTCTTTACAATTATGTATGATACGTCGATACAATTATGTCGCCCAGCTCGACAACTGTACCCCAAGCAGGAACATTTTGAAGTATCGTATAGTAATAGTATCGTGACAACGAATACTATACTATTACTACAACGATACTATACGTCAAAAAATATTCCTGCTACCACTTTTCATACATTTGTATAGTAAAACTATCGCTAGACTATACGATTACCATATTATAGTGTCGTAAACGTATCCCGCTGCCATAATTTAGTTCCAAATACGCTCACAATGGCGCTCTTCAAAGTCCCATACAAAATTTTAATATTACGATTACTATACTATAGAGCCAAATGTTCCTTCTTGGGGCACTGATCCCAAAATGCGACACACTTACTCTTTGGAAAATTTCACCTATCGGGGCGAATACGAATATCCTATTATCAGCAATATTACTTATTAATATTTGTATAGAGGTAATCTTCAGATAACCGAGCGCCTGAACTAGCTATATTCAGTTCCAAACACATCTATGTAGCCACATAACCGTGAATATGGTCCGGCCTTTTGTAATAAATACTAGTAAAATACTAGTAGACAGAAGTAGGCTAAGGATTAGCGCCGATTTTAATACTAACGGCACCTTACGTCGACATTTATAAAACATAAGAGCATAAGTAATTGGAATAAAAGATGAAATTTACGACAGTTTTCTTTACTGATTTTTAGAGCTTTCTTAGCGATCTTCGTTGCGAAGAAACTTAATTAAGTAATTTTTACTACATCTTGAAGGGCCAATAAGTCATAATAGTATTTTTTAGACGTTTATTGAATCCAATTTTATTGGAAGGTATAATACGTAGTATTCACAACAATTGTAACATTACTAACACATATTATTGGCGATAAGTAAGTGCCCTCTTATCTCTATCTACATACATAGGTACTTATAATTAACATAATATGCGTGTATGAAACACGTGTGTATTTTACACGATATAAATATATTGTTTTTATAAAACTTAAACTCATTGCAGCTCTAGATAACGTTATTTGCGTGTAGAAAATAAACTAATCATTTTCAATCAATACGTAATCAACATCAATAAGTTTTTTTTAATATTACATTTCGTGCATTTTTAACCCCAGCGTTCTAGTAATCTTGCTGTTTTGAAGCAATTTATTGCAGGATGTTTACAAGTGATAATTTTACCACGATAAACGATTAATTTGCACATACGCATTTTTCTGGAAACTTTGTTGTGTGAAGAAATGATGTGTGAAATATGGTGTGAAAAAAGATGAAATATTTTCAAATGTTAAATGTCATAATTATAACTACGATTACAGGATCGAACCTAATGGTGTCGAGCACGCAAACAAATAATGCACCGCAACCAACAACCTCTGATGGACCACAAGGTAAGAATTCGATTATAACTTATAAGCACCGCTTTTTTTATCTATAAGCAATAAACCCGGTTCTCGAAATCTAAAAGAAAAGATTTAAAACAGTAAAATTGTAAAATAATAATAAAATGTTATTTATAACTTTTTTTAATAATACATTTTAATATATGGCCTAACCACTCTCAATCGTACTTACGATTGTAGAGTAGGCCCGTGCCCTGCAGTGGGACGTATATGGGCTGATACAGAACCAGACAGTTTAATATTTTAGCTTTCTAGAGAACTATCACTAAATTCCAAAACTAATGTCGACTATGCATTCATGAGACAAATATTCAATTTAGACTTTTATGAATAATTAATGGGTCTTTAAAAAAAATTATAACCTATGCAAATTAGAAAAATATGAAAATAACTTAATAACCTAGGAGGGTCAAACTGGTTACATTTATGTTAAATGAATATTTTAATTCATGGCCATATTCAGATTAATGAATACATTTGTTGTAACTATTTCGTGTACATTGTATCGACTATAGTCTATCAAGTTATGTATGACCCTGTACAAAATTTAGACGTACGACGTACGACGGAAATATACGACATTTGTAAATATTGACACGATTAAGTAACTAATGGTTAGTACTTTGTAATACAAATAGATAATGATAATGAGATTAATGATAGATAGGTATCGCCTGCCGGTCAATGCAATTATTTCATGATGATGCAATTTTTTTATAACCGAGTGTACACACACAGACGTACCGAAACCTGGTACACTTCCCTGGGTCATAATGAGAGAATTTCTACCTTCGTGTAAGTAGGTACTAGGTTGCTATGCGGCAAGATATAAATATGCTACCATCGGCTCTTAGGTTAGCAACAATCTCACTAACTAAAAGAAAGGGTACAGTAAATCCATTGTTTTAAATTGTTTGCACTCATTTATTTCGAAGTAAAATTTTCAATATCATGGATATTACTAAAACGATAGAGAGTACGTCTATAAATTAAGTTTTGAAATATCTACTAAGCAATGTTGAAATAATATGCACATCATTTTATCAGCGATTTCGTTAATTCAAATATTTGAAGAAAAAGGCAATGTAGATACTACAATAGGCTATTTGACTGTATAAAAAATATTGACTTATTTGTTTCCATCCGTGTAGATAATTTAATTTTAAAACATATTTCATTATCATACATTAAAATAGATGCAAATTAAATATTAAAAATACCTTTAAAACTCGTTATTTGACATTAATACCCGTGAATTAATAATATTATCATGTCCAATGTAATAAAATGTGAAGAAAGAAAAATAATTCATTTTTTTACAAAAACTCATTGAGGTATACAACTGAAGGGGACATCTAGACCAAATAATTTGGAACATTCGCAAGGGTACATGTACCCTTACGCTATCAGTCGGCTCTGACAGTTGTCATTTATGCTATTTATACTAATTATTTTAAAAATACCGTACTCCCAACTGAAGACATGTAAAAACCATTCCAGTTCACTTGAAAAAAAATATAGAATTTAATTCCATACGTAAATTAACGATAATTTGAATAAAGTAGCAAAAATATTAATAAATTAGATTATGTACCAAAGCCGTTTTGACAAATGTCATATTTTAACAAAATTATAGATTAAGATTAATGTTACGGACAAATAGGTAAATATTGAAAATTTCGTTTATTTACTTTATTTAATATATTTATTATCAGATACATTGGATATAAATAAAGTAAATATATTTTTTCACTATCCATCTTTTTGATACAAAAGTATATTTTAGTAGGATAACTCATGATAGGCTATTTGACTAGTTTCTGGAAACCATACCACATTATGAAGTGGGGTCTATAGACCTTACAAATAAAAGTTATTTTTAATTAATATATCTATATCATTTAAAAATAAATTTACAAAATACACTGAATAATTACACTGTCAAAACTCTCTGTCTGACAATGTGGCGTTCAGTTCGTAAACATCCGTTCCACAGATTCGTTCGCAAGTTTTTGTCAAAAAAAATAGAATTATTTTTCGTTCTTCACATTTTATTACATTGGAGATGATAATATTATTAATTCACGGGTATAAATGACAAATAACGAGTTTTAAAGGTATTTTTAATTTTTAATTTGCATCTATGCCGTTATCAATCCCATTCATTTCCTGTACATGAGTAGTTCATACTAATGCATGACGTCATAGCCAATCAAAATCGTTTACGATCACGTGGCGCGAACTCAAAATAAATTAAATTATAATTGTGGTTTTTAGCCAAAATATACAATATTTTTAATGTATGATAATGAAATATGTTTTAAAATTAAAGTATCTACACGGATGGAAACAAATAAGTCAATATTTTTATACAGTCAAATAGCCTACTATAGGTTTTGTTGTTTTTAAAATCTATATAATAATGTAGCTTTATAAGTTATTAAAAATGTATGATTATATTGGGCTTTTATATTTCGTTTTACTTTATTCTGAAACATTAGGTAACAAATGTAACACATATGTGACGTGTCGTATCTGCAGCAATGCCGACTTGATCTATAATAGCTATGCGAGCACTTTCTTCGACGCGTCCGCTCCAGTTGTAATACCTCAATGCAAAAACTCATTCGTACTATTGACTGATTAATTGATCTATGGATGATTTAAGAATGAGTGATATATGCGAACGAATCTGTGGAACGCATGTTTACGAACTGAACGCCACATTGTCAGACAGAGCGTTTTGACAGTGTAATTTGTAATTTTTTTTTAAATGATATTGATATAGTAATTAAAAATAACCTTTATTTGACCTTTATTTGATATTTTGTAGACCTTAGTCTATAGACCCCGCTTCATAATGTGGTATGGTTTCCAGAAACTAGTCAAATAGCCTATCCTATGAAAGCAATTTTATGACATGTCATAAAATAAAACATATTTAATTTTATATTTAATCTCATAAATATTCATTGCCTTATTATTATAACCGGTATAGGTTAATATTTATACGTTTAAAAAAGAAGTAAAAATTCAAGTAAAATATTGTTACGTTTTGAATTCTTCCATATTTGATGCTATTATCATAATATGTACAGTGTTGAGGTAAACAGGTTAGTGTCTTACTCGATCAAGCCTTATTTCAAAGAAGTACGTACCGTGTCGACCGTGACCTCTATAGATTTTTACAGCATTAAAATTAACGTAACAAAAGAAATATAATATATATTTTCATTAAACATATATTTCTCTGCATTATAATGAACATATGTCTAATGAATCCGAGAACAAACTACGGGAAAAAAAATATAAGGTTTGAAGGTGCACAGATGTATAATAAATTACCGATAGAAATCAAAACTGAGAGTTATAACGTCTTTAAGAAAAAACTAAAAAAATACACCTTTGAAAATGTCTGAGTACATCTCTGTTACGCTTATCTATTGAACAAGAAAAAAAAATATGTCACGCGTTTTTTGCTTCATTATAATTGTCAGCTATTGTTTCTTACGCCTGATTTTGTTTATATCCACCCACATAATCTTATAAAAATTGTATTTTTGTTTGAAACGTATTATATTCAGTAGATATTTATTGAATAATAATTAGTATATTTAGTAACGCTCTTCCAAAACTAGTATATATATATATATATATATATACAGGGTATATCAAGACTGCTGCCGAAGGCGAGGCCGGGTGGTGGTTTGAGCGACTTCAAACACAATGCAACAGAAAAAGTTGCAAAAAATAGCGGCAATTTTTTTTTTGTAATTTTTTTCTTATTACCATATTTGGGTGGTAAATGCATTTTTTCCTAAAATAATAGTGTATACCCTTTTATTTATAAATAATCTAAGGTATAAAAGTCTTTAAATTATTGTTTTGGCAAAAACTATGGATTTACCACCCAAAAATGAAGATATTTAAAAAATCATAAAAAATAATTGTCGCGTTTCTTTTCGAAATTTTTGGTTGCATTGTGTTTGTAGTCGCTGGAACTACCACCCGGCTTCGTTTTCGGTAGCAGTCTTGAGATACCCGGTATATTAATGTATAAATTTCTCATTAAGTGAAATTTGTAAATTTCTTTTGGGAAATAAAGTTCTTTAACCTCATATAATAGGGATATGCATTTTTATTTCTTTAATAGGTAATAACTGTTTTTAAAACTATATAAGGTCTAAAAGAGACTTATTAATAACGAAATACAGTTTTAATTTAAAAACTTTCATTGATTCTCATAATAACAATAAATCCAAGTCGAAACAATTGATCGAATATGATGTATAAACTAAAAATAAAGCAACATCAGTCTTATTAAAGACACGAATTTTTCCCTTATTCGATTAAACCTATTCTTATTCTCCTAACTTATGTACCAAGTTACATGCTATTATATTAACCAATACATTAATTCCCGAAGCGGCAAGCAGTTCCGAGCCAGCGGAAGAAACTCCGCGGGACAACGCGAGGGTTATCCCGCTGCAAGAGATGGACAGCATCGTAGACGCGGACATGGCTATGTTGGATAACAACCGGCTGCACTTCTACAGGAGAATGGACTGTATGTTTTTTTTTAATGCAATGAATGGTTCGACGAGCATAATAATAACAACTCTTTATTTAAAACACTACAAAGCATTTATGACGAGCATGTCGTTCGTTTGATGGTAAGCGATACGACCGCTCATGAACAGTAGCAAAATCAAACTAGACCTTGCATTCCACTGCGTTCGCCATCCTGAGACATAAGATGTAAAGTCTCAAAATGTCCAGTAGTCACAATGTCCTTCAATCCGAAACACAACAGTGCATTTACACAGCTTTTTGACGAGAGAAATTGATATTGTGGTGGTACCTACCCAGATGGCCTCTCACATATGAGAAACCAGTAAATATTATTTATAACGAATTACTAGAATGTAAGTTCATTATTATGCTGGGTGTATGCTCGGTATTATGCTTCATAGCTAGTTATAGCTTAGTATTGTGGACGTATGTGGAGATGTGTCAGATCAAATCGTATGAAATCATAATCTTACTCACAAAACGCGAGACAGTCTCCACGCTCTTACAGCATAATTTTCAGATGATAATATTTACTCTCTTGATCACAATAAACCGTACTGCTAGCTTGCAGACCGTTGAGATGCTCCTGACTTTTCTTTTATGAAGTCCCTGACATCTTCAGTCAATATGTAGCGTAGATTCTGTCGAACGCCTATAGATGGCGTTGGCATTCCCTTTTTAAAAATCAACTCGATGACGACATATACTTTATTTCCGGCGCCTTAGATGCCACTAGAGTGAATCACACTCCACCCTGGTGAAATCCACTACTATAAAAATAATAGGACGTGTATATTTTGTAAGACATTGTGACGTGTCACCTTGTTTCCAGCCCCTAGCAGCGCTGTCCCGGCGGAGTCTGGTGGTGAGGACAGCGAGGCGGCGGAGGACGCCGAGCCCGCCAGCAACGCGCAGATGCGGGAGATGGACAGCATCGTCAGCGCCATGGAGGCCGACGTCACCGACAACTGCGATTTCTTCAGGGGTAATGGTAAATAACCACATTATACTGCTACTAACTACTACACTGCTTATTGATAGTCACTATACTGCTATTGATAGTCACTATACTGTTATTGATAGTCACTATACTGTTATTGATATTCACTATACTGCTATTGATAGTCACTATACTGTTATTGATAGTCACTATACTGCTATTGATAGTCACTATACTGCTATTGATAGTCACTATACTGTTATTGATATTCACTATACTGCTATTGATAGTCACTATACTGTTATTGATAGTCACTATACTGCTATTGATAGTCACTATACTGCTATTGATAGTCCATCACCACGCACTAAAACGGTGAAGGAAAACATCGTGAGGAAACCTGCATACCATAGCGATTTATAAGAATTTCTATGGTATGTAAGTCCGCCAACCCGCACTACGCCAGCATGGTGGACTATATGGGGTGATACCGATTGCTACTGCACACTAGTGAATATAAAGATGGTTTATTAGTATGAACATGAGTATACACACACAAGTATGCAAGGTGTTAATAAGGAAGTAGTTCCAGTCATGTCCAGCCATAGAGGCGTAATAATACAAAATAGTTAACCATAAAGCTATATTATTATACACCAGAGATCACTCCCAATAGATACCGCATAATATCAAATTTGTTTGAATCCAAAAGCGCCGATTTAGGTTACAAGAGCGGGGAAGCGTGGGACGAGGCAGCGGCTCGTAGTGATGTGAACAAAATATTATTGTATGTCGATAATATTGTCGATGGATTAAAAATAACTATTTTACGGGTTCATTTTTATTAAATTATTACGACGTAATAATCTTAATGTGTTTTCGAAAGGAATAAAAAAACGCCTTTCAGTATGTTTGGAACATGTTTACTATTAATTTTATACAGGGTGGACAAGAAAACGGCGCACCTGCCAATATACATTATAGTATATGGTGAAGGCATCTTAATTAAGACGGATTTGCATGGCGCTAGCGAATATTAAGAAAGATACCGAGAAAAAAAAACTAACGTTACATATGCTAACCCTTAACACATTACGCTAAAGTGATTGAACCTTACACCTTACCTTACGGTAGACACCCAAAAATAAATAAGCAGAGCTCATTATTTACTTATAAGTCGTGCGATTGTTTACATCACGCTCAGGGTACATAAAAAGATATTAAATTAATACTGTCAACAGTCACATACATGGGTACTAACCCCACACTAAGATACAAATCTTGTGTCGCGGGTATTAGAAAATTAATTATGGTTCATGGAAATTGTCTCGGGACAGAAACCGAACCCGCGGTCTCTCATTTCACAGGCAGTTCTTACCAACTGCGCCACGGAGGCCGTCGGTGACTCATATGGGCTGGTTAGTTGTCATTAATGACCACTAAAATAGTTAACTGACCTTGTAATGTAAACCGTAATGACCTTGATAGGCAAGGATGGAAGCGCAGGATCCGCCAAAACCCGCACGAAAACACTGTCACAGTTTGGTAGCACAAATCACTTTTTCTTTTACATTTCACATAACACAAGTTACATCAAAAGCTATCAAATTGGGTAATGTTCAAAGCATAGTGAAATTAATAAAATTTACTCAAAATAACTGAAAACGAATTTACAATAATATGCACACGACTAATACATGCACACGCGATCGCAATCCGAATTCAACTAATATAAAATAAATTATTATATTGATTTTTGAAATATAAAGGCCTGTTCACATTAGATACAAAGCTTTCCTATTTGAGTTCATAATAATTCATGTGAACAATTAGTATTAGTACTGTATCAGTTCATATACGTGCCACTGCAGGGCACGGGGTCTCCAGTGCAGTAAATTAGTGCTTAGTGTTTATTGATTTCACTAATTTTATCTCACAGAAATCTCATATGCAAATTCTATGCTATAATGGTAGACGACATTTCTCTAGGTATAAGAATTTAGAAGAAATTCTATCACTTTAAAGTAACATTATTTTCAAAACACATTAAAGTAATGTTAAATACAATAATAAGCAAAAGTAAATAGGCAATTTGTAACTGACTGGATCGGTTGATGACATATTTAAATAATATTATAAGCTCTTGAGCAAGTAAGGCCCATTCTATCAGTCCAATAAGATCTTTTTTTTTAACGTAACTTTTATATCGGAGTAGGTACTTAATCAAATTAATTTATATCAAGTGTGTAGTGTGAACACACCTCAAGATGTCGGTCTTCTTTTGCAAAATGCTAAAAGATACCGACAAAGAAATTGCCGCCTTTCGGCTCGCGCTCACAAAGGCCGGCGGCAACCTCAAAGGAAGAATAATCGAGCCGCGTTGGATCCGACGAAGTACACTATGACCGGCGGCTTCCTTTGACTAATAGGGCCGAATTGGGTCATCATTTTAAAAATCTTATTTTTTATTAATCAGTGTCATCAGATTATTTTTTCAATGAATATTAATTATTTAGAAAATTGAAATGTTATGTAGGTATTACCAAAACTTTTCTAATTATAATTAAATTCGCAATCTTACATGATTTAAGCGATGACCAGTGTGATTTCTTGGTGTCTTTCAGTTTGGATTTGTGACACTAAGGAAAATAATGACAAACAAAATAGTCAATCCATACACGATGCAACTGCACCTAAAGTTATTATGTTGTTAATTTAATGACGCTTAATTCTAAGTACGTCCCTGTTTAACTGATTGATTTATTTGAAATGAAACAAAAATATCCTTTTTTGAAGTTAGAGAAGGATAAAGCATAGAGTTCATGACAGCTAAGAGTTCATGACCTTACCCATGTGTAAACAACGGTTAAAGCGAAGTCTAAGAAAGTTTTGATGCTGTTAAAAATGGTTTTCGTGGTATATTTCGTTAACCGTTCAATTAACGACGAAACGAAAAAACGTATGTGTTTAAATCTTGTTCTTCATCCATTCCAACTGGTTTTATGCGAAAAAGTGGTGATTAAACTTAAAACTTTAAACGGTCATAACTTCAAAACGGATAGGTATTTTCCAAATATTTTTTTTATTACGATATTAATATTATGCCCTTGTACCCAACTGAGCAAGTGCGCCATTTTTTTGCGCTCCCTGTATAATTTACAAAATACTTTAAAAATGTTTCAATATAAAAATAATTTCTATAGTTAAAACTTTCAGTTACATAGGGTACGTGTACTATCTTAATTCTTGCCTTGTTACTAATATTCGATGGCTTCTATCTTTGACATTAATTCACAATTTTGCTAGAACTGCGATGACGTCCGTATTCACACAGCGCCGTCTCTCTAATTATATTAAAAGCAAGCTCTTCTTGTTTTACCGACAATAATCAAAGGATGCATATATTCAAAGGGAATTAAAGAAATGTTATTTCCTTACTTAAATTATATCCAAAACCTCTACTTGTAATAATTTATCAGTCACTCGTTTCGCTTTTATATCAAAATTGTTATAGCTGGAACACTAAAGTGTGGCCATATACAAATTTTACAACTAATGCCAGTATGAACTTTCGCTAGCCAGATAGTAATAAACTTTGCCATTTTTTACACAGGCGTATTAGATTCAGAAATCACACAATTTATGGTCAAAGAACAACCTACGCGGTTATTCGTACTCGGAAACTAAAAATGAGATCTAATTAAGTAGATTGTAATAAAATATTCTCAAAAATAAAGTAAATATAAGGTGGTACAGGTGTTTCGAAAACAAATCTTTTATCGTTTATCCATTTAAAGCTGTCTTCTGAGAAGTGCTTTAAACATATGACGCTATACTTTCCCGGGAACCACTCAGAACCACGCGATGTAGCGTCTGTCCATTGGGACTTATCTTTAGCACATTTAGGAAACCTTGAACAGAATGTAATAAAATGTTGTATGTTTAAACTTTTCTTATATGGTTGTAGAAAACATTATATTTCATGTTAAATGTTGGTTAGATGTAAGCTGGTATAGTTAAATTTATTTTAAAAGCAATCGTATCAATGACGAAGAAGTGCAAAATGAAAATTATTTTACGTATTGGTACTAATATCGACATTAATTAAAATGCATGCGACCGCAACACTGTTGTGAAATGTGTTAGGAGAAGCGTTTCCAAGGCGATGCGTAAAAAGGACATGCGTACAATTACAGTAAAGAGTGAAAGAGATAAATGCGAAAATAACCATTATAAATTGAGCTGTGTGACACGCAAAATATAAGAAATATTTTACCGATGTAAACTTATACCATCTTTCTTGTAACTGGATGTCCTGATATTGCTCCCACACCACTTCAAACTGCACGTAGTTATTTTCCATATTGTTTTATAGACGCAATCCACAGGAATAAACCGTCAAAATAAATAGACATATTTTATTTCAATGACACTGGCAGGTCAAAGACGTGGTCGCTACTGACGTACGTATTAAATTCAATAAACGGGTTTATCTAGTTTTTTTTATATGGAGCGTCAAATTTATGTAAGTATACATAAAAAAATTGTGATCAATTTTTATTTGATCTTTAACAAAAATCAAAAATCTATATTTTGAAAAAATAATCTATGTTTCATCATGTTTGTTTCCATGATAACATTATTTTATAGGAACACTTATGAATGCTAATATACTTTACTGCTGATGTACTTTGTTATACCTACTAAATAAATAACAATAATTATAGGAAAACTATATCGATACAATCACATCACTAAAAATCGTTACTCTCGCAGTGTGACCGGCGTCTGCCGCCGCCATTACTCACACACGGCCATCTTGTTAGTGTGCGTGTACAATCTGGATGGTTTTTTGCTGACATTTCTACTTTTTACCTCAAAATATTTAATGACACTATGATTTTCATTGTAATAAAACAAAATTTTAGTGCTATCCATAAGCCCAAATGCTGAAATATCAGTACTTGTCCGTTATAAAAT
Source organism: Hyles vespertilio (assembly GCA_009982885.2). NCBI lineage: Eukaryota > Metazoa > Arthropoda > Insecta > Lepidoptera > Sphingidae > Hyles > Hyles vespertilio. The sequence goes on along the minus strand of CM042809.1, from coordinate 16,483,584 downwards.
TAACGGACAAGTAATGATATTATATGATATATATTACATAATCGCTTTCATACGCACACTATGTAAAGTTGCGTACAGTGTGTGTACACGGCAGACGGTAGTACTCCGTTGCCGTATGGTCTCTGCAGAGTTATTTAAACTTTTGACGCATATTTCATTGCCTTTTCTAGCTTATTTATTAAAAATCACCCAGTGATGTAATGCTTTACATAACGACATGTGGGTTTCGGTTGTGGCTGTTGCCCCGTACCGTAAAAGTCGACAACATTGCCCGATTTTTTGATAAAATCTGCTATATTTCATATTTTTTCTATAACCACCTATATATATTTTTTCATTTACATCAACTACATAACCATATGCTATTATGAGCTATGTTATATTTAAAACGTACGACTTCAGACACAATGCAACAGAAAATGTTACAAAAAAGCGTTTTTTTTTTCATATGGTCATTTTTGGTTGATAAATACATTTTTTTTCTAAAATAATAGTGTATACCCTTTTATTTATAAAGACTCTAAGATATAAAACAGTTTAAATTATTATTTTAGCAAAAACTTTGTATTTACCACCCAAAAATAATAATATTTAAAAAATGTCGCGTTTCCTTGCGAAATTTTCAGTTGCATTGTGTTCGTAGTCACTAAAACTACTGCCTGGCTTAGTTTTCAGTAGCAGTCTTGATATAACCGGTATATACTATTGAAAACTTTGAAACATTGGTTCATGGAGTATGTGGACAATTGATAAGACGTGATGTTTTGATATCGATATCTGTGGGTCTACTCTTGAAATACAAGTCCGATGTAGAACCAATTTTACAACAATTTTGTTCGTTTTCGTACTCCCGAGTGCTCTTGTAATGCGACTGTGGCGCCACGTCGCTAGCGGTATTAAAAGTTACTAATTATTCGTTGTTGGAATCGGTTTCGCATACAAACGCTACTCATGAAACCATTTTGACAGCTCAAATTGTATTTCATATTGTGTTCTCATCTAATAATTTCCAATAGATAAAAGTTAACTTATTTGGTATTGCCTTTGACTTTTTTAAGTTGTATCATGTTCTACATTTGTTAGAAATGTATGAAATGGTCTATTTGTGATAGCATAAGTATGGTTGTATCAATTTAGGACGTAAAACCAAAAGGTTGACAAAATGAACGACTTATTATTAGTACCGAAAAGACGATGTTTATTTTTTTAAGCATACGAAATTAATACCATTGCACGATACACGGCAAAACACACAGGAACTCTGTTTAACGCCTTATGATTGTACTTACATTTTATGCATTCAATAATTACAGATTCATTCGGACATTATCATGTATTGAAAGAATTCTTGATCGAATTGACCTTATAGAATCATATATTATGGTGATTTTAAAACCAAATTATTTTGTACTACGGACCTAAGACACTCGTTTCACTAATGTAATGTACGTATTGTTTTATTAATACGTAGGTGTACTTTCATAATATTATTCAATTACACACTTAATCAATAATTGTAATATAGATCTTCCAAATCAACAAGCTTAATTAAAACATATTTAAGCATACTTTATCATATTATGAACATGCGCAGACTCCACCGTACCACTGTACGCGATGACTGAATTGTTTATTTAATTTGACATGAATTGTATAAACAAGTGTGACTCTCGAACTTCAAAGCAGTCGGAGTTTGTTTTATTCGGCTGGAAACAAAGCTTTTTGATCCAAGCGTTATGAAGATTTTTTAAAATATTCGTATTAGATTACAGTAATATGTATTTATAATCCTTTGGAATATAAACGATCTATTTAATGTTTAATTCAAGGTTTAATTGTTACATTTTAAAGCAAATAATAATGATTATGAACATTTTACCGATTTTTTATCTCTGACAGACATCACTATTATAAGCCAACGCGCGGCCAACTTCACGTGTAACGCCCTTATCACATTCCGATCCTGAGACAATAACAATGTCAATGCAAGGCTTAGGATTTGTGTTTCCAGAGTAGCGATGTTGTACAAATCGGTTCCGCAATTGGTCTGATATTGCCTTGGATTGATATTGATATTAATTTCAAGAGTAGACTAGCTGGGCACACTGTGTGAATTGCAATAAAGACAATTAAGTTATTTTTGATGTTACTTAAATGAACCAATCCATCTGGGATACTAAGCTACATACATATGTAGCTTAGTCCGAAAACTCTAATAGGTATATAGGTACATACCTATTAGAGTTTTTGGACTATATTAAGCACTTTATATACTTTATATACTATTGAAAACCTGTAAAAATACAGTGAAAAAATACAAAAAAATAAAATAAAAAATATATTATTTACAGCATCAAACTCAACCGAATCAAGCGCAGTGGCGCCAGTGAAAAAGCAGGACAAGAAAAATCTATCCTCTTCAACAGCTAAAGAAAGTCCACCAACTGAAGGCGCCAGTGTCAATGAGAACAGCGAAGAGAACGCATCCACTTCGAATGACGAAGAAGGAAGCAGAAGGAAGATACTCATCAAGCTGAAATATCTCAACGATACCCTGAAAGAAGTGGAGGGAAGCCTCGATGAATTGTTAAAGGATTTTAAATTGTAAGTATTAATTTGTAGTTGGTTAAATGAGGACATAATTATTTTAATTTAATGACATTTTAATTCTTAAGGTCCTTGGAGGTTGAAGGGGATGATCATAGTGACGATAATATGACAATGTTTTGTTTATTGCACTTGTTTGGCAAACAAGCAAATAGTTTACCTGATGGTAAGTGATTACCTTTGTCCACGACAATCTTGAATATTTGGATCGTGCGATGTGTCTTTAAATGGCAAGAAAAAGGTGAGGAGGAGAATTGGGTCTCTTGTTATTTTACCCACCCAACGAAACAAAATAGAACGATTTTCTGACGAAGTTTCTGGATGCAGACCGCTTCCAAAAGATTGAAGTACAGATTTTTAGGGGAGGCCTATGTTCAGTAGTGGACTTTCTGTGGGTGAACAGAGAGGGAAATGAAAATTGACATAAAAGCCATCATTCTACATAAAGATTTATTACCATTATATGGTATCAACTCGGATATAATTTTCCACATTTTTCACATATATTTAATCTGCTGGAGTACGTATAATTTGTGTGTGTGCGTGGTTGTACCATTCCATGTATGTAACTTATGTGTTATATCTTTCAGTTACCAGCGTGAATTATAGTAATATATTCCTAATTAATTAGTTCAATTTTCTTTAATATAGCAGTACTTTTAACATCACAAACAAAACAGAGAGAAACAAAAAAATCTTTACTGATGCAATTGTATAACAGCACTACCTATATAAAATATACTCTTAGCCTAATATGTGTGCGTGTGTGTGCGTACACGTTTATGATGTACTCTAAGCCTACGTGTGCGTGTGTGTGCGTACAGTTTTATGATGTACTCTAAGCCTGTCTGTGTGTACAGACGTCACTTCTCGACGGAGCTGTCGTCGGAGTGTCGCGTGCGGCTGATATTCAACGGGCGCGTGCTGGGCGACGAGGGCGCCACGCTGCGCGCGTGCGGGCTGCACCACCGCGCCGTCGTGCACTGTCTCGTGCATCCCAACAGGAACCGCAACCAGGTATACTGCAATATCATTACACAAGTAAACACCAATTAATTATGTCTAACTATACAAGGAAAAAATACTTTTATCAAATAAAGTTTGCTTTTGTAGCAACCAGAACGAAACTTCAAATTTAAATAAAATCAAAATTTTTAAATTTCTTATAATACAAACGTAAGAAAAAGAACTTTAAGTTATATATTAATTACTTTTATTTACAAAGAACAGTAAAGGTAAATATCTAAATACATTTAATCAAATAGGAAAATACTTAAAAAATGATAATTTTTTTGATTTTCTTCTGTTTAAGTAGGAGCTTTCTCGTATTAAGCTCCAAATGTAGTCACCCATCATTTTCTCATTTCTCTATTCAAAGTTGATCACATCTTGGTGTAATAGTTCATCTTGCTCTTCTGAATATGCCCCCAAGCTATCTAAGTGAGCATTTAGCATATGCACTTTAAGAGACATTCTGCAACCCATGAGTTTGAAATTATCAAGCACTAATATGCTTGAGAATAAGGTATTTGTGATTTGCAGCTTTTTTGTTGCCAAGAAAGACTTGACTGCTTTAAGGCTGATCCACGCTAGTTTTTCGTGGGCGTTAAGTAACTGGGAATTCTACTCTGTCCATTATTTACTTAATTTGTGGACCGACAAAAATACCAGCTTTAACTTTCCATCCATCCATCAGCCAAAGGAAGTCCACTGCTGAACATAGGCCTCCCCCAATGATTTCCACAGAGACCTGTTGGAGGCAGCCTGCATCCAGCGACGTCCCGCGACCTTTACCAGGTCGTCGGACCATCTTGTGGGTGGACGTCCTACGCTGCGCTTTCCGCTACGTGGCCTCCATTCGAGCACTTTCCGACCCCATCGGTCATCAGATCTCCGCGCTATGTGCCCTGCCCATTGCCACTTCAACTTGCTAATCCGGTGGGCTATGTCGGTTATTTTAGTTCTCCTACGGATCTCCTCATTTCTGATTCGATCTCGTAGGGAAACCCCGAGCATAGCCCTCTCCATAGCTCGTTGAGTGACTTTGAGCTTCCTAATAAGGCCCATAGTGAGAGGCCACGTCTCGGTGCCGTAAGTCATCACTGGCAACACACAACTATCGAAGACTTTCGATTTAAGGCACTGAGGTATTTTGGACGAGAAGACGTCGCGTAGTTTCCCGAACGCTGCCCAACCGAGTTGGATTCGACGATTGACCTCTCTCTCGAAGTTGGACCTGCCTAACCGGACCACTTGTCCTAAATAGACATATTCGTCAACAACTTCAAGAGTCGAGCCCCCAACACCGATGGGGGTGGGCACAACATGGACATTCGACATGATCTTCGTTTTGTCCATGTTCATTTTAAGACCCACCTGTTGGGAGACTCGATTGAGGTCTTCGAGCATAGTGCTAAGGTCTTCCAGCGATTCTGCCAAGACTACAATATCGTCGGCAAACCGAAGGTGAGTGATATACTCGCCGTTGATGTTGATGCCGAATCCTTTCCGTCGCAAGAGCTTGAAGGCGTTTTCCAGCGCGGCAGTGAACAGTTTCGGAGATATGACATCTCCCTGTCTCACGCCTCTCTGTAGTGGAATAGCCTTCGTACTCTGATCTTGTAATCGGACCGACATGGTGGCGTTATTGTATATACACTTCAACACTTCGATGTACCGATAGTCTATATGGCACCGCTGGAGAGACTGTAGCACAGCCCAAGTCTCGATCGAATCAAAGGCCTTCTCATAGTCCACAAACGCTAAACAAAGCGGCAAGTTATATTCCTCAGTTTTTTGTATAACTTGCCGAAGCGTATGGATGTGGTCTATGGTACTAAAGCCTTTTCGGAAACCGGCTTGTTCGGGAGGCTGGAAGTCATCAAACCTGCGTTCGAGACGATTTGTGATGACCCTCGAAAACAACTTATAGACATGGCTCAGGAGCGAGATGGGCCTGTAATTCTTCAGCAAAGTGTTATCACCTTTTTTGAAGAACAGTACCACCACGCTCCTGCTCCATGCCTCTGGCGTTGAGCCCTCGAGGAGAACGGAATTGAAGAGCCTCTGAAGGACTTTCAGTATCGGCGTTCCGCCCGCTTTCAGAAGCTCTGAAGTTATTCCGTCCTCGCCCGGCCCCTGGTTGTTTTTAAGTTGCTTCAGGGCCATCTCAATCTCACACAGGCTGATGTCCGGGATATCATCGCTAAAGTGTCTGATCAACTCGGCTCTCGGGTCTTCGGCCGAGAGGTTTGGCAACCGTGCTGTAAAGCTGTCCGTAGAACCTCTCGATCTCCCTTAATACCTCTGCCCTCGTCGATACTACGCGGCCGTCTTCCGTCTTCAGCCTAGACAACTGGCTTTGCCCAATAGACAAGTCTCTTGCAAACACTTTGGAGCCTCCGTTCCGCTCGATTGTCTCCTTAATGCTCACAGTATTGTGAGCACGGACATCGTGTCGCAAGGACTTCCAGATCTGTCTATTGAGCCGCCGATATGCTTCGGCGTCAACGGAAGACTGCAGCGCTAAAGATCGACGTTCGGCCATGAGGTCAAGAGTGTGGATCGAGAGTTTTTGTGGTCTATCTCTACGGCGAGGTCTAAAATACTTAGATCCCACTGTATGGACAGCTTCTACCAAACCGCTGTTAAGCTCGTCCACTGCAAGGTTTTCTCCTAGACAATCAAAGCGATTTGTCAGCTCGAGTTGAAAGCTCTCGGGGTTTTGGATATGGGCGCGAGTAGGTCGGAGCGTAGATTTCATCAAGCAGCGCCTTTCCGATTGGACATTGATATTCAGTGTGCCCCTAACCATTCGGTGATCACTGCCGGTTTTCACCCTGTTGATCACAGAGACATCTCTGAATATCCGTCTATTCGTCGTCAAGATGAAATCTATCTCGTTTCTCGTAGAACCGTCAGGACTCAGCCAGGTCCATTTCCTGTGAGGCGGCTTCTGGAAAAAAGAGTTCATCGCAAAGAGTCCCTCTTTCTCCAGAAAGTCGGCCAGCCTCTGACCCCTGGGGTTCCGTTGCCCATGTCCAAATTGCCCCACTTTCAACTCTGCATCGCTTCCCTTGCCCAACTTTGCGTTGAAGTCTCCCATAACAACATTGAAGTAGGTTTTGGAAGTATGTATGGCCCGACTTATGTCCTCATACATTTCCTCTACTTCTTCATCTGGGTGTGTCGAGGTCGGCGCGTATACCTGTATGACCTTCAACGAATATCTTTTAGATATTCTGAGTATAAGGTATACTACCCTGCTCGACACACTTTCGATGGATACGATGTTGTTGATGAGAGACTTGTGGACGAGAAATCCGCTTTAACTTTAGTCTCTGACAATTTAGGGATTTTCACCCCTGTAAGCACCCCCCAACCCCACCTCTTGCGTGTTATAATTGTTGTTCCTCAAACGTTCGGTCAAAATCTTTCAATATACTGGGTATCTCAAGACTGCTACCGAAAACAAAGCCAGATGGTAGTTTTAGTGGCTACAAACACAATGCAACTAAAAATTTCGTATAGAAACGCGACAATTATTTTTTATGATTTTTTAAATATCGTCATTTTGGAGTGGTAAATCCATAGTTTTTGCTAAAATAATAATTTAAACTTTTTTATACCTTAGAGTATTTGTAAATAAAAGGGTATACACTATTATTTTAGGAAAAAATGTATTTACCACCCAAATATGGCCACAGGAAAAAAATAACAAAAAAAAAATTGACGCTTTTTTTTGCAACTTTTTCTTTTGCATTGTGTCTGAAGTCGCTTAAACTACCACCCAGCTTCGTTTTCGGTAGCAGTCTTGATATACCCTGTATATTATTTTTCATTGTAAAATGTTCAAAAGCAAACTTTATTTGTTGTGAATGGAGTCCGTGGCTACTTTTAGTTGTAGAAAATCAGAAAATATTAGTTTAATAACAAACCCAATTTTTTTTTTTTTTTTGTTGAATAGTGTTATTTGCATATCTATCATTGTTGCATTCGAATAGGGTGTTTATCTCAATTTTTTTATATAAAGAAAAAAAAGAAAATTAGATTTAATTGCCACAACAATGGAACACAACATAAATTCACATACAAAAATAAATAAAAAATGAAAATTTTGAAGGAGTTCTTTATTGTTTCTCTGTACAGTGAAAAAAGATTTAAATAAATAAGAAGTTTGCGCGCCCCATAGATGTGACACTTAGGTGACCAATCAACATAATGTTGCGCTGCAGCACGAGTCACAACGCTAAAATATATAAACAAATCTAACAAACAAGGAATTTTGTAAATACATTCACAATATAACAAGTTAGAAACGTTTTAATTCTTGCAGTGGGAATAAAAGAAAAGGGATGCAAAACAAAACTGTCAATGTGCATTACAGTGTGCGGGTGTAAAAGAGACGGTAAGATGTTCCTACTATGCTCCCACTCTTTGATTTAAAGACTAAGAAAGAGATCCGAAAGTGTACTACTAATCTAAATCGTATTAATAATACAGGGTATATTAAGACTACCACTGAAAACGACCCGCCTTGTTAGTAGTTTAAGTGACTAGAAATACAATGCAAATTACGCAACGAAATACATTTAAAAAAAAATAGAATCGTGATTATGTGATAAATCCATAGCTTTTGAAAAAATAATAATTTAAACACAAGCAAACAAAAAATAAAAGCGTGTACACTATTATTTTAGAAACAACTATGTACTCGACCAAATACGACAATAGAAAAATATAACAAAATAAAATGTCGCGTTTTTTTGCAAAAAATTTAGTTGCATTGTATCTAAAGTCATTTCAACTACTTCGTTCGCTTCGTTTTCGGTAGCACTCTTGGTATACTCTGTATAAATTGTTTCTGTTCCAGCAACACATGTCGGACGACAGTAACGGCAACGCGACCCACGAGCTGATCACGGAGCGGCCGCAGCCCGAGCGCGCCTGGGACCTCGAGAACATACTCATGACGCTCGTCTCAGTGGCACTCACCATCGTATGGTTCTTCAGGTGACAATAACTGTTCAATTCATCAAATAAAAAATCAAATCAATTCAATCAAACCGATCAGTCGAAAAAAATCAAATCTATATTAATTTAATCAGCTATTGTTTTAGTTGCAAGAATATGATCTATTGTAAATCGTTATACCGGGTATATTAAGACTGCTACCGAAAACGAAGCTGGGTGGTAGTTTTAGTGAGTACAAACACAATGCAACTAAAATTTACGCAATAAAACGCGACATTTTTTTTATGATTTTTTAAATATCGTTATTTTAGGGTGGTATATCCATAGCTTTTGCTAAAATAATAATTTAAACTCTTTTATACCTTAGAGTCCTTATAAATAAAAGGGTATACACTATTATTTTAGGAAAAAATAAATTTACCATCCAAATACGACTATAGGAAAAAAATAACAAAAAAAAGTCTCTTTTTTTTCAACATTTTCTGTTGCAATGTGTCTGAAGTCACTAAAACAACCACCCGGCTTCGTTTTCGGTAGCAGTCTTGAGATACCCTGTATATACTTTCTACGAAGGAAAAATTAAAATTTAGAACAATTAATGGAAAATAAAAAATAATTTAATTAAAAATTAAAAGACCGACTTCAATGTGCACTACAAAGTAATAAATAATATATATTTCATTGTGCTAGCACACATTGATTAATTTTCATATTGACTAGACTAGCCAACAAATCTTAAATACGTAATATTTTGAAGGCGGGTCGCCAAGTGCCAATCGAGAACAAATTTAAGTAATGTAACACAGTTGAATATTACCTACTTGTAGATGTATCGTTGGCGCTCAGTTAGGTCCATATGTATACTAGAAACAAATTAATTTAACATATTGATCCTACGTATACATTTGTTGAAATTTTAATAGAATTAATATGTGTCATATGTGTGGTCTAATTTTAATTTATTGCATATGATCAAAGATATAGTGGTCAAGGGTTTCAACTCCAGGGTACACCATTGACTTATTGGAGTCACTTGCATATTTATATGTGTATACAATTACTTTAACAGTGATAGGAATCATAGTGAGGAATGTATAAGAAAGGGAAGGGTTGTTAAGTTTGTATGTTTCGCTCGATTGTAGATAAGTCCGATGCTCAACAATGTTAATTAAGAGCTGATATATTAGGACGGGCGATTTTTCTATTATGTAGTTATCAGGACAGGGACTGGAATTTGCACCAGATATGACTATAGACTCTCGCCCCCAATCACACCGAGGGACAAAACACGCAAGGCGTAACGTGGGTGTCCTGGTTGATACCAGGAGAATCTCTGCATACCCCTTCTGGGAAAATGGCGTGAGTTTATATAGATTAAGGTAAATTAATATTGCGTGTAAAATTGCGTATTTTTCGCTAGGATGTTTTACACAAATTAAATTTAAGTGTAGGACGTCGTGTTCGTCATTTGGCGACCCGCCTTCAAAATATTACGTATTTAAGATTTGTTGGCTAGTCTAGTCAATATGAAAATTAATCAATGTGTGCTAGCACAATGAAATATATATTATTTATTACTTTGTAGTGCACATTGAAGTCGGTCTTTTAATTTTTAATTAAATTATTTTATTTATTACTTTTTAGTTTTCATAAGCATTGCAATAATGCCAAAGGTAATCATATAATGAAAAACTGGAATCAATGTATACAAAAAATGAACCACTGTGATCCTTTATGATTTCAAAAACGAAAATTAATATTTTATGATTTTTAAGGAAGCTACACTGTCATTTCGTTTTTATGATAAAGAAAATACTAAAATCGGCTCAACCTGCTAGAGATATTGAGTACACTTATGCGTGGTAATCATTCGTTACCCGTTATAAAACACATATACTTAACCTAATGGACGAAAAATCATTGCGTTTCTGCAAAGTTTTGTGGAGGTCTGCTCTCCAGATATGTACCTATTCATCAGATCATCACCATATTTTATGTGACCAACATTATGTTAATTATATAATTCGTTCCGAAGAAAAGTTATTTAAAATCATTTATTTATTGTCGCAGATATTTAGTATTTATCTTTGTATATATTCGCCCCCCCCCCCCTTCCCACGCCCCTTTCCATCCCCTCCCCCCTTGTAGTAGTAATAAACGTATACTGAACCTAATGTAAAAAGAATTATTGCTGTACTGTTCAATTTTGAGGAGTTCTGCCCTTCAGGTCCAAAGATATTCATCAGGTCTTCACAATATTTTTTTTGGTCTAACCTATCATATAATACTCTTTGACAAAAAAGTTATTTTTAAGTCGGTTAAGAACTGCCGGAGATATTGAGTATTAACAATTGTACCTATTTTCTACCCCCCTCACCCCCCACCCCCACCCTTTTCCCATTTTTACCCACCCTTTGTAATAATATACTTATACTTAATCTAACGCAAAAAGAATTAATGCTGGACCGTTTAATTTTGAGGAGTTCTGGTCGGCAGATCTTAAGATATTCATCAGGTCTTCACCAATTTTATATGGGACCAACCCTGTATATCATGCTTTCCAACAAAAAAGAAATTTTCAAAATCGGTTCACAATTGCGGGCGTAATCGCGTAACAAACATACAAAAAAAAAAAATTCAGTCGAATTGATTACCTCCTCTTTTGAAGTCGGTCAAAAATAAATTAAGATTTACATTAAACAGGAAGAATTATCGAGATCTGTTAAGTCATGCTTGATTAAGTCACTTTAATTCTTTAATTCTAAATTTCTTCTGTAAATCCAATATAGTACGTGGCGGCCTGTTGGTAATCGGACCAGACGCGACTGCCAACATGTCGACGGTGGTCGCGGTCCCAGGGCACATCTCTGACTTTTCGGAGTGATATATTGTGTATTGATAGTCAATTACCACGCACTAAAACGGTGACGGAAAACATCGTGAGGAAACCTGCATACCGTAGCAATAGGCTAGTTTCATACATTTTTATTTTTGTTTATAACGGAAGGTTACGTTACGCATAATCAAAATCAGAAAGAATTTTTAAAATACGTTAAGTAATAAGCAAGTTACAAATATATGAAAGTTGGTGGTAGGAGTGATAGAAAAGGATGCAACATGCACGGCGTGACGTCATCTTCCATAAGGTGCACGCGTGCGAAATAGACAACGAGTGTCCCCACCGTACTATTAAATGTATTAATATCTCAGTCATTTTACATTCAATTTTGATGCTTTTTTCAAATTCGTTTGTTTTTATAAACGATGCTTTTAAGGAATGATTACTTATTGCTCAAATAAAATCTTGGACACACCCCTATTCATAAGATTTTCTATGGTATGTAAGTCCACCAAGCCGTATTAGGCAAGCGTGGTGGACTATATGGCCTAAACACTCAATGGTACCCGCGATTGTAGAGGAGGCCCGTTCCCTGCAGTGGGACGTAGATGGGCTGATAAAGAAGAAGAAGAACATAGAAATTTTATACTTATGGAAGATACATCTAGAAGACTGATTTATACATCTTTCTGCCTTTCAATCGTCAATAAGTCCTTCTTGAATAACGCGTCGATAGGTCATTTTGAGCCAAAATATGATTAAAAGCCAAAATCTATTTTTATATTTTTTGGATAAGGTCACTTTAATTCTAAAGGTGCGATTTATCATACCAGTAAATCCATATACAATCCACATAGTTTCCACAAGTCCGTTACTGGCCTAATATAATAATATGAACGTTTGAAGCAGGTGCGAGTACTCGAACATGTTCACTGCGAGCGCGAGTGTGGCGCTATTCGGCCTGACGGTGTTCTACAGCGTGGCCATCTTCGCGCTCTACCTGTCCGACACGTTCCAGCTGGAGCGCCGCCCCGCGCCGCCCGCGCCGCCCGCGCCGCCGCCCACTAACTAGCGCAGCGACATCTACCGACACATCGCGGAATGACAGCTCTATCAACTACCTACATGCAGATACGTGAAATTGCAATACAGTATCAAAAATTCTGCAGGAATCAATAGGGTAGGTGAAATGGTATTTTTTTTTTTAATTGGTGAATACGATGTTGGTGCACGTGATCTGAATTGATTCTGAAACGCAATAAGTTGCTGTGTCATTAAAATCGTGATTAAAATTTAATATGTGGATGCAATCTTTGATGTATTCTCTACGAGTGTATAACATTACAAACTTCTTAATAATATTTCAAAACTGCTTTTTCGTTTTATAATTCCATTTTCTCAGCGGCGTCAAAAACAAGATAACAGATAGTAGTTTTAGCAAAATATTTTTATTCTTATTTTTATTATGTTCACAACTATAATAATATAGAAAGTAGAAGATTGTGCATCCTACCACCTTAAACACTGAGATTATCACAAAAAACAGACCACTACCCTATTGACTTAAAATATCGCTCGTCACCCACTTGCTTTTATCAAATTCGGAAAAATATTAGTGCTGTCGACTAATAGAACGCGTCCTTTTTCGAATACGTCTGATATTAACAATGGCGAGCATAAAGGTAAAATGAGATAATTTATCATTATGTAAAAGAAATTATAAATTTGCCTGATTATTTAATCCTGTTTATAAATATGGTACCTATGTTATTGATTACGTAGAAAAATATTTATGAGTAGCCTTAATGTGATGGGCTTCTTACCCTAATGTTAAAATGCCGTATGCACATTTGTGGCATGGGGAGAATTTACGAAGGATCTGAATTGCCACTTTCCTTTGAATAAATTTAATTGGACTGAAAGCAACAATAAGTCGTATCGCTGATTTATGGTGGCCTATATTTTGTGTAAATTACCCGATACTTATTTTATATTCCATGTAAATTATTTTTCTAAAAAATCTTATAAGGCACCTCACAATATATGTACGACAAATATCGATAGTTCATTGCTCATATATATACAACTTGCTGGGCCATTACCTTCCATATACAATAATATTAAAGAGTATTTGCATCTAGTATCCTTGAAAATAACCCAAAGTTACATAAAAATTTACTTGTTGCAACCAACCCTATGTAAACCGTTTTAAAATATATGTTGGTATGCATTGGATAATAGCAGTTATGATCAGTGTTCAAAACAGTTAGCCAAATATCGTAACTGGATTCTAAACATGTACAATAAAAGTGACGTATTTAATGTTTTGTCTATCCAATAATGTAGAAGCTGCAGTAAAATTTACTATTATAGTTCCAAGTAACTAATCAGTTCTGTTAGAATTAAAAGTGAGTATAATGTCATCATATAAAATCAGTAAAATCATCTTCATTTTGTATTTTCTAAGTTGCAATGTATGTCATTTTTTGTATACGCTGCTCCTACAAAGTTTGGAGAGAGAGAAAAATATAGGCCCAGTTGCATCAACAAACTTTAACGTTGAATTTGGCGATGCAAACGCCGTACACTTGAAATGTCAACTGCACGGTGTTGGCATGGTTAAACTGGTTATCGTCAAAGTTAATTGATGCAAATTTGGGCCTAAGGCTCCATTTGCACCGGCGCTATTTTAACGCACGTTAAAAAACGTTGCAATTACACAAATGTAAATTAAATTCATATTTTTTTTAAATTTCATATTATCATAAATATTGGGAACGGTAAGAAAACCGCCATAGCAGGCGCTTTTAGAGCGCCCGTGCGAATAAAGCCTAAATGTTTGATTAATTTGCATTCAACGCTTAATCGTAGGTTAGATGTGGATAGAAGTTACAAATTATTTGATTAGAATCCTGACTATTTTAGGAAACTCAATGCTGTAATAGGGTATCTTACTTAATATACTTTGAGTATTCCTGACACCATCGGAGGCGACTGTAAATAAAGTAACCTTTGTTAGGAATGTATATACCGGGTATCTCAAGACTGCTACCGAAAACGAAGCCGGGTGGTAGTTTTAGTGGCTACAAACACAATGCAATTAAAAATTTCGCCTAGAAACGCGACAATTTTTTTTTTATGATTTTTTTAATATCGTCATTTTTGGGTGGTAAATCCATAGTTTTTGCTAAAATAATAGTTTAAACTCTTTTATACCTTAGAGTATTTATAAATAAAAGGGTATATACTATTATTTTAGGAAAAAATGTATTTACCACCCAAATATGGCCATAGGAAAAAAATAACAAAAAAAATTGTCGCTTTTTTTTGCAACATTTTCTGTTGCATTGTGTCTGAAGTCGCTTAAACTACCACCCGGCTTCGTTTTCGGTAGCAGTCTTGATATACCCTGTATATTTTTGTGTGATAAAAAGTCTGAAGTAAAATCAAAAATATGCTTATCCAAGCCGTAGCTTTTATTCGTTATTTAAATCGTATATTTTTAATAAACGTGGAATTATTTTACACCATATCTACGGCACATTAGTTTCAATGAATCAACATGTGGGATGCTGATAAATTATGTTACTGTACTAATCAATCAATGAGAAAAAGACATGAAACTAATATGGCTACAAGATTTCATGTAATAAATTGGTTATTTTTAAAGTAAGAATCGCTGATCTTAAATTGTAAATAATGGTATTAGGTTTATCTTTTTGTATTTATTTAGACGTAAGCTCGCGAATGTTCCACGTTACACCTCTCATCAGTAACATCAAGTCATTGTTATTGTAACACGTTTTTACACTGTTTGTTAGATGTTTGATTTTGATGTCAAAATTGTAGCAAATGTAAGTCATATGATTAACATTTTTATTGTTATTTACTTTTAAAGTTCATATAAATTTATTAAAATAAATTTAATCGAAATTTTTGTTTGACTACATAATATAGATAATCATATGAAATAATACATGTGTTAATTATGGATATTATTATATATAGTACAAGGTATATGAATACTGCTACCGAAAACGAATCCAGGTGGTAATTTTAGTGACTACAAACACAGGGCAAATTAAACATTTTCCAACAAATAAAAGAGATTTTTTTGTGATGTTTTAATTAATATAATCGTGTTTGTGTGGTAAAACCATAGTTTTTACTAAAATAATCATTCAAGTATATCAAGCAAGGGCTTATTGCGTACCATAGTGTCATTAAAAATAAAAGGTACATTATTGTTACTGTAATTTTTTTTAAGGAAAACTGTATTTACCTCCCAAATACGACGATAGGAAAAAAATACAAACAAAAAGCGCTGCGTTTTTTTTTTCAAAAGTTTTATTTGCTTTGTGTCTGAAGTTGTTAAAATACCACTGGGCATTATTCTTCGATTTCGGTGGCAGTCTTGAAACACCATGTATAATCTAACACAGGGATGTTAGGAAGTGGTTCTAAGCCATGACTGCATGAATAGGCTATTTGACTGTATAAAAAATATTGACTTATTTGTTTCCATCCGTGTAGATAATTTAATTTTAAAACAAATTTCACTATCATACATTTAAAATATTGTATATTTTGGCTAAAAACCAGAAATACAATTTAATTAATTTTCAGTTCGCGCCACGTGATCGTAAACGATTTGATTGGCTATGACGTCATGCATTAGTATGAACTACTCACGTACAGGAAATGAATGGGATTGATAACGGCAGATACAAATTAAATATTAAAAATACCTTTAAAACGCGTTATTTGACATTTATACCCGTGAATCAATAATATTAACATGTCCAGTGTAATAAAATGTGAAGAAAGAAAAATAATTATATATTTTTTGACAAAAACACATTCGGACGATTGATTGATTAATTGATCTATGGTTAATTTGAGAATGAGTGACATGCGAACGAATCTGTGGAACGGATGTTTACGAACTGACGCCATATTATCCGACAAAGCGTTTTGACAGTGTAATTATTCAATGTATTTTGTAAATTTATTTTTAAATTATATAGATATCATAATTAAAAATAACCTTTATTTGTAAGGTCTATAGACCCAACTCCATAATGTGATATGGTTTCCAGAAATTAGTCAAATAGCCTATTGGCAGGATCGTCCGGGGCTGTACAACTGTTCCGCTAGGCAACACATCCAGGATCCAACCATCGTGGATGTTCATGGGCGTCGGTGATCACTTACCATCAGATGACCTGTTTGCTTGTATTCCGGACTTATGCAATAAAAACTATTTTGGCCAAGAGATCCCTTTTTCAAAATGAATCTAATAATACCTCATACTCTATGGAGTATTTAAAGATAAATTTAAAGATATTTGGTTATGAACCAAATATCTTTAAATTCTATATCTAGGCTTTCCTACTTGATACAAAATCGCAATACTCTGCGTTAGAAGTAGAGTGGCAGGGCTTCGTTTCTCGTATTGGAAGCAGCCTCTGACTTCGGGCAGCAAATGCTGGAGAGTCAAACCGAAAAGCAGCAGTCCTCTTCCGAGAAGCTAAAATGTTTTAAAATGCTGCAGAACGTACTCCCGAAAGAGCCCATCTCGCATGGATACGAAGATGTCACAGTGGTAGCAGATATCGCCCCGATTCGTATGCTGTTTGATTTTTCGTGTAGCGGCTGGCCCCGAAGTGCATCCCAAGTGTAGATAAAGACCAACATGTTGTTTTATGAAAAGGCGGGGGAGGGTGAGGATTGTGTTTAACTTGACAATGCAGTGTGCTCCTCTCAGGTGTCGGATGGTCAGCGAATCATGGTGTTTTTATGTTACGCTGGAAAATTAGTTATAGTTCTGTAGCTCGCAGCATTGAAGCAGGCGTTGTTAATGAATTTACCTAATGAATGAAACTGAAACCATAACTTGTTTCTAGCTAATTGTACATAATATGTGTAACGGGTTTTTATGAGGATTTCGGAGGACCATGGTGCTGGCAGTTATATTAAAAGAACATTTTAGCCATTTTTCAACTTTTTAGTTATTGGTCCGTTGGTTTCAAAAATTTTTTAAGATAATCAAGATAGGACAAAACGGGATGGAATGGTAAAAGTAGTATAGAGGACGGCAGTCAGATGGAGTTAAAATATATAAAAATGTTACAATACGTGAAATGTTTCCGATGTCAACCAAAGTATCTGCAGTCTGCACCAGGCCCGAATCGCTAGTAATTTTGTATTAATGCAATAATAGAACCTAAGTTAGGTTGGATTGCGGTGCACAATGCTCGAAATGAGCGCTAGCAACATGCATAATGGAGTGAGAGTGTACGTCTATCTCTCTATACTTGAAAATTTTGCGTTTGGAAAAATGTGTAATTTTGCTATTCTATAATCGCAGATTTCAGATGTCATAAATCGCGCTTTTCGTGTTGGGATTGGTGTAGTTGAAATGATGTTGTTATCCATTGCCATTTTGGGTGGTGGGTACAATGAAATTAAACAAACGTGAACTTTAAACACACATTTATTGTTTTTAAAGTTATGATGATGGATGCGTTTTTCTTCACATGTTTACCTGTAATGAGAAGAAAATTAATTATTTTCTGTTATCTGATACTATACAATTCTGTGATATATGATAGTTGACCATGTATGTGGCCGGATTGAGGTTTGTTGATAATTGATAAACAACCACCTCACCTAGACAACAATTTAATATTCCCAAATTCATTTCCTTGTTAACAACAATTTAACAAGTAAACTTATATGAATTTGGTAAAATAAATTATAAATAAAAAATAATACATACTTATAAATGTATGGTGGTATGTCCATTTCCCAAGGATTTTCTTCCCCAAATACCTGAAGCAGAGAAGGAACTTTGTTAAAAACTGAAAATGCAATGCAGAAGACTTTCAAGTAATTAGGAAGTTGTTCAGCCATCCAAGGAAGTTTTAAATGCGTGGTAATCATGGTTTGCGCATATCATAAAGCATTATATCATCATGAAAACTCAATAATTAAACTGGGGTTGTTACATTTTTTAAAGATATTGTATACAAATGGAGCTAGAAATAAAATTAATATTTACCTATGCCATATGTGGAACACAGCACAGCAAAAGAAACCTGTAAGCATAAAAATCAAATAAATCTTTTGAACTAATAAAGTAATCGACAAGTACGAAATAATTCAGACTTACTCATAAATCCCACATAAGAGTATCCTGTAGCTAAGAATAATAAAAGTATATTTTTAAAGTAAAGTTTAATTAACCACTGGCTTTCCATCTGAATACAAAAACAATCAAATAGAAAGTCAATGACTCGTGCTTGTGGATGTTTATCGCTTGCGACGCAGCTGGAGTGTGTTGCGGCGTATCCAGGCGGCGCGGCGGGAGCCTCCCTTGGTCTGCGAGTAGCGATGGCCCTTGCCGAGACCGCGAGAGCTGCGGCCCGCCGATGTCAAACCGCGCATCTCACGATGCTTGTGCACCGCGTTCACGATCCAGTTGATCTTAGGATCGCGGCGGATGGCCTGAGAAGACATTGCTTACATTATTATTGAGCTTATTTATGTCCTATTTTTGCAATATGTAATGAAATTATCAGGTAATAAGGTAGGTGAAGTTTCAGCAAAACCTTTCAGATTGGTGCATGACATAAAAGTTCATCATATAGACTTTGGACATATAAAAATACTAAGTAATAATTCAGGTGTTGATCCTTTTTTTTACTACAAAAGAAAGTTTTCATACATACCTTGTGTGAAGGATCAATCAGGATGACCTCAAAATATTTGTAGGATGAGTCTTGGGCTACCCAGTATGAGTTCAACACACGGAGACCACCACAGCGGCGACCAACACGCTCCTGTGAACAATATAACATTTATATTTTTTTAAATTCTACTATTTAAATGTGGAAAATAAAAAAGGTATTTTTGTCATCTTTATGGCAGATTATGGGTACTTTGAGAGGTCTCTGTATGAGAATGGCAAGTGTACTTTCAAAATCCTGCAATGTTACACCATAAAATAACTATGGAGTTTGTTCTAATATAAATTGCGCACTACATCATTTAAAATCCCACATGGTTTAATTTAGACTCATCAAACCAATGATACAGGCTACTTGGGTGGTTGTAAATAAAATGGAAACCTATTATGGAAGTCAGATAGTAGGCCATGAAATTACCTCAGCAATGGACTGCAAGTTACGTGTGGGCTTCAGCTGGTTGACACCATGGCTCTTGGGCTTGCCATAGGTGGCACCCTTAGGCACTGGGCGCTTGCGACCACCACGGCGCACGCGGATTCTGAAGATCACGTATCCTGCACAAATCATTTACATTATAAACATACATGAGACTATTAATATAAAAAAAATATATTTATTACAGAACTTACAAAGTACATTAAGTGAGCAAAATGGAAGTTCGTTATAGCTGCTAAAACATTGTGTGTAACCAGTATTTACAACGTGCTCTACACGTGGTCATGTTTATAGCAAAAAATCGGATGATAGATCAATTTACTACACGCCACCGACCGGCGTGACGTCAGTGAACTTCAATTATTTAACTCCAATCTCAAGTAATTTAAAAGACTACAAGCAAAACAAAGCAGCACGCGACGCCGCCGGTACCAATTTGGTTGGGCAACGTGGATAATGAGCAATAATATTACCTTGCTTGGCGCGGTATCCCAGCCTCCTTGCCTTGTCGGGCCTTGTAGGCCTAGGGGCACGGTGCATACGAGTCAATTGACGGTACTGCCATACCCTCACGCGCAATAGGAATCGCATAACATCGCTCAACTTTTTCCTATACAACTCCTGTATGTATCTGTAAGCGCCCATGTTGGAGAGCCTGTGGTAGACCTAGCAACAAAATCAATGTACATTGATCAGAAGTCACATCATCGGTCTGTCCACAAATAGAGCGACTTGTTCGCGTTAAGTGTGACATGGCGATAACACTGCAATGAGACATTTAATTAATAAAATATTCGGTAAGAACAGACGCTTCTGCTTCACTTTCACATATTTCACAATAAAGAATACATTATTTACTGGGATAACCAAGATATTTAGTAATTAAATATTCACGTACGTCTCGCGTCCCCCACAGTTAAACCGGAAAAGAAAACTGATATCTGTCAAGTTTCTTGTGAAATATATCGCGCAATCAGAGTTACTAGATTAAAAAAAGCAAATGTAAAATTACCGTCTTTTCAGAAAAAAATGTCTCATGCTCTTGAAGGCACCGTTACAAGGCAACTTCTCGTGTTAGAAAACTTGTTAATAATGTTTAGATTTTAGCCTGGTTGTGGCATTTTATATAATATTTAAAAAAAAAGTAAAATAAAAGAACCAATTTTTTGGTTTATCTACGAGTACATAGTGGTGTTTTATGCATTTTACAAGTTTTTACATTATATACATGCAATAATTGGGTTTTACTTACATAGATATAATACTTTTAGTGGTATTTACAAGATATCAGTATAAGAAAGCTGTAACCAAATGGCTGCTTGGGCTCAATTATGACGACACGGAAAAACTACTTCATACGGTAAAATAAGAAGGACGCACATGGGCTAACACAGACCTCTCTGCACCTTCTCTTATGCCTTGGAACCTCATGTACTTCCATATTATACTCATTACTATTCTTAGTTGTGTCTCTGTTGTTTTGTACTCTAGATTAATATCCAATTAATTGTCACTACATGTTGTTAAATGTATATATATATAGATAGCTCTTAAGATGTAACTGAATGTTTGTGTTGTGTAATTATTATGTAGCATTAAGTTAATATTTTATTTTATAATTCCTTTTAAAATTTGTTTTGTACAACCCATTTGTGAATTTACTCAATATACTGTAACAGAAATCAAGTTTTGTAATTGGTATGCTGTTGGTACTTATAGCACAGGGATTCCCTATTTTAAGTACCAGCTGTACTTCAAAAAGTTATTTTTTAGGATGATAGTCTGTAAGATAAATCACATGTAGAATGACTTTTGATACAAATAAACTACTTATTATTATTATTATTATTATATTTTTTTTTATTAATCCGATTTTTTATATAATTGCTGTTATTGCTTGCTGCGTTGTACGAACTACGACCTGACAAAATAAAGAGACGTGTTGTTGAGTATACTTGAGTATACTTAATTGAAATAAGTGTTTCGCTCAAGCATTTATTTATTTTTTATTCAAATCTGAGTATTATTTACACGCTGATTCTTAAGACAAAATACTGTAGAAAACAGCACAGTAATTGACCGATACCGTAGACCGTGTTTTAGTAAAATGCCGTGCATTTACGGTAATTACCGTGGATCTGACAATACTACGTGCAACCGTGGCAAGTGGCAATGCTTCATTGCTTACTAGTTACTTTCTGAATATAAGTATTTTAGCCATCGGCAAATATAGACCTGCAAAACAGAATAAAACCAAAGCACTGTCATATGAATCTTTGGTATTAATAGCTACACTATACAGCTATTAGCCAACTGGGATTACTTGAGCCAAGTCTGTAGTATAATATTTATTGTTCAATTGGTCATAATCCAGTGCTCTGTTTACAAAAACAAAACTAATGAACTCTTTTGCATTGACTTATCTACTATGAGACAATTGTAGCGATGGCGATAGTGCCATATCGGGCATAACGTTTCCCGTTTCAGATCTTGCGAAAGTTGTAAACTAATTTTTAACCATATAGACGCGTAAAAACTTTTACATCTACGCCGCGCCACTTCACGCTGTGTCCAATATGTGTAAAATAAAAGTCAAGATGGTGAAAAGCAATAGGCAGAGCCTGCCTACAACCAAACTGAACTGGAAATGGGCTATGTCTTCCGCATGTCTGATGATCGCTGAATGAAAATAATTCCGAACTTTTCACTTCCACCAGTAGCAACTAGTCAGGAGGCACAACAAGTGGTCGAAACCGATTACTTGGTGGATCTAGATATTCTAGGAGTGGAATGACGGGACGAATTTTATTTATTACTATTTCCAACTGACAAATGGAGAGAAAGGAGGAAGGCCCATACCCAACGGTGGAACTTAAAGAAACATGAAATAAATCACAGTTGTTTCATAATCATCTCAAATTATTTAGATATATTTTATGTTTCGAATTTTATTCAACTTGTTCGGTTTTTTAACTGGTATCATTATTATGTTCATCCGTCTGACTGACCTGCCGCCATCTTGAAAGCGTAATTGTTGTCATGTTTACGTTGTGTGTGAAAAGTGAAATTTTTAATTTGTGACTGAATAATTCGGTAAAAATCCTCTTTCATACGGTTTAAAACATTAACAGTGTGTTTTGCGATGTTGTAAATAATTTACTAAAGGCGCCCACTCTGGGAATTGGATTAAAAACAGTTTATAAATTAGGCGCCAAATTACTGTTGGTCGTTACAATTACCAACGTTTTTGTGACAGTATTTGTGTGTATTGTTTTGTTTAATACACATCATGGTGATATTGTGAATATGTAACAGAGCATTTTATTTCAGAATAAAGTTTAATGTAACTGTCGGCCAGAAAGTGTGAATTGTCAACATGTTCTATGCACATTTCGTGCTTGCCAAGAAGGGCCCGCTGGCCAAGATTTGGTTGGCGGCCCACTGGGATAAGAAGCTGACGAAGGCTCATGTGTTCGAGACAAATATCGAGAAGTCAGTAGACGGTATCCTGAAGCCTAAAGTAAAAATGGCCTTAAGAACATCTGGTCATTTACTGCTTGGTGTTGTGAGGATCTACTCGAGGAAAGCTAAATACTTACTGCAGGATTGTAATGAGGCTTTCGTTAAGATCAAGGTAATACTTATAGATTATTTCGGGTAGTGTCTATAGATATGTGTAATTTTAACTTTGGTTCATAAATTACACTAGGGGTCGGGCCCGGCTTCGCCCGGGTGCAGATACACGTTTCAAAGTGGCGGTCAAAATGTTCAATTCCGACTATCAGTTTAGAATATCGACCAGTCGGACCACGAAAAACAAATAAAATTTCCTCGTATTTGCTAGAAATGTCACTACTGCTTCCCTCCTTTATATAGCATAGCGTGATGATATAAAGCCTATAGCCTTCCTCGATAAATGGACTACCCAACACTGAAAGAATCATTCAAATCGGACCAGTAGTTCCAGAGATTAGCGCGTTCAAACAAACTCTGCAGCTTTATAATATAAGAATAGATTAAAACCATTTGGTTACATATCCAAATGTATTAATATCCATTAATATATATTAATGGTTTGGTCTTATACCAAGTAAACCGACATGAAAAAATATTGCAACAAGTTTTTCAATGTATTTTTTTGTCTGTAAATGTCTTTGATAATTTATGAAAATATTATATTATATATTATAAAAGATGTTTTAGAGTAACCGAATGTTAATGGACAAAATGTTTTTGTCCAAATAAGTAGTCTGAATGTAAAGATACTCTTATTAACTTTCTAACATTCACTTAATAATATTTATGTTTTTCACACTACTTGAATTTTAGAATCAGTTATAACTAAGTTTTATTTAGTTAGGTATATTCAATTATGTTGACAACAAAACCACGGTTTTCCACTTTTTGAAGTTCCATTAATAACAAGCCTTCAAAGTGAATTATAATAAATAAATACTCTAAAATAACATGCTTATTTCAATATATTAGAAGCAATTTATTATATTTTTTAAATTTTAATTAAAATTTGTTCATCGTCTCATCTCACCTCATTAGCTTATGAGGTTATTCACCAAAATGGATCATGTTAAAAACAAATATACAAAATTAAATATTTTGTACTAGTTACACTGTGTATTTCATGTAAGATGTACAATAAAGAGTATACCTATAATAATAATAATTAAATTAGATCCTATTTTATGTTTTCAAATCACATTAAATAACTAATCATTTAAAATATTTTGTTGCTAAAAGTCACTTATAAGAAAATTATGCTTTTCTGGTATTTTGTAAAAACTCTCCTAATCAAGTTATGTAGCATACAAGTTTTTGTTAATTCATTGATATTTGTCATTAATCAATAGGTATTTAGAACCTTAAAGTTTCTATAATTAGGTTGTACCAGTTTGAAAATGTTGAAACATAAGACATCAAATTGTTATACAACATAAGTATTCTTGCGATATTCATTCTGCAACCTCTTAAGATTGGAACCTGATGGAAGCCACCTGGCTTGTTGATGTGGAGATTCTCAGAAGGCCTATGTTAAACAGTAGATTTCCTGCCGCCAAAGAGAGAGAATGAGATTAAAATAACTAGTAGATAAGAAAAAATATTTACCAATAATTCCATACCAAATAATTGAGTTTTTCTTAATTAAGGCAGACACAATAACTTGCATCTATACTTCCCAGGTGGAAGAAAGAAATGCCACAAGTGGCATATATTTTTTGCTGTGAAGTTTGTGTGTAGTTTAAAAATCATAAATTTACACAATAAGTTAGTCATAATGCAGTCATAAATAAGAATGTTTGTTGTATGAAAAGTCTTGTCCACTGAAAGTCTCAGCTGAACATATAAAAGTTTAATAAATATCAATGAATATGAGCACATTTAATTGACTTACTTTTATACAATGTTTTGTGATTATATTTATATGGTAAACTTATACTAAAATATGATAATTTTAGATGGCCTTCAGGCCAGGCATGGTGGATCTGCCCGAGGAACATAGAGAGGCTGCTATGAATGCCATCACATTGCCCGAGGTGTTCCATGACTTTGACACCGCCATGCCCGAGTTGAAGTAAGTATAGTTTAAAAATTATGTACAGTATTGTGACAACAATGTACCTGAAGATAAGCACATAGTCTCTATAGAACAAACACTGGTGATGGGTGGTTGTCATTACTTGATTGAAGCATTTCATAAATATCTCAATTAAAGTTCAGCACTTATTTTGTGTGGCTGGAATTGGTTTTTATATCTAATTGGCTATTATAAGAAAAAACGTTTGTAACTGTTTAACTTCAAAGCTTTTAAAGCTTTGGAGTTTTTGCTTGTAGGCCATGTAATATTTTATGTATAAAAATTTGCTTAAAACTTTAATGTGTTCGTTCTGATTCCCACGTCTGATGAAATTAATGATTAAACTGGTCGAACTTGCATGTTACCTTTCATTTCAGGTACGATTACATGTAAATGACATAAATATTGAATTTTCTAGTGAAGTGGACATTGAAGTGCAGTTTTCCCTCAATCAGTCAAGAGCTGAGGAGATCACGATGCGCGAGGACTATGGCTCCTTGAACCTGGTGACGCATGATGATGGGTTTGGTGATATGGGATTTGATACGGACAACCCAGACATCATGCGAGAGGCTATCGGTACCGAAGGGGGGTTGGAACAGGTATGAAACTATATTTCGTATAATGGTATCTTAAATATACAGTATGTCCCGTGTTCATAAAAGCTGAAAAGTAACCGAAACGTCGGGAAATCTTATTTGTTTATTTAAACCAAATTCGAATTAAATATATTACAAATAGTAGAAGAGAAGATCAAATCACGCAGCTCAGTTTTCGGAATTATATTGTAATTTTGAAATACTGCACAGTTCAAAAGACATATTTATACTTGATCTTGAACTTTTCCATCTTTTACTTAGAAATTTAATTTAGAACATTTCTTCACATATATTTCTCATTTCTTAATTTATTCCTACTTCCAGAGTAATCTCCTGTTCGCCGACGGTTCGTCCCTGGAACTAGCGGGTAAAGACGCCGGGGTACCCAGTACGAGTGCGGCAGGCGTGCCTACACTAACAGCACCCTCGCATGAGAGGAGGATGGAGGCTGCGCCCCACGGGGCCATGGATGATGGCTTCGGAGGAACCATTGGAGATGTCGCTGATTTCGGACGTGAGTTTTTGTAACTATCTATGCACTAAACGTGACTGTTTATATTGCACCCAACAATGGTGCAACAATGCATATGCAAAAATTGCAAGGTTGGAAAGTATAAAGAAATAATCTTATATTTTTTAGAATATAATGAGGTTTTTTTTACAGTAATTTAAAAGTTGATATTATGATTGAACTTGTCTAGGTCTTGAAATATCATATTTTTATATGATGTCAAAGTTTGAAATGTTTTTCCTGAAAAGATGCATTTTTGCAAAAGTGATATTGTTGCACCGGGGGTGCGATATGAAGAAATGGTTGCAAATTTGCAGTTAGGTAAATAACATATCCGGTAACATAATATTTTGATACTCATTTGTGTTAGAAACTACGAAAGGCTATAATCAAGCTAAGATACAATATACATCTCTGTAATAAAAATATTTACTGGATAGATGTCACATTTGTCTTGTTCAAGAATTTCGGCATACTAATATGATTTTCCGAAACTGCATTATTACAAGGAAGGCTAGTGACTAAATATGGAGACCGTCCCGCCCCCACACCCACCACTGTAACTCCTGTAAGCCAGGAAGGCAGGAGGCATTGAAGCTCGGCGAGTCTCAGAGAATGTCTAACTTGTCTCGAAACGAAACAGCAACGAAATTAATCAGAAAGTTAAATTAATAGAAGGAGTTAGAAATAAGTGACTAAATATGTGAATGTTTGTTTATGCAGACGCGGGCGGTTTGTTTGAGGGCGATCTGTTCGGCGACGTGACGGCGAGTGGAACATCAGCTACGTCCGCTGCTGGATTGCCCGGCGCCTCCGAACAGCCACAATCGCTGCAGGTAAGTTCATTGTATAATTAATGACCTACATTTACTTGATACACACCAAATAAAATTCCTACAAACATTATCAAAACAAGGCCTGTGAAAAAATAATTGATTATAAACAGACTTTGTTTATTACTTTTAAAAATGAGATGTTATGTTGCAGATTGGGTATACTAAATAACATATAAAAAGTAGTAGTTTTGGTTTATTATATTCCATTTATTCTTTTGTGACTTATAAATTCCTTCATAGTGGGATGTTGAAAGAGTTCCTATTAGTCCAGCAGTAAGTGGTAGACAGTCGCAACATGTTTGAAAAATTATGTTTTTGAAATAAGTGCAGACAGAAAAAGCATATGAAAATAGGTTCCTTACTTCTCTCAAATGTCAAAATAGTCAATATTCCTCCTTGGGTTTATACAAGGTACATTTTTTTGCATAAAAATTCGCGAGTCGAGCATATCATTCGCCTGATACGACACGACCGCTCATGGACATTAGCAAAACCAAACAGCATGACACACAAAGCAATTTTTGGCATTCCACTGCGCTTGCCATCCCAAGACTTATGATTTTAAGTGTCAATATGTCATATACTCTGGCTACAATGTCCTTTAAACCGGAACACAACAGTGCATTGACAGTTTCCATGGCCCATATAAACGCATATGTTTTCAGGCGGAGATCGAGGCGGCGGGCGTGGCGGCTGGCGGCGGCGGCGGCGCGGGCGACGCGGGCGCCGACAGCGACGACGACATGGGCGACCACTACGACGCCGGCACCTCGCCGCAACACAGGTGCACACACATACACACTATGTACACTAGCAATACATGCCACAAATTCCGCTCTTATCAACTCATTTTGGCTCACATAATATTCTAGCGTATATTCTATAATATTCTAGCGTATTCTACATTATAATATTCTAGCGGTCTTATATATAAAAGTATTATGGCCTATTTTTGTTATAAAATGTTTTGTCATTTTACCATGTTTTTTTGACTAACTGAATTCAAAAATCGTTCGAAAGAGACCAAATATTCGATAACTAAAATAGATTTTAAAACTGTCTATGAATAAGGCCGTAATTCGTTAAACATTTTTTGTTATTTCAGCATTCCAATTAATTTATTTCTTTTTACCAAGATTTTTTTGTTAAAAGCTACAATATGCAGAATAGCTATATAAATGTTGGTGTTATTAGTTGGGGTGGTTCTCCTCCACACGAAGAGTCGCGAGCAATGGACGAAGCGCCTGACCTCATGCCGCCGCCTGCAGTGCCACGACCGCCTTCAGTCAGACCTATGGTATGGACTATGTATTAACACTGTACATTATATTCAACACCTTTATACACATGTGTAAATATCGTCCTATTAAATAAATGCATAAGTTATATGATGATATGGATTTCAATATTTTTTTTTATTTATTATTTATCTCCAAAATAGAATACAGTTTATAAGTTTTGTTAATATATTGTTGCAGTTTAAACATTGTATTTTTTCAATTAGTGGAGATCACAATATGCATGTTGTTCACTACTATATTATGTACAGGAAAGAACTATGAGATAACTTATTCATAAACTATGGATGTACAATATCATTTTTCTGTAAATGCATATTTACCTTACTGGATTCAGGTCACTCCCATCATGCTGTCTATGAAAATATTTGACTGCATTTTTTGTCATTGGACAAATAGATTATGGCAGATTGTATAAATAGAGACTTTCCCGCCCTCACACCCGCCACTGCAACTCCTGTCAGCCAGGATCAACAGTGGCACGCAATGTAATGACACAGAGCATTGAAGCTTGGCGAGTCTCCGGGAATGTCTAACCTGTCTTTAACTCGCAACGAAATCAATCAGAAAGTTAAATTAATAGGTGGAGTTGGAAATAAATTATTGTCCACTTCCCTCCGTGCAAAGCGGGATAAAATAAATCTATACATATAAATAAAATTGAAGTCTGTAAAGTGAAAATAAAATAAAAATGTCAAACTACATTTCGTTATATACACGATACCTATGACCTTAGATTTTTTTTGTCTGTCTGTCTGTCTGTTTGTTCCTGCTAATTTCTGAAATGGCTGGACCGATTTTGACGGGACTTTTATTGTCAGGTAGCTGATATAATAAGGAGTAACTTAGGCTACATTTATTTTAGAAAAAATATTTTACTTTAAAAAATAAAGTTTTTTTTTTAAATTCTACGCGGACGAAGTCGCGGGTACAGCTAGTAAATAATATAAACGGTTTAAGATAAAATAAATAATATAAATGTTTATTTACCAGGAGGTGGAAGAGTGCGTGGAGGAAGCCGCAGGTGCGGCGACGCCGGCGCGCTCCCCCGAGGCGGCCACGCCGGGCGGCGAGGGCGCGGCCCCCGAGCCCGACGCGCCGCCCGCCGACGCGCCGCGCGACCACACCACGCTGCTGCACAACGACGAGGAGTCGTTCGCACTCGCGCCTGTTGATGCCACAGTGCTTAAAGGTTACCATGAATAAGCTATTGTTGTGCATATAATTATGTTCTATTTTATAATGACACTATCACATATCACACCCCCGGTGCAACAATGTCACATATGCAAAAATTACAAGGTTGGAAGGTATAAAGAAATAATCTAATATTTTTTAGAATATTATACATGGTCATAATTTTTTTAGCAGTATATTAAAAGTTGATATTGTGATAGAAGCTGTTCAACTTGTCTATGTCTTGAAATATCATATTTTAAAACAAAAAAAAAGAAAACTAAAAAATAATATTTCAAGGTTCTTAATTACGTGACAGATTTACTAAGCTAAAACATGTGTCAATGTTCCATGAATAAAGAAATCTAATTTTACTATTTCAAAAACCCCATTGGAATTTAAAAATACTTTAATCGAGTATTGCAGCCTAACTTAACATAATTAAAAAAATGGTATCAAAATCACTAAACACATACTATATTAATTACAGGTATAACAAAAACAAAACGCAAGCGCAAACTGATAGTGGACGAGGTGAAGAACATATCAGGCGAGGAGATGAAAAATCAGTTGAGCAACACTTCGGACATCGTGACGACGCTGGACCTGGCGCCGCCCACGCGCCGCCTCATGCACTGGAAGGAGACCGGCGGCGTAGAGAAACTCTTCACGCTGCCCGCCAGGCCCATACCCTCCAGAGTGCTGTTTAAGGTATGGGGATAGTCTACTTTGGTATTGTAAGGGGTCCGAAAAATGCTGTTGGTTGTCTGGTAGTGTATAAGGACGAGAATATTCTACTTTGGTATATTAAGGGGTTCGAAACATGCTGTTGGCTGTCTGGTAGTATATAAGGACGGATGACAGTAATTCGCCAATTTAAAGAAGGTAAAAAACACAACAGTAAAGCTCTAATGGTGCATCCATGCTGCAGTGTCATTTTGCTGAGCAATGTTTCCAAATATTACTCAACACCATCTGATAACAATATGTCAGTTAATGTTGCCTTTTAGTAAATGTTTGTGTTGTGCCCACAGAAATATCAACGCAATATGACACTACGAAGTGAAACGGAAGAAGCCGAGGCGAGATCACCAGACCCGGCCGAGCCCAGTGTAGCGCGACGTGGCGGCCGCAAGCGAAAACATGAAGAGGTAAATAATTTAATAAGAAGGTGTAAATGGAAACTTGCTACAATGACCCTAATGTTATGAAATAAGAAATAAATTGAGCTGTGTTTGTGGTTGGCATTCCAATTTCCAGCATCAATCTGGATACATAAAAATATCCAGAGATCAGACTTCCTGTAGATAGATTATGATGATGACGATGAGTGGTATACTTATATTTTGATGATAAATATTGATGTAAGACTGTTAATTTTACCATTAGACACTACCACCGTCGGAGACCCCAGCAGCGACGCCGGCCCCCGCGCCCATACCAGACATGGAACCTCCCACACCAGTTCCTCAGGAATACGAACCTTCTGTCGGTAAGTACACATGCAGTCTCACTCTCACCGCTTTACTAAACTCATCTATCACTATACTATACATCTACTGTAATTGAATGATTTCTTTACAGTATTAATGGTTAAGGTCAATCATTGAATCTTGATAGATCATAATGTTTCCTTTTCTATTGGTGATGAAGTCTAAAATAAACAAATGTGTAGGCGCTGTAAGTGCATTCAGTAAACTTGGGCTGTAAATATATCCTAGGAATTATATAAAAGTTGTGTAAAAAATCACAGAAATAATTGCAAGAGATTAGTTTCGTGTTATATGCGTTTGGAAATTAAGTACTAATATTTCGTTACAAATAACAATATCATCAGCAACATTTTATTAACCAAAAAAGCATGGAGCAACACATTCACATTACATTTGTGTTACTGAATGAGCTAACAGCACCAAGATCATAAGGCTTTTGGAGCAAAGCATAATTATGTGTATATACTTGCGAGCTAAAAACGTCGGCGTACGCTATATCCTTTAATTTATAACTTTACAAACATCAGTCTTAAGAGCGTATACACCTTGCGCGCAAAGTCAACTATAGGTATTTCTTCGTTAATTCCACGCACACATAAGTGACCAAAGCTGTGTGCGTAGAGCTGCCGCGTCGGCTCGCTATACAATCGGCTCAAACAACTTTGATCCGTGCGCTTCAAATATTCAATTGAAATGTAACTGTAATATAATATCATAAAAATATTTTATTTGCATTATAAGTAGACAAATATTACTGTGCAAGCAAAGAATAATACAAATTTTGGATACTAATCATATTTTCGTTATTATTACATTGTTAAGTTGCATTCAAATCTGTGTTCAATCAGTATACACTACGGACGTTTTATTAATCATTTCGTGTTCGAACACATAAATAGTGTTAGGGGCCTTACAACCCCTTACAATTACAAAATATATTTAATTTTATATTACAATACATAACATAATTTAGCCTCGGAATTACATCCCATTATATTACCTGAAACATAATTTATACTTACTACAAAATCATTGTAGGTAATAAAAATAATTAAATATTTTACTACCAAAGTACTAAGATGTGGTAATCGCATTCCGCGCGTAGCTATTTTTACTACGCGCGGCATAATCGACTGCAGCCAGGCCGGAGCGACGAGCGATACGTCCTCCCTCTAGAAGGCCTTGCGGCGGTCTGATTTGATCCACGTCGGACAGCGTGTTTTATAGTGGTTTTTAAAATATTTGTAGAAAACATGAAAACTAATTTTGTTGAAATTTAAAAATGGTAATTTATTGATAAGATGTTCTTCTATTGTAATATGCAATTGCTATAAAAAATTATGTACGATAAGTTGGTGAAAAAAAATATGTTCTTGACGAGAGTTTCTGAATAATTTCGCATTGTTTAAATTTTTATTTTTCAGGAACTAAACACAAAAAGATTATTTTTCTCAGCAAAATCCCTCCATAAGGGTCTTATTAGTCTGATGATATTTTTATTTTCATCTTATATTTAGTGGTTTCGGATATCTTAAGCTTCTAAATTGCCATTTAAAGCCTAAATAACGAAATTTGTGTTCAGTAATCCGTATAGTACTCACAAATTATCCATCAATCTATAATGTTTTTCACCAAAATCCCTAGATGACAACCTTTTCTAAAATTAGTAATAATTATTTTTCCTTTAAATTGTTTATTGGTGGCTATTAACTCATTTGAAAAGTCCTGTTTTTAAGCCAAAAAGCGCGTGCAGGGTATAAACGCTCTTAAAAGCTAAATAAATATAGAAATTAGAAAGTTCTTGAACTCAGCAGTGGACAATCACACTGTGATGCAGTTATTACCCATTTAATTCGGGTTACATTTCGATTGATTTTGGAACGGTGATGGTCGATGTATTCGCTCGCTCGTGTATGTACGCGGTGTATAACCGCACATGCGACTAACCGTGTTGGTGGCGGCGCGTAGAGTGCGCGCGCTCGGAGCCGGCCGCGTCGCCGCGCGCGCTCGCCGACGCCGCCCCCGCCGCCCCCGCCGCCCCCGCCACCCCCGCCACACCCGCCACACCCGCCTCCCCGCAACACGACCCGCACACGCCCGGTACGTACACGCGCACACACATACACATACACATACATATTTATTTATTTTATTTATTCACTTTATTGCACACAAAAAAAATACAAATAAAACGAAAATCACAATCATAAAAGTACAATTGGCGGTCTTATCGCTCAAAGGCAATGTCTTACAGACAACCATGGGATGGATTTGATAAAAAGATAAATTCATACATACATATGTACACATTTCTTACACATATCAAACCTTACTGTGATATTCCCGGTCTAGAACACGCAGGAATATATTTATATTTTATTTTAGAAAATATATGCGACTGACATTAAATATTTTATTATAAAAACTGACATAAATGCCAATCATACATTACACTTACATCTGTATGTATCTTTATCACCCCATTTATGTGCCACTAAAGGGTACGGGCCTCCTCTACAATCGAGACTACGATTTACAAAGATAGGCAGCTAGCTACACACACATAATATAGAGTATAGACTGACTCAAATAAAGTATTGCTAAAGCCCATTTCAATCAATCATTCAATGTGGGAGTTGAAAATTAGTAACTGACCACATGTAACAAAATTATAATAACCTATATTATCCATAGACCATAATGTAGCACTACCATAAATAAATAAGAAACAATTTGAAATGCTGTATGTATGTATAAATAATGATAAGGGTGAGTTCAACCCAATTTTGGTGTAGCTATCTCAGATTTTAAAACATCTGTCATTGTATAATTAAAGCAACAAAATATGTAATGTTGTGTTTCCCACCACCTCAAACCCTACCCCAAAACTCACATCAAATAGTAAATATTTTCTTTTATTGGCTAGGAACACATTTCATTTCTACTTTAGAAACTAAGGCTTAACTAATTTATTTACACTTAAACAATTACTGCCTCTGAAAGATTATAACATTTGCTTGTATCATAGCTTGTGCATGTATTTATAACATTATTGTTAATTCCATGAGCTGGGCCACCTCTTCTTTCACGGGAATTGTTTTCATTCTAAGGTTTAATTTAAAAGATTTTATTTAAAAGCAGGATATTTCAGGTATCGACAGCCAAGGAAGGATATCATAGGAAGTGTTTTTTTGTAATACTTATAATAATACGGAATTTTATATTCAAAAAACACTAGTACCCAGAACCAGGATTAATACAGAAGAAAATTGCCTTTAATTGGTTATATTAATACTCTACATGCATCGTATTGCACCTTCATGAACAATTTAATAATTTTAATCTGTAGCAAATAGTTTTAATTATCTTAAACTGTATCTCTAAACGTTTGTAATAATACAATTATTTCGTATACCAGGAGGCATGTTAAGTTCACTAGGCCCGCCGCTAACGCCGGGAGGTCTGGGCCCGCTCACGCCTGGCACGTTACTACAAGGAGGACTCACGCCGGGAGGTCTACAGCACGGTGCTATGACGCCAGGTAAATGTATTGAGGTTTATTTGATGTGAAGATGTTTAGATGCATATTATTATATTAAATAAGTTATATTAGAAATGTAAATCCATTTTTGGCCGTAAGATAAGTACACCAGTTGTATTATATTAGGGGGTTACTCTATAAAAATGAATGTTCGGACGCTGTATGTAAAACATCATTAATGTGCTTAGATACTCCACAAAATGTTGGATTCCTCTATCTTACGTCGCAATCATAGACTAAGTTTGGAGAAAATGATAAGTATAATAGAGAATAGTATTGATTTTTAGAAGTGGAACTCTTATATCTTACTCCAGACGTCGAACATCCGAACATTCGAAGCTCGTATCGTTTTTATAGAGTAAACCGCTAGTATTAAGGGTTGTGGTTTGTTTTTAATAAAAAAAATAAGAGCGTCCTATATTTTATACGAGGAAATTGTTTTACATACAGAAAACTTCTATGCGTCTACGATATAATAACATAAAAATATTATTAATATTATTATAGATTATTCAGTACTATTCAAGACAAGTTTAGTTGTTACGCGGCATAACAGCTTTTTAACTTTATTAAAAGTGAGTGTGGTTGTTCGCAAGTGGCTGCTGACTGCGGCATGCGCAGGAGTGCGTCCGCATGTAAACGGCAATTTATATGTACAGTGACGTAATTAAATTGCTATCACAATCAATATCCGCACATCGGATCCATAGCAATAAGTAATAAAGTAGTAAGGCATTACACCTTGCATATAAGTTAATATTTTTTTAGTGCAATTAAAGGATAATTTCAATCTTTAATTATACACTAGATGTTAAAATACTATGTGGTATACAGGTGGTCTTCCCCACGGTGGCATGACTCCGGCGGGGTTGCAGCACGGCGACAGTCAAGCGGTGGACCTCGGCTTGTCATCCAGCGGCATGACACCGGCGGGATTACATCATGGCGGTAAGTGTTCTGTGTTTCTGTTTAAAAAAATCCCATATCACATAACTAAAGTTTTCCGATTTAGGGTCATTTTGCTATGTAAATTATAAACTTCCGGCCTTACTCATAGACAAGTTATAAAATTATTTTAGTTATTGAATGTTTGGTACCTCTACAACGACTTTTGAGTTCAGTTTGAGTGGAGATAAAACATTTCATAGCTAAGGTTTTTTTAACTATCTATGAATAATTATTTTTAAATTTAACATATTGTGAAATGAATAAAAGAACTGAAAATTTTCAATTACCTCATATTGTCAGGCAAGATAGGAAAGGACAAGGAAAATATTATTTACATGATCATAAATGTATTCCTCTGTATATTTTAGGTATGACACCTGGATTGGGTCTGGATAGCGGGATGACGCCAGCGGGTCTTGTGCACGGAGGTCTCACGCCCGCTGGCTTGCATCATGGCGGCATGACACCAGGTATTGCTTGTTTAATATTACAAACGAAAAGAATATACATTCCACTGCGAAGTGAGGTCCTGTTGGCTTACTCTCGATGATTGATTTCAATGGCATCGCGATCGAATAAGAAAAATTGTAAGCAACTGTTTCATTGAATAGTAATAAATTGACAATATTTTGATCATACTCCTAAATTATATTGAGTGTCTAGAAAGTAAGCTGATCCATGGAATGTTTTCTTATCAATAAACCGATTGATATAATTTTTCTCAGAATAGTTAATTTTAGGTTTACATTGAATGTTTTCTTATCATTTATCACCGAAGAGTTTAATTAAGGGTTCGGTTACACTATTTGATTTCTCAGGAGGCCTCGACCACGGCGGCATGACGCCGGCGGGTCTTGTCCACGGCGGCATGACTCCCGGAGGCCTGCAGCACGGCGGCATCACGCCCGCAGGGTTGCAGCATGGAGGCATGACGCCAGCCAGTCAGTATCCACTACCATATCGCCGCACCTTTAGAATTAGAGTGACCTAATCCAAACAATGTAGAGTTCAGCTTTTCATCATAATATTTTGGCTCAAAATAACCTATCGACTCGATATTAAAGAAGGACCTATTGACGTATAATAGGCAAACATAAGTACAAAAATTGTAATGTTAAAATCAGAGGCGGCTCGTGAAATTTTTTGATGGGGGTTCACAAAAAAAGCAATTGAGAAACTAGGGCTTACTATTTATCATATTTGTATACAAAATCCATTCGCCGGTCTTTTTGGCGTGTGAAAATATCTATTACTTTCTTGTGAAAATCAGAAATGAAATTGATTAAGCGTAAAAACTATTTTTTAATACTTATTTAAAAAAAAAACTGCGAATTAACTGACGAAGTCAACGAGCTTGCTTGAAGTTGTTTGTATACATAAGGACGACAACTGCGCATGAGTAGGATATCCTTCGGCGCGCGCGCCGCGCACGGCACGACTGGCTGTACGACAACTGAGTGACGCGTGAGCGGCGCTCCAGATTACGCTAATTTCTCATACGATATCTTTTGTTTCACGCGTCAGCGCGAGTCGTAGCTCTCTTTCGCACTCATTAAATACAGTACTAAGAGTCGTACTAAACTTCGTTTCATAGGAGCACAATCGCTGGCGCTCCACTCGTTACAAATTGACACTACATGTACCTAAATAGGTAATATAATAGACTTATTATAGGCGTAGTAAAATATAAAGAATGTTATCTAAGGATTTATGTATTATAAATATATATAAATTATTAAATTAGCTAAGTATGTGATTTTCGTGGGAGTGCACTGCACCAGCGCTCTTTCGGATGAGCCGCCTCTGGTTAAAATCTTTGAATGCTTCCTAAAAATATATTTTTTTTAGTTAGCTCTCTATAATTCTTAATGTGCGATATACTACGTCATTTGTTCATAAATATCTTGAATGAGTTTCTTAAACAGTACTCTCTATATCAGTTGTGCTGAGATAAGTCAGTATCTTTCATAAGAAAAAAGATCTTTCAAAAGATGATGACATCTTTGTGAGGTTTTAGAATTAATTGAAACACGTATTTTGGACAATGCCAAAGATAGTTTTTAATGTTATACTTCTTTTAGAGGGTTATGAAAAAGAATC
Organism: Hyles vespertilio; assembly: GCA_009982885.2. Classification (NCBI taxonomy): domain Eukaryota; kingdom Metazoa; phylum Arthropoda; class Insecta; order Lepidoptera; family Sphingidae; genus Hyles; species Hyles vespertilio. Next base: position 16,445,887 of record CM042809.1, on the reverse strand, counting down.
GTGTAATTGTGTTAAGAAAAGCGCGCATACTAACAACCATTTTACATAAGTACCAGGAACGCATGAAGTTTCCGGAGAGATATTTTACATAAGATATTGTGTGTGTACAGGCGTGCAGCACGCGGCGTTGCTGCAGCACGGCATGGAGGCGATGATGCCGCAGCTCGGCGCCGAGCAGCTGCTGCCCGCGCCGCACCTGCACCCGCTGCTGCACGCGCTAGACGACCACCACGACCACCACGACCACCACGACCACCACGACCACCACGACCAACACGACCAACACGACCAACACGACTACCAGGTGCCATACGCTTACTTACATACTACCTAACACTAACACTCTACTACTAACCCCAAGGTGCACACACGCTTACTCACTACCTAACACTCTACTACTGACCATCTAACTTAATTAACTATTATGATTTGACGGCGGCAAGATGGGACGACGACATTGTTAAAGTCGCAGGCTAATAGAGGCGACTAACAAAAAACAAAGAAAAGTGGCATAATATTACAGAGGCCTATACCCACCAGTGGGACCCTACAGGCTATGGATGATGATGATGATAATGATTATGATTTCGCCACACTATGGGAGGGCAGAGACGGCGTTGTTTGAAGTTGTAATATTTCGGTTAGAATGAAATGTTACACAAATCCATCCCGCTGCCGGCGCTCTCGGCGTGGGACTCTGTATACAACTCCAAACGAACCGTCAATTTCACTCACGCGTAGCGCTACCGATTGTGCACACTGTGTGTCGAAAGCATTAGGCCGGAAACATACTACTGAAACCACTGAAACGCCAGTATTTTATTTGACCAGGATCACACTAACAACACGCGATGCTACGTTGCGTGGCGTGTTCGTAGTGTGGTTCTCATAGAAAATACTAGGATTTGATTTGATTCAACACGTATCGCGTCGGGCCGGGTGGTGTTTCAGTAGTATGTTCCCGCCTTTAATTTACGATTTCTTTAATTAGTGCCCTCCAAACCCATCAGCCTCCAGTTAATAACAATAGGGAATATGCATGTCATTTTTTTATATTTTTAAACGATTCTGTATGTTATTACATTACCGTAAAAAAATATAAGTCCTTGAAAATATCAATTAAAAAAGTACAAAAAAATAATCAAAACTGCTATCAGTTTCGAAGCATTTAAACGCCATTTTGGCGCGAACTCGCTGTGACGTCAGAGGTCACGATATGAACAACGTAGTATTTGGATTAAGTTTCTTTCATTAATTGCTACAGAACTGTATTTCGTGACAAAATAATCCATTTGATTTAATAGTATAAAGAAAGCTCAAAATAACTCAAACAAACGTAAAACAATACACTCAACAAGCTAAAACTTCATAAGAACGTGACCATTGTCGTCACTTTTCAAGCAATAGTTCGCGTTTCGGAAAAAATGCGCGGCAAATTTAAAATGTCATTTTTTAAGTATTTATTTTACGATTTAGTTGATAAATTAAAAAAATATCTTGAAGGTATATTTCTATATAAATAAAGATTACAAAAAAATGACTTATTTTGAAGTCTGGTGCATATTCCCTATTGTAAGATAACAAAACATTTTGTCCTTTGGTTATCAAGTAGCACACGGATAAATATATGTCTGATAAATAATAAATGTATTCTACGTTTTTACAGAGCGGTATGCAAATGACTAACTTGGGATACGAAGACCAACACGGCCATCATAGTCCGCAGCACGATTACGACTTACCGCCAACGCCTGAGAACGTAAGTATATGTTTTCCGGACTCGGTCATATTTAGCATTTTATGCAAAATCCTACCTATTTGATTACCACTATAAATTTAAGTTAAGATCTATTTACATACTTTCAACAAGGCATTGATAATGACGTTTCTTTAGCCAACATTATTTCATACGATAGGACCTTAGGCTACAATTTAATACGGTAACTGCAATTCACACATGTGTATTTATGTACTACACACCTAACATTTTATTTAAAGATACAATAATATAATCAGAGCCCCAATTTAGATGGAAAATCCTATTTATGACGCTACAGTCAATGTGTCGATAAGGTGTTGGACTCCATTTTTTTAATTGTATTTATCAAAATGTATCCATAGCTATGGTCTAACAAATAAATTTATAAATCCATTCAGAATGAAACAAGTTAGAAACGTTTTAAATCTTGTAGTGGTAATGTAACAGAAAATAAATGCAAAACAAGGATAGTGACGTCACTAAGGTTTATACATTACAGAGTGCGCGTGTGAAAGAGACAGCAAAATGTCCCCACTACACTTCTACTCTTTAATTTTAAATATTAATAGGTATTTGTCTTATGTTACAAGCTACTTCAATACTTTATCGACAACAACGCTTTATTTTTAACGTATTTGTGTTTCTAAGCGAAATAATACCAAAAGTCGATAATAGTCAAATACTCTATGGAGCCTGATACATAGCAGTTTCATCCACCATTCAGCCTCTAATATTGAATTATAACAGGCGGAGGAAGGCGAGCGCGAGGCAGGTGAAACTGACGAACAGTTCGAAGAGCGAGTGTTGAACCGTCGTGCGGCGCAACTATTCGCCGTCATGAGACCGAAACTCGCCGCAGGAATGGAGTTATCATTTACAGACTTGGCACCCAGACACAATATTAGAAAGCAGGTATGTTTGTTTGGTCTATTTATTTTGGCATGTTACAGAATTTCATACAACTTCTCCAATCCATTTTTTTTAATATTTTCAGCAAATTTAATATTTACGACCAAATGTGATAGCAAAAAAAAATCATATTTTGTTATCTATTTATTTTTGTTTCTACGAAATGTATTGATTAAAAGACGAGTTCAATTAAAATTGTTATGTGTCGTACTGCAGGTCGCGCAAAAATTTTACAGTCTACTCGTCCTCAAGAAGCATCAAGTGTTAAAATTAGAACAAAGCGAAACATATGGACCTATCATCATTACGAAGGGCACCCAGTTTGAAACCGAAGCGATTTAGACACTAAACTAATACATTATTTATAAAAAAATAACTGTAATATAAAGGAATATCATGGTAGATTGTAAAAGATTATATAAAAGGCGAGATGGTGATGTAAAGTTTATAGACTTCACGGGGTTGTATGTTGAGCCAAATATAACTTGTAAGTTGGCTTTTGGCTCGAGTTCATGAAGGCACTTATATTATAAACAAACTTTGGACCAAATAATGTTACAAATGTTGATCTCAAAAATACAGATTGCATTATAACAGAGCTAGTTTCACCTTCATGGACTCGACTCACGAGTGTTGAGCAGTTTCAAGTGGGATATTATGTTTTAATAGACAAGTGTAGAGAAATGCCTTATTTTGTTTTGCTGTAGGCTAAGTAAAATTATTGTAAAAAGTTTACAATCATTGTTTACTATAGAAGAAAATAGTACTGCTATATTGTTGACTCATTTGAATCCCGAGAGTATGCAAGCGTGTTTTGTAAATGATCGAGCTCCCTCGGTTTAGGTCGTCGAAGACGCTTCTGCACCGGCAGACTACAGCTGGCGTCTTGTATTTGCATTTTGGTATGGTGTGGCATATTTTTATACAATTTCTCAGCCTAACTTGAAGAAGCTCGTAATGTGCCTATAACTTTGAAATTATGTTGTGCTTATACGTTTATTTAAATTGTATGTTCTCTCAAGAAAGTGTAGACCCTAAATTTACTTTATTTTTATATTTACAATTAAAATTGTAGTATTTTAATATTAATATTTGCCTTGGACACTAAATTTTAGTTAGCTGGCAGGTTGACTGAGAAATTATGTTAAGGTTAATGTTAATTATATTAGTGATAATCCTAATAACACCAAATAAAACAGATGTTATTAGCAAACAATAGACATTATGTATATTGTGTATTCTTTTTTTGTGCGGTGTGTGCGTTGAATTTGGTTTTTACATTTCTTTGAGATATTTGTTAATCAAAGTGAATACATTCCGAAGGACTTATTGGATTGCATTCATTTTGACCACACATTGACATATAAATTTATAAAAAATACAGCATTTTGAATGCATGGACCTGTTTAGCAATTTTTTTCCTGAGAAATTTAAGAGTCTACCTCTGCAGTTTATTAGACTTTTTCAATAATATTTTTCGGAGGTATTCACTTAGATGTTTTTAATATAAAACCTTTGCAATAAATTGTTGAAAATATATAGTATTTTTCATTGTAACAACCTTATTTAACACTACAGTACTTATCTAATATATAAAATTCTCGTGTCACAGTTTTCGTTGCCATACTCCTCCGAAACGGCTTGACCGATTCTCATGAAATTTTGTGAGCATATTGAGTAGGTCTGAGAATCGGCCAACATCTATTTTTCATCCCCCTAAATGTTAGGGGTAGTCCAACCCAAAATTTTTTTTTAGACAAAATTTTTAATTTTAGTTTTTTATGATACAACGTACAAAAATAATACAATCCTCAATTTTCACCCTTCTACGATCAACCCTTATTTTTTAATAGCTTTTTAGTAATTTAATAATTTTTCCTCTCCGGTCGAAAACTGATCAATCGTCATTTAATTAGTTATCCCCGCCAGATGTCTACAGGTGCCACTTCTGACCCAGTAAACAGCACGGAGTAGGGATGAGAACGAAGCCGGTCTCCTGTTTCTCTCACACAATAAGATTATTGTTTATGCATCAAGTGTAGTAGTAACGTTGACAATTATTATTTTGCTATCTCAGTGTAACTCTCATATTAACTATTAATCATTCCTATTTTATATATAAGATGTATATGGATGTTTATGGAGAGAAGGGACATAAAGTAAAATAGAATCGAAGGTACGGGAGAGGGCTGGGATAGATGACAGATTTGTTAGGCCGAAATGTAAATATACGTTATAAAACGGGATGGATAATAAAGAGACGGGACGGGACGGATTGGGAAGAGACAGACAAACAGGCGGATGAGACGGGATTGAGCCGGACAGTAGGATAGCTACGTCAAGTTTAGGCATACAAGAGTTTATACGAAAAACAACATGTATTTGGTGTGGAGTGGAATCAAAAAATATATGCACCCAGGCGAAGCTGGGTCGGGCCGCTAGTGTATGTATATATTTTCAATACGCCTGTTGTGTTTACATACTATTTTAAGATACATAATATAAATGGCCAAGCTAAACTAATGTTATTGATTATTACATCGACTTGCCACCGTATAGGTAGAAATAACATTGTTATGTACAGACTTTAGAGTTTAGGGCCTAAGCAAGATATTGAAGCAAGCCGAAATTCTGTTTGGTAACGAGCGGCAGGAAATACGAACAGCTTATTAAAATCGGCAAGTAAGTAACATATAGCCGCCAATTACGCATTCAATTTCTACTATGAATGATTTAGGTTATTCGAACAAAGATATCGATTTCGAGACAAGACGGATCAATAAAAAATGTCGGTTAATTTTTCCAAAACTTTTGACGCTCTTATTTTTCCTTTGCAATAAGGGGCCAAAATGGAATAATGTTTTAAAGTTTCATAAAAATATCTGCAATTATTTCGATTTCCCCTATAATATTTCAACCCCTCTAGGGTTACATTTAAGAAAACGAAGTATCTATGCTATTATCATTTTTAAATCAGTAGGTAACCAAATTGCAAATTGGTTTAGATTTTTCATACAAATTTTCAACCCTTCGCATCACAATAAAAAGTAGCCTATGTCCATTCCCAGGGTCAGGGCCCCCGCTACCATATGTGCGAAGTGTGCAATGCACACGGGCGCCATCCTTTAGGGGCGCCAAAATCCAGGGCCCAAAAAAAAGTTTGCCAAAAAAAAACAAAAGTCATACATCCATCCATCAGCCAAAGGAAGTCCACTGCTGAACATAGGCCTCCCCCAATGATTTACACAGAGAGCTGTTGAAGGCAGCCTGCATCCAGCGACGTCCCGCGACCTTTACCAGGTCGTCTGACCACCGTGTGGGTGGTCATCAGTTCTCCGCGCTATGTGCCCTGCCCATTGCCACTTCAACTTGCTCATCCGCTGGGCTATGTCGGTTATTTTAGTTCTCCTACGGATATCCTCATTTCTGATTCAATATCGTAGGGAAACCCCGAGCATAGCCCATAGCTCGTTGAGTGACTTTGTACTTCCTAATAATGCCCATAGTAGGAGGCCACGTCTCCGTGCCGTAAGTCATCACTGGCAACACACAACTATCGAAGTCTTTCGATTTAAGGCACTGAGATATTTTGGACGAGAAGACGTCGCGTAGTTTCCCGAACGCTGCCCAACCGAATTGGATTCGACGATTGACCTCTCGAAGTTGGACCTGCCTAACCGGACCACTTGTCCTAAATAGACATATTCGTCAACAACTTCAAGAGTCGAGCCCCCAACACCGATGGGGGTGGGCACAACATGGACATTCGACATGATCTTCGTTTTGTCTATGTTCATTTTAAGTTGTCCACCCGTTGGGAGACTCGATTGAGGTCTTCAAGCATAGTGCTAAGGTCTTCCAGCGATTCTGCCAAGACTACAATATCGTCGGCAAACCGAAGGTGAGTGATATACTTTCCGTTGATGTTGATGCCGAATCCTTTCCACTGCAAGAGCTTGAAGGCATTTTCCAGCGCGGCAGTGAACAGTTTCAGATATATGACATCTCCCTGTCTCACGTCTCTCTGTAGTGGAATAGCCTTCGTACTCTGATCCTGTACTCGGACCGACATGGTGGCGCTGTTGTTGTTGTGATGGCTGTTGCACTTCAACACTTCGATATACCGATAATCGATATGGCACCGCTGGAGAGACTGTAGCACAGCCCAAGTCTCGATCGAATCGAAAGCTTTCTCATAGTCCACAAACGGTAAACAAAGCGGCAAGTTATATTCCTCTGTTTTTTGTATAACTTGCCGAAGCGTATGGATATGGTCTATGGTACTATAGGTCTACCAGAATCTCATGGCATAAAATTAAAAACAAACATATAGATTTTTATGTGGCAATACCATCGGTCAACAGCTGATTCAAAACTTGAGTTATGTCATTCGATGTGAATATTTTACGATTTCTATAATTCCTTAGCGAAAATATACAAATTAGTTCTACGATCACAAGTGTGACACATTGTTTACAAGTTTTATCGCCAGATCCGTAAATGATTTGGTCAAATTCAAACAAAATCGCCGATTTTTAAATCGACGTTGTTTTAACAAACAAGTTGGAGTGAATAATTTTGATACTTCATGTTTTTTTGGTTAGTGTTAGATATGTATATGTGTTTTATCGTATATACTTTGATATCATTTTTTGAAACTAAACAATAATGCATTAAATACCTATTTACAGGAGTTTCCAGAGATTTTGGATAAGGATCCATCAAACAATTATATATTTTGCACTTCTAGTGAACAAATGTAATCCCAGAAGAGATCTTTATTAAAAATAATTATCACCAACATCTTCGTCTAATGACCTACTGCCAGGATCTTTATAAATAAGCCCTGATTAATTCGTTCATGATAAACATTAAAGAGACTGCAAATAAAATACTTAGATATGTTGTTTCACTCTTACATATCATTCTAATAACATATAATTGCAAATAAGACATTTAACTAATAAAAGTATTTCGTTAATATGAATTAATGATAAGTTGTATAGAAAGTATCAAAATATTTCGATCCAATTACCCTGGTATTGCTATGCACAATTTTCAATTACCCCAATTGCCATGAGATTCTGGTAGACCTATAAAGCCTTTTCGGAAATCGGCTTGTTCGGGAGGCTGAAAGTCATCAAACCTGCGTTCGAGACGATTTGTGATGACCCTCGAAAACAACTTATAGACATGGCTCAGGAGCGAGATGGGCCTGTATTTTTCATTATTTAAATTAAAAATTTCATATTACATACCTAAATGGACGTGTAAAATTTGCATGTAATACTTTGTATTTTTTAAATAAAAATAAGTCCATCACATGGCCCTTTGCCGTGAGCAGTGGCATGAAAATGAAATTCTGCTTCTTACCAAAATCCTGTTTAAAATAAAACAGCAAGTCTACAATCGGCGTCAAACGAAGCAATTAATAATGCTCTGAGATTTTATTTAGTTACAGTTTATACTTTATATTCAATGGTATGTTGAGCACACCAAGTCAGGAAATTATTGTATTTTTAGCAAATGCAGTCGTTATCCTGCCTGCTCTTGATAGATGTTGCAGATAGTTCCGCCTTCTGGTGTTACATAACGTAGTCTGTATTGATTTTTGAACCTACAAAGCGGTATCCTTTAAATTACGTCACAGCCAGACATGTGAGCGCTTTGAATATTGCTACACGTAACTCAGCAGGCACTTTACACTATTTAGTTTCTATGGGAAATGAGTTGCCGTGGCTAGTGACTACTATAACATTATATCAAGGCAAGGTCTTTGACCCGTTACATAAAAGAAATACACTTACAAATTGTACGAATTTCTATCAACATTCACATTGACCGAAGTCACGTGCGTGTCAATACTAGTTGGCATCGCTATGAACGGGAGTCGTGCGAGAATGGGATTATCGGCGCCAATAGTAAATTCTGTATAGAAATAGACTGTTTACAATTATATAATAGTATCCATGCATATTATAAATAGCCCTCAGTAAATCACGTACCCACCGATGAAGGATTTCATTTGATACTAGCTGTGCCCGCGACTTCGTCCGCGTGGAATTCAACAAAAACTTTATTTTTTCTGAAATAAATGTAGCCTAAGTTACTCCTTATTATATCGGCTACCTGACAATAAAATTCCGTCAAAATCGGTCCAGCCATTTCAGAGATTAGCCGGAACAAACAGACAGACAGACAAACATTTTTTAAAGATCAATTTCGGCACATGTATCGTGTATACCGGGTATCTCAAGACCGCTACCGAAAACGAAGCCGGGTGATAGATTTAGTGACTACAAACACTATGCAACTAAAAATTTCGCATAGAAACGCGACAATTATTTTTTATGATTTTTTAAATATCGTCATTTTTGGGTGGTAAATCCATAGTTTTTACTAAAATAATGATTTAAACACTCTTATACCTTAGATTATTTATAAATAAAAGGGTATACACTATTATTTTAGGAAAAAATGTATTTACCACCCAAATATGGTCATAGGAAAAAAATAAAAAAAAAAATTGGTCGCTTTTTTTTGCAACTTTTTTTGTTGCATTGTGTCTGAAGTCGCTTATACTACCACCCGGCTTCGTTTTCGGTAGCAGTCTTGATATACCCTGTATAATGATCTCATCAAAAACATCCGGTAAAAAAATTCCATGTCTCGCAGCTCAGGTTTTCTACCGCAAAAAGTTGTGAGATCAATGTAATACCAAGTCGATTAATTTATTTAGTCCTTGCTTAAGGGACCTTCTGTATAAAGTTATTACCCAAGTTATTATCATATCAATATTAAAAATCGGATAATGGATTACAAAGTTATCCACGCAGTTGGTGTATATAGAAAACTAGACAGAAATTATGAAATGTTTTTTGCCCTTACTTTAGACACTAAACACAAATTATATTCTAAATTTGAAGGTTCTATGTCTGCTAGAAGTGCCTTAGACTTTTGTGACAAAATTAAGAAAGTTTGACAATTTACAATTCTTAAACTACTGGTTCAAATTGAATGAAATTTTAAATATACCGTGTTTACACAATACCTGCTTAGTAACTGAAAATTCAGGTTTTTTTGCTTTAACCACAACGAAGTTATGGGGGGTTGAAAATGGTCTCAATTTGCTTCGGGAAAAGGATGGTACGACTGTGCCGCTTTTTAGCTCGACTTGGAGGGGGCACTGCCGTGCCCCCAGATATGTAGTAGGACATTTTTTTTTATTTTCACTTTTAAAACAGACACTTCAATTTTATTTATATGTATAGATTATTGTTACTGCTAGTTTTTGTGGCAGTCATTTCCACGCTTTTTTCTCCAATTGTATTCAGCCTTGCGGTTTCATTCAGTTTAAACTGCATTATATGTATACTTCTAGTTTGTTGAATGGAATATCTTATGGTTCAATATTATTATTACTATTAACTCGAGTATCTATTTTGAAATGGTCTAGAAATGCGACTGCGCGTAACCTACATCAGGCGCATCCTCACTTCGCTATCGATTACTAGTTATTTTGTACTAGACTAGTATTTTTCTACGACTTATCATTCTCTGAAACATATTTTATCTGGGGTTAGACTTTAGGACAGTATTCTGCCGGCTTAGGACGTGCATGCAAGTAAATAAGGAAAATTCAAATGTTAAGGTCATTGCAATTCGGCTGCCATGGCAGTGAAAGCTACACTACTATGCACGATGTATCGAATCTTATGCGGTTAACGTCTGATCGGCTTATTTAGGAAGTTCTTTGGAGCGTTACAACTATAATGCAAATCCAATCATAGAAGCCAATATAAGACTTGCAATACAGGGTTATTTAAACTAGGTATATATGGTACTGATTATCCTGGATAGGAAAATTGTGGAGGTCAGTGACAACACATGCCCATTAAGTTTGTATCATTTAATCGCCCTAAAATGTACAATACAGACGCCGACACTCAACAGATAACAATTACACCGCAAAGGCCGGTGTTTCGCGCATTTTCATACACTGGCTCCATTAAATCGCCACCGACTTTATTGGATGTATATTTTGCGACCTACTTGTGTAACATGTGATAGTAAACTACAATAATCAGGAATAGAAATAACTGTGGCTTCAGCATAATGTTTACGTACAACGTTTTATTTGCAGATTTTCATTTATACTACATAATTAAATAATTGCATTCCTGTTGACGCGCACTGTTAGTGTAACACATTTACACATCAGTCCTTGCAACACTATGAGGGTGAGGTTTCCACACTGATTCCACGGCCGTCCACTCCAGATAGTATACACTGAAACCTCATTATGCAGGATGGCAGTTGTAGTGTTCTTATAAATAAACGGCTTAGAAAGCAAACAGCAGCAGGAACGCCATCATAAGACAGAAGAGACCCATAGCCTCAGACAAGGCGAAACCCAAGATGGCGTATGAGAACAGCTGCTGCTTGAGGGAGGGGTTCCTGGCATAACCAATGATGAGGGAACCGAACACTGTTCCAATACCAGCACCTGAAATATTAAACTTATATTAGGCACATGCTGTGATATTTTTTCTTTGGATGAATACTATGCTACATACTATGCAAATTTTCTAGCTACAAAACATTAGAAGCTAGCTCACCAATAAAAAAAATCCACAGTATAAAAACTTGCAGTAGTCAATATGATTATCCACAAAATATGCATCATACAAAATCTAATGTTTTATCCATAATACACAATATACACTGTACATAAACATTACAAAAGTTATATCTAAAAGGCAAATAACATTAAGAATGCAATCATGAGACAAAATAAGCCCATAGCTTCAGATAATGCAAATCCCAGGATGGCATATGAGAATATTTGTTGCTTGAGTGAGGGGTTGCGTGCATAGCCAATTATTAAGCATCCAAACACCACACCAATTCCAATACCTGCAGGGAGCAATGAAGGGGGTAAGTACTGGGTTAGTATGATAATTCTACAGTCCATATGAAAATTTGGTTATAGATTAGGTAGAAAATACAGGAGTTATACAGTTCCTATAGGGATCCAATTAACTGACAATTTCATATTTAAGTTCACTTGTTATTAAATTTCATCAGTTAAATCTTTCATATTCTTAGGATTTATTCATGGAAATTTAATAGGACTACAGAATTTAATGGTCATTGATTCATGCTTATACCTTTTGGTCAATTGTTAATAGGTTTTAAACAGAGCATTATAGAACTAAAAACATGAATTAAAGAATGATCAATTATAAGACAAATTAGTCCATGTGTGATTTTAATGGACAGGTTGATAAAGTAATTATAATTAGGGTTTGCAATCTCCTCATAAGTGAAATATTGATAAAAAATTTGATACATCACAAGTGCCATGTTATGCAATCAGGGAAGATCCCATAGAGATAATTGATCATACTTCAATACAATATTCAAAGAAACACTTTGCTAAATGTAGATGTGGTTAGAATAGCTTAAGTGTGATAAAAAAATAATGCAAGCAAGTATTATAAAATTGTGATAGAACAGGACAGGGGAAAACCATGCCTTATAAATAATAATTCTGAATGAAAGACAGATTTGAGGACTTACCAGAACCAGCTACTCCCACCGTCGCAGCACCAGCACCAATGAATTTGGCAGCAGAGTCAATGTCCTTAGTTACAGAGGTGGTCTGGAAGGAGCGCACCGCCGACAGCTGAGCTGGGGCAGCGGGCACAATTTGTGTCTGTGAGGGGATTGCTGCGAGTGGTCGCACCAACGCTGTGTTGCAGAAGATCTGTCAAGAAACAATTAACTTGTTACAGCTGTTTTAGACATCTGACTAAAATCTAAACTTTCTTCAAAACAATTTCTCTATTTTAATAGATTTAGTTGTTATATAGAGAACTTAAAGCCTTTAGTAATCAAGAAGGGCTACACCCTAAAAATCAATACTGCAATGCAGTAAAACTCCATTGATTCATCATGTATGCCTCTGCTTTATCCAGTAACTTGAAATAACCTTAAATCTTCCTATTGTTATCTCACAAAACACATATTCATACTTGATTATGTAATTATATAACTCTCAAAGTGAAGGTTAAATCCAGAAGAATTTCCTTTGAAAACTAAATGCACTTAAAGTAAAACTAGTTCACTAGAGCCAGATGATAATTAAGCCGGTATTGCACTTTGCATCAGAACAGACAAGGTCATAACTTTAGATGTCACTACATATTTGTGATCAATGATAATCAAGTGAATTCTTCCTGAAATTAACAAAAATGAATAAATGTAAGGAGTACTTACGGCAGACCTGGCTGCAGGGGCGATCAGTCTGGCGGCAGACAGCATTTTTGGTTTATGTAGGTGCGGTGAGCGACAACTGGAAAAATTGTACAACTAGATGAGCTAAGTACTCCTTCCTACGAGGTCTCAGAGCCGAATGCGGGGAAATTAAGTCGAGATTTGACAGTTTGACCGACGAACGGCGTACAGTTACGTAATTTGGGAGTCTACGTAACAGAGACTAGAGGCCGCGAAATCAATAATATTATGTAGAAATATAGATACCGATACCTCTATGGATGCGATTTAATGAGAGCTACTCAATTATCCTACCGGCGAAATAATATCTTATGTATGTCCACGGCAAATGGCCGATACACCGATCCTACTGTGAAGACTAGTTATAAATTTAATCTTTATGACAACTTACAAAAACACAAATAAATATCTGCACTAGCACACACTTTAAGCCCGTATTTAGAGATTCTATCACTTTTTATTCAATGATGGCTTGTAAATTCATCACTTTTTCACGATTAGCTTATTCACAAAATTTTACCGCACTTACCAAAGAACACCGAGAAGGAGGAGACCGGCCTTTGGAATGTTCAATTTCTGAGTGGTCAAACGAATCGGAGTACTAAACCTCTAACGCCATTGGTCGATATGTTGCTGAGTTCCGTTCGGCGCAGCCAACTATTGATCAATATGCGCAGATGACAGATTCATTAAATACTTTTTTAAATACTATATTAGTATTCTATCCAAATATAAAAATTGTAAATATTTTTTATTAACTATTTAGTTTTTGTTTCCTATAACTAATTCCATAATTTAATTCTGGTGTAAGTTTTTAAAATTGATAAAAACTAAAACATAGATGAGTACGGTCTTGTGACTGACTAGTGAGTTACCTTTGGACGACATGGCCGTCTTTATGATAAACATCTGTAAATATAATGGCTGTGGCATAACATTTCCAAAACTAGCGGATCTGATTGAGCACATCGAAGATGTTCATATAGGTAAGTATCAAATATTTATTCCTATCTCCAATAAAATTGTGCATTTGCGGCTTGTAATGTAATCCGTGACCCTCCCTATATACGTCTTATCAATGTTTCCATGTTGTCAGCATTGATTAATATTTGCGTCAATTTTAATTTATTATGGGCAAAATTTAATAATAAACATTAATTGTGTGTACACGTAGAAGATTATTGTATAATAAGTTTAATGCGCATGTTTGTGCTTCGTTTCTGTCGTTGAGACTCTGTTGCAACATAATTATTTCGTGAATAATTAATACTAATATATGTTTTTTTTTGTTTTTCAGACTACGATCCCGCAGTTGTAGAACAAAAAGAAGCATCCCAGCCAGCATGCATTCCGCTAAGTTACGTTTTAAAATTTTTTACGGAGGCATCCAGGCGCGAGATTCAAAATGCCACCCCCGCAGCCGATGTTCGACGGCGACTTCTTTCGGCACCTAAGGCACCATCAGTACGAAGCAACACACCAACGGGTAAATGAATATGAATTATTCATTTTATTAAAAATATGTTCAGAAATATAATTGCTCACGATAATTTTGAAAATATGGTCTGATGTTCATACTTTATAGGTGGCGATTTTGTCGTCGCGGTAAGAAGAATAACTTCATACATTAATGATTTTTATTAAATCGTTTCGTGGCGTATTAGGGATGGACATTAAAAAAAATTATCGATGTTTTTTTCGATGTAATGCATCGTTTGGTTACATCGATGGTAATTCGATGTATTGAGAAATACATCGATGTTTCTTGAACATCGATTGTTTTAGGTTAGGCATTAATTAAAACAAAAACATGTATTAAGAAAATATTAATGTGCACTTCAAAACGATTAAGACAGATTTTTGGTCAGAAAATAAAATGTTTGATTTTAGGTTAGTTCTAGGTCTGAAATGCCGACTTATGACAATAAAAACGCACAGGCAGCGTACAAAAGTAGTTCTACAATCCTATAATAGCAGATTTTCCGTGATAATCCGTGTCTTTAAAATGTTTTTTGCACAGACTTGAATCAACTGTTGATACAAAGGTTATAATTTTTGTAGCTCTTTCTCACTTTCTTTTTTCAATGCTGGGGCTTTTGGAAAAAGATGATTACCACGATTAAAACAGCCTGGTACTTAACACAGTGGCATATTAGAAAAAACCTAATAATTCTGATTGAGAATCACGATTATGTATGAAATTGACAGTTGTCAGTCAAACCATCGACGATGCGCCATCTGATGGGATAAATACGCAGTGTGGATCCCCATTTGCGTATTCGATGTATCGAATGAAAAACATCGATATGTATTCGATGTTGAAGTATTAACAATACATCGGTTCAATACGATGCATCGATTCAATACATCGAGTGTTTTTAAAACATCGATGTATATCGTCCACCCCTATGGCGTATTGGAAAGCGAAATGAAATCTGTATTTTTCAACAATATTTACCCACTTACCCTGTAATTCATTTGTGCCATCATTAACACATTTTGGTGCATGAATTTAACTTTGTCATTGCGCTGTAACCGGATGTTGTAATTGTATTGACTATGTATTTTGTATCGATGTATTGGAAGACCTATTTAGTACTTTTGTATTGCATTATAAAAAAACAAAAACTATTGGAGAAAAAGCATAATTTATAAAGAATGATGCGAACCTGTATGGCCTAACCCCTCTCAATCATACTTTTGATTGTAGAGAAGGCCCGGCACTCCAGTGGGACGTATTTGGACTGATACAGATGCGATCTGAAAATCTTGAATTAGGGTTTTTTTATTCACTTAATTATCAATTTGTTTGCGTTATATTTTCCATAATTCGACAAAGTCTGATTGTTAAGGAACAACTATATAAAGACGATCTAAATGGGAAATAGGCATTATTTAAATGGAAGGAGTAAAATTATTGTAATGTAAGAGGCAAACAAAAGTGTGCGCCTCCAGATTTCATAAATATTGAAAGGCAGTTTTCCTTTAAATTACTTCCATTAGTTCATACCTTACCCTGAAGTATGAAGGGATTTGCTATTGCTAGCCGTTGCATCCTAAACATTACCCATGTATAAATGTTTTTAAATTGGACATCTTATGGAATTGACAACGCCTCTGACTTTTTGAAGTTCCGTAAATACTTCTAATGGGTCATATCTTCCTTTATTGCATTCTGAGGAAACCTGTATATCTGATAGTTTTTTACAAGTATTTTGAAAGTTTACTATGCCCACCAATCTGGTTTGCGGTCCGCATAGGTTACTTGCCGGGTTGCTACTGAAAGGTTGGATGATAGGCAGGCAGCCGATAGTAAAATTAGACGCGAATTAAATCTTCAATGTGACTGAAAAGCCCGTTGCGCTGACCTTATATAACTGTGGTAACTCACTGGTGGGTCTTTCACATGTGAGAGGTCATCTGTGTAGGTACCACCGCAATGTCTATTTCTCCCGTGAAACAGCAGTGTTAATGCACTGTTGTGTTTCGGATTGAAGGACATTGTAGCCAGAGCAACTACTGAACATATTGAGACTTAACATCTTATGTCTCAGGATGGCGAGCGCAGTTTGCTACTGTTTATGAGCGGTCGTATCGCTTTCCATCAGGCGAAGGGCTTGCTCGTCTCGCCATTCATTGAAATAAAAAAAAAAACCGTGATATAAGGATAGGTATAAGAAGGTACTATGATCCTGTATAAAAATCTATACATTTTACGGATTGCCTATTTGCTTGTTTTTAATATTTTGCTGAAATGAGATAAGTAGTCTCCTAATAGCTGCGACTGACGCTATGGTGGAATACCTGTTATACTGACCTTCATGTCCAATATCCTTCGCCTCTGCAGGCTTTATTTAAACTGCACTGCATTTACTATCAGGTCATATGTATTGTAAATTTTGTGGTTTTGTCCTGTCAGTATAGGACATGTATGTAAAGATATCAATCTTTTCGACGTTTCTTACGTGTCCTCGTTTCACGATACTTTTGATCTTTCTTAGGATATACCGGGTATCTCAAGACTGCTACCGAAAACGAAGCCGGGTGGTAGTTTTAGTGGCTACAAACACAATGCAATTAAAAATTTCGCCTAGAAACGCGACAATTTTTTTTTATGATTTTTTAAATATCGTCATTTTTGGGTGGTAAATCCATAGTTTTTGCTAAAATAATAATTTAAACTCTTTTATACCTTAGAGTATTTATAAATAAAAGGGTATATACTATTATTTTAGGAAAAAATGTATTTACCACCCAAATATGGCCATAGGAAAAAAATAACAAAAAAAAATTGTCGCTTTTTTTTTGCAACTTTTTCTGTTACATTGTGTCTGAAGTCGCTTAAACTACCACCCGGCTTCGTTTTCAGTAGCAGTCTTGATATACCCTGTATGTGATGTTAGTAATTTGACGGGAATTAAGAATAATCATTTTCTATATAAATTTTAAAGAATCTTGACGATTTCTTGAGTTAGGGTAAGCTATGATACATAATCGCTGTGCAATGCATGCCGTCCGCACCCATTGATTTTTAATTTGAGCTGCGGCGCAGTTCGTTCATGTTGGTAAACGTCCTGATTTGGTGGTATCGCCTCGATTTATGGTCCATTTCGATTATTAAGAACTAAATAATGGAATTGAGAAAAGTGTATTTGTATTTTGACACTAAAACAAAAGGACGTAGTAATTAAATCTACCCAGTATGAGGATTTGTAATATATTTGGCAATGCTCTTCAGGACGCTTTGTCGTGTGGCAACGCCCCGCGCATGTCAGTCTGCTTGCTCTTAAAATATTGATTGTATTGAATCGGTTCCGTAACTTTGTCGCCTGTCGTATTGGCAGTTTGATATGAAAATTGATATGAAAAAACATCGTCCTTATTCAAAGGCCTTTTAAAACTCTATTTTAGTTATTAAATGTTTTACCATACTGTTATATCTTTATATTTTGGTGTTCGGGCTTGGGCAAGGCTGGGTTTATATCAAACACAGGAGTCTTCTCTTTAGTAGGTTTTATTAATCAGCCATCTTACTAAAAACACTAGTGATGTCCATCTACAATCATTTTAATCTAAATCTAATAGGGATGTCCCAATATGCAACATCTCCCTTCTTTTAAAAATAAAATTACAACCTAGTTATTTATTATTATTTTTTTAATTCCTACACATACTTAACTAATTTTAATTTGTAATATAATCTGCCAAATATGCTGGCTTTCTAATAGTTCTTTTTGGCCTACAATTTCTAGTTTCAGTTCTTACATTTTCACTGTTTTCATTAAAACTTTCTAAATTTAAATTATCCTCAATATCTATATCTGATCTATTTGTAATTTGTTACATATTTTCCATTTGGAATTAAACTATTTCTATTTCTTACTATTACTCCTCCTTCTTTTGTCTTTACATAATAGGATCTTGGCCCCTGACCATATCCTTCAACTATTCCACTTTTATGAGGACCTGAGCTATCATCTTCTTTTATTTTTACTACTCTGTCTTTATTTAATATAGGTAATTGTCTAGTCTTTTTATTAAAATATTTCTCCTGTCTTTTTTGTTTATTATACAATTCTTGTTTATAATTCCTATCTTTTCTAAATCTAGATATATCAGGCATCATATTTCTTATTTTCCGGTTAAACAATAACTCAGCTGGTGTTTTGCCTGTATCTGAAACTGGTGTATTTCTATAAGTTAGTAATAAACCTTTATAAATATCTTTATTTTCATCAATTAATTTTTAACATTCTCTTTACTGTTTGAATATGTCTCTCTGCTAAACCATTTCCTTGATGGTGTTTAGGACTTATTATTTTATGTATGAAACACCATTCTGAACTAAAGTTTTTAAACTCAAATCCACTAAATTGGGTTCCAGAATCTGAATAAACAATTTCTGGGAATCCGTATCGAACAAATATTTCTTTTAAAAATTTAATTACAGTGTGAGCTGACATGTTATACAATTTTCTAATTTCAATAAATTTACTATACGAGTCGACTACTAACAAATAAGGATTACCTCTAATAAAAAATATGTCACAAGCTACAATCTGCCATTCTATTTGTGGTAGTTCTTTACAAATCATAGGTTCATTTCTATTAGCATTTTGATATTTCTTACATGTGTCACAATTATTTATACAATCTTCTATTTCCTTATTCATTGATGGCCAATATACAGATTTTCTTGCCAATTGTTTGCATTTACTTATACCTAAATGTGCATAATGAATTCTACTTAACATATCCGACCTTAAGCTTTTTGGTATAATTGTTTGACATCCTTTCAAATTCAATCCTTTACAATAATTTAATTCATCTCTGTAACTAAAATACTGTTTAACTATTGAATCAACTTGGTTTTTATTTTGAGGCCAACCTTCTCTAATATATTTTAACAATGCTTGTGATTCCTGGTCTTTGGAGGTCTCATTTATAATTAATTTTAATTTTGTATCTGTGACATTAAAACCACTCATAATCATAGCTACATGAGCTTCTATCTCTTTATCACAACCTTTTTCTGTATCTTTTAAATATGATCTACTTAAATGATCTGCAACAACTAATTCTTTCCCTGGTTTATAAATTACTGTAAAACTATATGGATGCAATGCTATTTTTATTCGTTGTAATCTAGCAGGACACTTATTTAATGATTTTGCAAATATAGAAACTAATGGTTTATGATCTGATTCAACTACAAATTTCTGTCCGTACAAATATTGATTAAACTTTTTACATCCAAACTATATTGCCAAACTTTCTTTTTCTATCTGACTATATAACTTTTCTGTCTCTGTTAATGCTCTTGAGCTATATGATATAGGCTTATCATTTTGCAATATAACTGCACCTAATCCATCTTTTGAAGCATCAACACTAAGTACTATAGGCTTATTAACATCAAAATATGCAAAAACTGGTGGCTCACATAAAACTTTCTTTAATTTATCATATGCATCTTGTTGTATCTGACTCCATATGAAAGGAACATCCTTTTTAATTAGCTGTCTCAAAGGTCCTGTAATCTCTGAATAATTCTCAATAAATCTAGATACATAATTAGTCATACCTAAAAATCTTTGAAGTTCAGGCTTTGAAGTAGGTTCTATCATTTTTAAAATACTTTCAGTCCTATCTGGATCAACTTCAATCCCTCTTTTTGACAAAATATGTCCTAAATATTTAACTTGCTCAACTTGTATTTGACTCTTCACCTCATTAAATTTAATGTTATATTCTCTAGCTTTCTGTAATACCTTCTTTAATATTTTGTCATGACCTTCACTTGTCTCATGATATATTAAGAAATCATCTACGTAAATTTCTACACCCTCTATTTCTGAAAATATTTCTTTAAACAATTTATGGAATATTTCTGGACTTGAATTCAAACCATAAGGCAAACGATTAAACATATACCTACCATGAGGTGTATTAAATGTTGTTAATTCTTTTGACTCGTCAGCTAAACATACTTGCCAAAATGCTGTAGTTGCATCAAGTGTACTAAAATATCTAGAACCTTTTAATTTACTTGTTATCTCATCTAATCTAGGCAAAGGGTAGTGTTCTCTCAATATCTGATTATTTAAGTGTTGTGGATCTAAACAAACTCTCACTGACCCATCTGGCTTCAACGTCATAACCAATGAATTGACATACTCAGTGGCTGTATGCACTTTACTTATAATACCTTTATTTTCCATGTCATCTAGCTCTACCTTTAATTTATCCTTTACTTTAAATGGAATTTGTCTACATGGTTCTACTTTTTCTACTGCATCATGTTTTAATTTAATTTTATATTCATACCCTTTAATTTTACCAATACCTTTGAAAACATCTGCATACTCTGTTAACAAGTAATGTTTTGTTACTTTGTCATGAACTAATTCTACTTTAATATTTGTCCGTTGAAGTAAATTTAATTGAATTATAGTCGGAAATCCTAATACTGGCTCATAATCATCTTTTGATATGTGAAATTCAATATTACAATTTTTTCCAGCAATTTCACAAGTTCCCTATATATTTTACCTACTGTCTCCAAACTTAAATTATTATAATTACTTAAATGTGGAGAAGGATAGTATTCCTGTATTTTCAATATTTCTTTACAACATTTTAATGACATTACATTACAGTCTGCACCGCTATCTAGTTTAAACTGTATTATTTTATCACTACAATCTTTAAATTTAACAGATTCATACCAACCATCTTCTCTCTTCATTATTTTATTCACCTTTATGCTGCCCATATTTATTGAATGTTCTTTTTTCTCCTCACCACTGTCTCCCTATGGTTCCCTGACTGCCTTTATTAGTGTTCTCTTGCCACACCTGATAGCAAAATGTTCTGGTTTTCCACATTTCAAGCATTTCTTGCCATAAGCTGGACAATTCCGAGGCTTGTGGTTGTATCCACATCTTGTACACGCTACTGTCTTAAATCCTTGACTTGTAAAGTTATTCCTTTTATCTGTCGGTTTCAAATTTTCTTGTTTCTTAGGCATGTAACTGTTAGAACTCTTTTCATATCTATTTTCTCCTTTTTTCCTGCACTGTATTGTTTGTATTTTTGGTTTATTTTCTATTTGTTTCAATTGTTCTTTGGCTATTTCAGCAGCTTTACATATTCCTGTAGCTTTTTGTAAAGTTAAATTTTGCTCCCTTAACAATCTTTCCTTTAATCTGCTTTCATATACTCCTGCTATAATTCTGTCCTTTATCATCCTATCTTTTAATTCGCCAAAGTTACAACCTGAGCTTAATTTCCTTAATTCTGTTACATATTTATCAATGGGTTCTTCTGGGTATTGATCTCTTTTAAAAAATATATGTGTACTAATGCTTTCATTGTCACTCGGCTTAAAATACTCGTCGAAACATGCTATCACTTTATTGTAGTTATTTTGCTCTTCCGTTGATAAATCAAATGTATTGTAAATGTCAATGCAAGCTTCACCCATTCAATGTAACAATAATGCAACTTGTACCTGCCCTGTATAAGCGTTTGCGCCCGAAGCTATTCTGTACAACTCGAACTGTTGCTTCCATTTCTTATATGTCTCCGCCGCTAGGTTTTCCAAAGGGTTTGGGGTTTTTAATCCGTGAACACCTTGTGCCTGTTGCATCTCGGAAGAAACACGTGTATCTTATTTTCCTTGTTTCTCTCGAATATTTTTTTTTACCGCCGTATTTTCTTTATCCTGTCCTCAGCGCCATGTTATATCTTTATATTTTGGTGTTCGGGCTTGGGCAAGGCTGGGTTTATATCAAACACAGGAGTCTTCTCTTTAGTAGGTTTTATTAATCAGCCATCTTACTAAAAACACTAGTGATGTCCATCTTCCATTGGCCACAACATCTTGACAGATGATTGTTGCAGTGTTTGTGGTGTACAAAATTTATTGCGTAAGATAATAAGCAATTAGGATGCCTGTACTCTGGTGCTGACACATTTTCTTCTGTTGCTTACAAGGCCAATGGCAGCACGGCATCTCTTGCCGCATATGTCGCAAGTGTTCGTGAATCGGGAACAGGGACAGCTGCTCTAGTACGAAGGTTTTTCCGCTTTATCGTATCGAGCCAGACTTCGTCATGCCTCCGCATCCCATCAGCAACCATTCTGCGCCACTCAGGTTTCTTGATGGCCAGATTTTCCCAAGTCCTGAATTCCAAACCAAAGCTTTCCATGTCCCGCTTACAGGAGTCCTTGAATCTCAAAATAGGACGCCCAACAGGTCTCTTAGCATTGGCAATCTGTCCAAGCATGACTTCATGAGGTAATCTATCATGATCCATTCGGTGAACGTGACCAAGCCAGCGGAGTCGTCTCTGTTTCAGAAGTGCCATAATGCTGTTACTGCTGGTGCGTGACAGAACTTCTTCATTGGTTATCCTGTCCCTCCAAGTAACTCTTAAGATTGTACGCAGACAGCGCATATGAAAGGCATTGAGCCGTCTTTCCTGTTTAGAATAAGTAGTCCATGTTTCTGACGCATACAGCAGGATACTAAGGACGCAAGTTTGGTAAACAAGGATCTTAGTTGACAAGGTCAGTTTGTTGTTGTTCCAGACCCTAGATGAGAGATGACCAAAGGTCGATGAAGCTCTTCCAATACGAGTATCTATCTCTCTATTATTGCAAAGATGCGATGTTGTGGTAGAGCCGAGGTAGCAGAAGCTGTCCACAACTTGCAGCGGCGCACCATCCAGGGTAATATCGGGTAACGAGTGAGTGCCTTGAACCATGACAACGGTCTTCTTGGTGTTAATACTCACTGAGAATAGTCTGCAAGCTCGACCAAATCTCCATACCAAATCCTGCAGATCCTGCTCAGAGTTGGCAACGGCAATTTCTTATGAGATTTTAATAAATTTATATTAAATAGTCTTCCGTCCCTTCTTGTGTGTAGTAGTACACCAATATTGCAATCGTTAAATGCCGCATTAAGCAAAGCTGAGAAAAAGATCCCAAAGAGAGTTGGCGCGAGCACGCATCCCTGTCTTACTCCACGTTTCATATAGAAAGCAGATGAAGAATCGCCGTCATAGAGAACCGAACCCCGCATACCTTCATGAAAAGCACGCACCATGGCCAGTAGGTTAGGTGGGCACCCAATTTTAGTCATGATCTTATAAAGGCCATTTCTGCTTACTGTATCAAAGGCCTTGTTTAAGTCCACGAAGGCCATGTATAGTGGCATCTGATGTTCCCGGCATTTCTCCTGAAGCTGGCGTAATGTGAATATCATGTCGATTGTAGAACGACCGGCTCTAAATCCACATTGCGATTCGGGATAAATTCTTGTCGCAAGAGTCTCAAGTTTTTTCAGAACCACTCTTGCGAATGCTTTGCCGGCGATGCTTAATAGTGATATTCCTCTATAGTTGTTACAATCGCCCCTGTCGCCCTTGCCTTTGTATAGTGTTATAATGTCCGCATCGCGCATGTCCTGAGGTATTGTGCCTTTATCCCAACAGCGTAGAAGGAGCTCAAACAAAGGATGAAAAACACACTCCAGCTTGATAATTTCAGCAGGTAAGTTATCGCGCCCCGTGCTTTTGCCCAACTTTAGACCATTGAGCGCATTTCCGAACTCCTCAAGAGTGGGAGGCTCGTCTAGTTCTATTAAAACTGGATAAGTTGGTAGCTGGTCCAAGGCTTCAGGATTGATGTCTATTGGTTCCGTGTAAAGATTCGAATAATGTTCCGCCCATCTATCGAGTTGTTGACGTTTATCTGTGATGAGTTCGCCATTTATGTCTTTAATTGCTGCACGTTTTCTTATAGTTGGTCCAATTGCGGTCTTGATGCCCTGATACATGCTACGCATGTCACCAATGTCCCTAAATTGCTGAATATCCTCACAAAGTTTGGACCAGTACTGATTTGCGCAGCGCCGAGAAATCTGCTGTAAATCGGCCTTGGCAGTGTTATAGGAGAGTTGGATCAGTTTGTCGTTTGGACAAATCAGAAGTTGCAACCGAGCACATTTTTTCCTCTCAATATAAGGGCGCAACTCATCTTCACTCGCAGCAAACCAGTCCGACTGGATTTTGCATTGTTTCCCAAATGTTTGAACATAAAGATTCAACGTCTTGTAAACGATCAAGACATTCCAGATTCAATTTATTCCCGATGTCCAAGGCAAATTTTTTATGTTCTTCGTCAAGTGTGGCTCTGATGCTAATCCTCGTTTTACCACAAGCCTTTCTGGATGAATGAATCTTTTTTGCTGTGAGACGTGTTTTAGCCGCAATCATAGAGTGGTCGGTGTCACAGTTCGCGCTATGATACGAGCGGGAGTTTAAGATATCACGGAGATCTCGTCTTCTAGTTATAATAAAATCGATTTGGTGCCAGTGACCGGAACGAGGGTGCTTCCAAGACACTTTATGGGCCTGTTTGTTCCGGAAAAAAGTGTTAGTTACACATAAAGAGAAAGAGGCGCAGAGTTCCAAGAGCCAATATGCAACACATACCTTTATATTTCTTCTTTATACTTCATATTAATATTACGAAAACCATCCGAATTCCTATTTTGATATGAATGATATGATGTTTTTCGTTCCAAATAAATAAATGCCACTTACTTAAACTAAATATTTGTTATCCATTCCTACATAAGCACAAATAGATTCCTAAAATAATTTGTTTTAATATGTATAGTATTACCAAGGACGGTCACATCCCACAATCAACCATCACACCACACAGGGACACTTAACAAATCGGATCTAAAACACAGGGGAAAAAAATGTATCATAATTGCGATTTTGCCAGAATTAGTCCACTTTGATAATCAAATCGAACAAAAATTCTAAATTAGTCTTAGCGTTCCCAGTTTTTTGGGGTGTCAAAACAATAAAGCAATTTAACAAACGCTAAGATAAGAAAAATTGACGAACACATATATAGACCGTAAAAAATATATTGTTACAGGCAGCGAGATGGACGAAGACGAAATGATGAGTCCGTCTGAGGACAGTAACGACTCATGGACCACCGTTGAGGAATACAGCTCGGAATTCATCCTGCGATATGGCGTCAAGTATGTTTAATATTCACTACATTTTTTTACTACAACTGTGGCAAAGTTGTACTACGTTACGACTAATGTAATGGGGTGTCGGGCTCGAAACCCGGGCCGGGGAAAGTGATATTCGATTTTATATTCCATATCAGCACGGAATTAGGAATTTGTGCCCGTTGTTTCTTGTACACGAGTTGTGTGTTTACCATGAGGCCAGAGCTTAATAATATCTTGTTAATTAGGGTTCGTTTGCATCAAGACATTAACTTTTATTTATAAAATATGGAACTCATATATTTGGTATCACAAAACTAAGGCTTTGACATGCTTAAAGTCAAAGTTGATGCAAACGGGACAATTTATTAGTCAGTGAATTTTAAAAAAGCTTTTGTTACGTCAGAATGAATGCAAGCGCATCGTCGGGAGCGCTAGGCCCCGCCGCCCAAGAGAAGCCTTTCGCTTGCCCCGTGCCCGGCTGCAAGAAGAGATACAAGAACGTCAACGGCATTAAATACCATTCTAAGAATGGCCATAAGAAGGACGGCAAGTGAGTGAATTTGTCAAGTATTATACTTTAATCATAGGTTGCCACTTTTTAATATTGCATTTTAAAGGAGGGATAAATTTTACATGTTTGTGTGCAACTGACTTTAAAAAAGTTCTCAATTTCACTGGATTTTGTTTTGTTTCCGCATAATACCGTCCAAAATTGATTTAAAATATTTTTCAGTAATTTTAATTAGATTTTTTCAATTTGTGCATTCCGATTTTCAATAATTCTTCTAAGGCAATTATAAATGTTTCTACACTGTTTAAAATGGTGTTATTCTTAGGAAATATCCCATTATGTCGGCACCGGATCATTACAATAAAAAGTATATGCCGGGACAAAAGAAACGGTTGACTGCTCAAGAGTACTTTTGGAAAAAATGGGTATTCTCTGCCACTTGATATTAATGTTGTATTAACGTAGACCTGTAATTATTATTATTAGTCATAGTTTCAAGTAGCAAAGTATGCGTAATCCTTACAGCAATGTACTTATTTGAAGTATTGGATATCAGTACAGTTACGCTCAAAAGTGTTACATTCTGATCGTTGTGATATAAGTGTTAAAAATCTATTTTCTAGGGTAAAAAAGGCCTACAAATGCCAATGCGGCAAAAGCTACAAAACGGCACAAGGGCTTAAGAGCCACTCCATCACTCAGCACATCACCAACCAGCCCTCCACATCGAGCTCGTCCGTGGACTCGGTGCGAGTGCACGCGCCCAAGATGGCCGGCCTCGTGGTCACCGCGTCGCCCGCCAGCCGCCCGCTCAACGTCGACAGCATCGACGGCAACAAGTTAGTGCGCATATACGACACCATCAAACCCAAGGAGCTGCCGGCCTTCACCATCCCCAAGCATAACCTCACCAATCTCAACATCTTGAGCGCCAACCAGGCTCAGATGCGCCACGGCATGCTCACGCCTGGTACGTCGGCCGAGACCAGCCCCGTGGAGAAGAAGCTCGACCGCTCGCCCAAGGTGAGCGTGCATAGTGCTCATAGTACTCACAGCGCCCACAGTGTTCAGCCTGGGCAGAGCTCGCACTCGTACCAAACGGCGCCGCCATACGCCTCCAACAATCCCAACTGATTGCGACCCAGAGGCCTCACTGAAACGAATTTAAAAGTCATTAGTTATAGCCACGAACGTACAGTTCCTATTATGAAAAAATGAAAAAAAAAAGTTATTTTTCTTTTGATACGTCTTTAGAGGTGTGTCAACCGCTTGGGGCTTTGAGTTTGTCTGCACAACAAATGGTTCCCTCCGCACCGCACCTCAAATGGTTATTTCTCAAAGATTTACCGGAAGTTATTTAAGTTGTTTGAGTTTGAGATTTTGTTGATTAGTATTTATATGTAATTTATTGGAATGCTTTGTGTTTAAGTTTTTTTATTTATGTGACGTACAGTGGGGTGTATAAGCGTCTCTTCATGTATTCGTCTCTAGTAGTACATGAATTATATCGACATAACTATCGTACGAACATTTGTACTTAATTTTTTTCACTATTGCGTGCGTGTTTTTATTGGAATTTTTCTATCGTCGCTGTTATTTATATATCCAAAAGGCTGTGCCCATCGATTTAAGAAATCGACATCTAGTTAGAACTATTTTCTGAAACATTGAAGGATAATTTGATTATTATAGTACATTTGTAAGTAAAATGTCACCAAGCATTACAGTCTTCCCGTTGCGGTCGACATAAATTTACTGGATATGTCAACACATTTTGTGTAACTTTGTCAATGTTAAAAGTTTTAATGTTCCCTTCGTGCCATCATTTTCTAACATTTGCGTACTTAAATGTATGTTAAACGTAAATTGCTTTACTTTTTAAATTGTTTCTAATTAACTTCTCACGATGTTAGATTTTTATAATTAAGTGGAAAATAACAAAAAAAAATGCATTCTTTCATTTTAAGCTAGAATAAAAAATATACTCGTAAATGTGATAATATATTTAGAAAAAAATACAAAAAAAAAACTGCTTATAAGCGTACACGTATATATAATAGTTGTTAAGGCTGACGTTTGACGAGGGTGTTTCGATGTTAGAAACTATAGAATATGTTGGTGCCTTGGTGTTTATTTTTATACCGTGTGTCTGTTATGAATGCGTATATCGAATGATATTATAAGGTACTCTCATTTTTCATATTAATATAAACGATTTATTTACTAGTTTTTTTAAGATCGACCCATACTAGCGGAATGTCAAACTACGCGACGCTTCAATTTATAAGTTAACATTACTATGTTTGTCACCACAAATTAAGTTGCATATTTCTATTCAAATATGAAAGCGCTATTGGCTTGCAGAAGCGCGTATTCCGCAGAAAGAATGCGTAATTGTGAATTGTTTATTTTATCATAGCAAAAGTAGCATTATGTTGAGCTGTTAAGGGTGAATTTCCTCTAGCACTTGTAGAAATACTACATACGGCATTTGATTCACCACCTTTGTCATCTTTAGTATGGGTCGGTACTTGCACTAAATTCGATTTGACGAATATACTTTTAAGCTTTGTAAAGTGTTCTGAAACATTTAATTTTGTATTAATTTAATATTTGCAACGTTTTTATCACTTTTCCGTTGATTTTATGTGATTTTAGAAATATCGCACCAATTTCTTTTAATTTACGCTTTGGTTAGAACAG
Organism: Hyles vespertilio; assembly: GCA_009982885.2. NCBI lineage: Eukaryota > Metazoa > Arthropoda > Insecta > Lepidoptera > Sphingidae > Hyles > Hyles vespertilio. Next base: position 16,417,153 of record CM042809.1, on the reverse strand, counting down.
CGCTAGTATTATTTTTTTTAGGTAAATCACCATTTTTTAATCAATTTCATTTTTTACCTATAAAAAATTAAGTTATTAGATATATTTTAAACGACTGTTGGTTATGCTTATATCTTTTCAGCATGTTTGCTATTTACGATGTAAATATTAGGCTTTTTTGGAAACGATGTTAATACGTAAAAACTTAGTTCTCCGAGATACTTTTGCATGGTTTTGGCCAGTTAGAAAGATGTGTTGCAAACTTTATTTTCTGTTTAAGTCTGACAATACGGTAAAATCTTATTCAGGATTCAAAATTATCCATGTTTAATGCTGGAACGAAACAATAAATTAATTAACCAGTTTACAATATTTAAACATAATAATAAAGAAATAAAGATATACAAATTGACAATAACATTTTACATTACGCAATATTTTTTTGGTCTTAAGCAAAGTTTTAAAATCATTTAAAATCAACGACAGTTTACTCATTGAATTATTGAACTGAAATTGGTAAGGTGCTAAGTAAAAGAAATGGAGCATTGGATGCGAGTGAAGTAAACGTAGTTTGGGCTGATTGTGAATGTTATGTAATGTGCCATTTGTCATATAACGTGAGTGTGTGCGTAGAAATAACACAAAATAATAATATTATTATATATAAATTATTATATATAAAACACTTACAAGTTAATTATAATTATAGGACACATAAGTAATTTTGCATATTATTTATTGTAAAACAAATAGCATCCACTCACTCATTTTCGCTTTTTTATTTACCATATTAATTTTCTGATTTGCATGGTCGTGTATTTCAATAAAAAAAATTGTGCTGGGATTCCTTTTGAAGCAGAAAAATTATAAAAGCATAATACGCACATACTCATCTATAAAATGTTCGCACTCCCCCTTAAATTTATACGGGACGACGCAATCATGCTAAAAATGAAATATAAAATAAAAATTAATATATGCAGTATTATTTTTCTGGGGGAGTGTACCTAGGACTATTTGGCAGTGGTGCTTAACGGGTAAAAAGTGTGATATTTGGATTAGAAAGTATGCATAGTGATTACCAAAGACAGATGACGTTTTCGAACGATAAGATATAAAATAAATCAAACAATTATTTCGAATATATTTAGTTATTCGAAGATATGGTAATGGAAAATTGTATTGTATTTACGTTTCGGTATCTCTGCAGCTATGAAGCGAAATTTTGTAAATACAATTATCGGAGTTCGATTCTCTTTAGCTAGTCGGCGTGTCTCATTTTTCATATAATATTGAAACGATTTGATTTTCGTACAATATTATCTTTTGTAGCCAAAGTTCATGATGTTTTTATAATGTGTCATAATTTGCATGGATGCAGGATGTGTCGCGTAATTTATTTGATGTAAAGTTCGTAATTGTTGCGAGAAAATATTGTTTTTTTTTTGTGAAACTGCTCATGTAATAAATTAATTTTCGTGTAGTTTCATATTGAACATTGTTAGTAATTGTTTGATTTAAGACTGATAGTTGGAATATTGATGTACGTCTATTTATTTATTTGAATAATGAAAGACATTTTTAAGGTGCATCCACACAATGCTAGCTTTGATTGTAAGCTGCCTTGTGTGTGACTGCCACTCTGTAATTTAAGGCACGTGGGTGCGTATTTATTATTGAGTTATTGTGTATACTTTTATTTCAACGGCTAATAACGTGGATTTTCATGCGATGTAGGTCCATTGATTTCTTATAATGCACTGTGAGTGGATAACAAGAATATTTATAGTTTTATATTTTTATTTAAATATCAATTCGCGCCACAAACTGGCAAATAAAGAGGCGATTTTACAAATATCATTTCAAAGAGAGCTTAGTTTATTTAACGCCTTTTTGCATTAAGATATGTTGACATTATCAATTTCTATAGATCATAAGACCTTCTATAAAGATGATTATAACTAGATAAAAATAACTATATAATCATTTTGCCATGTTTGTCGCTTGTTTCTTTTATTGAAGTGTAAATTTTTGAAAATAACAAATTGTTAAAAATATTCTTCGAAAGAGCTAAAGTGTTCTCAGAATTGTTGGTAAGCGTCAATTAAAAAGACCAATTTTGAAAGTTGTTGATAGAGATGGTAGGTTTGGATGCATATTCAAGAAATTGGTATGTCACTCGACTGTCAAAAATGAATATCGAGGTGCTCCCATCCAAGTAAAATTAACAAGTTTTCATTATGTTTATACAGTATTCAAATGTTGAAATATTTATGTTTCTGTCTATATTATATGTGAAGTTTCTATCATGGGAGCACCTATAGGGTTGTTTCACAGAATCGAAAGTTTCCTTTATTTTTCGTTGGAAGATAAAATTCTATTTCTATTGCTGAACTAACTGTCCGCAAGCGGTTGTGAGTATATTAAATTCTGTTACGTAGAAAAATGTTCATTGATTCTTTTCCGAATTATAAAAAAGATTATAAATTATCTCAATATATACATAGAAGACCTACTTTTGGTAATGAAATGTGAAAATATACGGAACACCTTGACTTCTGTTTCAATTAATGTGAATTTAATGTGTAGTATAAAGTGTAGAATTGAGACATGCTGTTTCTGTGTTTCTTCATTGCCCGTTTGACAGGGATTGTGGGCGGTAATGCAATTTCGATTATATTATTCATTATTACCATCAATAAAATTAAATAAAACGGCAACCGTAATATGATTGTTTTATTTACCTATATGATATTTACACGATAACAATACGACCTACATAAATTGCCAGACTGGAAATTGTAACCTGTCTTATGAAAAAATATATGTATACATTTACGTTCTTATTCATAGACAGTATTTAAACCTATTTTAGCTATCGAATGTTTTGTCTCCTTCAAACTTCCCCTTTCAACCTTCTCTGTATATATCTCAGACTAAATACTCTCTAGACGTAGCCATGCCGTGGCCGCACATGAGACAAATATATAATTCTTCAGTGTGACTATGTTGGGAAATATTCCTACTTTTGGTGGATACTAAGACAGGCCAACATCAGCGTTGCCAACCGTACCAAAATTGACCAATAAACGACAATATAATTATAATGTAATAGACTACAAGCCCGTGGCAAAAAGCGATGGGTCAAATGAACCACCAAGAGACCTATTTAGTAAGATACAGGGGCATAAAATAATAATATTCAGCCCTATGCCGTCACTTGTAAGCTGTCCGTCTCAGTGCAGATGAGACTTCAAAAGCATCAAGGAGAGGGGTTCATTTTGGTCATTTATTTTTATACGGCATTCCTACCATCGATAGGTCCATGAAAAATAATAAAAGAACACGTAGTGCCGTACAAAAATAGTGCGTCACAAAGTCGGAAGATCGTTAGATATTCCGGCAAATTTGTCGGTAAATTTGGTCATTTGATTTTAAACGGCATCGATTCCATACAGTCGCAATACCTCTTCTAAACCATTATTCCGCAACGCCGTACAAAAACCATGCGACAAGCGAGAAAAATCAGCGGTTGCAACCTACTCCCCTTCAGTGGTCCAGGAGGTGATTTGACACAACATGAGATTAATTTATTTTGAAAGTATTTTAGACATAGATAACATTTTTTCACATGCCGTACATTTTTTTGTGATCCAAAGGTTTGTAGAGCGGAAAATAACTCTCAAATAATCCATGTAACAAAACATACTTTAGGATGATATTTAGTATGATATTTACTGTACATCATTTAGACACTTTATTTGTATTTAATGCAATCATCTATAAAAAGTCAATGCCGTACATATCTGAAGGTTCACATTGATAAAAGGTAATAAACATAACAATAACTTATAATTATTAATTCCTTTTTTTAATTTTATTTGTCCGCAAAATAAGATGACACATATTCATGTTTCAGAAGGTGATCGAGAAGATGATTCAGTCGTCGATGAAGACGTTGATTCCGATACCGACTCAGTCGCTAATTCAGATATTGAATTAAAATTTGAAAGACATACCTACCTATTTTTTCATTTTTGTATATAATAAATCATTTAGTATATTTAATAACACAATTCAAAGTATATGTCCATGTTTGAAGTATATGAGATCGAAAAATTTACAAAAATACTAATACTAAGCTTGATAGTCTTTAATTTTTGGATATAATATACACTCAGTTTCACTTTAAAAGCTAGAATAATGATTTATACATGTCATCAATTATTCTCTTAAAAAATATGTTAATGCCGTGTAGTATCACATGACCATAAAGTACTCCTGAAATGGTGGTGCCATTTTAATCAGCCAAAAAATTATATTCTGCATTAAAATGTACGGCATAATTTTTTCTTCATTCGTTTACCTGAGAACTATTTAAAACAACAATAATATTTAGAAAGTTGCTGCATTTCACTAATCTACGATAATTTAAACTTTTGAAAACTCATATTTTATTTTCCTCTCAATTTCTTTTTAAACATTTTTTATTGAATGGCAATACTATATAACAATTGTATTTAGCAATATCATGTTAAAAAACAGGTTGCCGTACAGGATCAAATGACCTTTCAGCTAAGCTAAGCTTTAAAAGTCAAATTTATGTATACTTTCAAATTAACAATAATTTAGTGACGGCTTTTTTGAAATAGTAATTTTGAGTGCTACGTAATGTTATGAAACTGATGCCGTACTTTTTCAAATCACCTCCCGGACCACTGAAGGGGAGTGGATTGCAACCGCTGATGTTTCTCCCTTGTCGCATGGTTTTTGTACGGCGTTGTGGAATAATGGTTTAGAAGAGGTATTGCGACTGTATGGAACCGATGCCGTTTAAAATCAAATGACCAAATTTACCGACAAATTTGCCGGAATATCTAACGATCTTCCGACTTTGTGACGCACTATTTTTGTACGGCACTACGTGTTCTTTTATTATTTTTCATGGACCTATCGATGGTAGGAATGCCGTATAAAAATAAATGACCAAAATGAACCCCTCTCCTTGATGCTTTTGAAGTCTCATCTGCACTGAGACGGACAGCTTACAAGTGACGGCATAGTGCTGAATATTATTATTTTATGCCCCTGTATCTTACTAAATAGGTCTCCTAGTGGTTCATTTGACCCATCGCTTTTTGCCACGGGCTTGTAGTCTATAACATAAATGAGTAACTTACGAGTGAAATGTTATTCCACAATTTTTTCGTTCACTGCGGCTTTTGCAGCCTAAAAAACTACAACCCACCATTGCACATACACTATAGTCACTAATATTTGTATAAATTGCAGCTTTACACTATCCAAAACTATTAAAATATCGGAAAAACTGAATGACGTATATTTGTTAGACAAACTGAGTAGTTTGACAAATAAAAAAACCAGCCACGGTGACAAGGACAAAGAAAAAAACTCGCTGTCTCTTTTTCGCACACTAATTTTTAACTTGCGGTCTCACTTTTATCTTTGACGTTCCAGCCATGGCTACGTCTAGGGAGTATTTAGTCTGAGGTATATATGTATTTCTAATCTATGGTCTCCTTCGAACGAATTTTGAATTCAGTTTGAACGAAGAACACAAAACATTCGATTGCTAAAATAGGTTTAATTATCGTCTATGAATAAGGAATTAAAGGCCTTATAATCTGTATAGTGGTTATGACATTTGAATAAATCTTAGATTTTCTAGAGCTACGAGAGCGGATAAGAATATCTTAACACTAGCTGTTGGGCCTCTGGCATTTTCTTACATTGAACAAAGCCCAACAACTAAGCTTACATTACCTATTTTTTATGACAGTGATACTACCAAGGTCAAGCAGTTAGTTATAATGTAGTTTTAACGACCTTCAGCGAAGCTATCATTCAGATATATATTCATAAGATATAAAAAATATGTATCTATAGATAAAAATACTATACAAGAGAACTTAAGATTAAAAATTATAGGTATTTATTTTACAATTTTATTTATGGCAACATTCCTCTAAATCAATTTACGACGTCATTCATAGACAGATTTAAAATCTAGTTTAGCAAGCGAATGTCTTCCTGAATTTTGTCTTCCTCACTCAAATTGAATTCAAAAGTCGTTCCAAATCGACAAAACATTCGATAACCATGGGCGTAGCCAGGGGCCCTACTATATAAATCAGAAACGAAGTTCGAAACTTCGTGACGTTTTTCGTTTCGAAACCTACTCTGTAACACGAAGTTCGAATCTTCGGATCGAAGAATGAATTATTCCAATATATCGGCAATACGAACATTTGCAGAGTAGGTACATACGTATCGTCACAAACTTCGTTCGTCCGAAGTTTCGAACTTCGTTTCGGATGAATTTAGTAAATAAAAATGTAAATGTTCGGATTGCCGATACATTCGAATCATTCATTCTTCGATCCTAAGTTTCGAATTTCGTGTTACAGAGTAGGTTTCGAAACGAAAAACGTCACGAAGATTCGAACTTCGGATTTATATAGTAGGGCCCCAGGCATGAGCTCAGGGAGGGGCAGAAGTCTAAAATAATATTTAAGTAGCAAACTAACTAACCGGGGTGAGACAACGGGTATATTGTCTCACCCCGGTTAGTTGTTTTTACAAAAAGGTAGCACGCACCATGTATCTACAGGGTATATCAAGTGTGTTTCCGAAAACGAAGCCTGGTGGCAGTTTGAGTGACTTAGACACTATGCAACTAAAATTTTTGCAAAAAACGACGACTTTTTTTGGTACTTTTTTTCACCGACCTATTTGGGTGGCAAATACATAGTTATTTTTCTATAATAGTAATATACACCCTTTTATATTTAGAGGTGATATGGTGCGCAAGGGCTTAAATTATTACTATGGATTTACCAGTTACAATTTTAAAATATCGTCGTGTATAGGTGATACACGACGATATTTTAAAAATAACAAAACAAATCGTCCCATTTCTTGCAAAAAAATTAGTTGCATTGTGTTTATAATATTGTCACGGATACTCCTATTTAGTGGTCATGACCTTATCTAGGTGCTACGAGTACGCGAAATCGGTCCCCGAGCTACCCAACCTTCCCTTCCGTAACTGCAGTATCCACTCCTGCAGGCCATACTCTCCTTTCCTATAACATCCTCTATCCACAAATCCTATTTCCTTTCCCCGGTTGATGGCAGGCTGCATCATAAACGCGAGTCAACCCACCTACCAAGCTTGGCGAGTAACGGCAAATACCCCCAATGGCGACACAAACAGAGACCAGTCCCCGGCAGTCCCACTATTTCTGGCTATGACAGGTGGTAAGGTGAATCCGCGGGTTGGCCCCGGCTACCAGCCCCAACGACAACTGGCCCTGGTAACACACAACATATGGAAGTTTAGGACAAACGAGAAGATTGTCGAACTGGAAGAAGATTTGGGAGGGTTATACTGGGGCTAGCAGGCTTTCTGTAGACAGAGGGAAAGGAAATCTTTGCGATGATCTCTTTTTTCCAGAAGCCGCCTCACAGGAAATGGACCTGGCTGAGTCCTGGCGGTTCTATGAGAAATGAGATAGATTTCATCTTGACGATGAATAGACGGATGTTCAGTGATGTCTCTGTAATCAACAGGGTGAAAACCGGCAGTGATCACCGAATGTTTAGGGGCACATTGAATATCAATGTCCAATTAGAAAGGCGTCGCTTGATGAAGTCTACGCTCCGACCTACTCGCGTCCATATCCAAAACCCCGAGAGCCCGAGGTGAAACGACCTTGAGTTGACAGGTCGCTTAGATTGTCTAAAAGAAAACCTTACAGTGGACGAGTTAAACAGCGGTTTGCTAGAAGCCGTCCATACGGTGGGATCTAAGTATTTTAGACCTTGCCGTAGAGATAGACTACAAAAACTCTCGATCCACACTCTTGACCATGAGGTCAAATAAATAGCCAAATGTCGATCTTTGACGCTGCAGTCTTCCGATGACGCCGAAGCATATCGGCGGCTCAATAGACGGATCTGGAAGTCCTTGCGACACGATGTCCGTGCTCACAATACTGTGAGCATTAAGGAGACAATTGAACGGAACGGAGGCTCCAAAGTGTTTGCAAGAGACTTGTCTATTGGGCAAAGCCAGTTGTCTAGGCTGAAAATGGACGATGGCCGCGTGGTATTGACGAGGGCAGAGGTATTAAGAGAGATCGAGAGATTCTACGGAAAGTTTTACACCTCGTTTGCCGAACCTAATGTTAGCTCGGACGAAGACCCGAGAGCCGAGTTGATCCGACACTTTAGCGATGATATCCCGGACATCAGCTTGTGTGAGATTAAGATGGCCCTCAAACAACTTAAAAACAACAAGGCGCCGGGTGAGGATGGAATCACTTCAGAGCTTCTGAAAGCGGGCGGAACGCCGATACTGAAAGTCCTTCAGAGGCTCTTCAATTCCAATCTCCTCGAGGGCTCAACGCCGGAGGCATGGAGCAGGAGCGTGGTGGAACTGTTCTTCAAAAAAGGTAATAACACTTTGCTGAAGAACTACAGGCCCATCTCGCTCCTGAGCCATGTCTATGAGTTGTTTTCGAAGGTCATCACAAATCGTCTCGAACGCAGGTTTGATGACTTCCAGCCTCCGTGTTCGGAGGCCGGTTTCCGAACAGGCTTTAGTACCATAGACCACATCCATACGCTTCGGCAAGTTATACAAAAAAACGAGGTATAAAACTTGCTGCTTTGTTTAGCGTTTGTGGACTATGAGGAAGCCTATGATTCGATTGAGACCTGGGCTGTGCTATAGCAGCGGCGTGCACAGGATTATGACACTGGGTATGCGGCGGAGTACTCGGTCACAAAAACTTTTTCTTTTATAGTTTTTTAGCATAGCCACAGCCAGGCGACGGATCTCTAAGTCGGAAACCATGCCAACATAACAAGTCTTAGATGTATTACTATTCATGTCCATCTTCTACGGCGACGCAGACAAAACAGCGATCGATCGTCGCGGCGGAAGAAATTCTAATAAAATTCAAAGTAAAATAAAAAAAAAACTCACCTAGTCAGCTTTCAATTTTCACATATTCAAGGTTCCGGTTAGTTGAGATTACTATACCTATCCCGATGTAAATAAACGCAAGATTTCGGCCACCTCATTCATTCATTTGATAAACATACATTTTTAACACAAACCTCGCAATCAAATAACATTTTAAAAAATAAACAAACACACTAGTAAAAGCAAATGACTACAATTAATATCGAAACTTCGTAATAAACTGTTAGGTAAATGTACACACTTTCAAACGTTAAAATGAAAAATCCGTTAAGAAATCTATTTTTTTTTTACAAACATACTAGTATAAAATAGTAAACAATGCAAAAAGTCATAAAAAAAGCAAAATGGCCCCCCCGAAACACAAAACATTTCTATTTAAACAAATAAAACCTTACTAACCAAAAATGCATAATGTGCATAGGTGATTTATTAGATTCCAGCCTATTAATTTTACTCGGATTATAGGCAACGAACATTTACGATTACTCCCGACAACTGCCGAACTCCCGAGGCCTGCCGCAGGAGTCGCGGCTTTCAATATTCATGGGTGTGTGCGTTTGCGACTGTGCACGGACACCAAAATTACTACACACATGCAAACAAATGTAATGCGGGACGCGGCGGCATGACTTGGTTGATTAGGTACATTAATTTGCTTTGCAGCGCCTCTTGCTTTTCGCGTGGCAACCATAATGTTTGCGTGATTGCAAATAGGTGCTATTTATAAAATATTGGGCGTTTTTAAGTTATTATATTTTGTTTATTCATTTATTTACTATAAATTAAAGTCATCTAAAACGTACGAACGTTATAATAAAATATCTGTGAATGGCAAGTAAAGCACTGCATTTCTGCCTACAAGGAGTGCACGCCCCTGTGCTATAGTCTCTCCAGCGGTTCCACATCGACTATCGGTACATCAAAGTGTTGAAGTGTATAAACAACAATGCCAGAATATCGGTCCGAGTCGGTCGATCAGAGCACGAAGGATATTCCACTATGATCAGAGAGGCTTCAAACAGGGAGATTTCATATCTCCGAAACTCCGAAAACGCCTTCAAGCTCTTGCAGAGGAAAGGATTCGGCATCGGCATCAATGGCGAGTATATCACTCACCTTCGATTTGCTGACGATATTGTAGTCACGGCAGAATCGCTGAAAGACCTTAGCACTATGCTCGAAGAACTTAATCGAGTCCTCGTAACAGGTGGAACTTACTTAAAATGAACTTGGCCAAACGAAGATCATGTCGAATGTCCATGTTGTGCCTACCCCATCGGAGTTGGAGGCTCGACTCCTGAAGTTTTAGACGAATATGTCTATTGAGGATAAAGCTGAAAACACATTGTAGGTTTTTGTCTTACGCATAGAGTAAAGAGTACAAAACTATGGTAAAGAGCACATCTTACATGGTTCGTACGGGTCGTCAGAGGGCCCACGTACGTTTTTATTTTTTTAATTTCATTGACAAAGGACGGTTTTCTCGTCTGCCAATGACTAAGCTTTTAGGGATGGAAGAGTCGATTTTTATGTACTCTTTATCTCATCTCTATATAAACAAATAAATAATATATTTTATTAAATGAAATCAATCCTAGTTGGCGCTTATTATAAACAGTTCTTATCTGTGATAACCTGTGGTACTATCACATTCGAGTTTGCAACTGTTTTATTGTCAAAAACAATGATTCAATTAACATAAAATCACACATCAATCAATTATATAATACTGTGATTGATTAAATTCTGTACACAAACATAGATTACATATTGAGAATAAATTTACTGTGGAAAAATGTTAAGCAACAATGCCGTGTACACATATTAGAAATACTTATGTATAAAATGTGTGAATTCCAAAGTGGGCAAGATCGTGTTTCGAGCACACGTCTTGTTCTTGTTGTCTTTTTGAAGTGAAAACTTCTTTAGCGGCGTTGAGCACTTTTCTGTAATGGGTATAAAATCTTAAACTCGCGTCAGGACACGTGACCTGATCGAAAAAGCGTAGGACGGATGGAGAGTAGACAGCTATCCTTTCATATTGTAATACTAATCTATGAGCTATCCCCTCTCTACAGCGCGGCGAAAATGTATGCCTGGGCCTACTGTTTCGTTTTTTTTTTATATATTTCTACTACCAGTGTCATTTTAAAAGAAAACAAAAAAGAGACTACCTGAAGACAAATAACAAGGTTAACTTTTTCCTATTATAATTCCTAAAACAGCGCGTGTATTTTGAAATTTTAACATCAATAACTTAATATTTGATTGTATAAAAAATTACTCCGTTATCTTTAGTATGATACTTTATTATCTTTAGTACAAATAGGTACTCACTATTTGTTCCCATACTTCTTACTTTAAGTGAGCATATTTGTATTCTTTACATTTAACATTATAAATAATTTCTCTATTACGCACATACTCTGATTGTTTTTCTTCCATTTTTTAAATGAACGCACAGACGAACTTTTGGCTAATTACTGATAATTAAATAAATAAATACACTTAACAGTCACATACATAGTCCTGACCCCACATTAAGATCAATTAAGTGTTGTGTCGTGGGTATCGGGAACTACGAGAGACTTTTCGGTCTCTCAAACATCCAGACCCGAGACCAATACTTACTGGGTCTCACAAACATTTGTCTCGGTGCGGGGCTCGAACCCGTGGCCTCTCGTTTCACAGGCGGCGTCTAACCAACTGCGCCACGCAGGCTGTCAATTACGTCCAGTCTAGTATTTACAAACAACTGGTCAAAGAACTGCGGTGTTTATTTCTGTTAAGTCAAGTAAGATTACCAGCAACACCTCATGTAAATAATTAGAAATGTCCAAATTGTATTCAAAATTTTTAAATTGTATGCAGATTGAATGAAGCAAATTATGCCTTGTATGTATTATAAAATCTAATTTAATTGTAAGTTTTAAGAAATGTCATATTAGTTTGGCTTAAAAAGCTGGTAGCCATATTTACAAAACCTATTTTTGTGTAAACTCAAGTTTGTCCACAATCGCAAATCGCTCAAAAGCGCTGTGGTGCACGGAGAAATTGTTATTTTTTTCTCTCTTCAAATTTCATTACATTGGACATTATTATCATTACTACTATTGGACTACTAGTATAAATGTACATTGTATAAATTATAAAAGAATATTTTAATGAAAGCGTTGTAGATATTTTTTACTTTCATTTCTAGTTCCTAATTTCACCACTTGTCAATTTATGTTAGTTGCGCTGTATGTCTCAGACGTTTTTTGTTTTAGTAGGTCATGCCCTCGAATTTCGACCGACAGTGTGCACACAACAAAAGAATCTATTGTTCAGATCGCTGTAAGACGCGTTGCTCTAGTATTTATGGCCGCTTCTTTACTCTATGCGTAAGACAAAAACCTACAGTTTGTTTTCAGCATAAGTGGTCCGGTGAGGCAGGTCCAATTTCGAGAGAGTAATCAATCGTTGATTCCAACTCGGTTGTGCAGCGTTCAGAAAACTACGCGATGTCTTCTCTTCCAAAATAACTCAGTGCCTTAAATCGAAAGTCTTCGATAGTTGTATATTGCTGATGACATACGGCACCGAGACGTGGCCTCCCACTATTGGCCTTATTAGGAAGCTCAAAGTCACTCAACGAGCTATGGAGAGGGCTAGGGTTTCCCTATGCGATCGAATCGGACATGAGGAGATCCGAAGGAGAACTAAAGTAACCGAGATAGCCCAGCGGTTTAGTAAGATGAAGTGGCAATGGGCCGGGCACATAGCGCGGAGAACTGATGGCAGGTGGGGCAAAAAAGTTCTCAAATGGAGGCCACGTAGTGGAAAGCGCAGCATAGGCTCTCCACACACAAGGAGCACGAAAGACAAGACGACCTAGGAAAGGTCGGGGGACGTCGCTGGATGCAGGCTGCCTCCAACAGGTCTCTGTGGAAATCATTGGGTGAGGCCTATGTTCAGCAGTGGACTTTTTTTGGCTGATGGATGATGTGTTTATAGTCACTAAAACTAGCACCCGGCTTCGTTTCCGGCCGCAGTCTTGTTATACCCTATTATGTATAGTTCGAATTGACCAAAATATTTTCTTATTGCTCACCTTCCTATACCACAAAATCTTACATCTAATGTGTCTCTAACTTCAGCCGTTTGGGCTCTGGGAGTATCCATTTTGTTAATCAGTCAATTTAGAGGTTTATATCTATCCATAGATAGTATTTTACTTAGATAATTTATTTTTTTAGGTTTTGTTAGGTACCTTAGAGGCCAAAGCCAGGGTGGGGGCAAGTGCCCCACCCTGCCCCACCGTGGCTACGCCCATGGCGATAAAAACATAGATTTTAAAACTATAAATAAAGCTGTTAGTGTTCAACAAACTAACAGAACAGAATACAATTTGATTAACCTAAAAGTAGCACATTTTAGCATTGGAGAGATTAAAGTCTCACTTTATTAAGTTTTCTTCAATCACAGCCAACTTATGTCTATCAGTGACTGAGTGATATAATCATTGATCACGTAGAAAACTCGATAAATCCGAGAGTGGGTTATTTTTCACTTCCTGGTGACTAGTTGTTCTAGCAAAGCAGTGATCTTGGCTTGTTTCGTAACCTCGTGAACGGGACACTTCTGTTGCAGGAACAGGAGGGCACTTTCGTCTTTCTGCTCGAAAGCAACCTCCGCTGCTTCTTCGTAGTATCTGTTGAAGTAAATTAAAATTAATCACATTGTCTGACTGTCCCTTATTTTTCATCTAAATAAAAAACTAAAATTGATTGGGTACTCATAGCGGAAAAATACTATTAATATTGTTTGAAGCTTGCAGTTTACATGGAAAGCTGCAACGTTGTATAAAAACTGGGAAATATAGAATCTAGGGCTTCTGATTGCAGAGGTGGTCCGATCCCTGCAGTTGGACGTATATGGGCCTGGTACAGTACGGTCCTACATAGTTGACTACCAAGAAAACGATGGCAAAAGCTGTTCAATCAAAATAAAATAATAAACATCCGCATAACATAATCATTTTTTGCCTAGGCCATACAAAAGAGCTGATCTAAAGGCGTTAATACACAAAACGTTCGTAAAATATCGCATGTGTACGCCACACACCGCACTCAACATGTAAAAAGTATTAAGGAAGAACTATAGAATTTACGATATAAGATAGTCTCTCAAATATAACTTACCCAGCTTTCACATAGTATTTGACTTTGATCTCCTCCCTGCACCGTGGCAAGTACTTCAAGGCTTCATCCCTGTTCTTGTACTTGATGCAGGCGTCGACAAAAGGCTCGTATCCTACGGGAGACTTCTTAGATCTGGAGAATTTATCCAGCTCCGTCCAGTCACCTTTCTCTGCCAGCGTCAGGATTCTGAGCCACCAATATCTTCGGATAAGATAAATAAAAGATTATATACATAGCTACAATATTTCGATTAAAATGTGGTCAATAAAGTATGGTAACATACAATAAAATATAAAAATGTAAAAGTAAGCACTACCATTAGGTATACCGTAAGTATTGATGAATTAAATATATTAGTGTTTACAAACCATATTAATTATGTATATCTCAAAAATTCTGATTTGACTGGCCATTGTAATTTTTATTTTACAGTGGTTATTTATTTTATGCGCCTACTTCCCTTTCTCTGTACGAACCACGACCCAAAGGTTGCCCGGAAGATAATGCCTCACGCATTAAATCCGCCATTATAAATTGTATAAAAAGCATAAATAAAATACTAATTGTTTGTCTCTTAACCAGCCTGGTGAATTTCAAAAAGTTTATATTCAAATTATAGGCATACGAGTATATCCATTAATTCATTAAATATTTTCATTTCATTTCATTTCATTTCATTACCCACAAGGTAGTCAGATGACCTGGTAAAGGTCGCGGGACGTCGCTGGATGCAGGCTGCCTCCAACAGGTCTCTGTGGAAATCATTGGGGGAGGCCTATGTTCAGCAGTGGACTTCCTTTGGCTGATGGATGGATGGATATACTATATACCACTGTGGGTACATTACCTTCTATCCGGCACCTTGTATTCAGACCTGAGTTTGTCTGCCAGCTTGATCTCGCCCTGGTCGAGGAGTTTCTTCACGGTGTCCTGCAGCGAGAGGCCCACGAAGCTAGTACCGTACGTCTCTTGCAGGCTCGACTGGTACTTGCATAGTTTACGAGCGTCTTCGCAAATTACTACCCCTAGAAACATCATTTAAGTTCATAATGATTTCATCGATAAAGGCTGGCGTTTATGGTGTTAGAATTGATAATGTGACAAAGACTTAACATTAGGAAGGCGCGTATACAGTGTGGGCCGTACATACAGACGAACGCACATCGTGAAATGGAATTAAAGTAGCATTGGTCCGATGTTATTTCGCCTGGACACCCGCGACAGGTCGAAATTCGACATTCCAAATAGTATAATGAGAATTATTGTTACTTCAAATTAACTTTACCACCTTGTTATTTTTGAAGCCTTCGCTAGCTCTATATTTCTCCTATTGCTATTGTCCCCTCAGAATTTGTAAACAAAGAAACTGACCATATATTATAACCATTTTTCACATCTAAAATTACATACAGAAAATTGACTGTACAGTTTCCTCTATAAACGGGTAAAAAAACTAAAAAAAACTCACTCCTTCATCGATTATCTTAGATTGTATAAAAATATCAGCCTATCGCCTTATTAAATCAGAATCGCAAATCGCAAAATAGCTTACTTGACTTGCTATTTGCGATTGATTGATATTTCCCACCCGCACTAGGCCAGCGTAGTGGACTATATGGTCTAACCACTCTCAATCATACTTTCGATTGTAGAAGAGGCCCGTGCCCTGCAGTGGGACGTACATATATGGGCTGATACAGATTGCTATTTACTCAGTGTAGAAGCACTGTTGTGTTTCGGATTGTAGCCAGAGTAACTACTGGACATATTGAGACATCATCTTATGTCTCAAGATGGCGAGCGTGGTGGAATGCCAAGCATTGCTTTGTGATTCGAGGCGTTGTTTGGTTCTGCTACTGTTTATGAGCTGTTGTATCGCTTACCATCAGGTGAACGGCATGTTCGTCTCGGCATTTTTTGCAATAAAAAATCTAATGTTTTCTAAATAAAGATTAATCGCCTACTGTGTATTGATTTGTCATCATTTACCAAAAAACTATATAAATTAATTTCATTTCGCGATTTAAAATCTACTGTGTGAAACTGAGTTCTATAGAATATTAATGCCAACAGTAATTAATAATAAATAAATAACACCCAACAGTCACATACATAGTTCTGACCCCACACTAAGATCGAGTCTTGTGTCGTGTGTATCAGGAACTACGAGAGACTTTTCGGTATCATAAATACCCAGACCCGGAAGAAATATTTGTGGGCCGCACAAACATTTCTCTCGGTGCGTGGATCGATCCCGTGGCCTGTCGTTTCACAGGCGGCGTCTAATTAACTACGCCGCGGAGGCTGTCAAAAACAGTCTAGGTGTAGCATACATATTACATACCCATATCATGCTTGGCCTTGCGATACGCCTCCCTCGCAGATATAAGCGACGCCTCGGCACTACCGGCGTTGTGTTGTCCGACCGCGTCGGCGAGGTGCGCACGCGCCTGCGCGGCGAAGCTGTCCTCCTGCACCCACACCTGCCGCAGCGCCTCGCGGTTGTGCGCGCCGCAGTACTTTATGTATAGCGCGTGGGCGAGTGGGAACCCGCGGATTATACGCTGCAAGGATGCAGGAGTGTCTGGGTGTATTGGAACTCGGGTCACGAAATATATTCTGTGCTCAGGTGTTGTCAAAAATGGTGTTAAAATGATATTCTACCGTAAAAATACTAATCAATTTATGTAGTAAAATTATGAATGTACTTACTATAAGGGGTGTTTATTTCTCTTTTATCTTTGTTATAAAAAATAAGGATAAATAGACATAAATCCCCTTTAAAATTTATCAAGATTACACAATTAATTTTCTTGTTTTAATATAACTGAATATAAGTAAATCTCAGAAACTAAATATCATATTTTTTTGTCCTGATTATTTTCCATAGTTACAGTAAAATGTCAAAACTCTATTAAACGCTAAAATGTCACCCGTCTTTATGCAAAAAAAACTTACTTCAAACTCATGCTTGCCCATCTTTTCCTTGAGATGGAGCAGCACTATATACACCAGGTCTGTGTCGCCGCTGTTGGTAGCCTTCAGAAGGGCGGTAGGACCCTCCCCCAAGGATAATAATAACTGAACTTGCTGCTTGCTATGGGTTTCGTACTCCAAGATCTATGGGGAATAAGATGGTGTGTTTGTGACATCTGTATTGTAGCGTTTGTATCTTGTTAACAGGCGTAAAATAAACATAGTGTTAAAAACAGAATGGTCTGTTGTCAATGGTAGAAGATGCATCCAGAGATGTTTTTTTATTGCAAACAGTATGGTCTGACGGTAAGTGAGTACCGTCGCTAATAAACATCTAAAACCCTGGGATCGTACGTAGGTTAAGCGCCTTGAAATCACAAAGGAAATTACGAAAGAAAAGAAGAAAAATGTTATTAGACTTACAACTATCTTACTAACAGGGCAAAACAGGGCAAAACTTCTCAGATCTTCCAGTTAATTTTAAAACCACTCACTTTAATAGCGAGGGCCTTTCTCCCCTTTTCAGCCGCCTTCTTGGCGATGGCGGTGTACATGATGCCGGGCACGTTGCGCAGCTTCTCGCCGATCTCCCGCGCCGCGCTCTCGTTGTCCAAGTGAGGTTGCGTTACCTGAAAAAACAAAAATATGTTCTGAAGTATTATTCGAAGCTAAAGATTAAAGTCAATTAAAAGGGAATTAATTGTTGGAGGCCCTGTACGCAAGCACTATTGAATTTCGACGCTCTATATGTGTGCATCTGTACGTTCGTACGAGCGTAGTTGTATACGATCGCGCGGACGTGCGTGTGTGTGTGTGTATGCGGGTTTGCATGCGTTTGTACGCACAGCACGTGTGCGTGCGTGTCTATGTATGTATATGCGTGTGAATGTACCTTGTAGCAGGCCCAGTGCGCGAGCACGCGGGTGCGTCCGTGCGGCAGCTGCAGCGCGGCCGCCACGTGCAGCGCCAGGCAGTGCAGCCGCCGCCAGATCAAACGGTCCACCACCACGCTCGCTGACAGATGCTGCAGCCTTAACAACGCTTAGGAAACTATTGCATCGAAACAACAAAATAATATGCAGGGTATATCAAGACTGCTACCGAAAACGAAGCTGGGTGGTAGTTTCAGTGACGTCAGACACAATGCAATTAAATTTTGTGCAAAAATTTGTGACGATTTTTTTTTGTAATTTTTTTTCTATCGTCGTATTAGGCTGGTAAATACGTCGTTTTTTCTTAAATAATAGTGTACACCATTTTATTTTTAAAGACGCTATGGTACGCAAGGCTTTAAATTATTATTTTAACAAAAATTATGGATTTACCACCGAAACTCGACGATATTTAAAAAATAATAAAAAAATTGTCGCTTTTCTTTGCGAAATTTTTAGTTACGTTGTGTTTGTAGTCACTAAAACTACCACCCGGCTTCGTTTTCGGTAGCAGTCTTGAGATACCCTGTATATACATAGACCCCTTAATTCCCCTTATTAGTAATATTCGGTCCCTAACGTGATAAAAGAGTTGAATTATATTGAAATTTTTATATTTTATTACAATAACTATAAGGTTTGAAAGGATACTGCACGGAGGTAAGTGGTATGGCCACTTTTGGATCTCTGATGGCATTGAGGACCCTCAGTAGATGACAGGTCTTCACGTAGAGGTCCGTCAGTTCCGCGTCAATTAGGAAACACTTTCCGAACTGGGCCGCTCTGATGAGCATCTTCTGGACGTCAGGGTTGAACTCGAATGATGCCGCATCTATACAATCTTGGACAGCTATAGCCAGATTTGGTTTCACCAATTTTATGTACTCGTCTGCTCTGTGACTGCGTTTCTATAAAATCAACAAAAAATCCATATTAGTCATGTCCGAAGGCTGTCAGTGACATGACCTACAATGTTGTTGGATGATGTAATGCTCAATTTTTATTACATCAATAAAAATATAAGAATCAATATAAAAAAATATATAGTGATAGCGTAAGACCAGAATAATTAACCAAGATCTACCGCCAAAAATATCAAGAGACGAATAGACAGCCTTTGTAAAACTGCACGCATAAAAAGCATGCTGATATCTTAAAGTATAGGATAAGCGTAGGCAGAAAATCAACCGAACAGTATTCTTACCTGAAACTGTTTAGAAGCCTCGACCAAATACGACGCAGGTGCAGTACTATTGATCCTGAATATCTTCTCCACTACAAGCTGCACTTTTTGCACGAGTTCGTGCGTCATCTCGGACACGACGCGCACGCAGTCCATCTCCTGTATGAGATGGAACGGTCCATCGTATGGGTACGCTATGGAGTTGCCTTTGGTACCGTACATGCATAGTGTGTCGTCCCAGTGGGCCACTATCGCTTGAGATCCACACCTGACAATATAATTTAGAGATACGTTTCATAATAAGTAAATAAAAAACACAACAGTAAAAACATTGTTTTTGCAGAGACTTTTTAGAAGTCATTTTATTTGTTAAATATTTATTTTATCATTTTAAGAAAAAAAGGTAATATTTTTTTTGTCTTGAAAATTTTAATGATAGTATGTTTTGTAGTATCTTCTTTTTTTTACGAATTTTTAGAAATATAACAGTTTAACTTGAAAAACTAATTTAAAAGTTAATAACAACATTCTTGTTACCACATCAATTCTTTAGGTTGTTTGATATATCCCGTGTCTATTTCAGAGTATTTGGTCTTTAGGTCCGAAGACCCAATCCACAGAAATCCAGAATCAGTGAATAAAGCAACATGTTTTCCATTCTGAGATGCCACTATTGACAATATTTGAGTGTATGGATTTCTTATTTCAGGACGCTGAAATACAAAAGAAACGTTTTGGTCCAAATAATGATTTTATAGTCGCTATAATGAAGTTTAAATAATTATAAAGGTACTGACTGTAACTGAAAGTGATACAGAATGTTTTTTTGGTCTAAAAATATTATATTTTTTTATTTTGAATTATTACAATTTGTAAATTTAATTGTAAAATAGATAACCACTGTTTTTTTTTTCATTTCATTGTAAAGATATTTTTAGTTTTTAAACAAGTTTAATTTGTCTTCACTGAAAATCAATGTGGTTGGCAATAAAGTTACAGTAATAGCTATAAAGTGATCTATTACATGTTATATTTGTAATTACCAAAAGGAGGGCTCTTGTTTCACCCAGTTGGCATTTAAAAATTTCCTTGTCTCTACACACAAGAAAACATGACCCTGTGGCACACCAACTCGATATTGGTTCATTAGCTCCTGTAAAAAAGGAATTATAAACGCTACATGATAATTATTGCAATGAGTTCCATGAACAAATCTCAATTATTAGGAACACCTTTCATATTATTCCATAAAATATGAAATTAAAGACAGAAAATACATTATAATGTTATATTTTTGTACATGCAAAAACAACAAAATAAGTGCATATTTTTATGATCACAATTTTGTATATATGTAATAAAGAAAATGGAATCCAACTTGCTTACTTGGTAAATCTGGTACAGGTCTCACTTTGGGTTCAGAAACATTACTAAGAAGAAACATTCTGTTTGTAGTGGTGATTACAGCTAATCCAACACCATGGGGGCTTGGGAACAGTTGGGCTTTGCACACCTATGACAGAAAGATAAAAAAACATGGATCAAGTAAATAATAAGCCATTCCTTTGAATTCAGCTTTCTTCTGTAGTATTAAAATAGTAATATATATATTAAATGCGTGGTGGCCTGTTGGTAAACGGACCAGACGCGGCTGCCAACATGTTCACGGTGGTCGCGGGTTCAAATCCCAGGGCACACCTCTGACTTTTCCAAGTCATGTGTGTATTGATAGTCAATCACCACGCACTAAAACGGAGAAGGAAAACATCGTGAGGAAACCTGCATACCATAGCGATTCATAAGAATTTATATGGTATGTAAGTCCGCCAACCCGCACTAGGCCAGCGTTGTGTACTATATGGCCTAACCACTCTCAATCGTACTCTCGATTGTAGAGTAGGCCCGTGCCCTGCAATGGGACGTATATGGGCTGATCCAGATCCAGATCCAGATATTAAATATATCAATATGATCTTTAAGGGCAAAGTCAATACTTTGCCTAGACACCAGCAGTGGCTGTTAATTGACATTCAGGTTCTACTGTCTGTTATCCCACTGCTTGGTTAAGACATATAAATATATACAGGGAGCGCAAATAAATGGCGCACTTGCTCAGTTGGGTACAAGGGCATAATATTAATATCGTAATAAAAAAATAATATTTGGAAAATACCTATCCGTTTTGAAGTTATGACCGTTTAAAGTTTTAAGTTTAATCACCACTTTTTCGCATAAAATCAGTTGGAATGGATGAAGAACAAGATTTAAACACATACGTATTTTTTCGTTTCGTCGTTAATTGAACGGTTAACGAAATATACCACGAAAACCATTTTTAACAGCATCAAAACTTTCTTAAACTTCGCTTTAACAGCTGTTTACACATGAGTAAGGTCATGAACTCTTAGCTGTATAATTTATCCTTCTCTAACTTCAAAAAAGGATATTTTTTGTTTCATTTCAAATAAATCAATCAGTTAAACAGGGACGTACTTAGATTTAAGCGTCAATAAATTAACAACATAATAACTTTAGGTGCAGTTGCATCGTGAATGGATTGACTATTTTGTTTGTCATTATTTTCCTTAGTGTCACAAATCCAAACTGAAAGATACCAAGAAATCACACTGGTCATCGCTTAAATCATGTAAGATTGCGAATTTAATTATAATTAGAAAAGTTTTGGTAATACCTACATAACATTTAAATTTTCTAAATAATTTAGATTCATTGAAAAAATAATCTGATGACACTGATTAATAAAAAATAATATTTTTAAAATGATGGCCCAATTCGGCCCTATTAGTCAAAGGAAGCCGCCGGTCATAGTGTACTTTGTCGGATCCAACGCGGCTCGATTAGTCTTCCTTTGAGGTCGCCGCCGCCGTTTGTGAGTACGTGCCGAAAGGCGGCAATTTCTTTGTCGGTAACTTTTAGCATTTTGCAAAAGAAGACCGACATCTTGAGGTGTGTTCACACTACACACTTGATATAACTTAATTGGATTAAGTACTCCGATATAAAAGTTACGTTAAAAAAAAGATCTTATTGGACTGATACTGATACTTGCTCAAGAGCTTATAATGTTATTTAAATATGTCATCAGCCGATCCAGTCAATTACAAATTGCCTATTTACTTTGCTTATTATTGTATTTAACATTATTTTAATGTATTTTGAAAATAATGTTACTTTAAAGTGATAAAATTTCTTCTAAATTCTTATACCTAGAGAAATGTCGTCTACCATTATAGCATAGAATTTGCATATGAGACTTATTTGAGATAAAATTAGTGAAATCAATAAACACTAACTACAAATTTACTGCACTGGAGACCCCGTGCCCTGCAGTGGCACGTATATGGTCTGATACAGTACTAATACTAATTGTTCAGATGAATTATTATGAACTCAAATAGGAAAGCTTTGTATCTAATGTGAACAGGCCTTTATCTTTCAAGAATCAAAATAATAATTTATTTTTTATTAGTTGAATTCGGATTGAGATCGCGTGTGCATGTATTAGTCGTGTGCATATTATTGTAAATTCGTTTTCAGTTATTTTGAGTAAATTTTATTAATTTCACTATGCTTTGAACATTACCCAATTTGATAGCTTTTGATGTAACTTGTGTTATGTGAAATGTAAAAGAAAAAGTGATTTGTGCTACCAAACTGTGACAGTGTTTTCGTGCGGGTTTTGGCGGATCCTGCGCTTCCAGCTTTGCCTATCAAGGTCATTACGGTTTACATTACAAGGTCAGTTAACTATTTTGGTGGTCATTAATGACAACTAACCAGCCCATATGAGTCACCGACGGCCTCCGTGGCGCAGTTGGTAAGAACCGCCTGTGAAATGAGAGACCGCGGGTTCGGTTCCCGCCCCGAGACAAATAATTTCCGTGAACCATAATTATTTTTCTAATACTCGCGACACAAGATTTGTATCTTAGTGTGGTAGTACCCATGTATGTGACTGTTGGCAGTATTAATTTAATATCTTTTTTATGTACCCTGAGCGTGATGTACACAATCGACTTATAAGTAAATAATGAGCTCTGCTTATTTATTGTTGAATGTCTACCGTTCAGTTGTAAGGTTCAATCACTTTAGCTTAACATGTTAAGGGGTAGCATGTGTAACGTTAGTTTTTTTTTCTCGGCATCTTTCTTAATATTTGCTAGCGCTATACAAATCCGTCTTAATTAAGATTCCTTCACCATATACTATAATGTATATTGGCAGGTGCGCCGTTTTCTTGTCCACCCTGTATAATATATAAATGACAAAAATGTTTTTATATCTTTAGTCAAAATGTGTAGATATACAGCAAAAACTAGATTTAATTTAGATTATATTTTATTTTATGTTTACCTTAGTATCCCTCACTTCTTGGCCTATGTTAAATGTCTTCTGGTATGCTCCAAACATGTCATATATTAGAACATCACCACTTTCTTGGATGCACAGTAATTGTTCACTATCTGACCAACCCATGTGTACCAGAACACCACTGTTCCACTGAAAGAATATTAACATGTTTTAGTTAGCTATAGGCATGATTTATTGGAAACAGTTGATTTTCTTCCACTGACACAATAAAGGGAATGAACAGAAAGTAAGGGCAATTCTAAATTTATTAAGTTTTTTTTATTGCCTTGAATGGCGAGACCAGCATGCCATTTGCCTGATGGTAAGTGATTCGACCCCTTATGAACAGTAGCAAAACCAAACAAAAACTTGAATTGCAAAGCAATGCTTGGCATTCCACTGCGCTCGCCATTCTGAGACATAAGATGTTAAATCTCAATATCTCCAGTATTACTCTAGCTACAATGTCCTTCAATCCGAAACACAACAGTGCATTTAAACTACCGTTTCGCGGGAGAAATAGACATTGTCGTGGTACCGACCCAGATGGCCTCTCACATATGAGACCTGTAAAATTTAAGACACTTGGTAAATTTTGCCTCAGCATTGTGGGAAGACATCAAACTCTAAGCTAAGTGCTTGCCATAAAATATGCACATAAATTAATAATACTATTTATATCCACTATTTATTTATTGGGGAGTGGTAGCGGAGAATAGATATAGCTGGAGAACTTTTTTCAGAGACTAAGGCGAACTTTGGGTTACTGAGCCAATGGAGTTAATAAATTATTTATATCCAATTTACAATTTAATCAGTTTAAACTCACTAATATTTTAGAAATGATGTTCCCTGCACAGTTGTATATGGTGATGACAGGTTTTGTGGTGGTCTTGATCTGCACAAACTGTTTACGATCCCTCACCACAGCCATTGGACCTCCGTAAGGAGCACCACTCACTATCATGTTCTCGAGACCTTCATCCATCATCCAGTTCATGGTGTACAAATCGAACTTCCTGAAAATTATATAATTAATATGATTAAAGTGGACGATTCTCTACTTACAAAACTATTTATTTTAAGCATTTTCAAGTTAAGCCTTAATATGTGTGGTGACTGGTGTGTGAATTATTTGTTTTTGTTACCTCGAACAAAAGATAGCAAAATCTATAAATTTTATGAAAACTAATTGTGCCATGCTACTTACCTATAATAGGAATCCAACTGGAACCAATCTGCTGTTAATAAAGCCGACATTTTTGGTTTATTTATAGTATATTAGCAATTATTTGATAATTTTTAACAAACTTTTCCTCCTTGTTATCGGAAACGCCCGTAAATTTTGTTAATATCTAAAAACGTAGGCACTTGTTCATGGCTTTTCTTCTGTCATGTTATGGGTAGCTATGTAATTTTCGTTTATTAAGAATTATTTTCTATATTAATTTTAATCGCAAATCGTAACAAAACACAACAGCAAAACTTCTCAGACGCTGTCAACCACTGTCAAGTGTCAACTGTCAAGACTCAAGAGCAAGTCAAGAGTAGGGGTGAGGCGCATTTATCATAACAGTTCAGAAGAACAGGTAGAAGGCCAATAACAGATAACAGTTGTTCTCACTGTTAACATATATCTGTTCCACAGACCTAACCTGTTCTTAAAAATATAACAGTTGTTATTAACAAAACTGTTCTCATCACCCGTCTCTTTTAAATGTACACACGAATGTCACTTGTTATAACGAGACACACCTAGTATTTATGCGAAAAAAGCAGTTGGCAGTCATGTACGTAGAAATCGTCTTTGAAAAATACTTCTTGAATTAGGTCGTGTTACCTGTTATAACGTTGAGTGTTGACGTACATATTACGTACTTTGTCTCCCTCATACCATCTGAATAGGCCTTTGCTAGAACGAGAAGCACCTAGTATTTTATTTGACAAATACAATGTGCAATCGGCAGTTAAGCTAGAAGAAATCATACATACAAAATGACATCTCTTTATGGTCATGTTATCTGTTCGGAAACAGAAAAAAATGTTAAATATTTTTTGTGTGAAACATTTTACTATGTTAAATGTATAATTAACTTTTATTATTAAATTAAATTAAAGAAATTATGTATAATATTGGTAGGTCTATTTTATTTACAGTTTCATTTGACATATCGTAACCATAATAATAACAACGCGTATCCAATGATACTGCCAAACCGAACTTGAAAAATAACAGGCTGTTATTTAAGAACAGTTATTAGGAACTGTTATTTAGAAGGAACAGTAACAGGAAGAACAGGTATTGAGTTTGACCTGTTATAACACAACTCTAGTCAAGAGTCAAGTACATATCAGCCAGCTGTCAATAGAAACATTTCAGTTCTATGTAATTAGATTTTTGAGCTTGATAGTTTTCATTCTTTGAGTATTTATAATCTTATATTTATAATAATTCTTGAAAAACGTAGATATTTTCTAAGATATTTTCATGTTCGTAATGTCGGTACCATTTTATATTAGAGGAAATTTAATTAATTATTTAGTAATAAATTGCTATAAATTCCTTTGATAACCGAAATTATATTAAGCTATTGGCCTTTTAAAACTAGTTTGAGTGGAATTAAATAGCCCTAAACTATTTATTTTTACTTTTCTTTTCCAAGTAATTTATGTATGTTGGACAACCTGTCAAATATCAGCCAATAGGAGGGCAGAAAAAAGTGGCCCGGCACCACCATTTTCATTTACTTTTTTGAAGTACCAGCGCTCCCTCTATATTCTTTAAGTTTTCATTTATATTTATTTTTCATGCTTTAGTGCAGTTTTTGTATTTTTCTCCCCCGATTAGGCCCTGTTAGTCACGTTTGATATAAATAAATAAATAAAAACACCCAACAGTCACATACATAGTCCTCACTAAGATCGAGTTTTGTGTCATGACTCATGAGTAAATAACAGAAACTACAAGAGATTTTTCGGTCACACAAACACCCAGACCCGAAAAATACCTGTGGGTCACGCAAATATTTGTCTTGGGTCGGGAATCGAACCTGCAGCCTCATGTATCACAGCTGGCGTCTAACCAACAGCGCCACGAAGACTGAATATGTATCTACATCTTTATTAATAGAGGTATAAAGCTCAAGATTTTGTTTGTTTGTGCCCAGTATTTTTTTTTGTTAAGCGTATACCGCCGCTCATGGAATTTAGTAGTGCCTGTGGTCCAGCACATAAAATTCGCTGCTTACCGATGACGGCGGAGGTCCCTTCAGAAACAGTTCCTCGGAGCACTCCTCGTTAAACAGTCGATAGAACACGCAGAAATACCCCAAGTCTCTCCGCAGTCCTAACGGCTCCACAGTCTCTGTCAGATCGGAATTATCGTCGATTCGAAGAGCTCGTCGCTGTAAGGAGTCAAGTGGGTCGAACTGGATCTCAGGAACTACTGGTTCGAATAGGAAAATATTTTTTGTGTTGCATAGGCTATTTATTGAGTAATGCTACTTACTGTGGTGACGCACCAGGGATAAATTCTTAAGAGATGGCCTGACTCTCTTTTTAAAATGTAGCAAACTCGTAGTGGCAGTTATTTTTAAAGATATAGTTTTCTTTAAAATAATATTTTTTATCTTGAGGAGTCTTTGAACTCTTAAATGGATCGGAATGGAGGAATAAAAACTGGTCTATCCATTGCTACTGGTATAAAATTTCACTTTCTACGATAAAGGAAGTAAAATCTGTTAATGATCGGTCTCGGTGTAAACTAGACTAAAAGATTTTCTAGTTGACGTTAATAAACTACATTTTACCGCATTTAGTGTTAATTTATTAGACAACGTCCACAGCTTTTGCTTATATGTGAGAGGCCGCCTGGGTAGGTACCACCGCAATGTGTATTTCTCTCGCCAATCACTAGTGCAAATGCACTGTTGTGTTTCAGTGTGAAGGATATTGTTGGCAGAGCAACTACGGGACATATTGAGATTTAACATCTTATGTCTCAGGAAAGGATGGTGGTTGGATGGTAAGGGGCCGTCCATTAAACACGTGGGGCTTGAATGGAAGGTGAGGGGTTGGACAAAAATCACGAAATATCACAAGGGTGCAGGGGGTCTAGTAAGATATTACGTGTAATTTTTTTTCTAAACATGCTTACTTAATTTTGATTAAAATGCTACATAATATATTTTTCGTATGATTACACGATCCTTTTATTATATCATCGTCCTTAATTTCAGAATAAAAATGGATTATACATTATACCCGTATTTAAAGATAAAATTTGAAAAAATAATAATATTGAAATAAAACTATTATCTACGAATTTTATCGCGGATTTGGTTTAATTTTTACATTTTTTGAGTTTCCGACGTTTCGATTACTTTACAGCTTTCGTGGTCACGGGGCGGACTGAGATATTAACGTCCGCTCTGTTACAATTCAACTACCCTTATTTTACAATTATTAATTTAAAAATTAATTTAAATAGCTAGTCTGTATTTGCGATCCGATCTACGCAGAAGGAGCTCACAGTGTCTTGAGGTCTGGCCAAGAAGCTTATACCCAAATGGAGATTGCATTCCGTATAAAACACTGAAGCACAAAAATTTGACCTTGAATGCAGTCGCTGTTGCCTGCTATCCTTTTCTTTCGAGTGACAATGAATGAACAAAAAGTCATTTTCATTCCGATTTAATTAAATGTAGTATTGGATCCTATGCTTGTGCAAGCTTCAAGCCATCTTCTCTATTAAAATTTGGATGTTTTTAATTTCAATAGCCTCGCGAAACATCCTAGGCAGGAAACGGTATTCTTTAGCGAGGACTTGAAAAATAATATTTATTTATAAGTACTAAAAATACACGTGATGTTGGATTTAGTCTTAAATCTCACCACATATCACTAAAGGGGTTAAAAAATTCTAAATAAAAGATCACGTGATTAATGGACGGCCCCTAGTGCGTAGCGTAGTGGAATCCCAAGCATTGCTTTTTAATTCAAGGCGTTGTTTGGTTTTGCTACCATTCATGAGCGGTTGTGTCGCTTACCATCAGGCCAACGGCAAATTGCAATAAAAAAAATAACTTTGCTTAGAATATGATCTGAGCAATTTTTTAGAATTAATAATCCGGCAAACGAGCAAATAGGTCAGCTGATGGTAAGTGATCACTGCCGTCCATAAACATCTTTAACGGTTGGATCATAGATGTTGTCGGACCATTAAATCGGGAGAGGAGCGAGAAAGAAAAAGGGTGGTAAGAGAAAAGGGGTATTGGGCATCCGGCAATCTCACTTACCGAACTCAAGCCTGTCATTTTCAAGACAGCGACTTTAGATATAGAGGGTTTCAGTTCGCTGCGACGACTACTTGTTTAAAATTACCGGGGGGAACTCCCAGACTCCAAAGATGTTGATTTCATTTCCTTCAAGCAAAATAAGCGGCATTAAAAACAATATAAGAATGAAAATAATATTTAATTGTGGCAGAGACACGTCACAACCACGCTGTTGTCAGTTCTGACTCATCGTGTATGGGTAGCTACGATGGGTAGGCTCGTCCAGGACAGTCTCACAGAAGGTCAACGTGATGCGACAGCTTTGGTTCGTTTCGTCCGGTGAGTGAGATTGTTGGATGCCTAGTACCGTTTTTCTCTTCCCATTCTGTTTCCTTCCTCCACTCCCGATTCGATGGCCAACACATCAATGAGCCTAGAGCGTTGTGGATGTTCATGGTGACCTGTTTGCTCGTTTGTCGGACCTGCGCACCTACTACTGATATTTTTTATATCATGATATGCAGGTATATTGTTATTAGGGAAATACACAAGAAAGGATCATTCGCCTCTCCTAAAAAATATATTTCTGTAAACAATCTTCGTACAAGTCTTCATGACTGAAAATTTAGGTGTATACTAGAGAATATAGTTTACGTCATTTATTTATTCATGAAAATCTTTAATTAAAATCAAACTGTCCATTTGATAAATTTATGTGCTCACATGTATGTAAATAAAAAAATTAAAATTAAAAAAAGGTTTCCATTTGATTTTTATAATAAGGGATCACGAGGAATATCTTAAGGTGTTCACTATCATGTGACTGACTTTTTTTATAAAATAAAACCATTTTATGCAAATTCCACCGTTAAAAAATGCTTCCTTTTGTTTTTAAGATAAGGGATCACGAGGAAATCTTATGGTGTTCGCTGTCATGTGACTGATTCTTTTTATAAAATACATACATAAACTCACGCCTTTTTCCCAGAAGGGGTAGGCAGAAGTGACCTTGTATGTTCCGTCCCACGATGTGATAGGTGGCGAGCCTATCGCCATATCGGGCACAAATTACTGAAAAAAAAAAAAAAAAAAAAAACCATTTTATGCAAATCCCACTGTAATTCCAAAAAATAGCGTTCCGTTTCGTAAGGAGTAAAGTAGTTGCCGCAATTTTTCTAATATTTACCAGCGCACTTGCATTTTCGCACGGATGAGTGCAAGTCTGTATTTTCTCACGAGTCGCCCCTCGCCCGTGGACTATTAAGCAGTGGCAAGAATTTACATTCATAATGACTATACTTCCTTCTCTCTCACACACGACAGACACGCGTGAAAGAAATAAAAATCGCGAAAGCGTGGCTACTGGCTTCATTATAATCTGATCGCTTGTTCTTACCAACTTTAATATTAGCTGCTTTGCAAATTGCTATATACGGATGTCTTGGTAATTATATGGACTTAACATAGCGTTTCATTAACTAAGTTGTTGGTGGATTAATTTAGATTATAAAGTCACAGGAATATTTTATATATTGTTTTTAGAATAATATAGAATATCATTACCTATTCGATCTATGATTACAACTTTTATGCCAGTATTATTGATGGGACTTTTAAATGAATATGTAAAAATTAGTTCTGGCAAAGGAGAACTTAATAATGACCATATTTTACCTTTTTATGTGATGGATGTAGTAAATAAAGATTAGAATTGTAGCTTTAACAATCTATCATTTGAATTTGCGCTTAACGCTTAATATACTTAAATTGTCTACTGCGACGGTTTTGGTGATCCATTGTATATAAATATTTAATTTCTGTATCAGCTCATATAAAAGTCTCACTTTAGAGCACGGGCCTCCTCTACAATCGATTGGGAGAGGTTAGGGCATATAGTCATCAATAGTATCAAGCTGGACTAGTGCGGGTTGGCGGACTTTTAAATACCATAGATATTTTAACAAATCGCTATGAGAATATAGTATGTGGTGATTGACCAATTCACACATGACTTGGAAAAGTCAAAGGTGTGCCCTAGGAATTGAACCCGCGATTCCGTGAATATGTTGGCAGCAGCGTCGTCGCGACTATTGCATTCTAAAAAATCGACAAAATAAAAATAACTCAAATTGTTTTTAAGTAAAGACTATACTCATAAAACAAAAAAAAAAGAAATCAATCTTTTTTTCTTTATAAAAAGTTTTCGCCCCAAAACAAATAACGCCATCTAATATTTTTATTAAAACTACGTGGAGTGACGGCTCCAGCGGGATTCATTATTATGTGATTGATCGCCAAGGCATGTGTTCTTGACAATTTTATTATTATTTTTTAATAGCATCCAAGAGTGTTCTGGGAACGCGTTCAAACGAAGATCGATGGGTCTTTATGTAGATAATACTTAGTTTCGCAGGTAAGAAGTTTTCGCATCAATCAGACTTCCCAACTGTAAGTTTTTACTTGAGTTAAAAGTTGACCGTCTAAACAAACTTTGGTAAAGCGTCTTTGACATGTGCTTTCTTTGTGTAAGACTTTCTTTTATTCATTTTGTCTTTGCACATTGATTTTATTTAAGACTGGATATATTTTGAATTGTCATCTCCAGATCAAGCGGGTCATAACTAATATTATTGGTTATTATTATTGGTAAATAATTACGTCCAAATCGACCATCTGATTTACGTGGGGGGCGGACACGTCACAACAGCTACTTTGACGGCTAACACGGCAACGGCAACCCATTTTATGGAGATTTTATGGAAAACCAGTCAAAGCGATATAATTTACGGTCGCTGCCCGGGGGTCGCCGGGGCGCATCTGGAGCCGACGCTGGATGCCACAGTATGCGAACCGTTGGCGACGGGGGACTGAACAGGCGGGTTCCCCTCGACAAATATACGACAGCCGAACCATCATCGTCATCATCTCTAAGCTCATCTGTTTCACCCTCTGATCGTTCTCTATTCTCGAATATCCCATCACCTTCCTCGTCTAATAGTTTATTCCAATCTCCTAACTCATCACCATCTTCTACTTATTCATCCCGATCGACAAGGTCAGCGGCTGTTGTGCAGGAGGCGCATGCCACTAATTCTGCATCCACTGCTGGTCCTATCCGTGTGCGAAAAAAGTGGACTGAAGATATGAACCGTTTCATTTGGCACACATACTTGACCATTACAAAGTGTGAAACAACACAAACTAATAATTATCTAGAATCTCTACACATGCAATTTAACAATAAATATCCGGAAATGCAAGCAACGCGACAACGCATAGGCGATCAAAGGAGAGCTATCATAAGAAGAAATTTGCTATCACAAAATACTCTAGAAGAAATACGCTGTGAAGTTACACATCAAATAGAAAGTAATTCACACCCAGTAGAAAACTATCTTCTCAGACCCAACATAAATACACCCACAATCTCACAAAACACGCCGGTAACTAATACTCGAATGAAGTGGTCTAAAGAAATAAATGACGAAATTATTCTCTGTTATTTAGAAGTAACTGAATTGGAAAGAAACAAAACGGCCTATCGTAAAAAGTTATATGATCTATTTGTAAGCAAACATCCCCATCTTTCACACCTCACAGAACAGAGACTCGCAGATCAAAGAAGATTACTCTTCAATAATAAAGTACTTGAAACCAGGATTAAAGAACTAAAAACCCAGATAGAATTGAAGCTTTCAAGCCGATTTAATCAGTCTCTGACTTATCAGGAGTTATCTCGTACTGAACCAGAAACTACCGAACATGTTTCATTTGAACCTAGAATAGACTTTACACCCTTGCAACAGGATATACTGGAACATAATATACAACCAGACACACAAAAATCCACACAGAGACATACAAATATTGAAAATAACCCAACAGGAGTCCCTAATAATGCAATAGATTTTAACCTTATAGATAAAGAATTTAATAACGCCATATCACAATTCACTCATACCGACCCGGAAGAAAGACCTTACATACCTAAACAACATTCATCACGCAGATTATCACAGATAGTTCAATACCTTAATAGTTCACTAATACCGAAACATTTATACGAGGGATTAGATTTTCGCACATTACACACAATTATTTACGCAGCAGCTTATACAGCGGCATCTTGTAATGGTACCAAATTTAACTCAAATAGAAATCATAGAAATGTAGAAAGAAAACCCTTTTGGCAAAAAAGAATTGAACACCGAATAGAAAAATATAGACTAGAAATAGGAAGACTCACTCAATATATATTAGGTAACAGAACAGAAAGAATCTTAAAAACTGTAGACAAAATAAGAATAAAATATAAAACTCATTCACAGCACGAAGAGCCAAATAAAGAACCACAACATTACTTGGATACTCTTAAACAAAAATTAAATGCAGCGTCAAGCCGGTTAAAAAGATATGTTACTTGCACGAAAAGAAAGCAACAAAATTTGATATTTAATAATAATGAGAAGTTATTTTACAGAACGTTGGGTAAAAACCAACAAAACAGTGCACGACATTGCTCCAAATTACCTTCACCACAACATCTACAAGAGTTTTGGTCTAACATCTGGGAAAATCCAGTGCAGCATAATACAAGCGCTGACTGGTTGCCTAAAATTACTAATACCGAACACATAGACCAAATGAGTTTTCATAGTATATCTTTAGATAAAGTAACACAAATAATAAACCGGACACACAACTGGAAAGCGCCAGGGACCGATAAGATACACAATTTCTGGTACAAAAAATTGACTTGTACTCACTCGCTCATCCACTACCATATTACACAGTTTTTATTGTCACCACAAACCGTACCCGAATTTATAACGCGTGGAATTACGTACATGTTGCCAAAAAGTTCAGATCATGAAAACCCAGCCAATTTTAGACCTATCACATGTTTGCAAACAATATACAAAATAATTACAGGATGTATTAGTGATGTCATATATCAACACCTTGAAGAACATAATATCTTAGCAGAGCAGCAAAAAGGATGTAAGAAAAATAGTCAAGGGTGCAAAGAACAGTTAATAATAGACTCAGTAGTTATGAAACAAGCACACACTAAAAATAGAAATATTCATACAATGTATATTGATTACAAAAAGGCCTTCGACTCAGTACCCCATAGCTGGCTAATCCAAGTATTAGAATATTATAAAATTCATCCTACACTAATAACTTTTTTGGAAACAATAATGTCGCAGTGGAACACCAAATTAAACGTTAGTCTCAATAATACATCAGTAATTACGAATTCAATTAAAATACAAAGAGGCATTTTTCAAGGAGATGCGCTTAGTCCGTTATGGTTTTGCATAGCTCTCAATCCCCTATCCGAACTATTAAATAAAACCGCCGCTGGATTCAATCTGAAACACAATAACGCAAACCACAATAATACACATTTGATGTATATGGACGATATTAAGCTATATGCAGCAAATATCAAAAACCTTAAAAAACTTGCCGACATCACCCAGTCATTTTCTACAGACATACGAATGCAGTTTGGAGTCGACAAATGTAAAATCCAATCTGTTAACCGGGGTAGAATACAAGAAAATTCATACACTCTAGATTCAGGCGAATTAATAGAACCCATGGATGAAAACTCCACATACAAATACTTAGGTTTCCATCAGTCTAAATTCATTTTACAGAAACAGTCCAAAATAAATATGACTGAAAAATTTAAATCAAGACTAAACCAAATTTTAAGATCGCAATTGAACTCACGTAACACCATAAAAGCAATAAATACCTATGCCATCCCTATTCTTACGTATTCGTTTGGAATAATACACTGGTCCCAATCAAATCTACAGAAGCTACAACGAATAATTAATAACCTTCTAACTAAATACAGAAAACACCATCCTAAATCATGCACACAACGACTTACCTTAGCTCGCCGAAATGGAGGCAGAGGACTGCTTGACTTACGCAACTTACACAATAATTTAATAACCAAACTTAGACAATATTTCCATAGTAAAGCCGAAAACATAGAACTTCACAAATTTATAGCCGAAATAGATAAAAAAATGACCCCACTTAACTTGCACGACAGAACGACCCAACCAAACCAATGTATTACTACCATACAGCATAAATTGGATCTGTGGTCTCAGAAGTCTTTACATGGAAGACACCTCGCCGATCTCAGTCAAACACATGTCGATAAAAATGCATCGAACGAGTGGCTGCGGCGAGGAGAACTGTTTCCGGAAACAGAGGCATTTGTGGCCGCTATCCAAGACCAGGTAATAAATACTCGTAACTATCAGAAGTTCATTATTAAAGCTAATAACCTCCCCACTGATCTGTGTCGACGATGCCACAGTGCATCAGAGACCATACAACACATCACCGGTGCCTGTAAATCTATTGCACAAACAGATTACAGGCATCGCCATGATCAAGTAGCCTCCATCATACACCAACACCTAGCATTCAAATAGTCACTTATTAAAGATAAAACCGCTTATTACAAGTACACGCCTGCTACAATATTAGAATCTGCTCACTATAAACTCTACTGGGACCGAACTATAATTACAGACAAAACAATACATTTTAACAGACC
This sequence comes from Hyles vespertilio, assembly GCA_009982885.2. Lineage (NCBI taxonomy): Eukaryota > Metazoa > Arthropoda > Insecta > Lepidoptera > Sphingidae > Hyles > Hyles vespertilio. The sequence continues at coordinate 16,381,645 of CM042809.1, read as the reverse complement.
AGATATTCTTTTATATGACAAAAATAATGGTACCGTATACTTAATAGATATAGCTATACCCAACACCCATAATCTTGCATCAACATATAATGAAAAAATTGCCAAATACATAGACCTATCAATAGAACTGAAAAAACAGTGGAATGTACATACAGTGAAGACAATACCAGTAGTCCTTTCTTCCACCGGCGTAATCCCCCATAATTTACATGATAGCCTCCGATCGCTTGGTATGCACAAGTTGTCTTTCATCCTTCTACAGAAAGCTATATTACTCAATACTTGTAGAATAGTGAGGAAGTTTTTATTAACAAACTAGCTAGTTATATATCTCATTTTCCTGCCTGGCCCAAAAGCCCGCGGAAAACTGATTTGCCCTACTGACGTGGGAGAATAAATTTAATATAAATAATAATAATAATAATAATAATAAGCCCCCCAAAATCCTACCTTACGTCCGTGTCGAACATCAGACCACGTGGGGGGCGGGCAACGTGTACAATTTAAACTTACACGGCTAACAAGGCAAAGGTAACCCATTTAAACATGGAGCGTCGTAACAATGATTTTCGTATAGTGTCGCTGCCTGGGGGCGATCGCCAGGGCACGTACGGAGCTGGTGCTGGACGTGGCAGCATGCGGACCGCCAGCGGCCGTCTGTTACATCGGCGGGCAGAGGCCGACAAAAATGCTACCGCTGACTCCGAATCCGATAACGAGGACCGACTGACAGACACAATATCTATAAATCACACATCAAATCCTACCAGAAGTGTTTTGCAGGACATGATGCCTGCAACCACTCTGGCGGGCCGAGGTAGACAGCGGATGAAATGGACGAACGAAGTCAATACAGCATTACTCCGCTGCTACTACCAAGTTACAAATCTAGAGACAAATACCACTGGCTATAGGCCACAACTGCACCGAAGATTTTTAGAAATATATCCAGAATTAAATTCCTTAACAGAACAAAGATTAGCAGACCAAATCAGAGTAATACACAGAAATAACCGAATACCACTAGCAGAAAGAGAAAATATTAAGAAAGAAGTAGAACTGGCACTTAACAATAATAGATCAATAAACAATATGGTAGAAAACACACTAACACAAAACACTAACATACAAGATACAGTAATTAATAACATTACAGTAAATACACAACAGGTTACACAAACGGACGGTACAATAGAATTAAATAATGAAGACCTATCCCAAAATACCGTAAACACACATGAACAAAATCAAACAAACTCCACGCATATTATAAATAATTTAGATGATGAAGATTATAATAAACTATGTGATAGATTCCACGAAATATTAATAAGATATGAAGGAATAGACCCAGCTAAGAGACCATCAATACCTAAGATACAAAAATTTAGTAAAAATACATACAACGTCATCCGAAAAGTAAATCAAATAATAGAAAGCGTGTTAAATAAAAATACAGATACTGAAGCCACATTATTGTACATTCTAGATATAATATATTCAGCAGCTACTACTATTACTAATACTATAAATAATACAAATGAATCTAAAAGTAATAATCAAAATAATAGTGTAAAAAAAGCTACTGGAAAAGCCCCGTGGGAAAGACGGTTAGAAAACCAGATAATTTTATTAAGGAAAGAAGTAAGCCAATTAACCCAATATATTTTAGGTAACCTCTCCATAAGAAAACAAAAGAAACTTAACCCTCATAATAAAAATATTGATTATATAAGAGAAGAACTAGACAAAAAGAAACAATTACTCCAAGCAAAAGCAAAAAGGCTAAACCGATATAAAAAATCTAATCAAAGAAAAATAGATAACAAAAATTTAATAACAACCAAAAGCTATTTTATCGTTCATTAAATAAGGAAGAAATAGATATAGAAGAACCACCTAGAATGGAAGACTTAGTAGATTTTTGGACTAATATATGGTCAAACCCAGTAGAACACAATCGTAACACAGAATGGATTAAAGAAGAAAGCAAACGAGTAGAAGAAATAGTACCCATGACTGAGAGCATAATAACAATAGAAGACATAAAAGAAGCAATAAATAAAACACAGAATTGGAAAACGCCAGGGCCAGACAAAATTCAAAATTTTTGGTTTAAAAAATTAACTTCCACACATATACACCTTACTAATATATTTAATAAACTTATCCAAAATCCACATATTGCACCACAGATATTGACTCATGGTATAACATATTTAAAACCAAAAGACAATGATACAACTAACCCAGCGAAGTATCGCCCAATAACGTGCTTGCCTACAGTATACAAATTATTAACATCAATAATATGTAACAAAATTTATGGTCACATAGAAGAAAATAAAATAATGTCTGAAGAGCAGAAAGGCTGCTATAAAGGAGGGAGAGGGTGTAAAGAACAGTTGATAATAGATTCCGAAATACACACACAATGCAAGAAAAAACACAGAAACCTACACTACGCCTACATAGATTATCAAAAAGCATTCGATAGCGTACCACATTCATGGCTACTCCATATCCTAGAAATATATAAAATTGATGGTAAAATAATCTCCTTCCTTGAACATATTAAGCAAATGTGGTCCACGACAATTAACGTAAATACAAAAACTGAAAAATTAGAATCAAAAACAATAGCAATCTCCCGGGGAATATTCCAAGGTGACTCATTAAGTCCTCTATGGTTCTGTCTAGCACTTAATCCTTTATCATATAATTTAAGTGCCAGTCAGTATGGTTATAAAATAGACGGATGTAATAAAATTACACACTTACTATACATGGACGATATCAAGCTTTTTGCAGCAACAAGGTTAGAACTCCATCATCTCCTTCATGTCACGGAACGATTTAGTACAGATATTAAAATGACTTTCGGAATTGATAAATGCAAATTAAATAGTTTAAAAAAAGGTAAATATCACAAAGAAGAACCATACAGACTCGATTGTCAATCTGATACCATTAGTAGCCTAGAACCTAACGAATCATACAAATACCTCGGATTCCATCAAACACATGAAATTGATCATTCTAAAATCAAAGGATCCCTTAAAGCCAAGTATAAAAATAGACTGACCGCCGTGTTAAAAACACACCTATCAGCACGAAATAAAATTAGGGCTATTAACACCTACGCCATACCAGTTCTAACATACTCATTCGGAATCATAAAATGGACGGATACTGATTTAGAAACCCTGAATACCCTTACAAGAACAACTTTCAATAAGCATAATGCACACCATATACATTCCGCAATTGAACGATTTACCCTAAAAAGATCAGAGGGAGGGAGAGGTATAATCGACATTAAAAATCTGCATTACCGACAAGTACTGAATTTACGAACATATTTCATTAGTAGAAGCAATAATAGCACCATACACAAATCTATATGTGATGTAACAACATCAGCCTCACCACTCCACTTAAATAATTCCGAATTTAACCCGGAAACTAAAATTATTAAAGACGAAATTAAAATAGCCAATTGGAATGCAAAATCACTGCACGGAAAATATCCAAACCAGCTGAAACAATGTCACGTAGACTCAGAGGCATCAAATATGTGGCTGATGAAAGGCAATATATTTATTGAAACAGAAGGATTTATGGTGGCTATCCAGGATAGAATAATCAAAACTAAAAACTATGAAAAGTATATCATAAAAAACCCACAAATAACATCAGATAGCTGCAGACTCTGTAACAGACAACCTGAAACCATAGACCACATCACAGGAGGATGCCCATTTTTAGCCACCAAACAATATACCGATAGACATAATAATGTTGCAAAACAAATACACGCATTGTTAGCGAAAAAGTATAATTTAATAGAAAACATAGAGCCGTATTATAAGTATAAACCGAAGAATGTGTTAGAAAATAGTCGAGTTAAGCTGTATTGGGACAGAGAAATAATTACAGACAGAACCACCAACAATAATAGACCAGACATAACGTTATTAAAGAAAGATGAAAAGACCACATATTTAATAGATATCTCCGTGCCTAACACTGATAACCTGCGGCAAAAACACGTAGAAAAAATTCAGAAATATTTACCGTTAGCTGATGAAATACAACAAATGTGGCATCAGCAGCGGATTAGAATTATACCCATCATCATATCTTCCATAGGCGTTATCCCCAAATCTTTACATAATGGTTTATTAGAATTAGGCCTACACAAATTAAGCTACATCCCACTCCAAAAGTCAATAATTTTAGACACATGTGCCATTGTACGAAGATTTCTTAATAATACAACGAGCTTTAGCCAACATCTACCCAACACTCACACCACCCATGAATGAATATTGTGGAATAGGTTCATTGGCATTTTGCCCGTTCCTAGGACACTTTAATTCCCAGGGTCAAACCTGAGTAAACCCAAAGGAGAACTACAATAATAATAATAAAGGCCGGATATCACTTTGCAGGATAAGATAAAAGGCCGGATATCACTTTGCAGGATAAGATAAATAAAACCACCTACCTCATTGACATCGCTGTTCCTAATACCCACAACATACAAAAGACAATAGCTGAAAAAAATAATAAATACGGAGAATTAAAAGATGAAGTTACAAGAATTTGGAAACAAGAAAAAGTCTATATTGTACCCATAGTCCTCTCTACTACCGGAGTTATACCAAAGCACCTACATCATAGTATAAAACTCTTAAGCTTAAATAAATCGATTTATATTACTCTTCAGAAAGCATCCATATTAAATACTTGTAGAATAGTCAGAAAGTTTATGCAAATAGACGAAAATGAAATAACGCAACATAGCACCTCTACCACTATACCATTACCCTAAACTTATTTTAAATTGCATTTGCTTGGCTTCGGCTCGCAGGTGCAATTAATACCAGCCGAGTGCTGAGAAAATTTAAGCTAACGAATAATAATAATAATTAATATTATTATTGGTCATAGCTGAACAATAATATTGAATATAAGAATATAGAAATTGTGTGTATTGATAGTCATCACGCACTAGAACGATGAAGGAAAATATAGTGAGAAAAATTGCAAACTATTGGTATTTGTAAGAATTTTTGGTTACGCTCACCAAGTCGCATTATGCCAGCGTGGTGGCCTGTATGGTTGAACCCTTCTCAATCGTACTTTCGATTGTAGAAGAGGTCCGTGCACTGCAGTTGAATATATACATGGGCTGATGCAACATAAAGTTATACATAAGTAAAGTAAGTAAATACACCCAACAGTCACATACATAGTTCTGACCTTACACTAAGATCAACTCTTGTGTCGTGGGTATCAGAAACTACGAGAGACTTTTCGGTCTCAGAAACCCCCAGACTCGAAAGAAATATTTGTGGGCTGCACAAACTCTCAGTGCGGAGATCGAACCCGCGGCCTCTCGTTAACAGGCTGCATCTAACAAGCTGCGCCACGGAGGCTGTCCAAAATATATTTTACAATATAGTGTTTCCACTTTTCATTTTAATTAGTACGAGTATTAAATTTAGAATATACAGGTAATAAATAACAAAAAGATTGTAGAGTTTTAATTGCTATAAAACCAAGGCAGAATTCTTGATAATTGATTCCATGCGAACAACAAGATAATCTAAAAACTAGTTTATGTTAAATCGATTCATTAATGTTGGCAATGAACTCCGATTAACGGTTTATATTTTATGATACAAAATGGCGGTTAAATAATAACTGATAATTTTTATGTGTTTCATCAACTGGTTTGGTTTTTAAATTCCATGTGTTGTATGATTATGGAAGAACTATTAGTTTCTAGGTATATGGTATAAAATATCTTTCGTTTTGTGTTTCATTGATATTAGAAAATTGGACGCACATATTTTAACTGTGGCTTGTAGTAACTGCATTATGTAACCACAAATAGCAAGAAAGGGAGCCGTGTAATTAAGATAATATTTTGTGGATTTTTATCAGATCGTGGTGATCTGTTGGTAAACGGAAAAAATCGTGACCAAACCGGCATACCATAACGATTTCTAAGAATTTCTATGCCTTGTAAAGTCCGCCAACCCGGTGGACTCATAGACTCGGTGGACTCTATGGCCTAACCACTCTCAATCGTGTTCTCGATTGTAGAGGAGGCCCATGCCCTGCAGCGGGACGTGGACTGATTCAGATACAGAAACAGTTGGATTTTTACCAGATATAGCGATAGTGCAGCCCCTTATCACATCTTAGGATAGAATTACCATGGTGATTTAAGTTTCACTATTGCCATCACTGTCTACAGGTATTTGGGATTCAAACGTAATTTTTTAGACCTTGTATGCGTTTGTGTCATTATGACAATACTAATTATCTTATTTGATCCCAAAAGTGATGGTAAGACGATCTCTACAGATATAACAAAGACTGGATAGAATGACTCTGAATAGACAGATTTGGAAGAGCTTAGCGAATACCATTACTAAGTAGACCGTTCAGGCTAATTATAATGTAAAAATAAGAACTATCTCAATTTGCACCTGTTTATAGACCAAATACATTCCCTTCTTTGTGTTTGAGCATTTATCACGTTTACTCACTGTGGATTTTACTTCTTAGTCTGTGCTGTGGATAAATATATTAGTAATGTATTTAAATAAGTTTTGTGTTAGTTTACAACTTTTCTGATAAGAAATTGCATTAGACTTAATAGCATGCTATACATTGCTATAATCAATAGTGCTGGTTAGTTAATATTTCATAAGCAACTTGACAACATAGAAGTGGTAGAGCCACACTGTTGTCAGTCATGAATTCATGACTTAGCATGAATGGCAGGTTCGTCCGGGGTGGTAGCTTTGTCCTTTTCTCTTCCCCTTCTTTTTCATGCCCGCTCTTTTCCCGATTTGATGGGCCGGCAACACATCATAATCCAGACGTTGTGGGTGTAAATGAGCGGCAGTGATTAGTTACCTTTCATCATTTGCTCGTTTGTCGGTCATATGCTATAAAAACATCATTTTCTTCAACAAAAAATAAAGTTTATTGGTAAAATAAACAAACATGCTCTAGTCTGACAGTTTAGATCATCCCGATTCAAACTTGTCTCACTCAAAACACTCAGGAAGTTGTTTTGAACAATTGCGAAGATTTAGAAGCTCTTGCACGCAAATCGACACTAATGCTCCAAGAATCTGATAAACGGATTCAACTTTCAGCTGAACTGAAAGAATTTCTTACGAGTTCGCGACTTCGCTCGAAGGCTTTGTTACTTATTTTTCTCCCAATGTTTTTATTATGTAAATAACCGCTAGGGCTCGATGAAACTTTCTTTTAATGGTTCGTTAAAAATGAATAAAGTAAATGAAAGTCCTCGGCCGTTAAGTAATCACGTAATTTAAACTTAAGAAATGGAGAGTGGACCGTACCCTTAAAATGTTAAATTAATTACATGTTTTGTGTAAAAGTTATCTCAAGTTTAAAATATAAAAGCCTACATAAAAACATTACCTAAAGTGATGTATATTAACAAATTGCAAAATTAATCAAATTACTTAAAAATATTTTTATTATTTATTATTTAGTCTGTCTTTGTTTCATTTATTGTACTGTAAAATTTTTATAATTACTGTACTCTGTTGTATACGGCTAATTTGCGCGATAATAAAGCATTTCTTTTTATTTATTTTTTTATTTTACTGAGATAGTTTCTCACGGTTTTCTATCGCTTAAGATATAACACGTGTTAAGCGGAGGTAGTATTGATTAAGACTTTCGGGGGTATGAGACGGTAATTTCTCAACATTTTTATTTACCTACACCATCTTGTTCAACTACTAATCAATTTCAAATACATTACCTTTACCCAAACTTAATTTAATAATTATATGTATCTAAATAAACTGTCCCAAAGTACCACTGACTTATTGAACTACATAACCAAGGCAATTGCCAAAACTGCCAACAAAAGCATGAAGCAAGGCAGTTTAAAATGTCAAAGCCTTGTCGGCCTCGCCCCCACTCTCGCAACGGTACTTGAGTCGGCAGTGTGCGCCGGCGCCGCGCTCAGGTCCCTGCCCCCGACGCACCGTCCATAACCCAAGTAAACACTAAACAGTGACGTACGCAAACCTCTTCTCGTATTGTGCTGTGATATGTGAAATGTTGCCGATTGGGATTTCATGTTTCATATAAGTGATATTTTGTGCTTGTTTGGATTTCGATTGAGTGAGGTGAGGTAATTTTTAAATTTGGAATTTGTGTCGATCGACTGAAATGTTTCTGGCATATTTTTTTTATTAACTGTATAGGGTAAGAAGTATGCAGCATTTTCTTTAGGAACTTTTGTATGAAAGTTAAAACCTGCGTTCAACTTATCAGCATGACTAATTGGCTTTTTGTTTGAACTTATTTTTAAAACCAGTTTTTTGAATCAGAAATTGTTCTTTAGTTTGACTTACTGAAAATATTTTTCTCATTTATTTATATTAATTAAAAATACTGTTCATACCTATGTTGCAACTTTGTTTCAATTAAGGCTATATTATTTAATACTGCTGTTTATAATAATTAACCTTGATTTACAAGAGTTAAATATTTTATGGCCTCACTGTTGTTAAAAGGTAGGTTGCATACTTTAATGAATTGGATTTGATTATTTGGCCGAGAGTCTATGTTTGTATTTTTCGATTTGCAAAACTTGATCTGCTTGGGATTGAATATCGAAAACGATCATGTGAGACAGGTGATGGGTGGTTACAACATAATCTAAAAATAAAGAAATCTCTTAAAATCTAGATAAACTGGTAAAAATATCAAAGTTAAAAGGGTATTGAAATAGTCTATCTATGTGTTTTCTATTTAAATTCTACTTTTACACACAAATTTTCTCATTTAAACCGCGACAAAATCATCGATTCCCATACTCGCTTGCTCTATTCCGCCTCCTTTAATCCAACCTATAAATGATTCACATTCCAGTGCTGCAGAAATGCCTTAGTAAGTTCAGTTGACTGCTCATTAATAACGCTAAATGCCGTTCACAAAACGTCATAATAAATTCGTGGTATAAACGCGACGATCACGATTTAGCCGATTCAAAGGCTGAATACGCAGACCATAGACTTACAACTCTATGTAGTACACTTCTGCTAAATGAGGGATGTTAAGGGAAGGATTGGGGAATGCATTCACTCACTTCCTCAAATTGTAGAACATTTTAACGCACAAAACCGAAAAGGGACGCAATAGGGCGTATTTTCTTACTTAACTATGTGATTCTCAACCCGCCAATATTCCTAGTATATTGTTAACCCTTACTGTTCATGGTGGCACTATATTTGTAACCCTCCAGATAGCTATCAACGTACACAGCGCGGCGCGGCGGTTAAAAACCCGTCTTAGCAACTTATGGCCTTATTCATTGGCTGTTTAAAACCTATTTTAGTTATCGCATGTTTTTTCCCTTTCGAATTACTTTTAAATTCAGTTTGAGCGAAGAACACAAAACATTCGATGTCTAAAATAATTAAAACTGTCCATGGATAAGGAAGTTAGTGTTGAGTTTTGAGTTAACCTGTGTATATTGATTATCGAGAGAAGATAAGTGTCAACCGACGAGTCGCACCTACCCACCTCTGGATGATATTCTTGTGTTTGTATAGTTTATTTGGACTGCAGTCAGCAGCCCTGTATAATAAATAGAATCGAGTAAATTGGACCACCAACTGGTGCCATTGGATAGCGTGTCTGTACAGCATTTGCGCTTACCATCAGGTGAAGTGCAGTCACTCTGCCGGGCTAGAATAAAAAATCAGAAACTTATGCATAGGTCACGTTGTAATGGTATAAAAAAATCAATGTCCGTCGTTTTGTTGTAGAGTTACAACACACAACGATGTTGTCTCATGTCTGTCTATAATCAACAACTGAATATTTCATATTATGAAACAGTATTTGCACCGCTTTCATCACAGTTTCCGCATGTACCCAACCGCGAAAGCATTTTAGTGCAACTTCTTTGCATTCAAAAGTAATTTACAAGCGTATCAAGCTTATACAACTTTGCTAGTCTGCTAACGTAACCGAATTAAATGCGCTGTGAAGAGGTTGTTATAATTCTTTGCAAACTTATGGCGAGTAAAGAGATTGCGAATATTTCATGCCAGGTTTAAAAATCAATGCATTATTTTATTATATTTACGCGTATTTTGAATATAATAAACAAATAAAAATTATTCTTTTTTAATTTAAATTTATAATCAAATACTTAGTTTATTCGTGTTTATATTATATATCGCATTAATTAATACGGTTATTCATGTTTTACCATCCGTTTTTCGTATAGAATATTCCATAACACATCTTAAAAACCTGTCCCTCGATTTAACTCCAAAATGTCGATGAATTTATGATACGACTGTTAAAACAAGTTTATGCTATTTTATATAGAAAAATTCTGTGTTGTAATAAATGTACTATTATCTTAATGTCTACCTACTTACGGCTACTTCAAGGTTTTCAAAATTATTTTAGTATCGAATGTTTTGTCTCCTTTGGACTCCTTTTGATATTAGTTTAAGCGAAGAAGACAAAATATGCGATAGCTAAAATATATTTTAAAACTGTCTTTGAATAAGGCCGTATTTGTTGGAGTTTTATCAAGTCGATTTGAAATAGTTTAATATCTCGCAGGCAGATAAGACATCAAACTATTATTTACGGATTTTACTGGCAGTCCGCCCCGTGACCACGAAAGCTGTAAAGTAATCGAAACGTCGCGTCGGGAAGTCAAAAATGTAAAAATAAAACCGAATCCGCGATAAAATAATAGTTTTATTTCAATGTGTAACTGTAACTGTATCAGCCCATATACGTCCCACTGCAGGGCACGGGCCTACTCTACAATCGAGAATACGATTGAGAGTGGTTAGGCCATATAGTCCACCACGCTGGCCTAGTGCCGGTTGGCGGACTTACATACCATAGGAATTCTTATAAATCGCTATGGTATGCAGGTTTCCTCACGATGTTTTCCTTCACCATTTCAATGTGTAACATTCGCATAAATCCAAGAAACCATTAAACGGTTATTAGTCAGTACTTATTGGTTTTTCCAGACAAATTACATGAATATAATAAAAAAAATAAAAACCGACTTCAAAACAAAAATCCACTAAAAACCAAAAAATAATAACTACTTACCACTCCAAAGCAAAAAAATAATATTTATTTCATGAAGCTCGTGCATGTTGATTAATTTGCTTAATGACTTGACTAGCCAACAAATCAAAATATATGCGTTTCATTTCGAGTTTCTAAAAATAATATACACTAATTTCGACATATTATGTAGGTTCTTGAAATATGCGTAACGAATGTAAAATGGGGTCGAACACTATTATATTTAAAAGTCAGCCAACCTGCACTAGGCAAGCGTAATCGACTATATGTCCAAAATAAAATAAAATAAATTATCAAAATACTTCAAAGCTAGACAAGCCTTTATTATATTTACAGACATAACTAACTACATCACAGGTTTTAATAGACAGACATATTGGTTCAGATAAGTGTCAAGTCACATGACAAATGTAACATTGGTTTGAACTTATCTTCTAGAATGGCTTAAACTTATGAATAATGCAGTGACAAGGTCCTTTTACCGCGTTATTGTTATCTTAACTTGTCTGCATTATGATTACAAACGTATTCATTTCTAAGTATATGTGGTTTTGTCTAGAAATATATTTTTCTAAGAATTGTTAAATAAAGACATGTGTTGGTTCGGTTCGCGTGGCGCGAATATTTTAATTTATATTTGATATTGTAATTGATTTCTTGTGTTAAATATTCTTATTTCCGTAACAGAATGGGCGCTTTGATGATTGATTGCCCTCTATGTTCTATCCATTTATGGAAAAAATAATGGTGATGTAATTATTTATTTATTCGAAAAACGTAGGTAAAGTTAAAATTGATTCTTAAGAAATATTTTTATGAAATATTGTTATTACTTTTATAAATAATTATGTAATGGTATATTTTTTAATTCAAAGTAGTTATAATTTGAGTGGTCGTTTGTATCTTAATTAATTTTATAAAGTACAGTTGAAGTATAATAAAAACAAGAGTGATTAGCAACAACAACAAACAACCTAACAAAAACGAATGAAATTGAGAATCGCGAAGCGTGTAAAGGTCAAACGATTATACAACTGGAAATCACATTTCTATCGCAAAAAGGGAGATAACTTGAGACAATGTCATCTTGAGTACAAATGAAAGCGAGGAAAAGTGTTACATGATAAGTTAGCGAGAGTTGAAATACTACACGAGCGAAGCTAGATGAAAGCGCATGTCTATCTATCCACATAATATTAGTGTTTATAAAACATATAACTACTGGACATATTGAAACTTAACATCTTATGTCTCAGGATGGCGAGCGCAGTGGAATGCCAAGCATTGCTTTGTATTTCACGGTGTTTTTTGGTTTTGCTACGATTCATGAGCGGTCGTTTACCATCAGACGAACGGCATGTCCGTCCCGTCATTCAATACCAAAAATAAATAAAAAAAATATTTTTTTTAAATACATTACAACATAATCCAAATAATTCTGTGATCAAGAGAGGTTGGATTAGTACATTCTGGTCCTCTCACTCTCGGCCGTGATTCCTTCCATGGTTGAGAGTAGGAGGTCATGGCAGGCCATGCTCACCTTCTGTGAGATCATCATCTCGCAGAAGGAGAGCGCGGAGCGGGATCGGGAGCAGAACGATCCCGCCCGCCGCCGCCAACCGAGAAGGAGGCGCCGGGTAAATGACAATGGCTGACCCGGCGCCCCGCCCAGTGGTCAAGGGGCGTCAGAATTCCACCACGGTATCCCCTGCCTGTCCTAAAAGGCGACTAACAGGGGTCATCGGGGTCGCTAAGCGCACAGCGGGGGCTGTGCGCTCATGTTAGGAGTGGCTCCGAGATGGGCGGCAGAACGTGTGGCCTCGTATCTGTCGTGGACGAGCATCTCACCATGGGCGTCCGAAGTAGGGAAAGTGGGGGCATCTGCGTCCCCCCAAGCTGGGAGGAGCCATATTTGGCGGTGCGTCGGGTGGCACGGTGAGTTAAATGGGCGCCATTCGCCTGTCCACATCGCCTGTCATCCATTAAGCGCGAGACAGCCAAAGATCTTCTTAGATCTCGGTAGGGACCCAGCCTGGATACAACATCTGCACAGTGCGGACTACTGTCCCCGCGTCCCAGGCTGGAAGGCCGGAGACCCCGACATGCCCCTTCCGATCCACCCCTGAGTATCTGAAGGAAGGCTAAACGAGCTTTACACTTGTTAAAAAAAAAAAGTACATTCTGGTCCAGTTCAAGCGAGTTTCCATATCTTTAAATCATGAGGAGAACTCTCAGATGTGCAGGTTTATTCACGGTTTTGTAAATTTTTATTAAACATGAATTCAAATCTTTGGTAGGGGCCTGTTCATTAATAGAGTAGTAGTGCTTGTAATCATGATAGGGCTGTACTCTGTTTCATTGGTTTTGCTACTGTCTATGAGCGGTGGTATCGCTTACCATCAGGTGAACGCCATGCCCGTCTCGCCATTCGTCGTTATTTTTTAAAGATGAATATTGTCATTTTCAAAATTGTCTACTCTTTACTTGAAGTAGTGATGCCTTATTGAAAGTCATGTCAGCTGTGAAATGAAATGAAATGTATTTATTGGTCACGTAGGCAATTTAAAAGCTCTTATGACAAGTCAATACACATAGAACTTAATCTCTATAAACAATATATTTCCTATACTTAGTATTACTTATTTTAATTTCTTGGTTTAATTAATTTATTTATGTAATTTATTTATTTTAAATTAATTTTATTTTTATTAAGAATTAGTTTTATTTATTTGTTTACTTTTTATTCTTATTTTATTTAAAGTATTAGTTATATCTTTATGGTAATTTATTTTTCAAAGAAATACAATATGTATGTTAGTCAAATTAAATTAATTAGTGGACCATGAATATCATTACAATGCAACGGTGCGTAGCGGTTTATTGTTACCACCGGATCCAACGCGGCCCTTCCTGAGAAGACCCGGCGAAACAAACTCAGTGAGCTTACACTACCACTGGAACTACGCGACGCGACCCAGTCCTGAGTATATCCAGCGAATAAGACTCAGTGGACTTGTTTTGGGTCCAATTTAAGACAACGACCATAAGTATTTCCGAAACGTCCCGTGTGTTTAGGCTTACTGCCGGATCCAACGCGGCCCTGACTGAGAAGACCCGGCGAACAAACTCAGCGGGCTTTACTTTACCACTGGATACTACGCGGCGCGACCCATTTCTGAGTAGATCCAGCGAGTCAAACTCAGTGGGCTTGGTTTTGGTCAATTTACTAAAATAAATATTTGTGACTTGTCTTACAAAGATTTGCCATATTATTATTTTTATTTGTTTTCTCGATCGGTCGTCATATGATTTTAATTGGCATTAATTAATCATTAAATATATAGTTATAATTTAATAACTGTCAACTAAGTTATCACTAACTTACGTACGTTAGAAACTTATTTACCATTTGTTGTTACTTTCTAGCATGAGCAGTCAAACATATTGATTTACCATACACTAAAATCATGAGTTAACTGCTTTTGAAAGTTGTGAGAAGAGAAAAAGGTAATTTCCAAATGAAATATATTTATATTACTTTCACATCATGAGTACGACAGATGTTTAGTCAAAATAAGATAATGACTGATACGCAAAAAAATATTGAAGTACCATAATGAAATTGGTATCTAGCATATACTTAGAGACTATATCATTATTGGTAGTCTCTACGAGACACAAATAGTGATTACAATTAAATTGTTTTTTTTGACAATAAAAATACTTTATATTGTGGCAGATGTATTTTTTTAAAAAGATTATTTTATTTTGGACAGCTCAATATTAATCAATGTAACTAATAAATAATTAAACTTTAATTGATTAAGTATATACAAAGACTGTTTCCACCTGTCGCATAAAAATTATTATATTAACATATTAAAAATTACTATGATTCAAATGAAAATTTCTTAAAAATCTTAGTTGTATATTTTCAGGTTATATTCCATTTGACGGATCATCTTTATCTCATGACACCTAAGTCTGGTGATCTAAGTTTCAGTTCAATTGAATTTCTTATAAGCATACAGGGTATATCAAGACTGCTACCGAAAACGAAGCTGGGTGGTAGTTTAAGCGACTTCAGACACAATGCAACAGAAAAAGTTGCAAAAAAAGCGACAATTTTTTTTTGTTATTTTTTTTCTATGGCCATTTTTGGGTGGTAAATACATTTTTTCCTAAAATAATATTGTATACCCTTTTATTTATAAATACTCTAAGGTATAAAAGAGTTAAAATTATTTTTTTAGAAAAAACTATGGATTTACCACGCAAAAATGACGATATTTAAAAAATCATAAAAAATAATAGTCCCATTTCTTTGCGAAATTTTTAGTTGTATTATGTTTGTAGTTGCAAAAAAAAGCGACAATTTTTTTTTGTTATTTTTTTCCTATGGCCATATTTGGGTGGTAAATACATTTTTTCCTAAAATAATAGTATATACCCTTTTATTTATAAATACTCTAAGGTATAAAAGAGTTTAAATTATTATTTTAGCAAAAACTATGGATTTACCACCCAAAAATGACGATATTTAAAAAATCATAAAAAAAAATTGTCGCGTTTCTAGGCGAAATTTTTAATTGCATTGTGTTTGTAGCCACTAAAACTACCACCCGGCTTCGTTTTCGGTAGCAGTCTTGAGATACCCGGTATAAATTTTTACCGAATCTCTCCCATCATTCATAATACTCTACATTAATAAAGCTTTATAAGCTCTCCGTAGCGTCAAAAATGCTTATAAAAATACCGCAAATAATATTTTTGTGTGTATTATATCTCACATATTCATTGTTATCCAGGACACGTACTGTCATTGAGTAAATATGCTGAATCTATGCATCTGTTTCCATGCGTATCGCGTGAGCTGAACGGGTTTCGGCTGAGTTTATTATGCCGCTGTACGCCTTTTATGAATTTTAAGCGTATTCGTGCATACTTGAATTTAGTTACATTATTGGGTTGGTCTATGTCACCTTCGATGATGCTTGTAATGTTAGTAATAAGTTATTGCGCTACTGAATAAGTGTTACTCATTAGACTTGCAAACTATATATTTATTGTTTAGAATAACTATTGAAGATAACTAAATAAAAAAGTTTTTTTCATAAAAACTTTTGTGATAAATTTGTGCGGTTTGTTTTTGCTACTTTCCATGAGCGTTTGCTTACCACCAGGCGAATGGTGTGTTGATCTCGCTTTTCATTGCAATTAAAATATAAATATGTGAGAAAAATTATGTATGATTATGTGTGTTCATGAACTGTCGTATCGCAGATCGCTTACCATCAGGCGAACGGCATGTTCGTCACGCCATTCATTGCAATACCCAAAAAAATAATGACGTTATACATAATGATTGGGTGGGTCAAGATTGAATAAAACCGTAGGTAGCATTTACCTAATAAGTCTTTTTATATTCTCGTTGCGTAATGTAGCTTAAAATCCCGTAATGTCGGCGACCAGTTTATTCAAATTACTAAGTGCATTGTTGCCTGTCTTATGGAATTATATTGCTTCACTTCTGTAATAAAAAACAGGCATTGATTTTAATGCTTTATTTTTGTGTTTTCCCGTTTCTATGGGCATGGCACAGAGACGGCGCAATGAAGAGCAAGCAAGTTATTTAGGTATTAAATCTTATAATGCCGACCAACTAATGTAATTTCATGTAATTTCCGCTGATCATGTGTAGATATCATGTTGATAGTCAATCACCAAGCACTAAAACGGTGAAGGAAAACATCGTAAGGAAACCTGCATACCGTAGCGATTTATAAGAATTTCTATGGTATGTAAGTCCGCCAACCCGCATTAGGCCA
This sequence comes from Hyles vespertilio, assembly GCA_009982885.2. Taxonomy (NCBI): domain Eukaryota; kingdom Metazoa; phylum Arthropoda; class Insecta; order Lepidoptera; family Sphingidae; genus Hyles; species Hyles vespertilio. The sequence goes on along the minus strand of CM042809.1, from coordinate 16,364,669 downwards.
GCGTGGTGGACTATATGGCCTAACCACTCTCAATCGTACTCTCGATTGTAGAGTAGGCCCGTGCCCTGCAGTGGGACGTATATGGGTTGATACAGATGTGTAGATATCACTATGGCGGGCTTAGCACCATAATGCGCATAGTAGTCGGGATAGGAATAGGGGACGACGATATGAATCTCGTAGCAGAAGAACGAAGAAAGAAAAGAAAGTCTAAAGAAAGCCTTTAATATACATTTTTAAAACAGAAATTCTCACTACTTTTATATTCTGGTTTGACCAGTACAAGCGTACTAATACCACAGAACTGCAAAATTAATTAAAGCCTACAGAAACCGAAGCCATGAACCGTAAATGTCATCTGAATAAGAATAACAGTAAATTTGCAGTGAAACTAAACTTGTTACCGTTTTTGTAATAGCTACTAATAATAATTTTCTATTACCGATTCCAGTAATTACCGAGAAAAGGTTAGAGGCGGTTGTTAACGTGATTATATAGATAGTTGGCCACATTCCGAACGTGTCCGGTGGAGCAGTTTGAAAATAATTGCCTTCTGTCATTACGGTCACATGGGCAAATTACAGACATGTACGTTAAATTAATTTTATGATTACCGGAATATAAAGAGGGTAGTGAGGTCTGTAAAACACGATAATTTTTTGTTGTATGTTAAATTAAAAATAGCAAGGTGGATAGTAAGGGAGTGTTATTTTGGGGAAAATTTCTTAACATTATCAGCCCATATTCGTCCCACTGCAAGGCACGGGCGTCCTCTACAATGGGGATACGATTGAGAGTGGTTAGGGCATATAATTCACTACGCTGCTGGCTTAATGCGGGTTGGTGGATTTTACATACCATAGAAAAACAGCTTTCCTCCCGATGTTTTCCTTCACCGTTATAATGCATGGTAACTGATTTTATCAATACACACAAGCCTAAGGTCAGAGACGTGCCTTGGGATGCGAACCAGGAACCACCGTGAACATGATGGCAGTCGCAACAATTTTAGTAAAGAATATTATATTTATTATCCGAGCCTATGGTGTCTTTACTATCATCAGTAAGTGGTCCATACTGTGGACAGTCATGACTCAGCATGAATTGGTAGACTCGTCTGGGCAGTATCACTGTCTTACCAGAGATCAGCGTGACATGCTAGCTTTGCTGTCGTATTTCGTTCGGTAAATGAGATCGCCCGATGCACAACACCCCTTTCCTCTTCCCATTCAATTCCTTCTATCCCCTCCCAATTAGCTAGGCCGGCAATATGTCTATGATCACTGCATAACTTACCATCAGGTGACCTGTTTGCTCGCTGCCTACCTACTGTATAAGAAAAGAGAAAATATACCATACTGTCATGATATGATGGAGAGGGATCGATTTGTAAATTGAAATGTTCCTCTACTATTCCAGATCACTTTCTTTCTGATGGATAGTTGAATTGGATAGTGTAATTCGTTTACCACGAATATTTTGATAGTTAATGACCGGGTTTTATGTATCTTAATGGTTATAAAATTTCGACCGCGCAATGTGACTACATTGGACCTGTATGTGATTTTAGCATTATTTTGGTTATTTACGGGTAATTGTTACTTTTCGACAATTAACAAAATAAGTCAGCCTGCATATCAAATTCTTTCCGAGTTTCATTATGATCCAGATTCTACTCTGTTGGATTTAAATATACTTATGCAAGTAATTTTCGAAGATTTTGTCTTGCATCATTATCGATTCGCGTCTTTTGTGGTTTGAGAGCTCAACTACATCTATTTTTAAATTATACGAGTTTTATTAATTCGTCAAAGAAGGAATACCTACGCAGCAATATGCGGAACACACTCAAAGTCACCATTTCAATACGAGCATTCCTTGCGAAGTATTCGTAGAATGTATGGAAACGTTGAGGCTTTGTGTCGAAACATTTTGCTACAATTTATATGCATTTAGAACTAATGTATAAAGTTTGGACTGAGATATTATAAGCGTATTCGCTTAGATAGAGACCGCCTTACAAAACGGTGTAAAAGCCGCCACAGTTCAGATTTAGTCTGTATTGACAGTTTAACACATGAGTTTTATTCACGTCATCAGAATAAATATGTGTTTGTGAGCAGATAAGAGATGGTCTCTTATTGCTGCCCTAACTAAAATGTAGTCGCTACGTATAATAAAAAAGTTGTAAGCCAACATTAATACATTAACATTATATGCATCATCGTATATTACATAACGTATAGTGATCCGGTAGATCGACTATTTAAAACTGCATTCAATTGTAGGGAATAACTCTATGCGTGTCTGCTCACGCGCATTGCGGAATGATAGGATAATAGAATAGCAAATAAAATTTAATTTTTGTCCACCTAAATATGATTTTCCTTACTGGTAAGCCTTTAAGAAAATATAATAAATTCATTATAAATAGTTGTCTCTTATTGTTAACTGAGTGTAACGATTAATTAACCCTCAAATTATCAATTTCAATGTAATTTATTGTTTTATAAACATTTGATATGGATTTATTTCAGTTTAAGGTAATATTTTAGGTTGATCGGTGCCAATAGTAGTTTCAAAAAGAGGGCCCCTCCGGGATTTGAACCCGGGACCTCCTGCACCCAAAGCAGGAATCATACCCCTAGACCAAGAGGCCTTGTGTGTGTTATGTCAAATTATATAGTCCAACTAAGTACTTTTTAGGTGCGCATATTATCAGCCATGTAAATCGTTATGATTATTTTTACGAAAACATTTTCTTCTATATTTTTAGTAACAATGGCTATTAAAGCAAAACTATAAGTTGTTGATATAATCGGTTTTGTTTGATGACAAAACACCAGCAATACAATCTTGATATAGCCAAAAGGAAGTATTATCGCCGTTTTTTTGATACAGTCATAAGCAACTGAGTTTATTGCGACTGATAGTTCAGTGATGGTTCAGTGCATTCTAGGTGACTGACGGGTGCACGAAAGACGTAAAATTGCAATAAACAGGAGAGAAGGAGACGCCATCTTTAAAAAATATTTTTAAGAATTAGTTATGGTGATTCTTGACGGTTTTTTAAGTCTATGGGCGTACAAATTATATAAGTGAGAAATATGATATTATTTTTTCTGTTTTGTTACTCAATTGTTATTTTCGGAGTCATTGATAGTCAATCTCCACGCAACATAACGGCGTAGGGAAATAGAATGAGGAAACCTTAGTGATTATTAAAAAAGTTACATGGTATGTAACGTCCGCGAACTTGCAAGTGGCTTATGTGGTGGACTATATAATTTCAATCATACTTATAGTTGTAGAGAAAGCTGATACACAGACAAATACTCAATTGAAGATTACACGAAAACTGGCACACGAAAACAACCTTTATAAAAATATTACTAAACCCGCTGCTTTCTAAAACATTATTTGTACCAAATACCAATAAATGCGGGTGCTGGTGTATGTTGGCAAGCGCAATTTGTAAGCGCAAGCCGCGTAAGAAATCTTGTATAAAATTCATGAAGCGATCCGCAGTTCCGCTTTTTAATTGCCGCCGAGTGATCACGATCTGTTTCTGATTGTGCTGTGTGTTATTGTTTCCGCTTTATAAGTTGTGATATGTTGTGCATGAGTTTTATAATTACCTTATTTCACCTGGTGGAAGGTCTCTCATATGTGAGAGGCCTGGGTAGGTACCACCGCAAAGTCTATTCCTCTCGCCAAATAGCAGTGTAAATGCACTGCTGTGTTTGAGTTTGTAGGATTTTATAGTTACTAGCAAGAGTAACTACTGGATATATTGAGACTTAACATCTTGTATGCCAAGCATTGCTTTGTAATTTAAGGTGTTGTTTAGTTTACTGTTCATGAGCAGTCGTAACGCTTACCATCAGGCGAATACCATGCTCGTCTCATTGCAATAATAAAAAAAAAACAAGTTACAAATGTTCGATGAAATATATGATCAAACGAACTTACCAAGTGAAGTTCGATCGATATTATATTAGTATGCTTCATTCGAAGATATAAAAACAACAGTAGTACTTTTATCCTGCTGGCAACTTCCGCACTATAAAAAAAATGTTAAGAGTAGGGACGGTAGTCATTATCGTGGCAACATTGTAGGAACATCTCATTCTTTTTAGAGATTAGCTAACAAAATTTTCTAGTTGGGGTTAAGGGTGGGTGGGTGTTTACATTTTCGAATGAAGCATACTAATATAATATCGATCGAACTTCACTTGGTAAGTTCGTTTGATCATATATTATATTTCGTAAGCTTCATTCTTCAGATATAAAAACAACAGTAGATGTTTAGAGACGAAAATTTTGTGTAAAAATTAATGCAATAAAATTTCAGATAATATAAACAAATCATCTTTTATTTTTTATATTTATCACAGATTTTAATCACAAATATTTGGTAATAAAATAGATCTTGCAAAATCTTCTTGAACCATTATTTGACGGTGGTAAAACTTTGCAAAAGTATGGGACGTAGTAGTCCATCCAGCCGTCTTTCTAATCATCTCCAAGGATATACCCGATGCTCGCGCTGCTGATGTGGCGGCGTGCCTTGTACTGTGCGCGCTGTATGTTGACACATCTATCCCGCTTAGCTTCAGTATATCTTTAACCCATCTGCCCCATCTTTAATAGTTTGGGTAGTAGCAGGTTTGTGAGGGCGCTTGTATGTTATCAAAAGATGACTTGTGTTTGATGGTCTGATATTTCTTGTACAGAAAATGTAGTCTTCAATAGCTGTAGCAGGACAGATTGCTTTATTTTCGTTAAAGTATGGTAAGACGGTTGTTCGCGTCCTACGGCGGATGTTTTAACTGAATTAAAAATACCTATCTTTATCCCGGAAGGGTTTATTAGAATATTTTCTAATTTTATGGAGGCTAACGTTTGTACTCTATGCGCTGTGCAAAGTGCCAAGAGAATGACTAATTTCTTAGTTAGTTTTTTTAGGGGTCGTTCTCTATTGGGTATCCAGTTATTTATAAAATTTAAAACTACTTGTGGATCCCAGGTGAAGTTATATTTAGGAGCCGTGGGTCTTAATTTATAAGCGCCTTTAAGTAAGAGTTTAATTTGTTCGTCACCTGTTACAGGACTACCTAGCAAAAGAGAAAGAGCTGAACGATGAGAATTTAATGTCCCATAAGCATTGCCTTTACTAAACTGCTCTGTTAGAAAAATAATTATTGAGGATAATGAACATTCGAAAGGGTCAAAATTATTTGACTGCGAATACTGCCACCATAATTTATATGTACTGTTATACTGAGCCAGTGTGCTTTTTGAGAGCGATGCTATGACTAAGTCCAGTGCAGATATTGGTGTTCCTCTTAACTCGAAGGCTTTCCTGATAACACTGCTGCAGCCAGGGTAAACGGCTTTTTCGATTGTTGAGGCGTCCTGGAAGACGATAAAATAGAATTTTTATTTTGTGTTAAGTAAATTATCTTTGACGAAATCATTCTTAGCACTAGAGGAAACCATGGTTGGGATGGCCAATATGGAAATACTAGTATTCCTGTGGCTTCGTCACAAATAATCTTTTGTATGCATTTTAGTATTAGTGGAAATGGTGGGAATGCATAGAAATACATGGTTTTCCAATTAATCGTAAAGGCGTCTATGGTCATGGCATCTGGATCGGGTTTCCATGAAATGTATTTTTTACATTTTGTATTGGTACGAGATGCAAAAAGTTCTATTATTGGTTCACCAAAATTGTTAATAATCTGTTGATATTCAAAGTTAGACACAATTCGATATCTGAGTTAACTTTTCTTGACTCTTGATCAGCTTCAATATTATCTTTTGTGTTAATATATGAAGCAAACAGCCAGACATTACGACCCTCACACCATTGCCAAATATTTTTTGTAAGTTCTGTTAAATTAGGAAATTGAATCCCGCCCATTCTATTAATATAACTCACCGCAGTCGTATTATCGATGCGTAATAAAATATTGCAATTATTAAGATTAAGATTTTGGGGCAAAAAACTTCAGTCCGAAAAAGGCTGCAAGTAATTCTAAATAATTTATGTGAAATAACTTTTCGCTTTCTTTCCAGGCTCCGTTTATGCGTTTATGGTCACAAAATGCACCCCAACCTATTCTAGATGCGTCAGAAAATATTTCTAGACTGAAATGGGGTGTTTCGAATGAATTTGACGTGGAAAGGATATTTCTTTTCCACCAATATAAGTCCGGTAAAATTATTTGTGAAGGTTGGAATTTTTCTCCATACGATTTATATTTTAAAAGAGCTAAATATTTATGTCGTTCTAGTATTTTAGTATACAGCCAACCGTATTTGACGGCTCGACAGGCTGATGTTAATAGCCCTATCAACCGAGCAAAATTTCTAATAGATGAGGTCGATAATCTTATAAAATGTTGGACTGATTGAAATATTTTATAACGCTTGTCTAAAGGTAAGGATATTGATAAATCCACAGAATTATATAAAAAACCTAAGAATTTACAAGACTGCTGTGGTTCTATATGGCTCTTCCAAAAGTTAATTAAAAAACCTAGGCATTTAAGTAACTTAATAGTTTCAGTAACGTTTCGTTTGCAACTATCATAACTATCCCCTATGCATAACCAATCATCTAGATACACTACAGACTGAAAGCCGCGACGTCTTTGGAAACAAGCCACTTCTTTCATAATTTTTGTGAAAGTACGTGGCGTTGATGACAAACCGTATGGCATAGCATTAAATTCATAAGTATGCTTACATCGTTTTTCATCTTCAAATTCAAATCTTAAATATTGGCGATGCGCTATAGCTATAGGTACAAGTAAATATGTTCTTTAAGGTCTATAGTTGACATAAAACCACCTTTTGGTATCATTTTAGATGCGGTTCTATGATCTTCCATTTTAAAATGGGTATTTGAAATAAATTTATTTAATTGTTTAAGGTTAAGTATAAATCTATATTGATTATCAGGTTTTGGTACTAAAAAAATATTGGATATAAATTGACCTACTTTAGGTTTACATTTTGTAATTGCACCCAAATTGATTAAATCTGTAATGGCAGAAGCCATTATTGTTTTTTCCTTATTTGAAAAGGAATTTTGGGTAAAAGACGTTGTTCAACTTTACACTTGAAAGGTATACGATAGCCTTTGTTAATCAAATTTAAAATAACTTTATTCTTTGTGACGCCAAGCCAACATTTATAAAAATATTGCAATCTGCCCCCACGGACACGTTTGTTGACATTGGAGTTCGCCGGAAGGCATTTCGGTTGTGCTGGTCCTGGCGCTTGTGGAGTCCTCCGAAATTGGTGTGCCGCAGTTCTGTAAGAGGTTGTGTGCCCCCCTCTTCTCGGCGGCGGATAACGAGGGGGCGCCGCCCAGTTTCCCTGATTGGAACCGCGAGTGACTGTCATAGTATTTGTCATTGGTACTCTTGCACTGTGAAACTTCTTAATTTGGAGTCCCTGTCTTTCGATAGCTCGCGAAGCTTTAATTTTTTCGGGTAAGGTCTCCCCAAATAAGGTACCATCTCTTTCCTGGTTTTGAATTATAGACAAGAATGCTTTATCTAGGCCTGGTGTAACCTGCTTTGTTCGTACCTGTGTTTTTGTATAATGCAGGTCCGTTAATATGCGACAACCGTCTGATAAGATTTTTATACATTCTATCTTATTATCTTCCGTTAGGAGTAAAGTAAGCGCTTTGTTGATGGCTGCTATACCTGAGCACAATTAATCTTGTTTTACCTGGAGTTTTTTGTCGCGATTTCTTATCAAATCATTTACAGCTGCATATATCTCTGCATTCAATGTTGGGGCTTTTAAAAGTCGACAATTGTCGGGTATGTTGTACTCTTTCAAAAGTTTTTCTTTGATATCTCCTTGTAAGCCCTTTTTCAAAATAGGAAGCCAACGCTTTGCTAAGTTATTGTGGATATTTGGTCCATATACTGGTGTATCGTCACAAGTATCGCCTAAAGCATCTAACAGTTGTGGGTCGAGTTCCGGTTCGTCCAATGCGTCGGCTACTAACGAAGAATGCTGTAGCCCAACATCTACAAAAATAAAATGTATGCTATAACATTTTTGTGGGTAGGTAGTTAAAAATGTTTAAAATTTTACTCATAAGAGATTGCCCAAAGTAACGCCCTCGTGTTGACCCGCAGTCAAACCTCCAAGCTGGTTTTAAAACGTCATGCTTGCCTATCGTGATAACCCGCAGTTATCCTCCAAGGAAGCTTAAAGACGTTAGTTATAACACTTAGGTATAGAGAATAGACCCTCTATTCATTATAGCGGAACTTTAATCACTTCACATGCTTAATAAGATATTATAAACTCACCTGCAATACTTTCAGGTTCTGGCGATGAAGATAATATTCTATTACTGCGTTTACGCGTTTTTGCCTGTAAGTTGCGAATTTTTTCATTGTAATAATTAATTTTTTCTTCAACTGTTCGTTTCGGCATTTTATCAACTTATTTAAAAAGTAACCTAAACTAGTGCCACCGATAAGTGTTCGTTGCCGCGCACGAAAAAAGAATGAGATGTTACTACAATGTTGCCACGATAATGACTACCGTCCCTACACTTAACATTTTTTATAGTGCGGAAGTTGCCAGCAGGATAAAAGTACTACTGTTGTTTTTATATCTGAAGAATGAAGCTTACGAAATATAATTGTAACGGTACAATATAAAGTCAATAGTAGGTATATCTCTCAACTACAACGCAGGGTGTATAATAATGAAGAACAAAGCACAATAAATACATTAAGACCACGTTGTGAGTATTATTAACTATAGGAGGAATGTTGTCAATCCTTCAGAATCTTTTTTTACGTATGTTCACCAATTACTCGGAGACGCCTTAACCGATTTGGAAAATACTTTTATTGTTTTAAACGGTATACTTTACAGGTGGTTCCATAAAAATAGGCGAAGACCTGATGAATATCTCCAGACCTAGAGAGAAGAACTCCTCGATAGTGAGTAGGATTCCAACGGTTCTTTTTACATTAGGTTTATAGTCTCTCAACATCTGAAGTATCACCCAGAAATATTTGTGTTATGTCATCAATATCTGTTTTGATTTGGGGAATTGAATACCGTCTCTCATTCAAGGGCGGCCCCCCTGGGCTGTCTCCAGATTGACACAATTTATTAATTATCTTGTTGATAAAATTTATAAGCACAATTAATTCTTTGTATGTCGATAAATAAAGTAAAAAAGTGTGTATGTGTTCACAAATCACCGCTGTAACAATCTTTAAAAAGTTATTATTACGAATTGGAGTATTGAAATCGGGCCCAGTGTTCTGACATGAACTATATGACCCCCCTCCCCCTGGCGTAAAATCTGACATGAACTATAATATGAACCCCCTGGCGTAAAAGCTGGATCCGCCCTTGCTCTCATTTCACACCCGGCTACACAACTAACACTAGTAATTGAATTATTACGATTTCTGCCAACGCGATTGGTTCTGACTCGATCCCATAATCGTTAAATAGAATCCGAGTAAGCGATTTGTGTTGAAAATAACATTAGCTGATTTGAATGGGATTGGAAACTAGTTACAAATGAATTGTATACGGATTTAGGGAACTGAAAGTTCGTGATACAGGTTTTAAACCAAAATATGCAGCGCGTGAAAAAATATTTAAAGGATCATAAGTACATATTTTTTTATTAAACCGTATGATGAGTTTATTATGTGCTATTGTGAGCTAATGAGGTATTTCACTGTATATTTATATATATGGGTCTATTTCACTGGATTTTCATTTCATAAATCGAAGAAAATATCGATTTATTTTTCATACTTTTTTACGGTGTATCTTCAACCGATATTATTAGTTACTTACACTCTTCACCTTTAGATTCTAATACCATTGTCTTGATACTTAGAAAATGCTCAAAAACTGAATCAATTTAAACTTTAACCGGAAACCAGAAGATACATTCGCTGATATATCAGATTCCAAAGCCTCAATGTGTCTCGATATTACTCCAGTATATCTGAGAGACTTAAGGTTTGTCTAGTAGCGGTCAGCCAACAGGTGACTGCGCCAAACGTTGCTTAACCAGTAACCACACAGTAGTGTACACGATATGCCGCAACCTCAAACTATATAAATCAACATCTTACCGTTCCTTGCCATTACATTTTCAATTGAAATATTTGTGAAAGCAGTAGTAATATATATTCTATACATATGAAGCGGAGGATATACACTGATTAAATCTTTCGAGAAATATTTTTTAAATGTAAAGATTTTTGATATGTATTTTGGGATCCTTCATTTTCCAAAGCACAAAAAATTTAGTTACATGATAAAATAAATGGAAAGTGACTATCATACAGGTTATATTCAGACTACGACCGAAAACAGAGCCAGGTGGTAGTTTTAGTGACTTCAGTCAAAGAAGCTAAAAATTATGAACAAAAAGTGACGAATTTTCTTGTAATTTCTTTCCTGTCGTCGTTTTTGGGTGGTAATTACTTGGTTAGCCTTGAATTATAAAAATAAAAAATTCTTAAATATTTTATGGTAGGGTAGCGTTCTAATTATTATTTTACCAAAAACTATGAATTTACCACCCAGACTAGATGATATTTTTAGTTGCATTGTGTCTATAGTCATTAAGACTACCACACGGCTACGTTTTCGCACGCTGTCTGGATATGTGCTGTATACGAAGGAGAGTATATACAGATGATTAAATATTGTTTAAAAGGTAATGATTTTTAAGATGGCTTTTAGGATATATCATTTCCCAAAGCTCTAAAAATTTAGTTACATGAAAAATTAAAAGATACCATCATATATGTAATAATGAATAAAATTCATACAAATAAATCGTAACTTACTGAGTCCGAGGATCACAAGTACTGTAAAGGCAACGCAAAAGTACATGTTTTCTTGGTTAACTTATTTCTTAAGACATTACAAGTGCTTATCTAAAACAGTATTTTACTATTTTACTTGTTCATTGTGAATTTTCTTTTTATGACTAATTAAATGTCTACTTTCTATTCGTAATCCGTTGAAAATATGTACAACCATTTAAGTAATTACTTCAAAGATTAAATACGATGCCTTGAGATTTTTGTTTGAAAGAGAGAGTAATTCTTACGCAATTAAGTAATCCTCTTACCTTTTACCATTAATTGTTTTTAGCATTGCGATAAAAACATAAATAATTGTAGGCATTTTGAATTAATTTTTAAATATCAATAATAAAAAGTAATCGTTTTTTTTGCCTTCATCAATAGCGCTAGTATTATATTGCAGTTAGTATTCACAATACATTTTCTATCAACATATGTACAAGTATGTATATCCTCCAATTCGGTATGGACACATTAATTGTGTGTATTTTCACCTACAGACGGTTAAGTAATGGATGGATTATAATAGTTAACTTAATATTACGCTTTTCAATAAATACTGTCTGGACATTTTGCCCACTCACTCGCACAATGCAATTGTAATATAATCCACGAGGTATATTTATTTATAATTAAATTTAAATACATTAAATCCGTCCCCGGTTATGTCCTAAGTGATTTTATTTTATATCCCATTTTTCGTTATAGATTCACTACTAATAACTTTGGACATACATTTCTAAATACCCACAAATGCCATTGAAAGATCGATTTTTTTATAGCCTATTTGGAATATTACACGTTTTAAACGTATCGATTGTACAAAGATCTTTCGTGATATGAGTAAAACGAAAATCTCAAATTAACGATTTTAAACAATAATTCACCTCATAAATTTAGAAGAAATGCTCACATCTATTGAGGGACTAATCTGTATACAATACGATTATTATAATTAAAATAAAACTTATAATATACGGATTTTATCGCAGATTTGTATAATATTTTCATTTTTGTTTTGTTTGTTATTAGTTACATGTTTTGATTTTTATTTTATCAGCAATTAGCTCACTTTTTTGTATACTTTTAGTGTAAGTAAATTTGTAACGACCGTTGGTTGTCGCGAATAAATAAATAGATAAACTTTGAGACCATAAATATGTAAGCTTGAGATTATCTGCTTCAAGATATCTCGATATAAAAGCGACAACTTGATGTAGATAGCAAGGTAATCGTGAGAATTAAACGTACAACTTTCAAATTAGAATTGTGTGTAAGTGCAAGTAAATACCTTTTAACTTGAGTTTTAAGAATACGAGGTAGCATTTAGATTGTGATTATATCGAGCAAAACTCACTTAACATATCGATGACATAGTTACGTATTCTCGCTCTATTTTTGGCGACAAAATATTGTATAATAATTAACAGGCTTGTGTGGGGTTGTTTCTATCAATCGGTCAGCGTAGACCTAACGATAAGACGAGTGGATTAATCGTAATTAAATTTAAAATAACTTGCAAAAGAAAAGGCCTATTTAAATTAGTCGACGCGGGTGGGCTGATGATGATGATTAAATATTAAAAAAAACCGACAGATATATACCGATAAGTATGTGTACAAAGGTTATTTTTTTTCTTTTTATTTTATTTTGCTTCATACCGGGTATATCAAGACTGCTACCGAAAACGAAGCCGGGTCGTAGTTTTAGTGACTACAAATACAATGCAACTAAAAATTTTGCAAAGAAACGCGACAATTATTTTTTATGATTTTTTAAATATCGTAATTTTTGGGTGGTAAGTCCATAGTTTTTGCTAAAATAATAATTTAAACTCTTTTATACCTTAGATTATTTATAAATAAAAGAGTATACACTATTATTTTAGGAAAAAATGTATATACCACCCAAATATGGTCATAGGAAAAAAAAAATAACAAAAAAAATTGTCGCTTTTTTTTTGCAGCTTTTTCTGTCGCATTGTGTCTGAAGTCGCTTAAACTACCACCCGGCTTCGTTTTCGGTAGCAGTCTTGATATACCCTGTATAAAGAAAAATATACAAGGCGAAATGAATGTCAGATGAACTACTTTCCAGTCGGCCTTTCGGTGACGAAGAGTTAAGCTGAAGTACTTAGTTGTAGTTACTTTATTAATAAGTAAAGAAAAAAAAAACTTTACAGGTACGGATAACGGAACCCTAAACAGTGAGCATATTAAAAGTAGCATCAATGGGATACAGAATGGATCAGTTCATAAAAGAAGATGAATGTTTGTATGAAGCTCCATTGATAAAATGAAATCATTTCATACAAATTATAAACGGGCTTTATATATGCACTCAATCACTTCGAATATTAATACGTCACAAAGGTATAATTTGTGTTTTGTACTGAATAAATAATAGTTATTTAAAACACATCTCTGATTAATTTCGATGCAAGTTAAAGACAAGGTAGTGTCCCTAACGGCCATTATCTATATCCTATCCTTAACAAGAGGATAGTAGCTACCATTACTATGTCGATGCTATTCTACGCTTCGTTAAACAAAGATATATAGTAAATATATATTTATCTTATCTAGCTGTATATAAATGTATAAGACATCATCTATACCTCTCTAGACTCTATCTTTGTTAACTGAAGCATAAAATGGATCGAAATGTTTAATGAAAACTCTTGTTAAAGATAGATAGGTTATAGAGAGCGGAAGTAGGAGACTCGCTGAGCTCCGGAGCTCGGTGTTAATTCTTTGTGTGCCACTGTTAATCCTGGGAGACAGGAGTTACAATAGTGGCGAGTGGGCGGGAAAGTCTGTATCGAAATCATATTACTGGATCTTACGTCAGAATTATGATATTCTTATTACTAAATAGATTCTTATAAGACACGTCACTTTCTAATTATTCTGTATTATATTTTAATACAGAATAAGTTTGTGAGTGTCTAATTTAATTTTAAATAACTTTGAGTCATTTATTACACTCGTGTTGTGATTTAGTAAAGTTAGTAACAACCCTATATATATGTTTCTTTAATTACTTAAAAGTACATTCATTTAAATTCCAAAACGCACCGAATAACACGAGTTATTAGATAAGTATAACTTCGTGCGCAAAGTCAAAAAACTTCTTGAAATTGTAATTACAAAATAACTGTTATAAACACATCAAAGAATGGAGTCAAGTTATATTTATCAATGACAGGACTTTAATCAAATCACTCAGAAAGTTTAAAATTAATTAATTTGTTTTCTTAGTTTATTGAAGACATTGTTAATTTAGTCACCGTCTTAACAAGAATAAGATACACTAAGCTGACACGAGATTAACAGAAACTTTGCCACTGAAATCTGGTTATATGGTTTAAAATTTACTGCTTAGTTAACTTTATGCAATCCGCTTTGACTGCTAATTTTCTATGCAATTTTGTTTAACGGCTAATTTCGCGCGCTGTGGACTTAAGTGAATTTAATATTTATTAATGTAAATGGAATATGAGTTAATAATTTAATTGAGGAATGTCAGGTTTCTGTCCTTATTTAAACCTGGCAAGGGTTTCGAACAACGTTAGAATGGGGAGTTCTCTACATGGCGGAATGAAATTTATTTTCATGAATGATTAAACTCTACCTATGAAACAAAGGGCTTCTCTGCTATTTTATATAAATGTTTTGCATATATTTCTTGTATAAATCACTTTGTTTTTATAAAAGTAGCCAAGGTGACGGCACTATGTATATAATTATACCGGGTATCTCAAGACTGCTACCGAAAACGAAGCCGGGTGGTAGTTTTAGTGGATACAAACACAATGCAATTAAAAATTTCGACAATTATTTTTTATGATTTTTTAAATATCGTCATTTTTGGGTGGTAAATCCATAGATTTTGCTAAAATAATAATTTAAACTCTCTTATATCTTAGAGTATTTATAAATTAAAGGGTATACACTATTATTTTAGGAAAAAATGTATTTACCACCAAAATATGGCAATAGGAAAAAAATTACAAAAAAAAATTTTCGCTTTTTTTTTGCAACTTTTTCTGTTGCATTGTGTCTGAAGTTGCTTAAACTACCACCCGGCTTCGTTTTCGGTAGCAGTCTTGATATACCCTGTATACATAGTGTATTGAAAATGTATTGAAAAGGTTTACTAATAATCTTTATCATGTAAAATCTTATTTGCATATAATTTCCTCTAAAATTATCGAAAACGCAAAGCAAATCTGGAAGGAATTATTATGTCGATACATGTCACATGAGTTTTACAATCATCGATTTAGATTATACTTGAATCCTATTGAAAAAATAATAATTAAGGATTTTATTGCGGATGTGGTTAATTTTATTAAAATCTTATATCATACCTAGTCATTTTAGATATTACAATTCCCTTCCTTACGTAACTCTTATAAGAAAGTTTGCGGTTGCTTAACTTTTGGCTTAATATGTGCAAACGGATATCCTTTAGTTATACAGTGAAACTTAGTTAAGTGGGACCTAGATCAGTGAAAAACCTCCATAACTGGAACTCATGCTGAGGTTCCAACACTTTGGTACTGAATTACCTCTTTTAATGGGACGAAATAAACCTGGGATTCGTTCATCTTTTATATGCATTAACCTCTTCATCTGAGATAACATCGTTTTGTATGTTTAATTAGTAATTTTGATCCTCAATGACCTTCAGTTTTAGTCTTGCTTTACTGTCATGGCAACTCCATTATTATTATTAATTTGAAAAATGTCGAAACGTAGGCTCAAATGTTATATAAATGTAATCGTTAATTTCATCATGGATGTGGAGAAAATATTAACAGGCTAGTTTCTAAAATATGATGTTTTTTCATTCACCACTGATTCGTTAAAGCTATCCAGTTGTTCAACCAAGCGTCCCATCGCAATGTTTTCTGGTTTTTCTAGTTATTTTGATTGATGAATCGCTGTGATCGTGTAGTCATAGGCTAAGAGTTATACACCAGTTTTAAAGTAAATACCATCAGGTGAGCCGTATGCTCGTGTGCCTGCTGTGATATAAAAACAGGTTTGGGAAAGGGCGGGTGAAACTTAGCGATTGAGCGGCAAGTGGTTCGGTAACACCATGGATTTTGTTTTGGTTCCATATATTTTTTATGTTGCCTTACCATTATTTCTTTTATTAGAGATCAAGGTAGAGATAATACAATCACATACATGGTCGGGGTCTAGAATATTATGGCACTATTCCAGGGGCAAAAATTATTATAGGTGGTGTAGTATAGGTGGTGGATTAGGTCCCAGAGTACATGTTTATCACTCTTTTTAAAAGATTAAAATAGTTACTAACCTCAAATCACATATTAGGTAAAACGGAACGTTATTATAGGCGATTGACAAACAAATCGCTAGTAATATTTCAAATATATAGTCTATGGTGTAAAATGTCGAGAAAAATCGGTGAAATGGAACGTAAAAACTACGCGTTTCCGTCATGTGTCAGTGTCAACAACAATTTTTAGGAATGTTTTGTTGATATTTTTGATGTTTTTTGGTGGAGTTGTCGCATCTGCGGTAGCGATGCGATTAGGAAGATTGAATTGATTTTGCTTACGTTTTGTTGTTTTATAACGTCCTAGATGTTCAGAAGGAAGTTAGTGTACCCACGTTATGGACCAGTTCGGTCGACTGTACCCCAAAACCGACACGGGCCACCCCGACTTCACGTAGACTTTTGGCTACCACCCCTAGAGTGTATTTAAAAAGCCGGAGGCGCGGAGGGAGAGCAGCCCGCGCCAGCTGTAACGCTCGCCTCCGAAGCTTCGGCTTACTGGTCACCTCCGGCGACCAGTCTCAGCCGCTGCGGCTCGCACGGTTGCCTATCCTTTGTTACGCAAGGGCGAAGGGGCTGCACTTCCCGCAGCGCCGGAGACGTTGCAGAAGCAACTTTTTTTTTGATGACAAGTATTTTGAGGTTAGTTTACTTTAAGCAGGTTTTCTTAGGAATAGTGCATTATCTTTTCATGGGAGTGGTACCAGCGGAGAGGGTACACCCCCTCTCCTCCCCCCATCCCCTACCAACCCCCATTTCATGCCATAATATTCTAGACTTCACCCATCGACCTGTTTACTCGATTGCTGGTCAGATGCAAATTAAAAAAAAAAACGAATCAAAATTAAAATCTAAATGTTCTTTATTCAAATAGTTCTTTCACAAGACCTTTTGAATCGGTAATATCTGCTACCACCGCTTCGGAACAAGTAATGGCGCAATATTGATTTGCTGGTTAAAACAGGGTTGTAATTATTATATTGGACAAACGTGTGCCCCATTATTTTGGCTGTAAAAGTAAGTAAACCGTTACGCGTCGAAGTAATGTCTGTAACATAGTACAGATACAGTTCATTTACCACGTTTTCCGCTTTATCAACGCACGACTTGATAATAACATGCGTGAAAACCGACATTTAACATTGTTGTGCAAGATAACATGTCTTGTTGTAAAATCTGTTTACGAATGTGAAAGTTATGCGAAATATTCTTGGCCTAGTAGTTCTTCTTATCTATACTAAAATGATACAACCAAAGAATATTAAAATATTTTTTTACGGATTTTATCGCTGATTTGTTTTAACTTTTATATTTTTGACTTCCCACACGACGCGACGTTTAAATTTTTTAGTTTTCGTGCTCTGGTGGCGGACTGATGTATAAGTCATCAACTCAGTGATTGTTATAAATTAACTACCGTTGATTTATAATCATTGAATAACAAATTAATGCCGTGTCCAGAAACAGGCGATTGAGGGCTGTACAGTACAGTACAGTAAATATAGACTTTTATAGATTTTTATCTTATTCCAATAACCATTTTTTAATGTCCCTACAACTCCCAATCTTTAAACTATTGGCTTATAACACACGCGGAAATATTCAATTTCGCGAATACATCTGTATCAGCTCAAATTCGTCCCACTACAGGCCACGGGCCTCCTCAATAATCGACGATACGATTTAGAGGCGCTAGGCTATATAATCCACCCAACAGGCCTAGTGTGAATAATAATAAATAATAACATCACATCAGTCATCAATAACAATACATCAGTCTAAATTCTGTTTCATCCGTAGTATCTCCGCGCGGCATAATGCTTGAATAGATAAAAGCGTCGCTTCTCGTCGTGTGCCAAACATCGCAACATTACGACACAACTACTTACTATGAATTGTGAACGTGACCCCAAATGGAATTATAAACCTACAACATTCAGACAAGGTCGCCGTGTGAACAATCGATCAGTTGCGACAGTAAACGGGTTTTGTAGAACTTTTCATTGATGTGTTATGGTGGTTTGTGAGAGAAAGTAGATGGATTAAACTATTCGTACTCGATATGTTCTATTATCATACGTTATCATTAACTTCAGCTATGAGATGTTTATTGGTGAACATTGGCCTTCCTTAAGAACGTAAGGACCTATTTGAAGCGCTTTGAATTTCTGGAATATTTTATATTTCATTACATCGTAGGTCAACCTTTTAAATGGACACAATAATAATATTACTTATAAGTTCTTAAATAGATTCATGATATCTTATTAATTCATACATACTGCTTAGGCGTTAGCTCGGCTGGTGCTGGGGTCCGCCTTCCGGCTGAGTCTCCTCCATTTTGCCTGGTCTTAGGCATCCTCAATCGTAAGGTCATTGGCTCTTATATCTTCCTTGACCACATCAAGCCTTCTTCGGTCTCCTCTGTCGAAGGTCTTGGAATGTTATTAACAAACCCTAAAATGCTGAACAATTCAATCTCTCTATCAGATTCATATTTGGGCTTCGCAAATATGACCATGTTTCAGAATTTCGTACTAGGCTCAAGTGGTTACCCATCCGGTTTCGTCGGAATACTCATATTCTTTCACTTCTATACAAAATTTTGTTTAATCCTCTAACGCCTTCGTATCTTAAAGATCGTTTCGTCTTTCTCCATGATTCGCTTTCAAGATCCTTGAGGTCGTCGGAGAACTTGAAACTAAGAATGCCCTTGCACTCCACTGTATTCATGGACAAATCATTTACTGTCCAAGCTGTCCGACTGTGGAACTCTCTACCAGCTGAGTTGCGACGGGCTGAAACACTGTCGTCATTTAAAAGAAAGGTCAAAGAACATTTCCTCTCACAACAAGAATGTAGCTGAAATAATTTGTCCATTCTCTTCCTGGTATATTTTAGGATAGGTATATAATATGTTTATGTATATGTAAGTATTATAGGTATGTTTGTATATGTGTATGTATATGGATATTTATATATATTTTGTGTGTTTATGTTATATTTTTAGTTATTAATTGTAGATGATTATTATTTCTTTTACGCCTTAGACTGCCCTTTCTATCTCCTGTTAGTATATCCATCCCATGGTTGCCTGTAAGAGATTACCTAGTGTGATAAGGCCGCCACTTGTACTATTATTCTTATTGTATAATATCTTCATAGTATTTCTGTACAGTGCAAAAAAGAATTAAATAAATAAATAAATAAATAAATTCAATGTTCCAAAATGGTATTCGTGTTCGGTGTTAGACATGATGATCATTTCAACAAATAGACAAGTGGCTTGTTGATAAACTGTCTAGACGTCGCTGCCAACATGTTCACAGTAGTCGCGGGTTCAAGTCCTAGGGCACACCTCTGATTTCGGTATCATGGTATGTATTGATAGTCAATCACCACGTGTTATAACGATGATAGAAAACATCGTGCCCCTCGCAATCAGTATCTCGTTTGTAGAGGAGTTCTAGACATGTGTGGCGTATATGTGCTGATACAGTACAATATAGTACAGTACACATGTCACAGCTTATTTCTAGTGTTTTTTTGGTAACACCTCTTACTTTTGAATACCTTAATTTAATTTCGCACAAGGAAACAAGAAACTTTCTTGTCCGAAAACTCGAACATGAAGCGTGTAACTTTTTGACAATAAACTTGGTATTGAGTTTTTGACACCCTGTCAGTGTTTGCCCAAATAGTAGGCGTGAGTTTTATCAATAGAATCCAATTTGCTAACAGTGTGAACGTCACGAAATAAAAATGAGCGCAGGTTTAAATTTCACAATAAAACATTGTTTTGCTGTATACCAGTTATTGCATTAATCGCTGCTGTTTCAATGTTAAAATTATATTGAATTCAAATATGATTTTATTTAGTATTTTCCTATTTGACAATCGCCTGATAGACTCCAGTGACTATTTAGACTGTCTTGTGTGACATATCGTCTGTGTACCGGCGGTGATCACATTTCATATGACGACAATGTTTTGTTTAAGCACAATTTTATAAAACAATTTTATGGTCTCAAATCACGCAATTTTGACAACAAATAAAGTGTAAACTAATTCTTGCATCGACAATATTCCGATTTCAAAAACGCTTCGCTTCATAAATAAGAGATATTTTTTTGTTAGCAAAATAAGATCGTGTGTCTTCACGACAATTCGTTTCAGGACACTGATGATCTCCGATTACGGCGCTCTTTCTCTTTCCTTTGCCTTTGATCACAGAAAGTCGATAAGACACCTTCACAATGCTAGGTGTCCTAACGATTCATTCCGTTTGATAGCCCGGTGATTTGGCCGAATTTACGAGTCCAACACAAAGGCTTAACACAAAGACTTCTTGGATTGTATAACTTTATATAAAGTGATGCCAAATTAGGTTGTATTGTTTGCGTGAAACGGAATAACTTAGGACAGCTGACTCGCTGTGCTTTATTAAGATTTGGGCCAAGACGCTGAGATAACTGGAGATAAGGTATAATTCTAATTTTTAGCGAAATTATGACAGTTCGTCTTGCAGATATTATAATAGATATATGTTCATTTACATTGATGCAAATTTATTGCTGTGTTTCGGTTTGAAGGACATTGTGGCCAGAGGAATTGCTGGACATAATGAGACCTAACCTCTTACTCCTATATTTTACGATGGTGAGCGTAGATGAATGTCAAGCATTGCATTTTAATTCATAATTTGAATGGCTTTGCTGCTGCCCCTTCGTTACAACAGTAGAAATATATACATGTCAAGACCAGTGACTGCGTTTATCACTACTATACAGAAATTGGTCTTTAAATGGAGATATGAGGCGAACGTACCTATATCTATAGGTTTTCCTGTTATCGTTTCCAAGATACGACGTCTCGTTTCATGTGACTGCTGTACTTATTAGTAGAGCTTTTACTTCACGTTTATTTACTATGAACCAGTGGTACCACTTTCCTCAATCAGTGCCATTTATAAAGTATCTGCGACAAGGTACCAAAAGACCAAACCATTTCACTTGCGTTTGTTTTTGTCTACAATATTGTAAAGGGAATCTCTCATTTTAGGCCAAATTTAGACGAACGATTTGGTTTCAAGTTGTAATATGAGTTTTGTTTTATCAAATAGGAATAATACATCAACTGTTACATTAATGTGAATAACAGAAAGTGTAGTTTAGACCATGTTGACATATTTCGAATATTACTTGAGTATGATAAATAGTTTCATGCTTTATTTCATTCCAATGTCCATAATATAAAAATTCCTGCGAACTTACATATAATATTAGTATTTGAATTTTGAGGTATAAAATATCTAAAGCGCAACTCATGTGCAACGAATACACAAGTCCAAAAGTAAGCCTAATTACCACACAAACTGGCTAATTCCCTATGGTGTTGCAGATGTCCATGGGCAGCGGTGTTCACTTACCATCAGGCGAACCGCATGCTCATTTGCCCGCTAAAAATAAAAAAAAAATAAAAAAAAACCCTTTAAAGTGGATATTTATTTTAAATTTCTGTATTAGTCCATAAACGTCTTAATACAGGGCACGGGTCTCCTCTATAATCAAGAGCACGACTGAGAGTGGTTAGGCACTATAGTCCACCATGGTATATATTATTTTCCCTAACTATATTCTGTCCATGGAGTAGGCAGTTCTAGTAATTTGTTTATAACATTTTGTGGCATGTACGAGTACGATTTGCAACTGCTGACAGTAACTAAGTGTTAATGGCAGCAATCAACTCTGTCACAGATTATTAATGATGATTTGATTTCCTGCTCTGCGGTCGTTTTGAATCATTCATAGGGCATTTTGGTTTTCATGCGTAAAACGACGTAATTGGAATAAAAACAATATTATTGCTATGTTTGTTTGAGTCTTGGGTGTGGTTAGGACCGTGGAGACTTCTCAAGGATAGAAACTAGAGGAGAGAACTTTATTGAGAAAACTTTCAAGAAAGTTATCTATAGTTAACGATGAATGTAAATGAAGTTAAAAACAATCGGAGGTATGTCTTTGCTAGAATATTTATACCGATATGTCAGTTCATTTGGTCCCATAAAAAGACCTCCACTCACTTAAAAATAAATATAAAACAAGTTGTCCAGCAGAATATCTATTCCATTTCTATAATACAATAAACGTCAACAATTTGCAACGTTATATTTCGAATTCTATTTTCGCACTGTCAAAACTATTGCGCAGAACTCACCACGTCCGAATTTCAAACATGTGTAAATCTAATTTAAGTCTGACATAAAACGGCAAAACAACGATGAAACACGAGAGAAATCAATAGATGTGTAATTGTGTAAAAAGCAATACTCGTCACCGTGCTAATGGAAGCCTTGACATGAAATATAAGCGACACTTACTTAACGCATCGAGTCCACTTAAAGATAAAACAGCTAAGTGATAATCGGGCTTTTGTAGCTAAGGTTTCAAAGAATACTTACTTGGAGTTTCTGGATGAATAGTTTTCAGTGCGTCAAGGAAGTGACACATATATTGATAGATTTTGGAAAGGGTTAAAGAGTCGTAGAGTTGTAGAGTCAGCTGTAAAATAAGAGCATATTTGGGTTACATTATATTAAGCTATATAGCGTTATATTGAGCCGATCAATGTGTAGTACAGGGGTCCTACTATATAAATCCGAAACGAAGTTCGAAACTTCGTGACGTTTTTCGTTTCGAAACCTACTCTGTAACACGAAATTCGAATCTTCGGATCGAAGAATGAATTATTCCAATATATCGGCAATACGAACATTTACAGAGTAGGTAAATTCGTATCGTCACAAACTTCGTTCGTCCGAAGTTTCGAACTTCGTTTCGGATGAATATAGTAAATAAAAATATAAATGTTCGGATTGCCGATATATTCGAATCAATCGCCATTTCAGTTGAACTATTTCTTCAACAATTTTGAAGTGCCAAAATTAGAAAACGCTTTTCAGGGTAGGTAAGTGGCGACTTCTTACTATTTATTTTAAATTATGACGTTAGTTTAGTGCCACTGTGAATTGTGTAGTCCTAGTAAGGATTCTCAGTCCTGAATTTCATTTTCGATGGAAACAAGTACAGTACGACGTAGTTGCTTAAGTACCATCATAGCCTTTTCCCATGGCGATACAGGCATAACTCAACGTGTATTAATATATTATGTCTTATCTTTTCTTAAAACAGCACATCTTTTACTGTCAGTTCAAGCGTACAAAATTACTCACTTAGGCCCGATAAGTGTTTCCTTTGCCGATTTCCATTTCATGTCACGCGTTTCTCACCGCATATCTTCGATGGTATTAATGCGTTTTTACATGCCCCCAGCAATTTAACAGGGAATACCGCTCTCGATAATTCACCGTTTTTTCCATTCCTTCAATGGGTATTTGATTCTTATTGAATTCCTTTCTCGTCAAGCCCTGCGGAGTAAGTCGAGTTATGAGACTGATTATATTTAAGGTAATTTAATGTACAATGTGGAATAAATTATTTGACACTTTTAGTAAATTACCTCGATTATTGTCAGCCATCCATATTATCCAGATTTAGCAGATCGTGATATATTTGCCATTACGCATTGATAAATAAAATTTTGGTAAGATACACCTCTGCGAAACCCTGGTATTTATACCGTTGGGATAAAGCATGCTATTACAACTTTAAAGCTTTTAATATTTTTTTCAACCCAATTAACATTTATTTACAACCCACGTAATGAATAATTAATCGATAATAAATCATACTACTACGAGTATACTAAAATCTCACGCTCATGCTCGTCTCATTTGACTATCACAACATAGCTAATATGATTAAAAGAAGGTATATACGTATATGCCGTATCTTGCTTTCTTTTAACGAAGTTTGTTGTTACGAAGGGCAAGTATATTAAGGCTGGAATTGAAAATGGACCTGTTGATTCCCGACTTTATTATTATTAGCTACTATAAACTTTTTATGTCTACTCAGCATGGTGATGAAGGACCTTACAACAGGGTTTTAAGATCCACGAATAGGGATATATACATGAGGATGTGTGTTTAGCTAAGGCTTTTACTAAAGGAATGCCGAACTGTATAACGAAATGGCAGATGAGATGGCATGGTAATTGTGTTGGTAATCGGTAATCCTCTTCTTTTAACATATTGGCATGCTCGACTTTTATTGATTTTTGGGATACATATGATATACCGGGTATCTCAAGACTGCTACCGAAAACGAAGCCGGGTGGTAGTTTTAGTGACTACAAACATAATACAATTAAAAATTTCGCAAAGAAACGCGACAATTATTTTTTATGATTTTTTAAATATCGTCATTTTTTGGTGGTAAATCCATAGTTTTTGCTAAAATAATAATTTAAACTCTTTTATACCTTAGAGTATTTATAAATAAAAGGGTATACACTATTATTTTAGGAAAAAATGTTTTTACCACCCAAATATGGCCATAGGAAAAAAATAACAAAAAAAATTGTCGCTTTTTTTTCAACTTTTTCTGTTGCATTGTGTCTGAAGTCGCTTAAACTGCCACCCGGCTTCGTTTTCGGTAGCAGTCTTGATATACCCTGTATATTAGACTATATATTGCCATAATAATATAGTTAAATTTCCATCACTATAAAAGAGACTTTATAAACAATATAATTAATTATTTTCTCAAAAGATAAGCTACCTGAAGTCAATAATTTATGTTCGACTCAGCTAATTTCGAATATAAGACACAATCGAACTATTTTCAGCTATTGTATCATTTCTCCATGCAATAGGGATTTTATACTCTATTAATCTAATTATCTTTCCAAAAGCGAGCAGCTATTTGGAGCTGATAATTTATGTTCGCAGAGATGTTCGACTCAGCTAATTTCGAACATAAGACAGGATCGAAGCCACTCTCAGCTATTGTCAAAAATGCGCTCTTAAGTGCTTCAATTTCGCAGAATGGATTCTCATTTTCTTAAATCACTTCTTCCATCAAATGGTCCAATTTGACTTACAGCTAAGATATATTTTATTCCTTTTTTCACGTGTGGTGGGGAGATTTTATTTATTGAGTAGGAAAATGATCAAGATAATGAAAATTTTAGAAAATATTTTTTGAATATATCCCTTATATTTTTGATGCTATAGAGATTATATCTCGTACTCCAAGATTAAATTTTAATGAAAATGAAATTAGAAAATGTTTAATGGAATTCATTACATACTTATTTATTTATGATGACGATTGTTTATTAAATAATGATGATAAATATTTATTTATAGTGTATTGTTCAATCGCACTAATTACTTTTTTTTCCTTACACAAAATGGGGTAAATTGTCCAATCCTATTCCTATTCTATTAGGTCGTAAAATATTCTATTTGCATTGTTCATAGTGTGTGTGTGTTTTCTACTAAGACTAGTCCTATTTCATATCCTCCCACGGGACTCGTAAATGTCGAGTAAGGGATACTCTGAAAGTGGTTGGCGACATTTTATTGAGTGTAATTATTTAGTTTTGGTTTATACAGGGTATATCAAGACTGCTACCGAAAACAAAGCCGGGTGGTAGTTTAAGCGACTTCAAACACAATGCAACAGAAAAAGTTGCAAAAAATAGCGTCAATTTTTTTTTGTAATTTTTTTCTTATGGCCATATTTGGGTGGTAAATACATTTTTTCCTAAAATAATAGTGTATACCCTTTTATTTATAAATAATCTAAGGTATAAAAGTGTTTAAATTATTATTTTAGCAAAAACTATGGATTTACCACCCAAAAATGAAGATATTTAAAAAATCATAAAAAATAATTGTCGCGTTTCTTTTCGAAATTTTTGGTTGCATTGTGTTTGTAGTCACTAAAACTACCACCCGGCTTCGTTTTCGGTAGCAGTCTTGAGATACCCGGTATAAAGCGAACATTTATTTAATTAGCTATGTACATTTATAACTAGTGTATAAATATAGACTAATTTGTTTATGCAAATGGGCAATATTGGTAATTCGCAACAGATCTATCTTGTTGATAATAAATATGACATCAATTCAAAATACAACTACAATGAAGATTGCTCTGTATAAGTTTTGCTACTGTTTAAAGTGTAGTCGCTACACTAGTCCATGGGAAGCGTACTTGAGCTGTTAATCGTGAGGTCCTGGGTTTCATTTCCAGGTCGGGCACATCAATGAATTTGTATGAGAATTTAAAATTATGTGTGAATTGCTAGGTACTGGTTCGTTCCTATAAAGCGACAGGCTAGTACTTATTCCATTTTAGTAAAACAATAAGCACGACCTTTAGGTACCAATAGCTACATCTCTACTTACCATATAGGGTTACAAGTATAAATGTGCAATTAATTTAAAAATATGAAAATTTTGGAAATGGCTGACTGATGACACCCGATGATAAATGATACTTAATGATCAATGAATGAATACATTCCAATTTTAAATATTTCTTGTGACACTCATTCCAACAGCATTGGGACTCGATTCATTGTATACAATACAAAGTTTACTGTACAAGCTAAATAATAGATCGAAGGTGGTTGTTTGCTAACAATAGCCACTGTTTCACAACAGCGGAATTTGTGACCCGCCTCAATTGATTTGTGATTGTGTATGAGAGTTTTTGTTTTGTTTTCTACAATTATATTGTTATAAACTTCGATTAAACCTTAATTATGTATGGTGGACATTGAGCTAGAAACGTTTGTTGTTGCAGACAATAAAAAAATTGCCTTCCGTCTATTTACTTAGAGAGTAGTGTGAGATTTTCGACCTGACCAACGTTCATTGATATCGAGACACATTTCTAATTACAGATATTCAGTTGTCGAAAGACAAGTCTGTTACTTTAAGTGAATTTTCTATGACAATTGAGCTGATATATTACTAACTAGTGTAGATTTAATGAACCACAAGACTGTAAATATAAATAAATACAATCAACAGTCACATACATAGTTCTGACTCCACATTAAGTAATTACGAGAGCTTTGCAGTTTCACAAAAACCCAGACTACTGATTCTGATACCTGAAATATATACAAGCGGATCACACAAATATTTGTTTAAAATAGTCACCATTACTTTGTACAATTCTTCATTAAAACGAGATAGACATTTATTTATCTTACCTGGCTATCTATAAATTTTTTTTACTGATCAGGTCTCTCATATGTGAGTGGCCATCTGGGTAGGTACCACCGCAATCTATATTTCTCTCGTGAAACAGCAGTGTAAATGCACTGTTGTATTTCAAATAAATATTTACACCAAATCCATACCTCTGTATCTTTGTTAAGTGAAACATAAAATGCATCGAAATTTGTAATGAAATGTCGTGTTAAGGATAGATAGATTATAGAGAAAGGCTGTACACAATACCATAAAAACTTTATATTTCAAATAAAAATATGTCGTCTCAGTGATGCAACTATTTTTCTGGACCATTACTGCATATTAGTCCAAGGATCTACATTCTCTTTCGCAATAAGTAAAGTTGGAACTTGTTACACGCAATTTCCATTTCTGTCCACTTACCAGATACATATTCTGCATAATGTATGAGAAATCAATTAATATTCAAGCTCCATATTGGATAAGTGGGTGTAAGCAGTTGGGTTTTAACACGTTGATATAAAATTTATTGCTTTAGTTTTTTTTATTGATGTTAATGCTACTTGTATTTGTGATGTTTGTTATTTATTTGTGTTTATAGTCTGAGATTATTTTTCAAGAAAATAGTAGATAATATTTTATATATTGGCTCATTGGTGTAGTTGTTTTACAAAATGATCAAAATGAAGTCTTGAGTTTAAATCCCGGGCCGGGATAAATGATAATAGATTTTTCTATTCATAATCAATAGATTATGTTATTATACATTATCGAAGTCAGGAATTTGTTATATGATGATATGGCGATGGGTTAATTTTATATCGACGGCATACATAAAGCGGAATGTGAATATCGTGGCTGCACCTCTTCCTATTCTTTCTGGAAAAAAGCCGTGACGTTTATTTAAGTACATTTTTAATTTAATACTTTCACGAGATACTAACTTAATGTTAATTACAGTGCAGGTGATTTATTAAACAGGAACATAATAGTGCTTAGTCATCGGCGCTACATGTTCAGACGACCTCAAATAAGGGACCTATCACATAGCAACACTTTCGGTTCTTCGAAAAGCTTTTACGGAACGATACACTGGTAAATTAGTTATAACGATGGTTATATCACATTTTATAAGACAGTTGTAGTCCCCAGAAAGTCGACTAAAGCTTACTCAAGCAAGACTCCACCAATTATATAAATCTTGTATAGATTTAAGATGAATTAATTTGTAAATATTATTTACTAGCGGCTCAGCCTGGCTCCACTCGGGTGCAGGTATAGATTTTTGAAAATATAATAATGCATATGTTCATCAGGAATAATGTAGGATTCAGATGGTGAAAGAACTTTTCAAATCCTTCATTGGATTCAGAGCCTATTCAATGCAAACAAACAATCAAATATTTCCTCTTTGTAAGTTTAGATAACAAATACATATCCAAACGAGTAGAATACAGGGTATATCAAGACTGCTACCGAAAACGAAGCCGGGTGGTAGTTTAAGCGACTTCAGACACAATGCAACAGAAAAAGTTGCAAAAAAAAGCGTCAATTTTTTTTGTTATTTTTTTCCTATGGCCATTTTTGGGTGGTAAATACATTTTTTCCTAAAATAATAGTATATACCCTCTTATTTATAAATACTCTAAGGTATAAAAGAGTTTAAATTATTATTTTAGCAAAAACTATGGATTTACCACCCAAAAATGACCATATTTAAAAAATCATAAAAAAAATTGTCGCGTTTCTAGGTGAAATTTTTAATTGCATTGTGTTTGTAGTCACTAAAACTACCACCCGGCTTTGTTTTCGGTAGCAGTCTTGAGATACCCGGTATAAGTAATATATAACAGCTCGTTTCCAATTTACGTATTTTTAAAAATTCCGAGAAGTTTGTGTAATCCATCCACATTACTTTGAATGTATCCCTTATTTGCTCTGCTTATTCTTTGAAATACCTCATATCTGAAACTTTTACGTGGAATGCTAAAGAATCGCGAAGTAATGGAATGAGATTTTATTTGTTTGTTTGTTTATTTTTTAATATATTTCGGCCGTATTCGTCTTATGGTAAAGTTATTACTTTTTGTGTTTACTTTGACTTGTGATTAGCTTTTAGTATATTTGTATAAAAGCGAGCTATGGAAAGGGACATGACAGGGTTCCACCTGGTAGATTATGTGTCTAATGTGGAAATTCGACGTCGTATAAAGTTGAAGACGTGGGCACTTCCATCGCCAGGATGAAGTTTAAATGCACTGTTGTGTTTCTGGTTTGAAGGATACTGTGGCCAGAGTAACTACTGCACATATTGAGACTTTACATCTTATGTCTCATTATGTCGAGCGCTGTGGAATGCCAAGTATTATTTTGTAATTCATGGTGTTGTTTGGTTTTGCTATCTTTCATGGGCGGCCGTATCGCTTTCCATCAGGCGAACGGCATGCTCGTCTCGCCATACATTGGAATAAAAAAAAGTGGAGATAGGTCGGTCACTTGGTCAGGCAGCAAGACGATAGGTGGACCAAAGCGGTCACGGACTGGTATCCTAGAAATGGCCAAAGAGCTAGAGGCAGACCACCTGCTCGATGGTTGGATGATACTCGTATTGCCAAGTATGTCGACAAACAGTGGATAAACCTCGGGCAAAATCGGAAAGAATGGCGTGATCGAGAGGAGGAAAGAGTTGTACGGGTTAAAAAATAGAGATATTTGTATGAGTCGGAATTTAGTTTATACAATGGTTTTAGAATGAGGAATATAATTTGCGATAAGTGAAGTGATTTTTTAAAACATAGCGAATTTTTAGGATTGCGAGAATTGGGAGTGTGTCAAATGGTAATTAAACATACTTTTGATTAGGTACAAAAATTACGCATTACTATCCAGCTAAATTTATAGCTACCTTTTGACGTTTCATACTTTTCAACATCGTAATGTTAAATTATTGGAAAATGTTATTGAAATTGTTTGAGTTACGCCTGTGTAAGGTTATTTCGACCTAAAAAGTATGAAAAATCAGAGGGTTAACCTACCTATTAGTTTAATTGGAGTCATCCTTTTATTACTGTATTTTGGCAATAAGTCTGTTTCACATACTTCAATTAAACAGACAAAGCAAACGAGGGACATAAGTTAACTTAGAATACATTTAATCAATGGCTTTGATTAAAATCAACATTGGTTCGGGAGAGATTAAATGCGCAGTACATATGAATATTTATACAAGACGTCTGCAGACTCAAGTACATTCGGCACTTATTGGTAAATTCTGGTTTACTTTGTGATGCAATTAATGAATATCAAATAATCTTTTAGCAATTCGTATTAACACTGAATGGAAAATTCGACTGTGTTTCAATTCTAAAATAACATGGAAAGATAAAAAATACTGTATCAGCTCATATACTCGTACGTCCCATCACAGGGCACGAACTTCCTCTGTAATCGAAAGTACGATTGAGAGGGGTTAGGCCATATAGTCCACCATGCAGGCCTAGTGCGGATTGACATACTTGAAATACGATATAAATTCTCAAAAATCGCTATGGTATGTAGTTTTCCTCACAATGTTTTCCTTCACTGTTACAGTAAAGTAGTAATAATATTCATAAAAAATCTTGTTTGGGCTCCTATTTCTAAAATATTAAATTTTATAGCGCGAATGTAAATAGAAAGACTATTTAAAAAGCTATGGAGCGTACACCTCCGTAAGTGAGAGATTAGGGTAGAAAAATTGAAGTAGCTAACATTTATACTTAATTGTGATTTATGTTTCTCGGACTGATAATATTATAGAACATATACGTAAAAATAACGCCCAAAAATATGTTGAGCTGTCTTTCTACGCCGAGCTTGTATTAACCCTCAAACTAATTCATTTTGGTACTACATCTAAAAGTATTTTCGCTAGATATTCAAATAAGGTGGGGACTTTGCATTCTAATGTTTCACGATGCATAATCTCATCTGGAGGTATATAAATCGCCGTAGGCCGTCGTACCCTTCTCGACGCACGATACCGCTCTTTGTGTAACTTAACGCTTTTATTTTCCTTCATTAAATTAAGCTTAGATTCAAATATACTATATTAACCACAATTCTTGAGCATAGGGCTCTTGTATAGTCGAGTTCGATTGAGATGGTTTAGGCATTAGTCCACCACGATTGCCTTTTTAATTATTTATTGATTGCTCAAGTTACAGACTCATTTGGGTTAGTATAACATAAACTATGGCATCGACAGGCCCTCACGTACTAAGACTGGCTGGATATTACTGTGTATATTTGATGTAATATTTTCTTCTT
This sequence comes from Hyles vespertilio, assembly GCA_009982885.2. NCBI lineage: Eukaryota > Metazoa > Arthropoda > Insecta > Lepidoptera > Sphingidae > Hyles > Hyles vespertilio. The sequence continues at coordinate 16,333,031 of CM042809.1, read as the reverse complement.
TATTTTACAAAAAAGCCTGCTCGTACTTTCTCCTTTTTCTAATCTCCATCCGAATGTTACCTGGAAGAGGTTGTCTTGTGCAATAAGGCCGCTGATTGTACTTATTTTAAATTTATTTATTTTTTTGTTTTACTTTCCTAATGTTATATTATATTACGAGTCTGTAGCGTCCCACCGCAGCAGGTCAAAGGCATCTCTTTCCGCCTTCCATGCATCCCGATCAAAGGCTATATACATGGTATATCAAGACTGCTACCGAAAACGAAGCCGGGTGGTAGTTTAAGCGACTTCAGACACAATGCAACAGAACATATTATTGGAAAAAAAAAGCGTAAATATTTTTTCTTTAATTTTTTTATATAGTCGTATTTGGGTGGTAAATACATTTTTTCTTAAAATAATAGTGCATACCCTTTTATTTATAAAGACTAAAGTATAAAAGAGTTTTAATTATTATTTTAGAAAAAACTATGGATTTCCCACCAAAAAATGAGGATATTTACAAAATGAAAAAAAAAATTGTCGCGTTTCTTATCAAAATTTTTAGATGCATTGTGGTTGTAGTCACTAAAACTACCACCCGGCTTCGTTTTCGGTAGCAGTCTTGAGATACCCGGTATAACCAGTCCCTCAAATAGGTATTTTATTCGTCTCGCTACCTGCGTCTAGATCTTCCACGTTTTGTTTTACTTTTCTGGTTAAAAATAAAGAAATATATAAAAATGTCTAAAAAATAACGCCAACAGTTTGATTATGTGACACGATGACGCAAATCTTTAGATCAGACACAGATAGTACTTGGTCTCAATTAGTGGGATTCAATTAATTCGAGTAGCGTTTCTCTTCACTGATTTATATCTTTCAATATTTTTTATTTGTTAACACGCTTTCTCTGTTTAGTTGTGAGTTGAGTGAATTTAGTTCGGGGAATAAAAATAGCTTTTTACAACCTTTGTTGTTCAAATACGTTAGTACTTTATGCATGTCATTTTAATATGGTATCGGAAGTTGTATGACGTACTTGAATGCAGTTCATTTCCAATAGGTCTATAAAAACAATTGACTGGTTTTACAAAGTAACAAAAATTCGATATGAAATAATTTGAGTCTGTGGCCACAAGACTTTTGTAATTTTATTAATGCTCAAATTGTGTCTGCACATACCTCTAACATGGATTTTCACAATCAGTTATTATAAAGTTTAGGTCGTGGTGGCTTTGGAAGTTATCAGCTTCAATGTGTTGGACAAGTTGAAAGAACCATCAAAAGTGTCTGACTACTAAGGAAATACCTTTTGATAGTTGCCTAAAAACATACATATAGGTATGTATGGTTCTTACAGCTTTTGTAAAATGACAAAAGTCTGGCAGCCACGGGCTCTTGGCCCTAATTTCTGTCCTGTTTGTATGATTGTGGAAATCGCTACATATTTGACTCATTTTTTCCATACTTTATTCTCAACATTTGATACTTGAGGTATGTGGAATAATAAAAAAATATCTCACGATTTGATTCGCATAGAAGTTTTCTTCTCGTTGTGTAGAAAATTTAGTATAAAAGGCAAGAGGTAAATTAACATGCAACAAATATTACAGATAAAGTAAATATTGAATGTAAAGTCTGTTATTTCCAATAATAAACATTTTTTAAGTAGTTTATATTTGCCTCATTATCAATTGTAAATACTAGAAAGGGAATACATTAAATAATGACTCCCGTCTCAAGTTGACTTTATAATAGAAGTGATTTTCACATGTTTACATAAATAAAGTTTTAAACGAGTTCAGGAATTTGCAGCCTCCGTAGCGCAATAAGTTAGATATGTGCTTTCAAACAAGCAGTTACGGGTTCGATCTCGCACTGTGAGGTATATATTTTGAGTGATGTATTTGTTTTAGGTCTGGGTGTTCGTAAGACCAAAAGTCTCTTATAGTTCTGATAGCTATGAAACAATTCTTGATTTATCTTGATGTGGAGTCTGGATTACATGTGTTACTGTTGAAAGTAGGTACATATATCATTATTAGCGCGTTTATTTTAGCTTCGCTTTTATGTATATAATGGAATCTTTGATCAGAGATATAACATTTTTATCCTATATTAGTACGAGACTACCATTGTAGGTATTTATGAAAAGGACTAAGAATGAAGAAGAAGAATTTTATGTCTAAAAAGCTGGAGTGCTTGATATGTAATTTTTGTAAGAAACTCACGTTTTTTTAACAATAAAATGAATATGTTTCACTCCATTGTCTAATCTTAACTAACAATTATTTTTACTTCTTAGTTGGATCTTTTACTAAAACGTGTTTATTTAGTTTTTTAAACTATTAACTCTTTTTACAGTTGTAAAAAGAGTGTTGTTAGTTTGTCCACGTAAGGAAAAAAGAAAATATGGAAGAACAAGCCATTTAGCTTGGTACTACATACTGTATTACAAGGATATAACAGTTCCGAAGGTATATAAAAACATACCTAATGGTGGAACTATTGTTATCACTGGTTTTCCTTTTGAAGATGATAATGAAAGTATACCGGGTATATCAAGAGTGCTACCGAAAACTAAGCCGGGTGGTAGTTTAGTGAACTACGAACACAATGCAACTAAAAATTTCGCACAGAAACGCGACAATGTTTTTTTATTATTTTTTAAATATCGCCATTTTTGGGTGGTAAATCTATAGTTTTTGCTAAAATAATAATTTAAACTCTTTTATACTTTAGAGTATTTATAAATAAAAGGGTCTACACTATAATTTTAGGAAAAAATGTATTTACCACCCAAATACGATCATATGAAAAAAAATAGCAACAAAAAAATTCGTCGCTTTTTTTGCAAAATTTTCTGTCGCGTTGTGTCTGAAGTCGCTTAAACTACCACTCGGCTTCATTTTCGGTAGCAGTCTTGATATACCCTGTATTAAGCAGGAAGGCGAAAATACCATGACGGATTAATAAATAGTATTGATCAACAATGTAATGTTTTAAATCAATTCATAATAAGTAGTACAGTCACTTATAACCAGGCTGTGATGTTTAAGGAAGGTGTAGTGCTTGGAGAATCTTAACTGCGCTACAATTTGTCCTAAATTGATTTATAAGATAAAATGTTATGTTGCCGATAATTTTTCAAGTAAGATTGAACTGTTTAACTCAAGTTTATAACTCTAGCTATTTTTTGTAGACGACTTAAAATGGTTTTGTAGGATTTGAATGTTAGCGAGCAATTTGTTTGATATACATACTGTAACAATATTGCATATTTTTTTGGTGCAGATAATTAATAAGTTCATGCTTGTGTTCCTAAAAATATAGGCAATGTCTCATGTATATGTTATGGGCCAAGTGATTAATGCGGGCAGTATTCATAATGCCCGGGCAGTATGAATATTGCCGAGCTATATCGGGCCAAGTGATTAATTACAATCTTAACTCACCTATTTATCACATTGCCCGGGCATTATGAATATAGCTACATGATGATTGGGCAATGTGATTAATAGGTGAATTGTTACGTGGTGCGCAGCCGATTTGTCGCATCTGCGATAGACCTATAAATTAGAAAATTTGAATTGATCTGTTTATGTTTAGTTGTTTTTTAACGTCCGAAACATTATCTTCAGAAGAAAATTAGTGTACCCACTTTATGGATCAGTAAGGTCGACTGTGTCCCAAAACCGACACGGTACTCCCCGACTTCACGTAGCTAGCTAGCTAGCTTTTGGCTACCGACCCTAGAGGGTATAAAAAGCCGAAGGCGCGGAGGGAGAGCAGCCCCCGCCCGCTGTAACGAAGGATAGGCAACCGTGCGAGCCGTAGCGGCTGAGCAAACCGAAGCTGCGGAGGTGAGCATGGGTGCCTATCTTTTGTTACGCAAGGGCAAAGGGGCTGAACTTCCCGTAGCGCTGGAGACGATGCAGAAGCTAATTTGTATTGACATCAAGTGTTTTAAGGGTTAGGTTGCTATAATAGATATTTCTCAGGACTGGTGCGTTACCTTTTCATGGGAGTGGTACCAGGGGAGGTGCGACACTCCCCCTCCCCCTCCACTCCTCCCAACCCACCCCCTCCTGCTGCCCTATTCTAAATTCTACCACTTCGGCTCATTGTTTTGATTTTGATTCGCTTTACATCACTGTGCCCAATAGGCACTTGACATTATTCATAATGCCCGGGCAATGTGATAAATTGATTGGTTACTGGTGGTAGGTCTCTCATATGTGAGAGGCCATCTGGGTAGGTACCACCGCAATGTCTATTTCTCCCGTGAAACAACACTGCGTAAATGCACTGTTGTGTTTCGGATTGAAGGACATTGTAGCCAGAGTAACTACTGGACATATTGAGACTTAACATCTTATGTCTCAGGATGGCGAGCGCAGTGGAATGTTGCTACTGTTTATGAGCGGTCGTATCGCTTACCATCAGGTAAACGGCTTGCTAGTCTCGTATTATTAATTGCAATAAAAAAAAAACACACTGCCCACTCTAATTGGGCATTATTCATATTTTCCGGGCATTATGAATAATGCCAGATTAATCACCTGGACCATAACATATACATCGTTGCCACACCAGTCAATAGTGGATACCATACATCAACAATAACATATTCATGATTGTTTTGGACAAATTTACATCGACTGTTTTCAGTCTTAAAGTCTGTACAATAAAACATAGCTCATTTAACTCTGAATTTAAGGAATACTTATTAAAGTTTAGATTTTTATGAATGGACACCTAAAACACGACTATTATGCAACTGTCTAACCACTTACCCGTTAATGTCAGGTTGGCTATACCACGATATTGCGTTTCGACCAAATTTAAATTATAAATCCAATTTCATATTTCTGGCCTTATATTACATAGACAATTTAAAAACTATTTTATTACCGAATGTTTTGACCCTTTCGAACGACTGTTTAATTCGGTTTGAGCGAAGAAGACAAAACATTCGTTTATTAAATTTGAATCTGTCTATGAATAAGGTCGTTTGTGTATCACTACACAGTATAAAACAAAGTCGCTTTCTCTGTCCCTATGTCCCTTTGTATGCTTAAATCTTCAAAACTACGCAACGGATTTTGATGCGTTTCTTTTAATAGATAGAGTGATTCAAGAGGAAGGTTTATATGTATAATACGTACATATTATTGTACAGAAATCTATTTGTACCCGGGCGAAGCTGGGCCGGGCCGCTAGTAGTCTATATAATTATTAATGTTGAGAATGGTTGCCGTCACGAGATAGGATTTCAAGTAATGAAAAGAGTCTGCGAATTTGTTGATAATTATTCCCACCCTACATAATCAAGTGGCCTCAACACTGGGTTTGTATTTCAGATGATATTCAATTAATTTTTGAAAAAGTAGGTCTCGACGTTTCTACGGTTGTATTAAATTTTTGTTTCCCCCTTTCCAATGCGAATATTGTGTTTCGTGAAATTTTATATTTAACAAGAGCCCGTTCAAGTTTTTCATTTGTTTTGAATATTAATTCAGAGAACGGGATTTCTTTCAAATTTTATAATAGCGTAACATTACCTGCTGACTGGTTGTTGTTGGGCGAAAAATATTAGAAAATACCTTATGTTTTTTAAAATGAACTTTTTCACGGCTTTGCGTTGGTAATGGAATCTATTTGTTATTTTGAATCCTAAAACCTTTACTGGTGGTGGGTCTCTCATATGTGAGAGACCGCGTAAGAAGGAACCATGGCTATGTCTATTGCTCCCGTCAAACAGCACTGCAAATGCACTGTTGTGTTACGGTTTCAAAGATATAAACATAGTAACTACTTTACATAATGAGACTTAACATCTTATGTCACAGGATGGCGAGCACAGTGGATTGCCAAGCATTGCTTTGTATTAGCATTCACGTCTCTCCATTTATCGTACGACTCACACGACTAATGAAGTACAAGAATATTGGTTTTCTACACCTATTAAATAACTTCGAGAAGACCTCCATCAGACATAACTTTCGCGTGCCAATGGCTTCGTTTTTAGAGACTTAATCATATCCCTAATTAAAAACAAGATAATAATTAGACAAACGTAGGGACAAAACATACTATTGCGCGCAACACGCGCGTCCGACTTGGCGGTGGGCACGCGAACAAAATCACTGTTTACGTGCACATGCTAATGAATGTAACGTAGGAAGTTGATGCTTTACGCTTCACTACCTGGTAGTTACCTGTTATGGACTGCAGTACTTTCGAAACGCAACGCTCCGTATGCTTGATGATTGAGTAGCTGTTCCGACATGTGACAAAACTGGAGGTTGTATGTGATGTGTGGTAAAACAACTCGTAATGTGGTATGCATGGTAGGTGTAATCTCCCAAAATTCACAGAACTTATTTATGTCCTAGGATGTGTGCAATGACGTTTGCAATGAATGTGGAGACGAGCATGCCGTTCGCTAAGTAAGCGTAAGCTCGTAAGCGATACGGCCGCTCATGGACAGTAGCAAAACCAAACAACACCTTGAACTACAAAGCAATGCTTGGCATTCCACTGCGCTCGCCATCGCATATAGAATTTTAAGTCTCAATATGTCCAGTAGTTACTCTGGCTACAATGTTTTTCAGTGCGAAATACAACAGTGCATTTCTGCTGTTGCTTGGCGGACGAAATAGACATTGCAGTGGCATCCACCCAAGCGGCTTCTCACACATGAGAGACCTACCACCAGTATGTGTATGTGGATGTAATAAGGGGTTAGTTTATTGCTACGCTGGTCAGGCCTGGGCAGTTTATGATACTATTGAAACAATCAGACAATCAGAGGCATGTAAAGATTTAACACCGGCACGGAAGGTCGGCGACTCCCCAATAAATACAGCTTGTTTTGACTATTAATAAAACCTTTTTACTAAACACTAATCAAGTTGTATAAAGACAGTATTACCTGCTAGTTCTATAATTACTGGCCCACATCGGAGTTCGCAGTAATTACACGAGCACTAAGGCGGTGGTCCGTTGTAACTGTCACTTCTTGCAGGTACGTAGGTTGTACTAGCCGGCCTCGGGCGAAAAACTTGACATTTCTAATATCGTGAGACTGTAATGCGGATGTTATTATTGTTTCTCGGTGGAGTTGCAGTTGTGAGCGAAATATGCGTACTTTGTATTTTGCATATTACGGAACATGAAAAAGTTTCCAAAAAGTATAATTGGTTTTGTTATTATCCGGAAAAGAGAAGGTGAAGATTTTTTTTTTCTATGAATGGCTAGACGATGCCGAGCATGCCTTTCGCCTGATTGTTAGAGATATGACCACCAATGGACAGTAGCAAAACCAAACAACACTATGAATCACAAACCAATGCTTGACGTTCTACTGCACTCCATCCTGTGACAAAAGATGTTAAGTCTCATTATGTCTAATATTTACTCTGGCTGCAATGTCCAATAGACATGATGGCATTCTTTAGCGCAAAGGCACAAAAAGTTAAATCGTGAATAATATTTGTAGGAATTGAATTATAAATTGTTCTACACTAATTAGTAGGTTATGTGGAATACATTAGTCTACCAATTTTATTAACAAAATATTTTTAAGAATATCATGACTTTATCAAATTTCGGTCCAGACATCAGCCGCAAAATGAGCTATTTTCTATGAACAGTAGACCGTCTAACCATATATGTTACTAGTTTATAAGAAGAATATTCATAAAATCATAAAGATATAGCGAAAATGAGTTCGCAAAGTCTTTGACGTGTAAGGCTGTAGTAAAAGTAGGTTTAACCTTACCAAAGGAAGGCGTGACCGCTAATTAAAATTTATTAAACTGTGAAGCGTATTGTATGAGTTTTGTTTTTATGTTCGTGCCCATTTCCTAATGAGAAAACAGGCTGAGGTGGTACAAATGTTTCTTTAGGCTGTTCAACTGTTATTATTCCTTGCAAGTTTATTACATACGGTCTTTAAAATATGGTAAATTTGATGGGTTCTGGTCTTTTTCGAACCCCTTTGGTGATATAAAATAAATATTACCTCAGAATTCTACGTAATTTTAATCTTAAGTTTTGATATCATTTCACTGTGTTAAATTTATAAACTATTTTAAACTCTAGATCCAAGAAAAATGGTTTTTAGTAAAATAATTTTTGTATTGTGTGTTCGATAAATTCTAATATGTGATACAAAACACATGATCCTAGACAAATAGTATTTTATGGACAAGCTCAGGAATGATTAGCCTCTATCGGTGTTCCTGTTATGATCTGTTCTTCGACCGACTTAACAGTTCACCAGGCATAGTCAAAATCCATAAGTGGTAGCAGCAGTAACCCACGATGTGATAGGTGGTGAGCCTATCGCCATATCGGGCACAAATTTCTGACTCTGGGTTGATAATGAATAGAAAAATCCATTGTCATTTTGTCCAACCCGGGAATCGAACCCGAGACCCCAGCTTTGTAACCGTACTCTAGTACAACTAGGCCACCGAGGCAGTACATTTAAATATTCTTTTAAAAATTACTCATTGTAGCAGTCTGCTATCAGCACTCGAAGTTCCATGGCACTTCCGCATCGCAAATTGGCAGCGGTCGGCGCAATCCAGCAGATTACATTTTAATTCCTCCGGGCAACCGAAACGCGGCAATGATTATAAATCGCTTATTAAAGAATTTCGCAGCGGCAGTTTGCTTAGCGATATTGGAAAAGTTTCGGGCCTTCGAAGAGCCCCATCTATAAATGTCTGGAGAGATATCAGTCACAAGTGTTTCAGTTAACGAGACGACATTCTTCGGTAAGTTTCCACTGGGAACTATGGCCGCGGGCCCGAGCTAAATAAAGATTTTACTTTACAAGCCAGCGCGAACATTCTCTGATGTAATGAAAAATAACGAGGCTGTTGATATTACTTTTGGCGCGGACGTGGTTGCTATCATTTGGAGTAAATTATTTCGAGATGGTGCAGATGATTTCATTGTTTTGCGTCTAAATAAAATACATCTTTACAGGGTATATCAAGACTGCTACCGAAAAAGAAACCGGGTGGTAGTTTTAGTGACTTTAGACACAATGCAACTAATTTTTGTGTAAAAAATTGTGACGATTTTTTTTGTTATTTTTTTTTTCTATCTCCTTATTAGGGTGGTAAATACATTGTTTTTTTCTTAAATAATAGTCTACACCCTTTTATTTTTAAAGATGCTATGGTACGCAAGGCTTTAAATTATTATTTTAGCTATAACTATGGATTTACCACCCAAACTCGACGATATTCAAAAAATAATAAAAAAAAATTGTCGCGGTTCTTTGTGAAATTTTTACTTACATTGTGTTTGTAATCACTAAAACTACCACCCGGCTTCATTTTCGGTAGCAGTCTTGATATACCCGGTATATAGTTATAAGTTGGACAAGTTGGTCGGACGGCCCAGTTAAGGTTATAGGGAGTTGCTGGATAAAGGTCGATTCCAACAGATCGATGTGGAAATCATTCGGGAGGCCTTTGTACAGCTGACTTCTTGTGGCTGAAGAAAGAGAGAGAGAGTTTTAAGTTCCTACTAGATTTCTTTTAGATATAAATAGTCTGTTTTCTTTATAAATCGTATTGTTATTTAGATATTCATCATAAAACAATGATAGAACCTTTGCAATCACGAGATAATATTTCCTCGCTATTGTACACCGTCACAGATTGCTACAAAATTACTTTCTTGAGAGTTGTCGAGTCCCTTTCCACGCAGCCTGTTATAGAACATGCGCCTTTGAGTACTTACCTACTTATTTATTCTTTTACATCAATTTTAAAATACATTGCTGCTAAATATAATATGCAAATTCACACCTTAGATTGTAATCTTTAATATATTGACTCGTCATGCTAAACAGTTCTAGGCTGTAAAATGGATATAAAATAATAGAGATTTCATTGAGCCTTGTTCAAATATGCAATTTTTAACTATGCAGTGATATCCGCACTGCTTGTCTCGTTGAGAAAATAGGAAATTATATAATTTAATGATTATTTTATTGACCATGAATCTATTTTAAATCGAACGAAGTCGTATGAAATCCTAGTATAAGATAAATCAGTGGTGTAAGGAGATTTAGGACTCGTTTTACGACCAAACCGTTGAGCATCAATCATACACAGCGCGGTCGTATACAGTTATTGGATGCCAATCTTCGCAGCTGCCATGTGACATAAAACTTTTTACGTATCGCCATGTTTGTATCACTATACGAATGTACATATTTATTGATGGTTAATATATATTTGGATTTAAAGGAAATATTTTAAGGTACTTCCTATTTCATTTTTGGTATAAATTGTGGTTTGGAAATATTTTGTTTATCTCATCTATGGGAATTGCAGCATCAGGGATTTTTATGGAATATACATTAAATAATAAGCATCCAGCACGACGAAGAGTAAATGAGAATAATTCTAATCAATAAATAATGTTATTTTCAAGTACATAATTATGTAGATTTATTACAGTTAAATTAGATCGTTTATACCTTCTGCGCGGTTTTTGGCTTAAAAACAGAACTTTTCAAACGAGTTAATAGCGACCAATAAACAATTTAAAGGAAAAATAATTAGTATTAATTTTAGAAAAGGTTGTCATCTAGGGATTTTGGTGGAGAACATTATAGATTGATCGATCATTTGTGAATACTATAAGGATTACTGAACACAGGTTTCGTTATTTAGGCTTCGAATGGCAATTTAGAAGCTTAAGATATCCGAAATCATTAAATATAAGATGAAAATAAAAAAAAAAATATTTTTTATTTATTTATTATACTTCATATACATTGTATACAAGGCGGACTTAATGCCAGAGGCATTATCTACCAGTCTACCTTTGGGTGATGCAGAGATGAGATCAAGTGGGCGTATAAATTTTTATAGAAAAGAGAAAAATAAATAGAAACATAAATAATTAATATGTAAATACATACAAATATAGGGTCAATACATGATATACTATAGTGGATATATATAGTTATTATATGAATAATTATGACATAAATATATATCTCAAATATATATGTGTATAAACATACACATATATACATATATATACATATATATTATATATATATATATATATATATATATATATATATATACATACATACATATATATACACATATACACACATACACACATATATATATATACATACATATACATAAATACACATAGTAATATATAAGTAACAAACTATTGTGATGATTCTGCAACTTCCTTAAGCAGTAAATCACGAACCTTCATTTTGAATGTGAAACGGTTAGTGGACGTCCTGATAACGAGGGGGAGCGCATTCCACAGTAGTATCGCTTGGACTGAAAACGAGAAGTGAAGAAAATTAGAGCTGTGAGGGGGACACTTAAGAAGAAGATTATTAGACGATCGAAGATTTCTATTATGATTGGCACCTAGAAATTGAAAGCTAGAGATTAAATAGGAAGGCGGAGAAGGAGATTTAAGAAGAGAGAAGAGTGTTGTGAGAGCACGCATACTCCGGCGTTGGCGAATAGGTAACCACTTGAGTTGAGAACGGTAAGATGATATATGGTCATACTTACGAAGGCCAAAGATGAATCGAATGCAGTTATTGAGAAGCCGGTCCAGTTTATTGAGAAGATCTGCATTCAGGTCAAAATAGCACACATCACCATAGTCAATCAGGGGTAGGATCAAGGTTTGCACGAGCATTAATCTGGTCAAGAACGGGAGAAAGTTTTTGAGGCGATATAAAGAACGAAGGGCACCAGTAACTTTTTGGCAAACGGAAGTGACTTGAGCGCGCCAGCTTAATGTAGTGTCTATGAGAAGCCCTAAGTCCTTTACAGTAAGAGACCACGCTACAACTGTATTATCGAAAATTACAGGTGGAATAATAGCTGTGTCCAACCTGCTTATGAGTCGTTGACTTCCCACAATTATGGCTTGACACTTTGTAGGATTAACTGTTATGCCATATTTATGAGACCATCTTCGAATGTGTTCCAAATCACTGTTAATTTTGTCGACTGCCGTGGATACACAATCGATACTTGCCTGAGCGTAAAGCTGCAAGTCATCAGCATACAAATGGTACGCACAATGAAGGTTTTGGGTAATGAGATTAATAAAAATTGAAAACAATAAGGGAGAAAGAATGCCGCCTTGAGGAACGCCAGAGTCAAGGTCGCACCAATTCGACGAAGTCTCACCAGTACGCACCGACTGCTGCCGTCCTCGAAGATAAGAAGAAAACCAATCCAGTGCATCGGGAGAAACCATTAGATGGGAGAGGATAGATAATAGGATGTCGTGACTGACGGCATTAAAGGCATTTGAAAAGTCCACCAAGACCAGCAAAGTGACCTTGGTGTTTTCCATGCCACCCCTTATTTCGTCAGTCACTTTCAGGAGTGCGGAAACAGTGCTATGACCAGGTCTAAAGCCAGACTGCAGCGGGCTCAATAAGTTATTAGTGTACACAAACCTGGAGAGCTGCTTGTGTGCACAGGCTTCAAGCACCTTTGATAGGAACGGGAGAATGGATATAGGACGGTAGTGAGTAATGAGGGTTGGATTTGTGACTTTAGGAAGAGGGATAACATAGGCTTTCCGCCATAAAGACGGAAAATATCCCATGCTGAAGGAAGAGTTTATTATGAAGGTAAGGGCTGGGAGGAGATGGTCTAGAATCAAGACTACCATGCGACGGGTGACATTGTCGCATCCGACGGCATTAGACTTGATGGATAGGATAATCTTTTTGATTTCATCCCGACTAACTGGAGAAAAGTGAAAAGTATCTATGTTGGGATGGGGTAGGCTGGCTAAGAATTCCAGGGTTCGACACTTGACTTGATAATCCATCGATGGGGAGGATGAGAAGTGGTGATTGAGATCATTCAAATCCAACGTCCCCAGGATATCACAGCCTTTCTCCTTCCCAATACCTAGTGTTCTAAGGAACTTCCAGGTATTAGTAGGAGAGGAAGAGGAGATATTATCTAGAATATGTCGGCGTTTAGCGTTACGCACCATCTGGTTACACTGATTTCTTACAGCCTTATAGCGACTCCAGTTGTCATCACTGCGGTCTTTTTTAAATTTACAAAAAGCCCGGTCCCTTCGTCTCATAGCCTTCCGAATACTGCAATTCATCCAGGGTGCCGGTGGACGCTTCAGTCTGATTTTCCTAACCGGAGCGTGGATGTCAAAAAGTGCAAGGACTTTGGCGTTAAAAATTTGCACCATTTCCTCGACTGTACGAGCGGCCATAAGGTCATTCCACTCGAGTTTTTCGGCATCCCTAGTGAGTTTGCAAACATCCATGCGACCAAAACAACGCAGGTGCAGAACCTTAGGGCGGGATTTAGGAGGTTTAAGGATATAAGAAAGGAAAATAAGGTCATGATGGGAGAAACCAGGGGCAGGAAACTGGCCATGGCGGGAGACAAAGGATGGGGCGGAGGTGAGGATCAAATCTAGCCAAGTGTCTGATCCATTTATATTAGTGTGAGTGGCTTGAAGAGGCAGAACACTCAGACTAGCAGATTCAACAATGTTCCACAGTTTACGGGAATTTGGTGAAGATTGGTCAAGGAGGTTGGTATTAAAATCTCCCATGATGATGTGGTGTTCATATTCAGACCCCAAGGATTCCAGAACAAATTCAAGACTGGAGAAGTAATCTATAGAGGGGGGACAATAAACGACACCGAGTATGGTTTTAGCTCCCTTGGCCCAAACCTCAAGGAAAATATACTCTGCAGTGACAGAAGTTAAGGAAGAAGAAGTGGCGACAATTTTGTAATTGAAATTACTTTTTAGGTAAATTGCCACTCCTCCCCCTCTTCTGTCAATTCGATCATTTCGAATGAGAACAAATCCAGGAAGGGGATAAGTGGTAGAAGAAAGGTGAGGCTTGAGCCAGGTCTCTGAAATCAGGACGGCATGAACGTTGGTGTTAGTGAAGGTTTCTAATAGGTCGCTGTAGTGGCTGGGTATGCTCTGCGCATTAATATGACACACGTTGAAGAGGTGACGAGATTCATTATCGAATGTTTCCCGTAGCAGTCCACTGAGACCATCATCAGCAACAGAGCAAAAACTGTGATCACTGGATGAAGAAGATGATTCAATTGCAGAATAATAAGTTTCATTATCCGATAACATAATTAAATATATATATGGCAATAAATAATATATATATTAAAGAGTAATAAATACGTAATAATGAGCGTACTTAGACCAGCAGTACACACTCTCTGCTCCACCCGCCAGCTAACACAATATGTAGACATAACAACAAAATCAAAATACGAAAATAAAATAAAAAAGTAAAGTAACAGAAAATAAACATAAAACGAAACAAAACAAAATCACAATAACGGTATTAAATTAACATTTCATCACATGGGCTAAACATTATACATAACATAAACAAATATGATTGTTTTCGAACGTAGCTCAAGCTGTCACCCGGCAAAACGTCAAAGTCAATTGACATTATAAAAATAAAAATAAACAAAATTAGTGGGTACGACAGCGAGTCTTAATAAAGTTAAAAATAAAAGAATATTTATAAATGTATTAAAACAGAAAACAGAACTTAACTCAATACAAATATAACAGTAAAGTTCTAGGGAAAACTTTAGAATCGTTTGGCACGAAATGGGGGGTAGTAGGGGTTGAGGGGGAGGAGGGGGGGTGCCCACTGTCCCCCGATACCACTCTCGTGAAAAGGCAATACACCATTCCTGAGAAATAGCAATTTAAGTAACCTAACCTCAAAACACTTGTTTTCAAAACAAAGTTGCTTCTGCAACGTCTCCGGCGCTGCGGGAAGTGCAGCCCCTTCGCCCTTGCGTAACAAAGGATAGGCATCCACGCTCGCCTGCGCAGCTTCGGCTTGCTGGTCGCCTCCGGCGACCAGCCTCAGCCGCTACGGCTCGCACGGATGCCTATCTTTTGTTACAGCGGGCGGGGTCTGCTCTCCCTCCGCGCCTCCGGCTTTTATATACACTCTAGGGTTGGTACCCAAAAGTCTAGGTGAAGTCGGGGTGCCCTATGTCGGTTTTGTGACAGAGTCGACCTAATTTACCCAAAGTCGGTTTAACAACTACCATCAGACATAATGGGTTGTGTTGTTGAAAACAAATAAAACAAAAAAAAGTGTAAAAGGTGTCCAGTGTAAAAGCGTAGATTGGTCGTGAAGGCAAACAATCGAAGTCCAGAAGATATGCCAAAGTCGTTGAAGAAATCCACACAATAATTACCACGGAGCTCAAAGAACACATTCAGGCAACTCGGGGGAAACGGAATGAAGTTTATGAATGAATGACATTGACACTTAACGCAATTACTTTTATTTTACGTTCCATTTCATGTAATTTCTAAACCACAGATAATATAACTTATTTACAGCCGTTCTCAATAATCTATCTATCTTTAACAAGAGGTTTCGTTAGATATTTAGATGCATTTTATGTTTCAGATAACAGAGATAAAGAGGTAGGAATATTTTGCACATATTTATAGATAGCTAAATTATATAAATATATAAGTCTATTTTTATTTTATGAAGCGTAGTATTGTAAAGACATAGTCATGGTAACTATTTTAACCCCTTGTTAAAGATAGATATGATATTGAGAACGGCCGTTAGTAATAGCGATATAGTTGTCAATCGCCTATAATAACGTTCCGTTTTGCGTAATATGTGATTTGAGGTTAAGAACTATTTTTATTAATTTCTCGAAAACTACGCATTGCCTTTTAATAAGAGTGGTATCGTTATAATCAGGGACCCAATCCCTACCACCTCTGACCATTTTTACCCCTCAACTCGTGCCAAACGACTATAAAGTCCAGCCAAGTTCTAGACTGTAGTACACGAGAGGAATTTTGCAAGATCAAATCACAGGTCATTGCTTACGTTGCTTCAAACTAGCATTGGATGTTCCCGCAGCCCCAGTGACGCCTCGATTGGTCGATGATGATTCCGCTACTTTGGGGTATTTTTTCATTAAAGCGTTCAAATCATCGATGGAAGTGAGCTTGCACCGGCTACCATCCGAAAGTTTTACCACGATTGTGCCATCTTGAGTCCAACATTCCCGCATACCAAAGTGCTGCCGCGCCCTGCCGAAGACCAGCTGCCGGGATCTTGTCAGAAACTCCTTTATGGATACGGAGGAGCCTCTCAACCTAGATTTGGCTCTCCAGACAGAAGTTCTAAACTGCACGGAAGTGAATTTCACTAAGATTGGACGTTGGTGCTCTTTTTTAGGAGTCCCAATCCTGTGGCACGCTGTGATGGTGGAAGCAGAGATATCTTCAAGTGCCATCGATTTATTGAAGATTCCTAAAACTGATGCGGTGCCATCTTCACCAGCAGCTTCAGGGACACCCAGGATGAGAAGTGCCTTTCGCCGATGTCGTGTTTCTATATTGTCCACCATGCGAGTGCATTCAGTAATTTGGTCTCTCAACATACGAAGCATGGAGAGCATGATCTCTCTGAATGCACGGAACTCCTCAGCTACTCGTGCAACAGTGTCTTTGGCCGTACCACTTCCGACGTGCAGCTGTGCCTCCAATTCAGCCATCCTCCTGGTGAAGGACTCTTCTAGTTTGCTCTGAGTCAACTGTATATCAGCAAGTTGTGCCATTGTACTCTTTGTGCTACTTACAGGTTTGACCAAGATTAATGAGTTGTGTTATGCTGGCAGGTGGTGTCTTCACAAGTTATGTCATATACTGAGGTACTTTAAATAATGTAATTAAAGTATATTTCGACAAACTTAACAGTCTGTTTATTGCAAATACAAATTTTACAAAAGTTCGCGCAAAAAAATGTCAAACTAATAAGACCCTTATGGAGGGATTTTGCTGAGAAAAATAATCTTTTTGTGTTTAGTACACGAAAAATAAAAATTTAAACAATGCAAAATTATTCAGAAACTCTCGTCATGAACATATTTTTTTTCACCAACTTATCGTACGTAATTTTTATAGCAATTGCATATTATAATAGAAGAACATCTTATCAATAAATTACCATTTTTATATTTCAACAAAATTAGTTTCCATGTTTTCTACAAATATTTTAAAAATCACTATAAAACACGCTGTCCGACCTGCGTCAAAATTCAAACCAGACCGCCGCAAGGCCTTCTAGAGGGAGGACGTATCGCTCGTCGCTCCGGCCTGGCTGCAGTCGATTTTTGCCGTGCGTAGTAAAAATAGCCACGCGCGGACTGCGATTGCCACGTCTTAGTACTTGGGTAGTAAAATATTTATTATTTTTTTATTACCTACAATGATTTTGAAGTGAGTATAAATTATGTTTCAGATAATATAATGGGATGTAATTAAATTATGTTATGTATTGTAATATGAAATTAAATATATTTCGTAATTGTAAGGGGTTGTAAGGCCCCTAACTCTATTCATGTGTTCGAACATGAAATGATTAATAAAACGTCCGTAGTGTCTACTGATTTGAATGCAACTTAACAATGTAATAATAACGAAAATATGATTAATACCTAAATTTGTATTGTTCATTGCTTGCACAGTAATATTTGTCTACTTATAATGTAAATAAAATATTTTTATTATATGATATTACCAATATATAAATCATAAGTTACATTTCAATTGAATATTTGAATTTTGAAGCGCACGGATCAAAGTTGGTTGAGCTGACTTTATAGTGAGCCGACGCGGCAGCTCTACGCACACAGCTTTGGTTGCTTATGTGTGAGTGAAATTAACGAAGAAATACCTATAGTTGACTTTGCGCGCGAAGGTGTAAACGCTCTTAAGGGCACCAAATTAATATTATGTTTTGTTTCTTTACAGGGTAAGCAGACAAAACACTGACTGCTGTGAGTATAATGAATAATTTTACAATTCTATTTACATTTCCGGATTCCAGTAAACCGGTTTGATTTCAAGATACCCAATGGATATTAAACAGGTTAAAAATACTTCCATTTAAATAATTGCATAAAGTTTTAAAATAAACTTCCCAAACGTGTTGAACAATGATATGAATATGTATTATGGTTTGTTATATAAGAAGGAAAGTCATTTAGCTGGTGGGCAAACACTTAAGTAAGAAAGGCAATGCACAATGGTGTTGACAGTGTAAATAGATTTTGTGACTCGAGCCCAATCTCTCTTCGGTAAATACTATCGGCTCATGTTGAACTGTATGAATGAAGGATTTTTTCAAACATATTCAATGAACTTGAACGTTTTCTGAATGTGGGTAAATGGTTTTGATTTTGATGTAAGTAAACATTGTCAGATTAGCTGTATAGCTAGTGAATAGAGAATTAGGAGGTCATGAATTCGGTTCAAAGTTCGGCAAGTCAATTTTGCGTGTTCGTCATCATACACCAATCACATAAGTGTGATGTGGACGTGTTAGTAAATCTGTAACTCGGTTCGTCTATTTTCTGGATCAATTCATTGATATTGATTGGCGCAGTTGGTTAGACGCCGAATGTGAAATGAGAGGTGGCGGGTTCAATCCCCGCACCGATACAAATGTTTGTGAGGCCTACAAATATTTGTGTCGGGTTTGGGTGTTTGTGAGACCCTATAGTGTCTAATAGTTTCTGATGCTCATGACACAAGACGTAAATTATCTTAATGTGGGGTCAGGACTATGTATGTGACTGTTGGGTGTATTTATTTATTTATTTATTTTGGGAAATGTGGTTATGCTGAGTTCACGAGAATTGTATATTCGGATTTCGGGGTTTCTAATTTGTGTGCTCCTAAGTCCATGCCTTTTCATTTCGAGAAACCAGTAAAAGGACGTATCTACGTTAAGTTAATTTCGTTCCGAGTAAACATCAACTGTGGTAAAATACATTGTTCGCAGAATGCGACCTTCATAGAGTTGGCTAACAAGGTCCTGTTTCAAAGCGCCGTAGATTTTTATTACGATTAGAAGATAATTCGTTGTCGAATGCAGATTTTTTACTTTTGTTTCTTAAAGACCAGGCAGGTAATACCAGGCTTTGTTTTGAAATTATGTTTATTACTGTACATCCTTACGTGTACATCATTGTTTGTTAATTGTTATCATTTAATATTATAAAGCTACCTATTTATTTACTTCAAATTCCTATTATAAGGCCATTCCTAAATTTTATTAAAGGATATTACCAACTACTTGATTTATTTCAGCCTCCGTGGCGCAGGTGGTTAGACGCCGCTTGTGAAACGAGAGGCCGCGGGTTCGATCCCCGCACCGAGGTAAATGTTAGTGTGGCCCACAAATATTTCTTCCGGGTCTGGGTGTTTGTGAGACCGACACAAGACTCGATCTTAGTGTGGGGTCAGGACTATGTATGTGACTGTTGGGTGTTATTTATTTATTTATTTCATAGTTTTTGAGTTATTTTATTGTTGTCAATACGAGGGTCAGATGATAACGAAAAAATAATAAATAACTGAATAATTATCGCAAATAATAGATTTTCTACGTTCAAAGACCTGGACTTTAAGCAATTCAATACTAATTATACGTTTGTTGTTATGATGAACATAATTATTTCTTTTAAAAATGATGAAGTCATAAAATACATTCTAGTATCCTAAACGACAAGAAACCAAAATCCCATTCCAACTCCAATATTTTCTAGCGTTCTAGGCTTCCTAGGCATCTGACTGACCTCAAACACGGCAAGGACAAGGCTTTCATTGCTAATCCACTTCTGTGGTTTCCTTGAAACGTGATCAATCCGTGTTAACCCACATTCCTCGAGTTTATCGGCCGCGTCGTGATCTGCTGAGTAACGTATGAGATTGCATAATACGTGTTAATTTACAGCTTGGGTAATTATTTCCTTGGATACATTCGTTTGTTATGAGTAATGTTGGGTACATTGTTTATTTGGCAGAACGTTACATATATTTATAAATACATAAAGTCACGCGTTTTTCCCAGAACGGGTAGGCAGAGGCGCATTCTGGACACCCACATGTCGCCTTATATGTTCTGTCTCGCGATGTGATAAGGGGAGAGCTTATCACCGTATTTCTGACTCCGGGTTGATAATAACTATAAACTTCTAATATAAATTTGCCCGTTCCGAGATTCGAACTCGAGACTAGAAGACTATAACTTTACCGTAGTACAACTACGCCACCGAAGCTGGCCGTTACTTTTACAGTAATATGGAATTGATTGATATAATTCGATGGAAGCAGTAGGTAAATGTTCGTTAATAGCGGTTGGGCCCGGCTTAGCTCGGGTGCAGATCGATTATGAGTCTATTTGACAGTAATAGCATATTATTTCGCGTACCAACTGTTTTATATTTAACTCAATGTGACCGACTATATTGCTTTTCCGGTCTTGTCTCATGAAATGTATGCAATGAATGTACAGGCATTCCTGTCCCGTGCCTCCCATTCGAATTAGAAAAAGTAGCAAGTATGTGTATTTGAATTCCTTACTCACTCCACAGGAACACCATTTTTTCGGGATATAAAATAGGCTATGTGTTAATTAAGGGTAACAGCTATCCCAATACCAAATTTTATCAAAATCGTTTAAGCTGTTTTTGCGTTAATGAGTAAAAAACATTCATAAATCTATATATACAAATTGAAAACCACAGTAATATATCGAGATTACAAACTTTCTAAATTATCATAATAGTAACTATTAAGAAGATGTCTCATCCTCCGTGGTTTAGCTCAGCACTTATTAAGATTTTAAAAGAGAAACAAAAATATCATATGAAATTTAAAAAGTATGGTAACATCTCAGATTATCAGTCCTTCTCATTGCTACGAGCACGAGCTACAGATGTGGAAAATAATTGTTATAAAGCTTATATGTCCATGATTGAGGATTCCATAATAAAGAATCCAAAAAATTTTTGGTCTTATGTAAAAAGTAAACAAAACGCTAGTAGCCTTCCACATATAATGCACTACGATGAAACGTCAGCAGAGACTGGGTCGGGCATTAGTAACCTTTTTGCGGACTTTTTCCATTCAACATTTCAAGGAACTAATTGCAATGATATTTCGAGTTCTTTTAAAGGCAATGAAAACCCGCTATGCTTATCATCTATAAATTGTGTTAAAATATGTCCACAAGAAGTTTTAAAAATTTTGAAATCACTAGATCTGAATAAAACTGGTGGGCCAGACCACATCCCACCAATATTTATTGTAAAATGTGCAACAAGCCTAGTTTTCCCAATATGCATTCTATTTAAACGGTCAATATCCGAGGGTATAGTTCCTAAGCTATGGAAATCTGCATTCATCACGCCTGTTTTTAAAAAAGGAGATAAATCTCAGGTTTCAAATTACCGCCCTATCTCAAAACTTTGTTTATTTGCAAAAGTATTGGAAAGAATAGTTCATACGGCTGTTTACTCATCTCTCAATAACATATTCGGTACAAAGCAACACGGATTTATCAAAAGACGGTCAACAACCTCAAATCTTTTGCTCTCAAATGATATTATCACTGAAGGAATGGAACAGGGTGCTCAAGTAGACGTAGTATATACCGATTACAAGAAGTGTTTTGATCGCATTGATCATCAAATATTGTTGCAAAAGTTGCTGTTAGCAGGTATACATGGCGATCTGTATCGTTGGTTTGCATCTTATGTTGACAACCGCACCCAAGCAGTGGTCGTTAAAGGGTTCGTCTCTAAGTGGAAGGTAGTCCCATCTGGAGTGCCTCAGGGATCAATTTTGGGTCCATTATTATTTACGATATTTATTGCTGATGTTGTCGAATGTTTCAAATATTGTTCCATATTATTATATGCTGATGATTTAAAGATAATAAAACTAATTAATGATAACTCTGACGCTTACCTCCTCCAGGATGATTTAAATAGATTCGTTACTTATTGTACTAATAACAAACTGAATTTAAATGTATCTAAATGTTACCAAATAAGCTTTTCGTAATTTTTCTTACACAATTGATAACATCGAAATTAATCGAGTTAATGAAATATGTGATTTGGGCATTATTCACGACCACAAACTCATATTTGACACACATATAGATAGAATTGTTAATAAAGCATCTAAAGCATTAGGATTTTTAATTAGAGTTTTATCAGAATTCAATTCACTTAAATGTATTAAAATACTGTATTGTTCTTTCGTACGCAGCCACTTAGAGTATGCATCGCAGGTGTGGAACCCTCGGTATGAGATTTATAAATCCCGTATCGAGGCCATACAAAAGAAATTTTTACACTATTTGGACTTCAGGGCTAGACAGGTCTCTAATGATTATATTCATCGCTGTAAAAAGTATCATTTCTTACCATTATACTTGCGACGCGACATTAATGACATATGTTATTTGGTGAACATTGCTATTATAATGGTAGCATTGACTGTGAACAGCTTTTGAGTGGGATATTTATCCGTGCTCATTCAGCTACGCTGAGACAACGGTCATTATTGTCCGTACCATTTGCAACTACCAATTATAGACGCAATGCTTTTTTGTTACGTAGTGCCAGTAAATTTAATGAGGTGTCATGCCATTTAGATTTTGATTTGTTTTGCACTAGTACATCGGTAGTAAAACGCAAAATGAGCAATATGTTTTTTGAAACTTAATAATGGAAGGTCAAAAAGTACACCTTGCGTAGCTCAAAATGTATATTTAAACATTATATTATATTGTAATGTTTGATTGTTACTTTTGTTTTGTTTTGTTTTCTTTGTCAATAATTAAATTAATATCTCTATATGTGTCATAGAAAAAGTAGTTCATTCCTTAAATTAAAATAACTTATATTAGCTAGCATTTAAAAATCGGTGCACATTACATTATGTAGATACTGTATATGTGGAAGCTTGTTATCGGCAAATTTGTAACACACTTAAGATTTAAATATTTATGTCTGTAGGTAATTAGTCTGTAAGCTTTCCTAAAATTGTAAAATAAAATAAAATAAAATTACTTAAGTCAATTATAATTTAAACAATACACATCAATGCAATGCATTGAGACAGCAATATCCAGGCTAAACCCACGATAAGTCTTGTACTGGGACATGCAAATTCGAAACAAATAGTCGATAGTCTTAGGTCAAACATTCGTTTCCATGTAAGCGTGGTAACTTCAGCCTTTTGTTTTACAGCCGGGTTCTCAGGCAAGTCATGTCGGCCCTCGAACTTTTGTAATGCTTACTATTTTGTCACCACACACTTTAAAGAAACAAAATAAATAATACACCCACACATACATAGTCCTGACCCCACATAAAGATCGAGTCTTGTGACGTGGGTATCAGGAATTACCAGAGACTTTTCGGTCTCACAAACAGCCAAACACACAAATATTTGTTTCGTGTGGGGATCGAACCAGCGGAATCTCGTTTCACAGCCGGCGTCTAACCAACTACACTACGGAGGCTCTCGAAATACTATTGACGCCATTTTTAATTACCATAAAATCTTCCGGAATGTTCTATTTTAAGACAACTTCATCTCATCCTGAGTCTCAGCACCTTACGAGCAATAATAATGAATATGCTTTTATGTACAGAGTCAAATGACGAGTTAATTTAATTTATGGCACAAAGGCTTATTCGTACGTGTATTCTTACGAGGCATTGTCATTATCTTGCCTCTCATTCCTGTTCAGTGGGCGTCGTAAGGAATTAAACAGTACATACCAAGCTATAGCTTCAATACCTAATGTAGATATCGTAATATTAAGAGGATTGTTTAGTAGCTGTTTTCAGTTATACGATCTAATGTTCGAATCTTGGTTCGGGCAAAGTGGTACTGGATTTTTCTATTCATTGTCAGTCCAAACTAAGGAATTTGTGCCCAATATGGCGATAGGCTCGCCCCCTATTACTTTGTGGGACTGAACATACATGGCGAAACGTGCTCTGCCCACCCCTTCTAGAAAAAATGCTTGACTTTATGTACTATGTACTTATTTGTCATTGCAATAATTAATGTAATATGACGGTAAATGAAATGGTGTTTTGATATTGTAATAAACAGTATAAAATAACGTTAAAATTAGATTATGGCTACAAGGCTGCATGTTTTGGTATAGTTTAACAGTTGAATTAAGCTTATTGTTAAATGGATGTGTTTGATTCAATTATTGACTAAATTATTATTTTGTTTCATCTGTAAGGTTCATTGACTATTATGATTTAAATGTTGTTTCAATTCCTAATAGACAATTTCAAAAGACTACAGTAAAAGTAATGGTACAATTAACAGGCGAACTCACGCGATAAAATTGAATTTATAAATAAATAGAAAATACACCCGCCAGTTGTATCTTGAATGTATTCAGACATTCATCTCGCATATTCGGTCTTGTCGCTTTTAATTTGTCCATGTGTTGATGCGGGCGTATTCTTGTGTTGCAAAGCCTTTGCAAGCCAGTAGTGAATAGTCAGTAGAGGCTTCCGTAACAATCGACAAGCTACAAAGACGACGGTATTGTATGCACTTGTACGTTGGACGAATGTTTGCCCTTTCGAGTGGATCAGGTTGGTTGAACGTCAAAACATTTGTTTCTAGTTTGAGTTCACTTATAGAGCGCTATATGAGGGTGTGCAATAGGCGTGACGACAGTATCAAAATATCAAATATTTTATGATGTTAGGGGAAAAAACATATTAGAAGGGTTTGAAACGATGTTTTAGTTTTAATCCAGAATTGGAGATTAACAAGATTTTCAATAAAAAAAAAGTACAAAATATAGCAATCGGCTATTTTGACAGAAACGCTAGCCACGACGCATGACGTCACGCCTATGTAAACCTGCCGTAAACATTACCAATTTCTTTAGAAATGTGGAATGTGAACTATACCGGAACCACTTTAAAAATCATTTTTATCAAACGAAATGTGTTTTGTTTCGTTAATTTTCTTCGCTGCGCACAGACTCAATAGTGGTGACGTTATAACGGACGACATGACACCTACTAGCTTTATCTGTGCACTATTGAAAGATTATTAGAAACATGGCTTAAAACTGTGTTAAACCTTAATTCTTGAAATATATATATTTCGTATATAATAAATGTGTATCTATATCATAAAACATTATTTTAAAATAATTCGTCATGCCTATTGTGGGCTTTAATTGGTCTTTTCAAAAAAGTTAATTTCGATTATCAAGAAAGTAAATCAATTTTTTTCTTATTATGATTAATTTAGCAGGGCAGTGGCTATAAATAATGATATAATAACTAGCCATGTAGGTATGTGTTCAATTGATTCGGGCTTTGATATTTTTGACAGCCTCCTGTGGCGCAGGCGGTTAGACGCCGCCTGTGAAACGAGAGGCCGCGGGTTCGATCCCCGCACCGAGAGAAATGTTTGTGCGGCCCACAAATATTTCTCTCGGGTCTGGGTGTTTGTGAGACCGAAAAGTCTCTCGTAGTTCCTGATACCCACGACACAAGACTCGATCTTAATGTGGGGTCAGGACTATGTATGTGACTGTTGGGTGTTACTATTATTATTAAAAAATGTTGGTGATTTTGTTTTGTTGTTTAATTAAATAATAAATGAAAATTATTGTAACAGTTGTACTAAACCTTGCAGACTTGGTTTTTCCACATCACAATGCTGTACTGATAAAGACAAAGGGCATTATTCCTTGACTTCCGAGCATAAGTTTACGCAATACTTTGCTTTTTTTATCTTTCCCCCTCCCTGTAGCCACAGGAACGGAAGTCCACTGCTGAACATAGACACCTTCCAATGATTTCCACATCGACCTGTTGAAAGCGGCCTGCATCCAGCGACTTCATGCAGAGTTATTTTTGTTAATATTTTTAAACTAACGTTATTAAACCAAACTAAACCTAAAACAGCTTAGACATCCTGCACATATACAACTCACTTAACGGTTGAATAAAACGCATGTTACCCAAAATTTCTGTTATGCCTTAATTTCCACATAAAACATTTATTCTCACCATATAAACGCGTTACTGCACAATTGTAACGCACTTTTCTAAATTGAAAGTGTTCATCATAAGTATCGTATGATAGCATAACATTAAGGTTTATGGTTGCAATGATGTTTATATTCGAGTTTACTTGAGTCTAGAGAAATATTGGAAGGTGTGATAATTCTTTTTAAGTGTTTTATTTTGTTTTGGTTATGTTTTGAATTATAATATTATTTTTTTATTTTAATTGTATTTAATTTATTTGGTTGCGATTGTTGTGTTGATTATTTTGGCTCTTGAAAACCGATTACATCCAGTGACTTCTTGTATTTAATTCGTCGTAATGCTATCTTATTAATAAATAATTCATGTTGTTACGCAATTAAAAAAAAAAAACATTCAAAACAAAATAATAGTATTCTTAATTTGAAATAAATAAATCGTATGTTTTACCAGACAGGGTTGTCACGAAACAAAAATAAAACACCTATCAGCATTCCTGCAGTATAGGTGTGGCCCTACGTCGCGATCATCACGCGGGCATTCACACCCACAGGACGCGACATCAAGGCATCCGTCTGCAAGCATGCATTTTGAAATGCAATATAATCTGTTGGAAGTGCATGCATTATATTCAAGTAATATTGCTCTCTTTTTAAATCCTCTTTGGTGTACATTGAAATTTGAATTTCGAATTAGAATCGAGAAATAATAAAAAGCCTGTGAAATAGAGATGTAAAATGAAACGATTTTTTTAAATCTTAACGTATTTATAAAGAAAAGAAAACAATTATTTTATATTTTATACTGAAGAAAATTTAGTTACGTGAATTCAACTACATTTGACATCAAAGTTCGATACATTGCCATTTTTTAAATAATAGAGGTAACATTCGCAAGTCCTTAGAGCATAATCTGTTAGCGCAAAAGAATCATCAATCAAACACACATACTACGGGACTGTATCGATCTTCGCACTTGTACAGCATTTTGTATCGTTGTATTTGTAACAGAATATAAAAATAACGGTTCAATTTATTGAAAACCCGATGTATAAAATAAATAAAAAAATACACTCAAAAATCACATATAAAGTTCTGATTCCACATTAAGATAGAGTCGTGTGTCGTGGTTATCTGGAACCCGAGAGACTTTTCGGTCTCATAAACATCCATACCCCAAAATACCAGTGGATAACACAAACATTTGGACAATATTTTATATAAATATTTTATACCTTTACAAAATTTTGGAAGTTTTGATCGTAATTATAAATTTCAAATGAAATAGAGCATTTATAGTAGGCTCCCTGGCCGATCCTTACATGTTATTATCCAAATTATCGAAATTAATCGATCACTCATAAATCTTATTCTGTATCAGCCCATACACGTCCCACTGCAGGGCACGGGCCTCCTCTACTATTGACAGTACGATTGAGAGTGGTTAGGCCATATAGTTCACCACGCTAGCCTAGTCCGGGTTGGCGGACTTACATACCCTAGATTTTTTTTATTAATCGCTATGGTATGTAGGTTTCCTCACGATGTTTTCCTTCACCATTTTAGTGCGTGGTGATTGACTATCAATACACACATGACTCCGAAAAGTCAGAGGTGTGCCCTGGGATTCGAACCCGCGACCACCGTGAACATGTTGGCAGTCGCGTCTAGTCCGTTTACCAACAGGCCGCCACGCACTTATTACTTCTACTTATTACTTCGGTCTTATTCATAGACAGTTAATAACCTATTTTATTTATCGAATGTTTTGTCTTCTTCGCTAAAACTGAATTCAAAACACGTTCGAAAGGGACAAGACATTCGATAATTAAAATGTAGGTTTATTGACTGTCTATGAATAAGACCGTTACAATAAACAAGCATTTGTGGAAACACATTCAAAATGTTAGATTTTGATTCGTTTGTCCTGTAACTAAGCATCCTGACCTAATTAAACAATGCATGCATATTCGAAATTTGCTAATTATCGGATCGATGTTATTAGCACCGTGATTCCGTTTGCCAGGCGCACCTAAGTGTTACTGATTTGACTTAAAATCAATACAGATATTCTCATTACTATTAAGAGTGGTTAGGCCATATAGTCCACCACGCTGGCCTAGTGCGGGTTGGCGGACTTACATACCATATAAATTCTTATAAATCGCTATGGTATGCAGGTTTCCTCACGATGTTTTTCCTTCACCGTTTTAGTGCGTGGTGATTGACTATCAATACACACATGACTCCGAAAAGTCAGAGGTGTGCCCTGGGATTCGAACCCGCGACCACCGTGAACATGTTGGCGGCCGCGTCTAGTCCGTTTACCAACAGGCCACCACGCACTTCACCACTCTCAATCGTACTCTCGATTGTAGAGGAGGCCCCTGCCCTGCAGTGGGACGTATATGGGCTGATACAGATACAAATTCTCATTAACTTTATCAATGTACTTTACATTGTGTGCAGAGTGAACCGCATGTGTATATATGTACTAGTGGTAGGTCTCATATGTGAGAAGCCGCCTGGGTGAGTACTTCCTCAATGTCTATTAATATTGCTTTGTGATTCATGGGGTTGTTTAGTTTTGCCACTGTTCATGAGTGGTCGTATTGCTAACCATTACGCGTACGGCTTGCTCGTCTCGTCATTCATTGTAATAAAAAGTAAATGTTATTGAATATTGAGACACAGCCAGATTTTTGAGAGACTTATTGAAATAGAACTGCTAATAAATGAATTAGAAACAAAATAACTACTTGTTGAACAAATGAACAATTGCCCTGTCAGTTGACTTCATTATTGTAATTTATGAGATTGCGCGATTTGGACAACCAGTAATTTTTGCTGATGTTTAACGAGATGGACCAACTAATTCTATGTAACTATCTTTAAATATTGTTGCGTAATGATGATTGCGTGAATTTCTAAAAAGTATATCAAATTTACAAATTCGTGGTTTATTATTTTAATAAAGTATATTTTAAATAAATCTCATCGAAGGAATCTCGGCTGTATAAGAGTTTCATACAGAGAAGTGGGCGATTATCGGCTGGCACAGAAAATTTAAATAACGTGGTTTCATTGATTCTGCTAAATGTTTTTTGCCAAAGATGGAGGTTCAGCCTACGTGGATGGACGACGTTTTAAAGGCCAACAGGAGTCGTCGAGGCTATATGCATCATTATAGAAAAACGAAGTATTAACTCACATTATCATAATTTTATAGATATTGCGACGAGAATGACGTCCCATAACTAATTTTGCATAATACTCAAAATAAAAACAAGTATGAATAATGAGTTTCTGAAAGTAAAAAAGGCTCATAAATGGAACATATTTTTATAGCGGCAATGAAGTGAATGCACCGGATGGTAAGTAAAATCCGGTCTACAATATTATAGCTTCGGTGGCAAGAGATAACTTCTCAAAGCCATAATTATGTGAAAATAAATTAAACCTACAAATAAAATATTTTAAGTATGAATTTATAATTATCGACACAGCTACGCCATAATTATCTGAAAATAATTAAAACTTACAAAATTACAATTGATTCGGACTGAAAAACATTTATTAAACAATTAAAATAAACTCACGGCGTGTTCGTTGTTAATTCCCACGCTAATAGGTAGGCACAAATTATTCAAAATTAAATTAATTGTTCTGCTTTCGTTAAATTTATGTTTTTGTGGTAATTACTCATCAATTTAATTAAAATGCACGTAAATAATTATCGAAAATTAACAATTTAATTAATTACTCACGTGAAACTTAAAACCGAAAATTACAATACAGTACAAAACTCTTTATTGTAAACCATAGAACAAAAATAAATTCAAAATGAGTCAGATGATAATAATAAGCACTTATTGCAGTGGGCGGTCTTATTACACAAAGCTTACATTATATTTTAAAATTATAGTTACATACTTGAGCGTTTTACTAAATAATAAACTGCTTTTCAATGGCGTCTGCCTCGGTGGTTAGTTGTACTACGGTACGGTTACAAAGCTGAGGTCTCGGGTTCGCATCCTAGGTCGGGCAGTGATATTTATGTAATGCATTGATATTTATATATACAGGGTATATCAAGACTGCTACCGAAAACGAAGCCGGGTGGTAGTTTAAGCGACTTCAGACACAATGCAACAGAAAAAGTTGCAAAAAAGAAAAGACATTTTTTTTCCTATGACCATATTTGGGTGATAAATACATTATTCCCTAAAATAATAGTGTATACCCTTTTATTTATAAGTAATCTAAGATATAAAAGAGTTTAAATTATTATTTTAGTAAAAACTATGGATTTAACACCCAAAAATTACGATATTTCAAAAAATCATAAAAAATAATTGTCGCGTTTCTTTGCGAAATTTTTAGTTGCATTGTGTTTGTAGTCACTAAAACTACCACCCGGCTTCGTTTTCGGTAGCAGTCTTGAGATACCCGGTATACAATGCATTTTCAATTCATTATTAGCCCGGAGTCGGAAACTTGTGCCCGATATGGCGATAGGCTCGCCCCTATCACATCGTGGAAGGAATATACTAGGCGAAATATGGGTGTCCTGGAAGCATCCCTTCTAGGAAGAAAAGAAATGAATTTATGTATGTATGCTTTTGAATAGTGTCGATTTCCTTTCGAGTTTTGTTTTTAATCACATTACCTAAGTTTATTGAGTATATAACATTTTAGCATTCAAAAGACCGCAAATACGTAGTAAAAATATTCCAAGATACTACGTTACAATATTTTTCATTCTGTTCCTAAATAATTCAGATTTCCTTTTGAAGTTGATTTTGTAACTAGTAATATTTTAGGTCTTAAAAAGAGACAGTGACGGCAATAAAAAAATAAGGGCTTGTTATCGTACTAACAAGACAAAGACATTTTATTAGTTTTTTGTTGGCAACTCTTCGGACAGGCAGTTCGCTTATTCTTTGTAGAATAATTAATAATTTGAAACTGGAGTTTCTGTCGGGGTACTGTTTTTAAATATTCTTTTTCTTTCTTTTTATTAAGTTCTTTAATTTCTTTTTTGAAAAAGTAATTATTTTCTCTGTTGGAACATAATGGCACTCATACAACCGCTCATAGTCAGTAGCAATGCCAAACAACACAATTAATTACAAAGCAATGCTTGGCATTCCACGGCGCTCATCATCCGGAGATATAAGATATTATGTCTCATTGTCTCTAGTAGTTACTCTGGCTATTATAAATATAATGATTTTATATTAAGAGCGTTTACACCTTGCGCGCGCATAGTCAACTATAGGTATTTCTTCGTTAATTTCACGCACACATAAGCGATCAAAGCTGTGTGCGTAGAGCTGCCGCGTCGCCTCGCTATACAGTCAGCGCAATCAACTTTGATCCGTGCGCTTCAAAATTCTAATATTCAATTGAAATGTAATTTATGATTTATATATTGATAATATTATATCATAAAAATATTTTATTTGCATTATAAGTAGACAAATATTACTGTGCAAGCAATGAACAATACAAATTTAGATACTAATCATATTTTCGTTATTATTACATTGTTAAGTTGCATTCAAATCAGTGTTAAATCAGTAGACACTACGGACGTTTATTAATCATTTCGTGTTCGAACACGTGAAAAGAGTTAAGGGCCTTACAACCCCTTACAATAACGAAATATATTTAATTTTATGTTACAATACATAACATAATTTAGCCTCGGAATTACATCCCATTATATTATATGAAACATAATTTATACTCACTATAAAATCATTGTAGGTAATAAAAAGAAAAAATATGTTTTACTACCAAAGTACTAAGATGTGGCAATCGCAGTCCACGCGTGGCTATTTTTACTACGCACGGCAAAATCGACTGCAGCTAGGCCGGAGCGACGAGCGATACGTCCTCCCTCTAGAAGGCCTTGCGGCGGTCTGATTTGATGCACGGCGGACAGCGTGTTTTATAGTGGTTTTTAAAATATATGTAGAAAACATGAAAACTAATTTTGTTGATATATAAAAATGGTAATTTATTGATAAGATGTTCTTCTATTATAATATGCAATTGCTATAAAAAATTATGTACGATAAGTTGGTGAAAAAAAATATGTTCTTGACGAGAGTTTCTGAATAATTTCGCATTGTTTAAATTTTTATTTTTCAGGAACTGAACATAAAAAGATTATTTTTCTCAGCAAAATCCCTCCATAAGGGTCTTATTAGTCGGATAATATTTTTATTTTTATCTTATATTTAGTGATTTTGCATATCTTAAGCTTCTAAATTGCCACTTAAAGCCTAAATAACGAAACTTGTGTTCAGTAATCCTTATAGTACTCACAAATTATCCATCAATCTATAATGTTTTCCACCAAAATCCCTAGATGACAACCTTTCTAAAATGAGTACTAATTATTTTTCCTTTAAATTGTTTCTTGGTGGCTATTAACTCGTTTGAAAAGTCCTGTTTTGTAGCCAAAAAGCGCGCAAAGGGTATAAACGCTCTTAATAATTAAAACGGTGACGGGAAACCATCGTGAGCAAATGTGCTTACCATAGGGATTTGTAAGTTTTAAAAAATGTAAATTTCGGATTGGTTTTCTGCTAATAATTTACTATTAAATGCTAGTAAGACTAAATGCGTCCGTTTTGCTTTACCGAACGTGGCAAGCGTAAACACGCGTATCGTATTAAATTCGGAAATTCTAAATTTAGCTAATTCCACAATTTTTTTAGGTATCACTCTAGATAAAAAATTACAATGGGGTCCACAAATTGAGAGATTATCAGCTAAACTTAGCAGCGCAGCGTTCGCGGTCCGAAAAATAAGACAACTAACTGACGTTGCAACGGCTAGATTGGTATATTTTGCTTATTTTCATAGTATAATGTCATACGGCATTATTTTATGGGGATCAGCGGCTGATATCGAATCCATATTCATCTTACAAAAAAGAGCAGTCCGTGCTATTTATAATCTAGGGAGCCGCGATTCTTTGCGATCTGTTTTTAAGGAAAGCAATATACTAACCGTGTCATCTGAATACATCTTTCAGAATATAATGCACGTTCATAAAAATATTAACAAGTTTTATTATTATAATAAATATTAACACTGATCTAGTGACACCCACACTATTAATACGCGGAATAAAAATAAACTTGCAATACCCTCGTTTAGACTAGAAAAGTCAAAAAAATCTTTCTTTGGTAGTTGTATTAAATTTTATAATAAACTTCCCAATAGGATAACGCAGCTACCGGATAAACTATTTAGGGCACATATTAAAAACAAACTTATGACTAGAGGTTATTATAATATTAAGGAATATATTGAGGATAAAAAAGCCTGGGATTAGGTGTTCTCTTGCATATTGCGACCTCCTGGGGCCCTGCACTATTCACTCATTACATCCCCTAATTTAAATAATTAAAAATTTTAAACTTAAAAATTGATCAATATACAATTAAATTAATCAATTAAATTATAACTAAATATATAATAATTAATTAATGCCAATTAAAATCATATGACGACCGATCGAGAAAACAAATAAAAATAATAATATGGCAAATCTTTGTAAGACAAGTCACAAATATTTATTTTAGTAAATTGACCAAAACCAAGCCTACTGAGTTTGACTCGCTGGATCTACTCAGAAATGGGTCGCGCCGCGTAGTATCCAGTAGTAAAGTAAAGCCCGCTGAGTTTGTTCGCCGGGTCTTCTCAGTCAGGGCCGCGTTGGATCCGGCAGTAAGCCTAAACATACGGGACGTTTCGGAAATACTTATGGTCGTTGTCTTAAATTGGACCCAAAACAAGCCCACTGAGTCTTATTCGCTGGATATACTCAGGATTGGGTCGCGTCGCGTAGTTCCAGTGGTAGTGTAAGCCCACTGAGTTTGTTTCGCCGGGTCTTCTCAGGAAGGGCCGCGTTGGATCCGGTGGTAACAATAAACCGCTACGCACCGTTGTAATAATATTCATGGTCCGTTAATTAATTAATTTAATTTAATTTAATTTGACCAACGTACATATTGTATTTCTTTGAAAAATAAATTACCATAAAGTCATAACTAATAATTTAAATAAAATAAGAATAAAAAGGAAACAAATAAATAAAACTAATGCTAAATAAAAATAAAATTAATTTAAAACAAATAAATTACATAAATTAATTAATTAAACCAAGAAATTAAAATAAGTAATACTAAGTATAGGAAATATATTGTTTATAGAGATTAAGTTCTATGTGTATTGACTTGTCATAAGAGCTTTTAAATTGCCTACGTGACCAATAAATACATTTCATTTCATTTCATAAATACATTTCATTTCATTTCAAATACATTTCATTTCATAAGAATTTCTATGGCATGTAAAGTCCGCTAACCCACACTAGGGGCAGCGTGATGGACTATATGGCCTAACCCCTATCTATTTTACTTTCTTTTGGAGAGGTGGCTTGTGCCCTGCAGTGGGACCTATATAAGCTGATATAGACACATGATAATTTTGCTGTAAATGGTTTCCTTGATTTATTCATGCATCCATATCTCTACAATCGCTCAAAATATAAAGAGCTAAAATTAAATACGTCGCAAGATCTTTGAATCATTAAGGAGTTTTGTTCACGACCGGTTGGCCTTCGCGGTATTTTTTGTTTAGTGACTACAATATCCGCTAATTCTCGGTGCAACGTAACCTCATGAATATGCATTTTTTCCATACTTTACTGACACAGGACGATTTAAATATTGGAGGAAATTAAAATTATCGTACCAATTTCATTTGAATATTTTTGAATCTTGTTTAAAAGTGACTTTAGTTTATTTTGCCTTTTTCTTCTCATTTTTTCTTTCTCTCATATGACTATTTGTAAAAAGTATTAGTAATAGCGTAATTTATGAGATGAGAAACGAACCCACAAAACCACGACTTCACGGTTTAAATTCCATTAGACGGTTATATCCATGACGGATTATACAAATAATCTTTTTTGAAATGATTTTGAATTATTTGACAATGGCTAAAATCCATTTAATCCAAATAAACGAGCATAATAAATATTACAGCAGCATTTAACACAGTTAATAATAAATAAATCAAAGACAACGGCAAGAGTTCAATTTGTTGGAATCGCGAATCCCAAAAAGATACACAAGGTAACAAATTGCCAATAAAAAGCTAACAAAATGCTGTGGGTAAGCATTTCGGTCAAAGCTGTAAATCCCCGGGCTTTGGCTATAAATCCGGGAAAAAATATCGAAAGCCGTGTAATACAGTTAGAGTCAGATTGGCCGGGATAAGGTGCAGCGCCCATATTTCCTGGGGTTTTCAGCTGTCCTATTGGAATATTAAAATGCGGTCGGGATTTTCATTTGTATCAACAATGGCTTTGTTTGTGTCCCTGTTTTCGTAGTGGCACGTGGCTTGTGTACATCCAACAGTCACATATATACTCGTGAAACCACACTAAGATCGAATTGTGTGTCGTGGGTATCAGGTACGAGAGAGAGACACACACTCAGACCGGAGCGGGGATCGAACCCGCGGCCTCTCGTTTCACAGCCGGCGTTTAACCAACTGCGCCGCGGACACTGTCAAAAGTTAGTATAACATTTTTAAATCTATTTATTGACTAATTTTCTCATATTACTAGCCAGGTGCGTCCTGGTGCAGATGTTTTGATTATACTCTAGATCAAAATTTTTAAGAATATTTTATTTCCATTTTCTCAACATTTTTCATGATTCTCAGTTCCTATTGGTGAGTGATATTACCTTACCATTCGTTTATGAGGCTAGCGCATTCAAACAAGTAAACTGTTCAGCTTGATAAATAAGATTAAGAGGAGGGTAGACGCCGATGACCTTGCTCGAACGGGCGGCACCAAATCTCATGCACCGGCGCACGCCGGCTCACGACGTGCGAGCGAGCGCGCTGCTTTATACCTATTCATTCATTATTTCGCTGCGGACAAAACGATATATTCGTAGTGTTATTTCACTCGATGTTCCCATCAAGTACAGTTAGGAGCGGTTGACCGTAGTATATGATTAATTCACTTACAAACGTCACAGCTATCGTGGCAGAATTGCTCGAACGCTGACTGTTAAAAGAGAAGACGCGGGTTCGGTCCCCGCACTTGTAGTTCAATTTTTGTGTTTACTTATTTCATCTATCTATACCAATATTAAATTTTAGATTTTAATATTTTTATTTTTGTTTTTCTTTTGTAATATTATAAAGAGGATAGATACATTTATATTTTTGGATTTTTATTTACAATGAAACTCAAAAATTACTGGACCAATTTAAAAAAATATTTCGATTTTTTAATGGTAATTATCCGGGATTAACAGATATTTACCTGAAGAGGTTGAAATAAGGGTTTAAATGGAAAATAAAAATATTTATTTTTTTTTATCTCGAATGGTTTTTATTTTTCATTTCAACCCTTATTTCAACTCCTTTAGCCAAACATACAGCCAATGTTACTCCAGGATAATGTTGGATTCGAATGGTGAAAGAATTTTAAGATTAAGTCGGTCGGTTAAGTAATTTTTGGGTTTATTCATAATAAACAAAAATCGAAATATTCAAAAATCTATAATACAAATTGTAAAAATACACATGTTAGAAAATGCAAAAAATGAAATGTTTCTTTTATAAAATATTATAGGTTAGACATATAGATGAATTTATAAACAAAAACAATTGTATCGATGCGGGGATCGAAGCTGCGGCCATATCAATCATCAAGCGATCGGTCAATCCTTCGGGCCAACAATACTTACTTCCCGGTGACCAAATTACCGGTAACTATCTATTATATTAGTGCCTATTTTGGTGTTTAAATGTTACCTACTATTTCAAATATGATCGGAACATAACAATTCATTTATTTATATGTTGGGTAGGTCTCTCATAAGTTGCATGAAATTCAATTGAAATATTAAAACATCGCACGATACTTATATTTTGCTATATAGGTACAATATTATGATCGTTAACTTTAACAAAATAAATCTACTATTATAGTACAGTTACTTTCTACTAAGAGCATAAATAATAATTTTATAAAATATGGTAGAAGATATTTTTCAAAAAAATATCTTCAATGATTTTTATTTTCCATTTTAACTCATGTCAACCCCTTTAGGCAAATATACAGCCTATGTTACTCCAGGATAATGTTGGAATCGGATGGTGAAAGAATTTTAAGATCGGTTGAGTAATTTTTGGTTTATTCATAATAAACAAAAATCGTAATATTCAAAAATCTAAAATATAAATGTTACAAAAATGCAAGAAATAAAATGTTTCCTATATAAAATATTGGGTTTGATAGTAGATAGATGAATTTATAAATAAAAACATTTGTTTCGATGCGGGATCGAACCCGCGGCCACACGTTTTTATTTGGCATCCAAGCAACAGCGCCACAGTTGCAGTGACATAGTATAGTGATTTACTACGGTTAGACCGGCCGTAACCGTTCTCAATGAATGTGTCGAGTGAAATAGCAATATTAAATTTACGTTGATATTGCGAAGACAAGCGACATAGGTCCGTTTAGCACGGCGGTTCGTCCCGCACTGATTTGTTGAGCGACAGCGGGGACGTGCTCGCGATTTAGAGTATCGATAATGTGAAAAAATTGGTTAAAAATAAATGAGACAGAAATTAGAAAAAATAAAAAGAAGGTCCCATCCGCCTTGCATTTCTTAATATCCTGATAATAATAAAATAATCCTAGTGCTCGTAGTTTAAGAGAAAAAACGTTGTAAATGCGAAAATAGAGGTCACTTTGCAATTTTATTTCAAGTACTTTTAATACACTTTTAAGAATTCTGAAAAGAAGGGCCCATGCTCCATATAGTGTAGATCAACATATATTTTTTTTGAAGACCTAATAATAAAGATCACCAAGAAAAAACGTTGTGAAAAAGGCCATTTCACATAGACCCCCCCTCTTAATAAATACAACTATAAATGCTTCACCAAGTGAATTACAGTTCGGGTAATCGTCAAAGGTGGCCAGATTATCTGCAATGTTCTTGTACACGGCCCCTGAGAGCAACATGTCGTGTAGTAAGTAATTACCTTGTAGCTGTGTCGTACCTGGGGGATTACTCTATACTCCGACGCGACGACGAATGTAGTAATAAAACTGTGAAAAACCTT
This sequence comes from Hyles vespertilio, assembly GCA_009982885.2. Classification (NCBI taxonomy): domain Eukaryota; kingdom Metazoa; phylum Arthropoda; class Insecta; order Lepidoptera; family Sphingidae; genus Hyles; species Hyles vespertilio. The sequence goes on along the minus strand of CM042809.1, from coordinate 16,294,894 downwards.
AATACTTGTCAAATGTCCGAAGTCTGTATCGAACGTTGTAGCCATAGATAATCTATATAGGAAGTTCGTAAACTTTTGTACCTAATTTGATTCTAGAAGCTACGCTTTCAAGTTTTAACTAGATTTCGATACCGTACACAAAATTTAAGAAAATCTTGAATACCGTTGTTGATATTTTTCTAATTTTCATTGCTGTATGTTTTTTTACAGATGATAAAGATGGTTTATTAGTATGGACATGAGTATAGAAACACAAGTATGCAAGGTGTTAACATAACAAAATAGTCACAGTCATGTCCGGCCATAGAGGCGTGCTAATACAAAATAGTTCTAAATTGTTACTCATCAAATAGTCTAATTTGTTTGATCAGTTTGCAATACATCGAAGCATGCATACCATATCACTTTTATCTTTCTCGTGGCGGTATCCCTATTAGGACAGAGCGAGGTCTCATCGACCGGTATGCGGCCCAGCATTCAATGAGCCCGACCGGATTTCTTTGCCCACGGCGATGTGTGTGTGGCGTATAACAGTATGGGCAGGTGGTGGTTTAATTCTGAGCAAAATTTATATATTATTATCGTAATAATTTTATTGGTTGAAATGATGTGTAGGGAGTACGGTATGAAATACAATGGGGAAATTTAACAATAAATAATTAATATCGTGTGTATGGTATTATATTGGCGAGTGCCAAATTTAGAATTCCTCTTTTATTTTTTGTCTTCTTGTAGACTTCATAAATGTAGTTGCTTAATGGTAGTTGATAATATTCGGATAAGGTCATAAATTCATAATTATATGTTAAAATTATGCCATCTGTGACCCTTTCACCCCCAGGTAGGTAATCGTCCATTACTGGTTGTAAGCGTTGCATTCTTTAGCCATTTTACTTCTACATTCCGCTCCAAAAAATTGTCCAGTTACCGGATTTGATCATACTTGGTCTTCACAGACATAATTCCGAAATTAACCGTAAATTTTACGTTCTACTAAATTCAGTACTCAGAAATCACTGGTAAAACCGTATCCCTTCGAATGTTTGAGCAAATATGGCGACCAATGACCAAACTGAAGACTCAAGTGTAACAGTAACACACATACAGGTGTCTCCACAGATTCCGCACAAATACTTGTAGATCGCGCAAATGTTTGCGCATCGCTGCAAATGTTTGTACTGGCTTAACAATGTGTAGTTGGTTTAGCCGAAGCTCACTGTTATTCGTTCCAAGGATTTAAAAAATAAGGAATTCAGGTTTAATGTCAAGTAATTCTACAAACGCGTAGTAGGATAATGTTAGGAAATTAACAAGTATACAGTCCGTGTTGATGCTAGCTATAATGCGATAATGCACAAATAAATTTATAATGGTCGGAAACGTTAATGTAAATATATGAATGTAATAACAACGAGTATATGCTCTGTGTGTGGGACCAATCAGTTTTAAAAACGCTATGTTTTTATGGAATCGTAACTATTTGTGCAACTGTTAGTGTTTTGTCATGAAATAGTCAATTGAATATGTAGTTTTTTTTTACTCGTCATCAACTTACCTGGCTTGTAAGTTTGATAATGCCAGATCCTTCAAATCAAAGGAAGCGGTTGATGTTCTCTAGTCGACCTCAATCAGTCACATGTTGGTTTAATACGATCGTCCTTCGACGTGACTGATTGACTTACTAAACTAAACACGCGCCACGCAAGTATAACTACGATGACGTCATGTGATCAGCCCTTATATTTACAATTTACTAGCGGTCGGGCCCGGCATCGCCCGGGTGCAGATAGTTTTTGAGTCCAATCCACATAATCAACATATAATTTCACGTATCTACTAACTATATTTCCCGCGCACCGTCGACTATATTTCCCGTCCCGTTATATCCCGTTCTGTCCCGTCTCATTCAGTCTAATGACGAAAAGCATTCAATACTGTTCTCTCCTATCCCGAGCCAACTATTCAAATTTGAAAGAGTAGAAAAAGTAAAATATAAAAAATAAAAAGTAGCCTAAGTATTAATACAGGGTGTCAGCTATCACAATACTAAATTTCATCAAAATCTTTTCAGTTGTTTTTGCGTGAAATAGTAACAAACATCCATACATCCATACTCATAATTTTTCACCTTTATAATATTAGGAAAGATATATACTTAGCTTGGCTATAAATACTGTTACAATTAAAAAGAAACAAAATCTTATTTTTGAATTTGGAATCTATCATTTTTATACGTTTGTTCATTGTGTTTACTTATTTTCACGTCAATATATTTTAAAATATTTTGTGGCAATAAAATGGAGTAGGGTGATAAAGAGAACCGAGATGCTGTGATTACATTCCATAAAGTAGGTATGGTGCCAAGTAATATGTACAGATTAGTGAGTCACATATTTGTGCCCATTATTTAGTTCTTTCGCCCGGAAAATAAATTTTCATTTAAATTTTGTGAAGCACATGGTAAATTGTGCAAATACCCAATAACTCGTACATAATGTACAACTTCCCTTTCTTCTTCAATCACTGGTAGCATACCAGATTTATATCAATAAAATGTAATTAAAATTGCCAACGCGCATAGGCTAGCGTAGTGGACTATACCACTCTCCATCGTACTCTCGATTGTAGAGGAGGCCCATGCCCTGCATTGGAACGTGTATGGGCTAATGCAGTACAGTACAGATAAATACATATTAAATGCCTATAATAATCACTACTTCTGAATATCTACCACTAGTCTCGCATCGCACGCAGCCTGAGCAATTACCGTTATGGGCCTAACCGGAAAGGCAAACCGAGTGACCGACGCGTGTTTGACTAACTGTACATACTCTGTGGTTATTGCCTAATGTAGATGCCGAGATCGTCCAGGGACTGTGGATACCGCCATCTTCATTCATCTAATTTCGATAAGATCCATATCCCCGCACAGGTACAAATGTTTGTGTGATCCACAGGTACTTGTTTCGCGTCTGGGTGTGTGTGAGACCGAAAAGTCACTCGTAGCTTCTGATACACACGACACACGATTTGATCTTAGCCTGGTGTCAGGACTATGTATGTTTTGAGTGTTGGATGTACTTAGTTTAATCTGGGTCCTACTCTATTCATTCTTGGGAGGAAAATTGTAGTGCTCGCAAAAGTGGTACTACCAGTAGTACTTGCGATAGTTTTGAGAATAATCGTTTTCGTTTGTATATTTCTTCTTTTTCTTCTGTTGCCTATCGTATTTGGTTGCCTCAGATCAACAGTTTTGGGAAAAGAGAGCACAGTTTTAAGCAAAAGACAATAGCCGAACAGACTGAAACAAAAGTTGGTAATGTATTAGGAGTATAAATAAGTTAAATTAATAAATTACGCTTATTTGGCTTAAATTTAGACAATTTTGGATAAAAAAAATATATATATATGATGCTAATACGAATAATGTGATATTGTTTAATAATCATTTAATAATGTGATAGGGCTATGTAGTTCTTGAATGAGCAACCTAATTTTCCCCTAAGCAATTTGCAAAAAAAATTGTGAAATGTGCATATTATGTAGAAATTTTTTTTTCTTTTTTAATTTAATGTATCTGGCATCACCCAGTTAGAAATAAAATAAGTTTACATTGACCGATAGCTTCGAGGTTGTTTGCGCACATTTTAATGGAGTTCATTTCTTAGTATGAGTTCTTTTTAGGCCACGATTCATCTTGCCTTCACTTGCAATTTTGTGTTGGCATTTTTTGCCCTAGATATTTATCACAAATAGCTTTTCTGAGAATAAATAATTTACCCACATCTATTACGGCTTCATTGGTATTAAGGCAGCTTCCAAAGGCTGAGCTGGTCATGGATTTAATTACTTAGCTTCGATTTAAAATCATTATAAATATATTTGAAAATATTATTTAACTCAAGTAGGACAGAGTTATTTTTTTTTCTCTATTGCCATTAAGACCGATGACTGCGATTTTGCGAATGATAGGCCACGATTGTGTTTTCTCAAGTGATTTGGAAATAAAACAGACTAATATGATTAGATATACAGACTGAGACAGACGACTGCGACTTGACTGATGATAAGCGGCCATCGTGTGTATTTTCTCAAGGGATTTGGATATAAAACAGAGTAATATGATTAGATTCGTAAACATATAAAATTAATTAAGCAATTTTTATTTTATTTGCATTAACTTTCCGATAAAATACAATTTTGGACTGCCTCGATGGCGTAGTTGTACTATTATAGTACGGTTACAACACTGAGGTCTCGGCTTCGAATTCCGGGTCGGTCAAAGTGATATTGGATTTTTATATTCATTATCAGCTCAGAGTTGGAATTTGTCCTCATATGGCGATAGGCTCGCCCCCTATCATATCGTGGGAAGAAACAGACAAGGCGAAACGTGGGTCTCTTTATACAACCCGGAGAACCTCTGCCTACCCCTTCTGGGAAAAAGGCGTGAGATTATGTATATATATAAAATGCAATTTCAGAACATTAAAGTCGTTAAATATTCATTATAAAATGAATTAATATAATAATTAATTTTTCATGCAAAAATGTAAGAATTAATATTTTAACATTATTTAAAAGAAACTTATATCATCACTATTTAAATACGAATATTAATTTAAATAATACAAACACAAAATTAAATTAAGTCACGTGAATGTAGACACAAGGGATGGAAAGCGGTCATTCGTGAACCAAATAACAATTCCACCTCAATGGAGAGAATAAGGAATAAAATTACTTCAGTTTACCACTCATACTGTGTATTTAATTTAATTCTCTAGGTTAGGGGTTCTCAAAGAGTACTCTGGGCGCCCCAATCCGCCTTAAAAAGTGAAGGAAGGCACCATGATGCAATTCTCTCTCTCTCTCTTTCTCAATATTATTTTTGTGCCTATTTACCATTAGGTAGCGTACTATATGTATTAGGTGTATTATATAGTATTATATCCCGGCAATAGGCTCGCCTCCTATTACGTCGTGGGACACACAAGGCGAAACGTGGGTGTCCTGGTAGGACTTGTGCCTACCCTTTCTGGAAATTGGCGCGAGTTTATGTATGTATGTATGTGTGTATGTATGTATGTATGTATGTAAGTATTGTCTCGGCGTTCTAACCTGATACTTAATTAGTATTGCCGGCGGAGCGGAGGCGAGCCTATTGCCGGGACATAATACTGTAATCTGTATAATACACCTATTACTTATAGTGCGCTGTAGGGCGAGAATGATTGGGAACCAACGTTCTAGATAAATACAGAAACTGAAATTAATTGAGTAACAGTTAAAGCGGCAAGCTAGGCTTTTGAGTCATGTTGACATGCGAGTGGCCTCGGGATTGGGTACACTCCTCTATATTACCGCTGCACAAAAAGGGATCTGCTAGAAATTGTGGTAACTACAGGACCATTTCCCTTATCTCACATGCGAGCAAGGTACTTTTGCACGTCATCAATGATCGTCTTAGGTCCTTTCTTGACTGGCAAATCCCGAAAGAACAGGCGGGTTTTGTCCGCGGCAAAGGCACAAGGGAGCAAATTTTAAACATCAGGCAGATAATAGAAAAGTGCTATGAATTTAGTATCCCTGCAATTATGTGCTTCGTAGACTACCAAAAGGCTTTTGACTGTGTGAGGTGGAAGCAACTATGGAAAGTCCTTCTTGAGGCCGGAGTTCCGGCACATCTTGTTTTAGTTATACGCAGCCTCTACGAAAAGGGATATGGAACAGTTAAGGTGGCACACACAACATCGGGCCATTTCCAATTTCAGAAAGGTGTTAGACAAGGCTGTGTCATATCGCCAATTCTATTTAACATCTATGGTGAACACATCATGCGAAAGACTCTCGAAGGGTGGAAAGGTGGGATCAAAATTGGCGGTGCTGCTATCTCAAATCTTCGTTATGCCGACGACACTACACTTTTCGCGTCCACAGAAGAAGAAATGGCGGATTTATTAACACGTTTGGAACAATGCAGCAAAGATTTTGGCCTCACAATAAATAAAGAAAAAACCAAACTAATGCTAGTCGATCGTTCAGAGACTATTGGGAACACAGGGATACTTGGAGAATACGACACCGTAGACCAGTTCTTATATCTCGGCTCTGTATTAAACAACAGGGGTAACTGTGAACCTGAGATACGACGACGCATCGGAATGGCCAAAGCTGCAATGACTCAACTCCAAAAAGTCTGGAAGGATAGCAACATCTCTAATAGAACAAAAATAAGAATAATTGACACTTTGGTGATACCGATCTTTCTATACGGTTGTGAATCCTGGACCGTCAAAGCAGCAGATAAAAAGAGGATAGATGCGTTTGAGATGTGGTGCTGGCGCAGGATGTTGAGAATACTGTGGACGGCACATCGAACCAACATATCTATCCTGAAACAACTGCATCTCGAAAGAAGACCAAAACTTTCTGCAACCTGCCTACACAGAACCTTAAAATACTTGGGACATATCGCCAGACGCGAACCAGACAACCTGGAAAAACTGCTCATCGTTGGAAAACTGGCGGGAAAAAGACGACGAGGACGAACTCCCAAACGATGGGTAGATCAGGTTGCCAATACACTGAAGGTCCCTATTCACACAGCATTACATCAAGCAGAAGACCGAAGCTGGTGGAGAGAGGTCATCAAGACAATTGAGAGTCACGATCCTCAATAATGAGGGACCGACTGAAGAGAGAGAGAGAGGCTTTTGAGTCGGATTCAACTATTGCGGTTTGCTCTTCAATTAATTTAGACATGAATGCTCTAAAAAACTTGGTTTGTTTATATGGATTTGGTTTAAAAAACATCGATATTGTACCTTACTATGTGATATTAAGCTTGTATTTAAATGAAACAATTAATGATATAACATTTCCTTTGTAATTCAATAATTACAATGAAAACTTATATTTCCAGGTTTTGAAACATTATAGCCGAATAGAATTTTTTTTTATTTTATTTATAAACTTTATTGTACACCAGAAAAAATACAATAACAGAAATTATAACAATATTAAAAAAATACTATTTGGATAAATTTAATAGAGTGAATTTTGTTACGATTTGAAATAAAGAAATCACACACACTATTTAACTATTTATATAAATTAAATTTGAATAAAAAATACATGTAAAATAATTAGGTTTTGGATGGACTCAAGAAACAAGTTTCTGGTAGTTAAGACCCTAAATCATGTCCTATATTGAGTTTTACTGCCTTATTCATATACAGTTTTAAAACCTTGAAATAAAACTATTTCGGGGCGGACCCGTGACTACGAAAGCTGTAAAGTAATTGAATCGTGTCGGGAAGATAAAGATATAAAAATTAAACTAAATCCGCCATAAAATCCGTGAATAATATTTTTATTTCAATGTGTAACATACGTGTAAGTCTAAGTAAGTTTTAAAACCTCTCTTAGCTATCGAATGTTTTGTCTCCTTCGGTCAAACTGAATTCGAATGTCGTTTGATAGGAATACAAAATTCGATAGCTAAAATAGGTTTTAAAACTATGAATAAGGCCGGTAGTGTCTTACTATATTGCTTATATAATCTAAATTGAGCGCCTCAAAGGCAGAGAACAAGCATCAGGGCTCAGGCTTAAGTGTCGGCTGGCTCAAAGACACATAGGCTAAAACCAAGCCGTCTGTCTCCCAATATTACCCCTGTCTTCGTTTGATATTTAGTGCTGGGCCCTTTGTATGTGACTCAATTACTGAAGTCACTCGATGTCACGTTGATAGAATACGTTGTTTTATTGATGGTATAACATAACCTATTAATAAAGGGAGATTATTCTCATTTTCTAATGCGCGAAGTTCATTTCGACAAATTATTTAACCCTTAAACTCTATTTCTCCTTTAAAAATATATAACTTCTTCCAAATAAATTGCAGGCCATATTCTTCTGCCCTTTTAAGAACTTGTTCTAATTTCCTTAATCCTTCGTATTCGTTCTTGGATGGGATTGCAAAATCATATAAATGGATAACAAGAATACCATTTGCTATAAGGTCAACAAATATATTGTTGATGAATCTTTGGAGTATACGTCGTGCCGTGTATGTCCCGGACGGCATTTTAAGAAATTTAAATTGCTTTTCAGGGTGCGAAAGATGTGTACTTTTGACTGTCCTTGTGAACAATTATAGTCATGTAGCCATTTTTTAAATGCAAGGATTTGAATATTTCAGCATCATTCAGTTTATCAAGCTGGTCTTGTTCTGAGGGCAATGGGAATCGTTGTCTAATAATTATTCTTGTTTATCTGACCATAGTTAATATACAATCGGAAAGGTATTTTAACAAAGATTTTTTTTCGACTTATAAAATATGATCATGTACATTTAAGATTTATGCTAGGGGGGATAACAATAACAAAAGTCTTGCTTGGATTTTCAAGATGACATGTTCGATTTTTTTAAGCTATCTCTCGAACATGCGATCCGATGTAGGTCAAAATCATGTTGGCAAAAGAAGAATAAAAATTCGAATATCATAATTTAAAAGATGGTTTCAGATCGGACATTTCTACTACAGTCTACAACACACGATTGGGAACGCCTCGTAGAAACTTTGCAAACATCTGTCATCTGCATGAATCGTTTAATATTAAATACTTTTCAATGCTAATTGTTTACTTCTCGGAATAGATTCCGCTGAATGCAGATGTCTTTATGCACTTCTTGAATGCGCACAGAATTGTTCGCTGCTTCGACTGAAACGCGAAGCTGCGAGCTAAATGCGTTTTATGGTAATAAATGAGGGAACTGAGGAATAATTTCGGTGTTAACATGCAATGGTTTCTGTAGAAACGTATATGTGAGCGTGAGTAATGTTGTACGATTGTGGTTTGGGTTGGAATGTTATTAATTGTATTTTACTAGTGTAAAATCGGGTGGATGGATGACTTAATATTTGACGCAGGCTTCTTTACACAATTTTGTTCTGCAGATAAGTTGAAAGGTGAGAGGTTAATCAGAATAATTGTACCAAAGTAAATAAATAATAATATTATACGTACACGAAACAGTCTTACATTAATTACGTTAGCTGCGACTGAAGACCCGAAAAAGTAATGTAATTACTTCATCAAAATTATTACAAAAATTAACGAATTCTAATTAATACTAATTTAACCGAGTCCGATACCTGGGTGCGAGAGCGGTCTTGATATAGTTGAAATACCTATTTCAACGTTAAAGTAGCAGCATTGTTGTTTCGGTTCTGAGAGGCTTACAAATCTATCACTTTTACCTTTCACTGTTTCTATCTCCTGCTTTTTTCATAAGACTGTAATGCAGTTAACATTTTACAGAAGTTTCAAGTGTTCACATGAAACTGTCTTGTACTGTATCAGACTTCCCAGTGCAGGGCTCGGACCTCCTCTACAATTGAGAATGCGATTATTATTAAGATTGGTTAGGCCATATAGTCCACACTAGCGTAGAGTGGGTTGGCGAACTTTACACACCATAGAAATTCTTACAAATTGCTTTGTTCTGCTGGTTTCTTCACGATTCTTCCTTCACCGTCATAGTGCGTGGCTGACTATCAATATACACATGAATCCAAAAAGTCAGAGGTTTGTCCTAGGATTTCAAACCGCGACCACCGTGAATATATTGGTAGCCGCGTCTGGTACATTTACTAATATAATGATGATTTTGTATTACAAAATGAAAGAAATCAAACTAACAATACAACAGTACCATAATTTATGACCAGATAAAATATTCAACACATAAAACACTTCGGTACAGGACCTCGAAAAAGTAAGCCTTTTATACACGCAATGAAAAAATATTTGACGTGCACTTCTATCTATCCGGCTCGCGATTTTAAGCAACTGAACGATCAAATATTATTTTTTTACGTGAACAATGGCTCCCGATATAGCGCGCTTTGTGATACTATGTGTTCTGTTCTACAAAAGCCTTTCGCGTTACTCACTGTATTTTCGTTCAGACCGTTTATATTCGAAACAAAAGTTATTTTGGAATTAAATTGCTGAAATTTTAGAGCACTATTTTATCAATGGAATAATGGGATAATACAATTGTGAATTTGAGATTCTATATCTGGATAAGTAATTTATTAAAACTTGTATTATGAATTATATATTTGGACTTTCGGATGACAATGCCAACTTCTAACTCCACTCATGACTAAACTAGTATTTCTGCTAGTTTTCAATTAGAATTTGTATACTTAATACAAAAAGATTATTCTATGATGTCATTCGCCAAGTATTATTTTTCTGTCTTCGATCAAAGTTGTATTGTTGATCGAAGTTTTCTGTAAAATATATATTGTTATATGTGAACTCCGTGGATGTTACCTCGTTGGCACGCACCCTCTCAAGAGAAGACGAAACACATGTGACAGTAGTTTGAATGTCTTTGGATTATTATTGATCGTGACTTTGTGCAAAGCGGATACCTAATTTTATTAAATAATGTAAAACCACTTCTGGTAGTTTATATCAGAAGTGGGATTGCTCACTACGTCCACTTTGAAATTTTCAAAAGTCAGTTGGTTTATTTTGTTTGAGTGTCCGTGAAACACAAGGTTGCGATTGATAATCTCTGGTAAGCTTGTTTTGTATTGCTGTAGTAGAAAATGGGTCGATCCCGATCTCGTGACCGGTGTTATTCTACTACCAGCCGCTCGCGCGGCGAACGCTTGGTGAGACATCGTTCGCGCAGTTCAAGTAGAGGGTATACCCCTCCGGTAAGAAAACGACACTTTACTTGTAGTCGCAGCCGTAGCCGAAGCCGCAATGAACGTCGTGGTGAACGTCACACGCGCCGAGATCATAATAGCAGTCGCAAGAGCAGTCGCGATCGTAGCCGGAGTTGTGACTACGGGCGCAGTCGTGGCCACAACCATTACCGCTGTGATAGTAATCGGCGAAACGATAATCGTGAGTTTAGTGGTTATGAATCCTGGCACACTATAATGTCGCGTCTTCAGGCTTTAGAGTCGCAAGCGTATGATTCGCATTTATCAGGTCGATTAGCCTCTACTGAGTCACGCAACCCGAGCGGAACAGAACAGATTGTCGAAGCGATTCAATCATTGAAATCGGTAAGTACACATAGCTATTATGTGTCTAATTTTAACCCTAATATACATGACGTGGATTCCTGGTTTGAGGAAGTTGATCGGGCCAAGGTTGCAAATCGGTGGGATGAACGCGAGTGCCTCGCTCGTGTTGGTAAGTGTTTGAAAGGTGATGCAAGGTCATGGTTGGATGAGTGGGTTACCAACGACCGTTCATGGACCAACTTTAAAGAGGACTTTAGATGTTTATGTACCAAAAAGGTAGATCGGGCAACAATCTTGTATGAGGTAATGTCCACTAATTCTAATGGTTTTCGTACTTATGCTGAATATGCACGAAAATCATTACTTCAGTTGTGGGTTGTTAAGGGCCTTAGTGATGACCTAATCACCGATATTGTGCTTCGGGGTGTTACGGATCCCCAAGTTAAAGCAGCGGCTATGAACGCAAATTTAGCTCCGCGGGACCTGGTAGGTTATTTGGCTACCTTCTCAAAATCGGAAAATGCAGATGCTCGTGCTATGCGCTATCCGATTGCGCAAAGTGGTACCGAGAAAACGACAGTTACCAACCGACCGACTCCGGGAATTGGAATAGGCGTTAAATGTTATTTATGTGGTAAGTTGGGACACAAACAGTTGCAATGTTCTAAGAAGTCGAAACTTGCTGCCACTGGTTCTGCAACTGAGCCGGCCCTAAAACCGACCGCTGCTAAGATTGATCGATTCGTCTCATGTGCATACTGCAAAAAACAAGGCCATCACATACGTGATTGCTTTGTAAGGAAGCGTGCGGATTCAGGTAAAGTCAACTTTTGCTCAAGTTACTCAGCTCAAAAACAAAAAGACGTCGTTGTTGGTGTCATCAATGGAATTCCAGTTGACATACTTATAGATAGTGGTGCTATAGGGGTGTCGCTTATCTCTTCAGTGGTAGTAAATCATCTTTCTTGTACCAAGAAACCCACCAGTCGACAAATAAAAGGCGTAGGTAAGTTAATTACGCATGTTAATTTTTACGTCTCTCTCGTGGTTCAGCTGGAAGACGTTTCATTAGATGTGGACTTCTTGGTTGTCCCTAGTGAGTGTATGAATGCTCCAGTCATTATTGGCACCGATGTGCTGAATCGGGAGGGCGTCACATATGTACGTACCAAGGACTTGCAGAGAATCATACGGGCTCCTGAATGTGCTGTTTCTTCTGTGCATGATAACCGACAACGCTCGTATAAAACCAGTTTAAGCGGTCCTCATTTGGTTGATCTCAATAGGATCTTGGACGAGTTCTCCGAACACATGATTTCAGGTACGGCCACTTCCACGGTTACAACAGGTACCATGAGCATTCGTCTAAAGGACGATACACCAGTTCATTATAGACCGTACAAGATGTCATATGACGAAAAGTTGAAGGTACGTCGAATTATTCAAGATTTACTTTCGAAGGGTATCATTCGTGAGTCAGAGTCGCCTTATGCAAGCCCAGTGTTGCTTGTTAAGAAAAAGGACGGCTCTGACCGGATGTGTGTCGATTTCCGTGCGTTAAATGCCCGAACGGTAAAAGATCGATTTCCGCTACCCCTAATTGATGACCACATTGATCGTTTGGGTAAAAGCACCTACTTTACGACTTTGGACATGGCGACTGGGTTCCATCAAATAAAGCTTGATGAAGAATCCATACCACTCACCGGCTTCGTGACGCCAGAGGCCCATTATGAGTACGTAAAAATGCCATTTGGGTTAGCAAACGCGCCGATTGTATACCAGCGCATTATTAGTAAAACTTTGCAGAAATTCATCACTGATGGGAAAGTTCTGGTATACATCGACGATTGTTTGATCTTGTCTTCTTCCGTTGAAGAGGGACTGCAAACTTTGCGGGGAGTACTATAAACATTGGCGGAAGCTGGGTTCTCGTTAAATCTGAACAAATGTTTCTTTTTGTGCACAGAAGTAGAATACCTGGGGCGGGTGATATCTAACGGTGAAGTGCGACCCGCTACTGGTAAGGTTCAGGCTCTTTCAGATTCCATTGCACCACAGAATGTTAAACAGGTTTGACAGTTTCTTGGGTTGGCGGGGTATTTTCGAAAATACATCCCAGAGTATTCCACCAGAACTGCTTGCATTGCGCGCCTGACTTGTAAGGACGTGCAGTTTCACTGGACTGCGGAACATGAAACTGTACGTCAAGAAATTATTAAAATTTTAACTGGTGCACCCGTACTTGCGATATTCGATCCAAGTTTACCTACGGAAGTTCATACGGATGCAAGTAGTCTTGGGTATGGTGCGGTTCTACAACAGGTTCATAGGGATGGTAGTCGGCGTGTTGTGGCCTATTATAGTCAGGTCACAAAAGGTGCTGAACCGAAATACCATTCCTATGAACTCGAAACCCTTGCGGTAGTAAATGCATTAAAGCATTTCAGGCACTATCTCATTGGTATTCAGTTTCTGGTGGTAACGGATTGTAATGCTTTAAAATCCACCCAAAATAAGAAAGACTTGTTACCGCGTGTGGCGAGATGGTGGATTTATCTACAAGATTTTAATTTCACCATTCTTTACCGAAAGGGCACCATGATGCCGCACGTGGACTATTTAAGTAGAAACCCATGTAATGTTAACAATGTCGAACGCCCACGTAATTGGGCTCAAATTGCTCAAGCAGGTGATGAGGAGACTCAAAATATGATTCGATTGCTTGAACAAGGTCAATTAGATGCGTCAAGGTATGAAGTACACAATGACATATTATATTACCGATATATGCCGACGGGTGAAGACCCGAGGCTACTTTGCTTTATACCTAAAGGTAACCGTTTGAGCCTCCTCCGCATCTTTCATGATGAGCATGGCCATGTAGGCGCAGATAAGGTAGTGGATCTAATTTTAAGACATTTTTGGTTCCCTAGTCTTAGAAAGTTTGTCACTAAATATACTTCTCATTGTTTAACATGTGTCGCCCACAAGCGTGTACCGCGAGCACCTTTACAGCCAATTACATCCTGGGAAAAATCCGAAGTTCCCTTTGAAACCTTACATGTTGATGTTCTCGGGCCTTTCCCTATGTCCAAGGGTTATAAGTTTGTCATGCTTGTGGTAGATGCGTTCACAAAATATTGTCTCTTGACACCTATATGTCGACAAGATTTAAATGAACTGAAACGAGTATTTAAAATTGTATTATCGTTGTTTGGTACTCCTAAGTTAGTTGTATCAGATAGGGGACGCATGTTTGAGTCGACGGGCTTCACTTCATGGATGAAGGTCCTTGGTGTACAGCTTCACTTCATAACTCCTGAAATGCATCATGCAAACGGACAGGTTGAAGGTTACATCCGTACGGTCTTGAATATGCTTCGTATTGCGGTCAATCATCAAAAAGCTGAGTGGGCTGAAGAACTATGGCATTTACAGCTCATTCTTAACCTAACAAAGCAGAAAACTACGCAGACTTCTCCTCTTAACCTTTTAATTGGCCATGAAAGCGCAACGCCTGCAATCCGAACGTTGGTGCGAGATGTGGCATTGAATTTAACCAAAGGCAACCGGGAAGCAAAACGGGAAATGCTCAGACAAAGGACGGCCGAACGGTTGAAAAACAATCAGATTCGTCAAGACATAATGGTCAATGAGCGCCGGAAGCCTCCTCGTGAATTCCAGAAGGGTGACCTGGTGTTTGTTGTCAAGTTTGCTCAATCTCAGGGTAAATTGGATTCTGGCATGCGGGGGCCCTATAGGGTAGTGAAAACCCTCTCTAATCACCGATATGAGTTAAAGTTACTTGCTGGATCATATGGAAAGTCTACTTATGCGGCTGCTCAGTATATGATTCCATGGAAAGGTGAATGGACCCCTGAGACGTGTGCAATATTCTTTGAAGGTGTGTGTTCACTCTTTAAGTACCTGTCTTAGATTGAAGCTGGTACCTTGGTTTGTTCCTTTTAAAAGCTTTTCGCGAAGAGTCATCGAGGGAGTACAGTGTCCTTTTCCCTCGGTGTGAAAGCTTTCCGTGTTCGGAGAGTCGTCGAGGGAGTACAGCCTCCTTTTCCCTCGGCGTGAAAGCTTTCCGTGTTCGGAGAGTCGTCGAGGGAGTACAGCCTCCTTTTCCCTCGGCGTGAAAGCTTTCCGTGTTCGGAGAGTCATCGAGGGAGTACAGCCTCCTTTTCCCTCGGTGTGAAAGCTTTCCGTGTTCGGAGAGTCGTCGAGGGAGTACAGCCTCCTTTTCCCTCGGCGTGAAAGCTTTCCGTGTTCGGAGAGTCATCGAGGGAGTACAGCCTCCTTTTCCCTCGGTGTGAAAGCTTTCCGTGTTCGGAGAGTCGCTAGGGGGATTAAATGCACCCTGACCCCTAGTGTAGATTTAAGTATTTCCTCGGTAGGGGCCCATACCGAGGACCTGTGTATGTGCATATGTTTAGACTTTTATATGTTGAATGTTTTAGCTTGTATAAACTTATTTGACTTTGACTTTCTGACTGGTTTGACTTTTATGACAATCTCTAACAAATTTACTTTGTTACATGTAGCAATGGAGCTCTGAAGTAATTTGGACTTTGGTTTCAGAGACTAATCATGGTGTGGATGATGAGTGTTTGAATCTAAATAAATAGATTCCAATGGGGCTGGCCCATCCTCAACGTTTGACTGAACAACTAGGCCTTTGCCACGCCTGGTTTCAACGTCTTTGCAAGAAAAGGAACTTGCCGATGGCGTTGGATCATTACTTCGGTTGATTTCTACATCTTTGGTCGACGACGACTAAGCCTGTCGGGACGCCAGGGTGTCAGGAGAGGCCGTGTTATATGTGAACTCCGTGGATGTTACCTCGTTGGCACGCACCCTCTCAAGAGAAGACGAAACACATGTGACAGTAGTTTGAATGTCTTTGGATTATTATTGATCGTGACTTTGTGCAAAGCGGATACCTAATTTTATTAAATAATGTAAAACCACTTCTGGTAGTTTATAATATATTATATTTTCCAACTCAATGAATCATCATCAGTCCGTTGTAGTCCACAGCTGGACATGGCCTCTCCCAAGGTACACCACATAGGTCGTTCTGCTGCTTTATGCATCCAGTCGCTGCCACTTCTACCTACTAACTTTCAGAGCTATGTCGGACACCTTAGTTCTCGGACATGAATGAATACTAAGCTAATATTTTAATAAGTTCAACGAAGGCTTTGTTATCAGTGCGCTGTAGATATGAAGCCATTGCCTCGAATGCAAACTTTAAAACAATATCATTTGTCGTTGAACCATCATCGAGACGTGACTCCACGTCTGCACCGCTTGCGTATTTTTCTTATCCCAGTTAGGTACTTTGGCTCCAACATTAAACCAATATCATCTCAAATGTTGATTTTGCAACTAGCATTGGCACCAATGCTGGTTTTTGTTGGGGTCAAAATGTGGGGACATTGTATCAAACGCCACACGTTTGCACGTTTCAGAGACGTGCACTTTAAAGTACACATTATCTGTAGTCGTTTGTCATTTGTTTAGTATAAAGATAATTACTTTTTTGAATATTTTTTGAAATATTTTTGTAACTGTTGATGGAATGTAATATTTATTAAAATTGTTTTAACATTAGCAGTGATTTAATGTAAGTAGTTTTTAAGATATTATTAACATAAGAAACGTGTTTAATATTAATGATTGTATAATTTTGAAATAAAATGTATCATTTTATTGTGTGTTTGTACAAGCCGATTATCTATAAGTAAGAAAAACAGTTCGAATTCCATATTTGCGGCCATGTTTTATAGATAGGTACATCAATGTCAATATATTTCATCGATATTTGAATTAAAATAAATGTGTAAATGAACACAAATATCAAACTAAAACTAAAATTATATATAAAAAGCATGTTTCAACAGTATTCCGTAATGAAACTGTCTTTTGTATTAAAACAACTGGACATATTCGCAGTCAGATCAAGTACAACATTACACACATTTTAAAGCAGTCAATGGCTTAAGCTAAGTACGTGAAGACTCGATGGATCAAGGTCGTGCAACGGTACTGAGGCATTTCATCTCGGTTGCCGGGCCCCGCCCCTATTAGTAATACGGTCTTGCAATGTATACTTACAGTTATGTATGTGTTACACTTAAAAAACGTAAGTGACCAGTTGCGCTGTATCACAGGTAGAATAAACCAACGGTAAGGTCAATTTTTATGACGAGTAACAGTGTGAAATTATTTTAGTTATTTAGGTAGGTATTACTATTTTTGTGTACTGTACTGTATATTTGCTTTATTAGAACGAATGGCGAGGCAAGCATGCGATTCTGAGATATAAGATGTTAAATCTCAATATGTTCAGTAGTTACTCTAGCTACATACAATAGACATTGACATTCCTTCCACATATATAGGTCCTAACTTCCACTGCAGGGCAGAAACCTCCCCCACAATGGAGAGTACGATATAATCGTATGCTAAAAATAATTAATAAGTAATTTAGCATATAATGCTTTACGCTAAATGTGAAATTGATTGACAGCTGCGTTCTCTAGTTATACGGAGGTAGATGTCAAACGATTAACATTATTGTAATGGTAAATTGTATGTAATTTGCTGATGCAATTTGCAATAGTATGCAATATATTTTGTTTTATTTTGTGCTCAAAATTCAAATAAGTATAGCTTTATAGGGTTACAAATGAAATGCTATATGCAAAAGTTCGCCTTTTATTTCCGAATCTAATACATACATAAACATACTTATGTTCTCAGTGGGGTGAGTAGATGTGCAGCCGGGAATTTGCCTTTCCGAATTGAAAATTGATATAAATATTTTTGTAAGCATAGATTACGAGTATAAAACAACTTGAAAGGGCATTCGAAAAACCAATTTATTTTTTCTTACTGAAATTCCATAACAATGACCAGACTGCACCATTAATTAATGTTATCCCTGTGCTGAGTTTGAAGCGCAATAAACCTTGTTCTGTGGGAATCTTTCGTTATTCCAAGAGAGGAATTTTCCCATTTGTTACTTAAGTCCAACAATAAGCCAGCAGGGTTGTTAGGGGATTGTAGGAGCAAAAGGCAACAACTTATTTTTTTTATTATTGCCTCATTTTAACAAATTAGCATAATACTTGTTCAAGAGCGTTTACACCTTGTGCGCAAAGTCAACTATAGGTATGTTTTCGTTAATTTCACGCACACATAAGCGACCAAAGCTGTGTGCGTAGAGCTGCCGCGTCGGCTCACTATACAGTCAGCTCAATCAACTTTGATCCGTGCGCTTCAAATATTCAATTGAAATGTAACTAATATAATATAATAAAAATATTTTATTTGCGTTATAAGTAGACAAATATTACTATGCAAGCAATGAACAATACAAAATTAGGTACTAATCAATTTTCGTTATTATTACATTGTTAAGTTGCATTCAAATCAGTGTTCAATCAGTAGACACTACGGACGTTTTATTAATCATTTCTTGTTCGAACACATGAATAGAGTTAGGGGCCTTACAACCCCTTCTGTATCAGCCCATATACGTCCCACTGCAGGGCACGGGCCTCCTCTACAATCGACTACCGATTGAGAGTGGTTAGGCCATATAGTCCACCACGCTGGCCTAGTGCGGGTTGGTGGACTTACATACCATAGAATTTTTATAAATCGCTATGGTATGCAGGTTTCCTCACGATGTTTTCCTTCACCGTTTTAGTGCGTGGTGATTGACTATCAATACACACATGACTCCGAAAAGTCAGAGGTGTGCCCTGGGATTCGAACCCGCGACCACCGTGAACATGTTCGCAGTCGCGTCTAGTCCGTTTACCAACAGGCCACCATGCACTTACAACCCCTTACAATTATGAAATATATTTAATTTTATATTACAATACATAACATAATTTAGCCTCGAAATTACATCTCTTAGTGTGTAAAATGTACTCTGTGATTACATCCCATTATATTATTTGAAACATAATTTATACTCACTACAAAATCATTGTAGGTAATAAAAAAATTACTACCAAAGTACTAAGATGTGGCAATCGCAGTCCGCGCGTGGGTATTTGTACTACGCACGGTAAAAATCGACTGCAGCCAGGCCGGAGCGACGAGCGATACGTCCTCCCTCTAGAAGGCCTTGCGGCGCGGCGGTCTGATTTGATGCACGTCGGACAGCGTGTTTTATAGTGGTTTTTAAAATATTTGTAGAAAACATGAAAACTAATTTTGTTGAAATATAAAAATGGTAATTTATTGATAAGATGTTCTTCTATTATAATATGCAATTGCTATAAAAAATTATGTACGATAAGTTGGTGAAAAAATATATGTTCTTGACAAAAGTTTCTGAATAATTTCGTATAGTTAAAAAATTTTTTTTCAGCAACTAAACACAAAAAGATTATTTTTCTCAGCAAAATCCCTCCATAAGGGTCTTATTAGTCGGATAATATTTTTATTTTCATCTTATATTTAGTCATTTCGGACATCTTAAGCTTCTAAACTGATATTTAAAGCCTAAATAACGACACTTGTGCTCAGTAATCCTTATAGTACTCACAAATTATCCATCAATCTATAATGTTTTCCACCAAAATCCCTAGATGACAACCTTTTCTAAAATTAGTACTAATTATTTTTCCTTTAAATTGTTTATTGGTGGCTATTAACTCGTTTGAAAAGTCCTGTTTTTAAGCCAAAAAGCGCGCGAAAGGTATAAACGCTCTTAACTAATTAACAGGTTAATGGCAGTTACTTTGGCGAGATTGATTAACTACAAAACTTGAATAGGTTATAGCCATTCAAGTTGTTACTTAAATAAAGAATTAATTATTTTCAGCATAAAGTGCCTTAGTACCTAAATATGTTATTCTATTTGTTAATGGGTGTTTTTGATTGATAAAACTAATATTGGACATCTTTTTCTGACATTACTATACTCGTTTTATTTTAAAATAAGGGGGAGGTTTCAATTCGACTATACAATTTTTCATCCACCCGTTGATTTTATTTTGTTTTTATATCCTAAAAGACTGAGACTGTAGGCTTAGAGTAATTATATATAGAGGGAGCGCTGTCATACATTCGCGTTTTGAAAAACGTAGATATTTTCTTGTTCGTAATGTTGGTGGCGCTCCTATATTAGTGAAAATTGAATTAATTATTTAGCAATAAATTGCTATAAATTCCTTTGATAGCCGAAATTATATTTCGCTATTATTCTTTTAAAACGAGTTTGAGTGAAATTAAATATACCTAAACTATTCATTTTTAATTTTTTTTTCAAGTAATTTATGTATGTTGCACAACCTGTTCAAATATAACCAATAGGAAGGCAGAAAAAGGTGGCCCGGCACCACCATTTTTATCTACGTTTTTTAAATACCAGCGCTCCCTCTATATATATATATATATACTCTAAGACTGTGGGTTATAAAAAGTAATGTGCTTAACTTGACCATATATTACATAAGTTGCAATGTTCTCAAAGTAGATCCATTACACGTATTAATGGAGGTTTAGTGGTCGCTGGACGCAGATATCTAGGCTAATATCAATCACCGATGCTCATTGAGTTGTCACGGCACACTACGCTTGCCTTGCGATGTTTCTCGTGACAGAGAATTTAAAAGTCATTATTTTATAAATAATTCATCTATATTTTCATTAAAATCAATTAGATGCTGCTAGTTGGGTAATAGTTTCTTTTGCTTATCTTTTTCTTCTTTCTTGCTGAAAGCAGATTTTATAGGTATTTAAAGTGGTCGCTGGTCATCAGTGGTGAAATTGAATTTCCAACAATCCGTTTGTTCTTTCGGCGTTTTTTTCTGTATAAGAACGAACAATGCAAAAATGTGACTAGTGAACTCATACAGCGTCTTACTTACTATTAAATAAAAGTTATGCTGCTGTGTGATTTCTGCTCCTTATTATTTCATATCGCAATGAAAAGCGAGATGAGCATGCCTTCGCCATGCGTTCGGTTGATGGTAAGCTTTAATACTGCTCATGGAGAAGCAGTAGCAAACCAAACACTTTGAATTACAAAGCAATGCTTGGCATTCCACAGCGCTCGCCACCCTGGGACATAAGATGTTACGTCTCAATATGTGTATAGTTACTTTGGCTATAATATCCTTCAAACTGAAACACTACAGCGCATTTACAGTGATGTTGGTTTTTCTGCACGTTCTCTGTTTTCACACATATTTTCTACTGATTTAGTAGTGTAGATAATTCAAACGAAATCCTATATCATACAGTAAAAACAACCATAAATACATAGATAAAGTACACGCAGCGGTCATAAAGCATTCACGCGAGGGTTGAGATGGAATTTCCAGTTTTCCGGCTCACCGCAATAAGCTAAATGAGAGGCGGCCTATCTCTGCCTCGACCCACATAATCCACCTACTATCCTATTAAAACTGCGAATCTGAATGGGCTAATCGCGTCAAAGGTAGGATTTGTACGCTGAACACGCCGATTTATCCTTTCCACTTTATAGTAATTTATTAGATGGGTTTCAATTTTGTTTCTTTTTTTTGCGATCATGACAATGTCTTCAATTATGCTATCAGGTAAATGAGTAATCGATTTTATTATCTTCAACGACTATTCAAAATTGTGAAGTGTCTGTATCTTCGCGAGTCTATTCAAAAGCATTTCATGAGGTGCTTTTAGTCACGATTCCTAAGAAACTGTTGCTTAAATTACAATTAATCGATTAGCCACCACAAAGTATGAAATACCTGACCTAGATATCAAACTTTTGGATTCACAGTAACCTGCAGGATGGACTAAACAAACGAGGTTATTTGCGTATTTATTTGTACACAGATACAACATAACGTGGAACGTGGAACGTCAATAAATTATGCCAAATATTTGTGCTCTATTTGTTAAATTTTAATAATTGCATACACTAACTTTATATTAGCATTGGGTATTTGAATCTAAACATTATTAGGGAAATATTTGGTGAGTGAAAATTCGGTTAGATTTTAACGTAAACATGGCCATTTGAATATTTTCTTTTCATCATCATCATCATATCAGCCACAGGAAGTTCACTGCTGAACATAGGCCTCCCCCAAGGATCTCCACAATGACCTTTTGGAAGCGGCCTGCATCCAGCGACTTCCTGCAACCTTAGTCAGATCGTCCGTCCACCTTGTAGGCGGGTGTCGATATTTCGCTTGCCTGTACGTGGCCCCTACTCAAGAACCTTTCGGCCCCAACGGTTATCGGTTCTACGAGCTATGTGCCCGGCCCACTGCCACTTCAACTTGCCAATCCTATGGACTATGTCGGTAACCTTGGTTCTCCTACGGATCTCCTTATTTCTGATTCGATCTCGTAGAGAAACACCGAGCAAAGCCCGCTCCGTGGCTCGTTGAGTGACTTTGAGCCTTTTAATGAGGCCCACAGCGAGAGGCCACGTCTCGGTACCGTATGTCATCACTGGTAACACACAACTATCGATTTTGATTTTAGGCGCTGAGGTATTTTGGACGAGAAGACGTCGCGAAGTTTCCCGAACGCTGCCCAACCGAGTTGGATTCGACGATTGACCTCTCTCTCGAAGTTGGACCTGCCTAACCGGACCACTTGTCCTAAATAGACATATTCGTCTACAACTTCGAGAGTCGAGCCCCCAACTCCTATGGGGGTGGGCACAACATGGATATTCGACATGATCTTCGTTTTATCCATGTTCATTTTAAGACCCACCTGTTGGGAGACTCGATTAAGGTCTTCGAGCATAGTGCTAAGGTCTTCCAGCGATTCTGCCAAGAATACAATATCGTCGGCAAATCGAAGGTGAGTAATATGCTCGCCGTTGATGTTGATGCCGAATCCTTTCCACTGCAAGAGTTTGAAGGCATTTTCCAGCGCGGCAGTGAACAGTTTCGGAGATATAACATCTCCCTGTCTCACGCCTGTGTAGTCGAATATCCTTCGTGCTCTGATCTTGTACTCGGACCGACATGGTGGCGTTGTTGTATATACACCTCAACACTTCGATGTACCGATAGTCTATGTGGCACCGCTGAAGAGACTGTAGCACAGCCCAGGTCTCGATCGAATCAAAGGCTTTCTCATAGTCCACAAACCCTAAACAAAGCGGCAAGTTATACTCCTCGGTTTTTTGTATAACCTGATGTAGCGTATGAATATGGTCAATGGTACTAAAGCCTTTTCGGAAACCGGCTTGTTCGGGAGGCTGGAAGTCATCAAACCTGCGTTCGAGACGATTTGTGATGACCCTCGAAAACAACTTATAGACATGGCTCAGGAGCGAGATGGGCCTGTAGTTCTTCAGCAAAGTGTTATCACCTTTTTTGAAGAACAGTACCACCACGCTCCTGCTCCATACCTCCGGCGTTGAGCCCTCGAGGAGAACGGAATTGAAGAGCCTCTGAAGGACTTTCAGGGCGTTCCGTCCGTTTTTAGAAGCTCTGAAGTGATTCCATCCTCATCCGGTGCCTTGTTGTTTTTAAGTTGTTTGAGGGCCATCTCAATCTCAAACACGCTGATGATCAACTCGGCTCTCGGGTCTTCGGCCGAGCTAACAGTAGGTTCGGCAACCGAGGTGTAAAGCTGTCCGTAGAACCTCTCGATCTCTCTTAATACCTATGCCTTCGTCGATACCACGCGGCCATCGTCCGTTTTCAGCCTAGACAACTGGCTTTGCCCAATAGACAAGTCTCTTGCAAATACTTTGGAGCCTCCGTTCCGCTCAATTGTCTCCTTAATACTCACAGTATTGTGAGCACGGACATCGTGTCGCAAGGACTTCCAGATCCGTCTATTGAGCCGCCGATATGCTTCGGCGTCAACTGAAGACTGCAGCGTCAAAGATCGACGTTCGGTCATGAGGTCAAGAGTGTGGATCGAGAGTTTTTGTGGTCTATCTCTACGGCAAGGTCTAAAATACTTAGATCCCACCGTATGGTAAAAGCTCTACCAAACCGCTGTTTAACTCGTCCACTGTAAGGTTTTCTTTTAGACAATCAAAGCGATTTGTCAACTCGAGTTGAAAGTCCTTGGGGTTTTGGATATGGGCGCGAGTAGGTCGGAGCATAGATTTCATCAAGCAACGCCTTTCTAATTGGACGTTGATATTCAATGTGCCCCTAACCATTCGGTGATCACTACCGGTTTTCACCCTGTTAATCACAGAGACATCACTGAACATCCATCTATTCGTCTTCAAGATGAAATCTATCTCATTTCGTGTAGAACCGTCAGGACTCAGCCAGGTCCATTTCCTGTGAGGCGGCTTCTGGAAAAAAGAGTTCATCGCAAAGAGTCCTTCTTTTTCCAGAAAGTCGGCCAGCCTCTGACCCCTGAGGTTCCGTTGCTCATGTCCAAATTGCCCCACTTTCAACTCTGCATCGCTTTTCTTGCCCAACTTTGCGTTGAAGTCCCCCATAACAACATTAAAGTAGGTTTTGGAAGTATGTATAGCCCGACTTATGTCCTCATACATCTCCTCTACTTCTTCATCTGGGTGTGTCGAGGTCGACGCGTATACCTGTATGGCCTTCAACGAATATATTTTTGATATTCTGAGTATAAGGTATACTACCCTGCTCGACACACTTTCGATGGATCCGATGTTGTTGATGAGAGACCTGTGGACGAGAAATCCGACACCTCCTCGGGACTGTTGGTCGTCCCCCCGATAGAAGAGCAGGTTAACAGACTTTAGGGTTATCGTATCCTCCCCGATTCTTCGGACTTCGGATAACCTCAGAATATCCCAGTGTAACTCGCTCAATTCTTCTTCCAGTTCGACAATCTTCTCGTCTGTCCTCAAAGTGCGTATGTTGTGTGTTACCAGGGTCAGTCGTCGTCGGGGGTAGTAGCCGGGGCCAACCCGGGGATTCTTAGCACCCCCTGCCCCACCGTAACCATGGCTGCTACCATCGCCAGGAATAGTGGGGCTGCCGGGGACTGGGGGCCTGGTCAATTTTTGTGTCGCCATTGAGGGGTATTTGTCAATACTCGCCACGCTTGGCAGGCGGGTTGGCGAGCGCAGGAGGGGATTCGCGTGATGATGCTGCTGCCCATCATCAACGGGGGAAAGGAAATAGGGTTTGTGAGTAGAGGATATAATGGGAAAGGAGAGTATGGCCTGTAGGAGTGGATACTGCAGTCATGGAAGGGAATGTTTGTAGCTCGGGGGCCGAGGTCGCGTACTCGTAGCACCTATTCTAGCACAGGCCATATCTAGTGGTGATAGGAGCATCCCTGACCTATTTTCTTTTGGTAAATATAAATTGATAAAATATCGGAAATTATTCCACCCAAATTCTGCAAAGTATAAATAACAGGTTTCTAAATTACAAATCTAAAATAAATATATATAGTAGTAGTTCAAATAAATAAGTAAATAAAAATTTAAACAGGTTTCTGAATTACAAATCTAAAATAAATAAATATAGTAGTAGTCCAAATAGACAATGAAATACACACAACAGTCACACACATAGTCCTGACCCCACACAAAAACAATAAATTCTTGAGTCGCGGGTATCAGAAACTATGAGAGACTTGTCGGTCTCAATAATACCCAGACCCGCGACAAATACATGTGGGCCTCACACTCATTTGTCCCGGTGCGAGGATCGAACCCTTGGCTCCTCGTTTCACAGCCGCCGTCTAACCAACTACGCCACGAACCGTGTCAAACCACTACAAAGCCCACCCTATAGAGCAGCTACTAAACTACGTGGTGGCAAAATACTCATTTGACACCAGTAATGACAACTAAGATAAGATGAGAGAGTTAACCCCAGTAACGAGGTCGGTTAACCCGTAGTAAAGCGTAGGTTACAGATAACTAACTAAAATTAAAAAGAAAATAAATTTTGCTCAGCGCGTCTATTTACTTCGTTTGTACTTTCTTAATTAATTAAGAATAAGTTAACAATTGCATTAGTTCTTTGTGCAGATTAAATAATATTGTTGACACTACCAGGATATTTATATTCCACTAATGGTAGGAGATGAATGAGGTGGTATTTCTTCGAGATTGAAAGACATTGATTATATTAAACCTATCTTAGGGAATGAATATAGGTGTTTTTGTTCGGGGTTGAATGATATTGAAGTTCGAATGTAGCGGTGTTTAACCAATTGGTTCCTGCTGGAAGGTTGCGACTTGTAAGATTGATTCGCGTGCGAATAATTATTTTTTGACGTGTTTTTGCCCGTGTAACTCGCGTTCCTAAAATGAAATATCAAATATAATATTAGAAGAAATCTTAATCAAAACAAAGGGCAATGTTTCAAAGAAAATATACTTTAAATCTTCGTAGATAATGTTTAAGTTGTTTAATATGGCTAGGAATTTTCACAGAATATATTTCTGTGATTATATTATTTATTTATTTAGGTATTTGCAAGATATTTTAAAAAGCAATGGCCCATAAAGCAATCTTTATGGTAACAAATAATTTATCACAAGTTTAAACACGGAATTCCACTGAAGGCTGAAACGCGTAATTTTATATTTAGGATCGCCAATAATTATAAGTGCATGTAAATTCTATTCCATTGCTTGGGAGCAGTGTCAGAATTTATATCGCCTTTACTAAAATTATGTGGAAAACGAGACAATTATGTGCTTATTTCGTATCTGACACCCTAAATGCAGTGTTAAACAGTATTTTTCAATACAACTTCGGCTGTTTATTAGGACATTAATGTCACAAGATATAATATACCTATTTAATTTCCTTTAAGAGAAAACAACAAAATCTTAACTTAAGAGCGTATACACCTTGCGCGCAAAGTCAACTATAGGTATTTCTTCGTTAATTTCACGCACACATAAGCGACCAAAGCTGTGTGTGTAGAGCTGCCGCGTCGGCTCGCTATACAATCGGCTCAAACAACTTTGATCCGTGCGCTTCAAATATTCAATTGAAATGTAACTGTAATATAATATCATAAAAATATTTTATTTGAATTATAAGTAGACAAATATTACTGTGCAAGCAAAGAATAATACAATTTAGATACTAATCATATTTTCGTTATTATTATATTGTTAAGTTGCATTCAAATCAGTGTTCAATCAGTAGACACTACGGACGTTTTATTAATCATTTCGTGTTCGAACACATAAATAGTGTTAGGGGCCTTACAACCCCTTACACTTACGAAATATATTTAATTTTATATTACAATACATAACATAATTTAGCCTCGGAATTACATCCCATTATATTACCTGAAACATAATTTATACTCACTACAAAATCATTGTAGGTAATAAAAATAATTCAATATTTTACTACCAAAGTACTAAGATGTGCTAATCGCGGTCCGCGCGTGGCTATTTTTACTACGCACGGCAAAAATCGACTGCAGCCAGGCTGGAGCGACGAGCGATACGTCCTCCCTCTAGAAGGCCTTGTGGCGGTCTGATTTGATGCACGTCGGACAGCGTGTTTTATAGTGGTTTTTAAAATATTTGTAGAAATCATGAAAACTAACTTTGATGAAATATAAGAATGGTAATTTATTGATAAGATGTTCGTCTATTATAATATGCAATTGCTATAAAAAATTATGTGCGATAAGTTGGTGAAAAAAAAATATGTTCTTGACAAGAGTTTCTGAATAATTTCGCATTGTTTAAATTTTTATTTTTCAGGAAATAAACACAAAAATATTATTTTTCTCAGCAAAATCCCTCCATAAGGGTCTTATTAGTCTGATAATATTTTTATTTTCATCTTATATTTAGTGGTTTTGGATATCTTAAGCTTCTAAATTGCCATTTGAAGCCTAAATAACGAAACTTGTGTTCAGTAATCCTTATAGTACTCACAAATTATCCATCAATCTATAATGTTTTCTACCAAAATCCCTAGATGACAACCTTTTCTAAAATTAGTACTAATTATTTTTCCTTTAAATTGTTTATTCGTGGCTATTAACTCATTTGAAAAGTCCTGTTTTTAAGCCAAAAAGCGCGCACAGGGTATCAACGCTCTTAACTGATGGCGGTACTGTATATATTATGTTTGGTCAAATTCATTTTAAATTCAAACCATGCAAAAAAGTATGTTTTCTTGAGGTAATTACTTTGAGGTTTTCTTTAATCCAACTTCCATTCCCACCTGTCAACCGCCATATTTTTCTAGAAAGTACCAGTAGCACCCTCTGGTGGTATCCTGCAGCGAAGTTTAATTAAATCGGACCATTATTCAATGATCTGTGTGCGACGTTCGACAAGTATTTGCACAAAGCGCGCATTACCAACAGCCGCACAATACCTAGCTGTTTGCAGTTATCTGGCTTTCACTCGTCATTAGGGCTGGTGGTCATTGCGAGCATTATTTTATACGATAAGGTTATGTGAGACTTGATAGAATTCATTTAATTAAACTTCTATTTGAATCTTGCACGGCATATTGATTGCTCTACACCTGATGTTAAGGGCAAATGCCGTCCAGTCAGAGCATCCAATGGCATCAGACTACGGTCTCTTGCCATTCGATTCAATGCTGGCCTGCAGAATATTAGTTATGATTTTCGGAAAAAAACCACAACATCTGTACTAAGAAGCGATTAAATCCACGTCAAACACGTCTCTTATTATAGCAGTGCGAGTTCGTATTTGGCTGTACTTTTAATATAAGCAAATTTTGTTGAGATTTTTGTGCTAGAATATATATATTGTGATTACAATGAAGGCGGGGGTAGGAGCATAGCCGCCCCAATATAATACTTATTGATGAGAGATGGTTATCTCTCGGCCTACTCGTAACCGGACACGCAGACATAAATTGGTACATATTTCTTGGGTCACTGTTATGAGTATTCTACGTATTGGTGTATATTAAATCATTGGTTTTATTGTCATGTACGGTTATCTCTATATTATCTATTTGGCCTATACGAATAAAAAACGATGATGAATAGGTTAAAAGTGTGTTATTTATTTTTATATAAATTAGGTGAAACCGAATGACTGTTCTCGGCGCTTTACAACAGATAATTTTATGTCATACATATTATTAATACTAATAAGTTACTGTCTTAATTATTGTCAATAAGGTTTCAGATTTAAGTAAATAAATATACTTTTTTTTGCATTTTGTAATTAAGATAAAATCATTGTACAGGTTAATTATTTAAATTGCTGCTAAAGACTATTATTGTCTGAATGAAAAGATTTTCAACCTCCGAAAGTCTAAGAATGAAGCAATTAATTTAAGTAATATCATAATAAGTGAAAATTTCAAAGTCATTTGAGCTAAGTCCATTAAAAGGTTTACTCTATTTTCAAATAAAAATCTTGAGTACTCAGCCTTGAATCAATATTGGGTTTTAATTAAAAGAATATAGCTCATTAGACAGGGCATTTATCAAATATCACAATAAATGATTTATTAAGACGTCACTGACAGGAATCTAAAGAACTCTGTAAATTCAGTTATCTTAAAAGGAACTCTATTTAATTTAGAAAATCTTGGTACAAACTGAAGCAAGCTAGATGCTATCGTCGCTGTGGCTGCGGTCCATTTCTCATCCTGAGTAATAAGAAACGAAAAAAAACAAAATCAGTGATGTGTGAGATATCTTTCGTCTCAATAATTGCTGAAATAGATAATTACACCGCTCAGGGGGATTACTCTTTAAAAAGGATACAAATTTCGAATTTTCGGACGCCATACGTAAAAATTCACTAATGTAATTAGATAATCTACAAAATGTTGGTTTCCTCTGTCGTATGTCGCAACCATAGCATAAGTTCGGAGAAAATAAGTATAATAAAGAATAGTAATGATTTATAGAATAGTATTGAAGTGGAAATCTTAAATCTTACTCCAGACGAAGTTCGTTTCGTTTTTATAGAGTAACCCCCCAGAACGCACTCTGCTGTGTAATCAATTTTAAATTAATTTGCTTGCCTCTCATTAAGTTATGATTAATCGGATATTCACTTGGTAAATTATATTATGAACGGATTTTTAAAATTATTATTCATTATGATTCGACGTAAGCAAATTTCTTTGTTGATAATAAGATTATTAATAATGATTAATAAGATTATTTTAACCACACATATTTAATTTAAACACTGTTGCATAAATTATCATTATTATAATTTAATGCATTAATCACTAACATTCTATGTAATTTATATTCTGGAATAAATTATGATCCGATTTTAATTGATTTCGATCTTTTGATTTGATTAATCAATTTAGAATAGGCTTTAAAGTCCATTCCTTCTACAAAGAAAAAAAACATGGTGTCAACCCTACAGCAACTACGATAAGTATGTAGCAATACAGAAGAACGCCTTTGACAGTAGTAAACGGTCCATTCTTTGTCACGAACGAAAGTGTTGAGATCTCATTTGATTTCGATCATGAATAATGCCCCGTTTTATGTATTATTGATGCATTGCTCGGCTCGCTTGGTATTCCGAAGCGCTTCGGTCTAGCGAGAGCGTTTGGTTGTTAAAGGGATGGTAAGTGATTGGGACGCGTGTTGACGGAATAGTGATTAATGGTGTGCGGGGAATCTAATTTGATACGGTTTTACTAAAACATCTGGATTTAGCGAGGTTTTGTGAGATACTGGCTTCTTTTATGGTTGAGAGGGGTTACGATTAAGCATGCTAGCCTGATGGAGGTGATGGAGAGTAATAAACTTTCCATACATGTGCGTTACTAAGAATAATAATAATTATTGTAGATATAAAGTACAGTTTTACAATTTTATCTAATGGATTTGCTTCAAAAATAAACACATCCATTAGAGGTCCAAAGTTAAAGTTACAAATAATGTATAAAGTGGTTCTAAACGGTGTGTTAACAGTTTCCATTATTCAAAAGTAATCATCAGTTTTCTAGGATGGTCTTAATAATAGTTAAAATTATTGACCCATAATTATATTAAATCATTTTGTATGGATAAACTCTAATACCGTGATTCTCAACCTTTTTTTGTTGCGGCACATATTTAACGATGTCAAAATTTGGCGGCACACAAAGAGCGCCTTGAGACATATTCCTATTGCTATGCACGCCGCTTCATCACAATTTGGCACTAAGAAAAAACGCGTTGCAAAGCAAATAATAAAATAATTAATTTTTTGTGGATTTAAATACATATTCACGTTAAAAATATTTTTCTGTTTAAATGATATAATTTAATAATATTAACATTATATATTTGCAAAATTTGGCGGCACACTTTTGAAATTTGGCGGCACACAAAAGTGCCGCGGCACAGTGGTTGAGAATCACTGCTCTAATACATTCTTCTATTAAGTGCGTCAGTACTTAACGCATAAATTCTGATATATTCTTCTGCAAAAGCGACAGTAACACATACCGAATCGGAAGGCCATTTTTATCCATAGACCAGTCATCACCGAAATACGTTATCCCAAGATCCAATTGAAACCACCCATATCTTGCTTGGCTCAAAAGACCGTTGTATGTGGGTTTTTTCCACTAACAATCGAGAAAATATATATAAATTGAAAAATAATGTTGACTTAGAGGAAAAGTATAATTTATGTTGGATCATGTTGAATCGATATGCGATTTCAAATTCATCAGAAATTCCCTGACAACGCCAATATAGCTTTATGATAACGAGAAAGTATATTTGGACGTTTTCAACGCACTTCAAAGTGCCGTAAAAGCGACTGTAAATTGAAATTCTGAGAAAAAATACCCTCTTTCGTTTTTGATAACAGCATAAAGAGAATTTTAAATTAAATGTAATGACAAAGCGGTGTAGTCTTAAAAAACTGTTCCGGTAACTTTTAAGAGTGGAATCATACTTTTATATGGAAAACCTTTTTAGGGCAAGAATTTTGTATTCGAGAGGATATATGTATAGTAGGCGTGAATCATGCAGAGGAAGGTATTTGCGAAATGCTCAGATTATTTTTGTTGTTTGAAAATTAATATATTGATTTTAATTTCCAAACAAAATCTTTAAGCTATTTTCGATATGATTTGCGGCGGTGATGTTCTGTCGACGGTCGAATACAAATTTCATTGTAATCATCGTCTTCAAGTTTCAACCGTACAAATAAATAAATACATCCAACAGTCACATACATAGTCCTGACCCCACATAAGATAGAATCTTGTATCGTGGGTATCAGGAACTACGAGAGACTTATCGGTCTGACAAACACCCAGACCCGAAACAAATATCTGTACATTACACAAATATTTATCTCGGTGTGGGAATCGAATCCGCGGCCTTACATTTCACAGCCTTCGACTAACCAACTGCGCCACAGAAGCTATTATAGCTAGGTTATTGCTGAAAGCATAGCTAAGTTATTTTCATTGAAGAATCGAACGATTTTCACCATGGCCTTTTGGAAGTACATTTACTAAGTGTATTTCGTTAACAATTTTGCAGGACTAATAAAGAAGTCTACAATACCGTGTCTATACCACTTCCAAACACACCTTTGAGTTTCCTCCCCAAACTTCGGAACGAAGCCATAATTTCACATTAAAATGAAACGTAACCTCGCAGATGTCGGCAAACTGTACACGTAGAGTAATTTCCATACAGTCACTAAGTCTAGATATTTAGTTGAGTATTGTAATTGTTTCTGTGATGAGTTTGCAGCACCTGCTCGCAACTTGTAGCGATTGAGCCGACTTCACAACACTTTGAAGAGCAAAGTTGCCAGTTTGCGGCTTGCCACGTTTTCGCTGTGTGAACAATAAACTCAGTGCTTGAATATGAGTGAGTTCGTCTCATATTTACCCTGTTTTTTTTGCATAATATCTCGTTTTATATACCTTGGAAAGCAATTTTGACACCTATTTGCTGGTTCGAATTAAATGAAGCTCGAAGTGGCAGTGCTTTTGGTTGCAAGTGTATTTAATATAGACCAGAGGATTTGGTTCAAAATGTCTGGGGTTAGTTTCCCAGATAAGACAAATAGGAAATATAGTTGTAATAAAGGATTCAAACTACTGGTTACAGTCTACTCGTTGATCGTAAATTCATGAGAAAAACTATTCCACAACACATACAAATGCGTGGATTCACACATCAAACTTCTTCTATAAGCACCGTAATACCCGCACATCGCTATTTAATTTTCTCTCATTCATTTCGTACAAACAGTCGCCAAGTACAACAAAAGCCCCGGGACACCGTATTTTTGCGTAAAAACAAGGTTTGCAGTAAAAACAGCGCTTCATGAAATTCAGCGCATTACCCACTCATTATGCAGTTCAAGTTGGTGCTTATACTTATAACCCAGTTGCAGCAGTATTGAAATTGTCGACTGCATTTCGTATTTGTATGATGATACTCCGTTCGAAGAAAGTAACAATTATTAATAGTATTGCTTATGTATGATGATTTGTTTTGGTGGGACAAATATATCGGTTTGAGTCAAGGCGCGCATAAGGTTTGGAGGTATGCTGCCTACAGTGTTCCTAAAATCAGGACTCAAAGTAGCAAAGAATTAGGAACAAGTGACGATCTTCTGATCATTATTAGCACGTCTGTAAACAATAACAAAAATAATCAAAATTAAACAGGAATTAGGAACAAAAATAATTTTCGGTCAAGTGATTGATGTACCAAATACGTATAGGATCGTCAAAAATTTCCAGAGCGTTTCTTGGAAGTCTGCATACTTTGTTAGGAGAATCAAAATACTTGGCGAATAATATTTGAAGAGGAATAAGGAACTTGTTGCTGTTGAGATATTTATAGAAAGTCTTTGTAGGGCTTCTTCAATTTCCATACCAAGTTATTATTTTGTATTAACCGTGTTGTTATTTTGTTACAGATTAAAATTCGGCTGTCTTCTTAAAGGTTGGTTTTAGTGAATTAGTCAATTTATTATAAAGATGGTAAGACTTTATTATGCGTTACTTAAATTAATAATAATAATAATATATTTTTTATTTACACACAGAGTTCACAAAAATTAAAAAGTCCCCTGACTTCTGTGCTAGGTGTAAAACCTTTGTTACAGAAGTCAGTGTCCTCTTCCTTTACAATCATATACAAGTGAGAAAAAAATACATTAATGGAGTACAATAGGTAGTGAAACATAAAACAGAATAAAGAAAAAAATAATGGATTTATAAAAATAGAAATAGTAGGTTTCATTTTATGTGCGAGCGCACGTGCGAGTTAGTATGCGTGCGTGCGTGAGTGCGTGCGTGCGTGTGCGTGTGCGTGTGCGTGCGTGCGTGCGTGGGCGCGTGGGCGCGTGGGCGCGTGTGCGTGTGCGTGTGCGTGTGCGTGTGCGTGTGCGTGTGCGTGTGCGTGTGCGTGTGCGTGTGCGTGTGCGTGTGCGTGTGCGTGTGCGTGTGCGTGTGCGTGTGCGTGTGCGTGTGCGTGTGCGTGTGCGTGTGCGTGTGCGTGTGCGTGTGCGTGTGCGTGTGCTGTGCGTGTGCGTGTGCGTGTGCGTGCGTGTGCGTGTGCGTGTGCGTGTGCGTGTGCGTGTGCGTGTGCGTGTGCGTGTGCGTGTGCGTGTGCGTGTGCGTGTGCGTGTGCGTGTGCGTGTGCGTGTGCGTGTGCGTGTGCGTGTGCGTGTGCGTGTGCGTGTGCGTGTGCGTGTGCGTGTGCGTGTGCGTGTGCGTGTGCGTGTGCGTGTGCGTGTGCGTGTGCGTGTGCGTGTGCGTGTGCGTGTGCGTGTGCGTGTGCGTGTGCGTGGGCGTGAGCGTGTGCGTGTGCGTGTGCTTGTGCGTGTGCGTGTGCGTGTGCGTGTGCGTGTGTGTGTGTGTGTGTGTGCGTGTATGTGTATGGGAAAAACATTCAGAGGGATATTAATTTTACGTGTTACTGTTACTAGTAAGTTTGGTTACTTTGCAAATAATTCTGTTTGTTCATAATCTAATGATTGTAGCCAGTTCTTACACATTAATTTTACTTCACGGGTTGTTAATGTAACTATATGCATTTTCTTATTTATTTTATTGTATAAATATTATAAGTTTAGGAAGTACACATACACTAGAAGTAGCTCTTTTCAGTCGATGATGAGTTATGTTAACTGGGGTAATTTTGTGTTGTTTTAGAATTAGTTGAAGAATATATAATTGTCTAACTGATAGGACTTCACATTTTTTATACAAGCACTTCGTTGGAAATCTAAAGGGGCTGAAAGTCAATGTTTTCAATAAAGAACGTTGTGCCATTTCTAAATGAATCATATATGACTTACAAGCTCCACCCCATATCCCTATACAGTATCCAATAACGGATTGCGCTAGTGCATAATAAATTGTACGTAGAAGGTTAAGATCTGCGACATGTCTTATGTTTTTGAAGACCCAGATGAGTTTTCTAATGCGTGATACAATTAGATCAATGTGATCGCGCCAGCATATGCGTTCATCAATAATGGTACCCAGATACTTTATATTCGCGATTTTAGTGATGGGAAGACAACAACAATTACCATTATTAACGATGAAATTACAGGAATGAATATATATAAATAAATAAATAATAAAATAAATAACATCCAACAGTCACATACATAGTCCTGACCCCACATTAAGATCGAGTCTTGTGTCGTGGGTATCAGGAACTACGAGAGACTTTTCGGTCTCACAAACACCCAGACCCGGAAGAAATATTTGTGGGCCGCACAAACATTTCTCTCGGTGCGGGGATCGAACCCGCGGCCTCTCGTTTCACAGGCAGCGTCTAACAGCCTGCGCCACGGTGGCTGTCTGATATATATTATATATATATTCATATATTATATATATAATATATATATTCATATATTTAATATATATATATATATATATATATATATATATGAATGAATATACAGGGTATATCAAGACTGCTACCGAAAACGAAGCCGGGTGGTAGTTTAAGCGACTTCAGACACAATGCAACAGAAAAAGTTGCAAAAATAAGCGACAATTTTTTTTTTGTTATTTTTTTTCTATGACCATATTTGGGTGGTAAATAATTTTTTTCCTAAAATAATAGTGTATACCCTTTTATTTATAAATAATCTAAGGTATAAAAGTGTTTAAATTATTATTTTAGCAAAAACTATGGATATCCCACCCAAAAATGACGATATTTAAAAAATCATAAAAAATAATTGTCGCGTTTCTTTGCGAAATTTTTAGTTGCAATGTGTTTGTAGTCATTAAAACTACCACCCAGCTGCGTTTTCGGTAGCAGTCTTGAGATACCCGGTATAAAGATATTGATATTAAGATCTCGTGGGCGTGTCTTAGCAACATTGAACTGAATGAATTTGGTTTTTTCTATATTTAACGTAAGAATATTTTCTTTTAACCAATTATTAACTTTAAATAGCCCTAGTTCAGTGATATGTTTAACTTTATCCCAGGTGTCTCCGTGGAATATCAAAGCAGTGTCATCAGCGTAGGTAAATATCTTGCCGCCGGTTAAGGATTGTTGACACAGCTCATCAATATATACCAGGACAAGATTTGGGCCTAGTATACTGCCCTCCGGGACTCCGTAGGTCACTGTTGCTTCTGGACTTATTTGGTCACCTATTTTTACTTTTTGCCTTCTATCCGTCAGAAAGTCTTGAAAAATGTTAAGCACGTTACTCCGAGTTTATAGAGTTTATCCACAAGTTTAGGGATCGACACCGTGTCAAATGCCTTTGCTAAATCTAAGAAGATGCCCAAACATTTTTGTTTATTGTCGATTTTGTTAGTGACGTAGTCAATTAATTGGCTTAAGGCATCCTCTGTGCTTCGGTCACTTCTAAACCCAAACTGATTTTCTGATAGAATACTATGGTGTTCTAGGTACTTCATTAAACGATTGTTTAGTGCTTTTTCCAAAACTTTCGACAGTGCTGTTAGCACTGAAATCGGCCGATAGTTATTGACACGGTCCCGATCCCCACCCTTGTGGATAGGTGTTATGAGTGACTTCTTAAAGACAGATGGGAAAACCCTTTGGCTAAAACAGAGATCAATTAGTGTAGTCAGATTTGGAACAAAAAAGTGTTTAGCCAGTTTTAATAGTTTTGATGGAATGCAGTCCCAACCGGTGGCGCAATTGGATTTAAGCCCATTAATAAGCGATTCTACCTCTGCTTCGTCTGGGGAAAGCAGTACCATAGAACTTACTAAATTGTAGTCATGATGCGGGGCATTATTAAAACTGGACTGTACTACTGCATTAGCCAGGTTCTTTTCTACGTTTGAGAAGTATTCATTTACTTCCGTAATGCTTAGATTATTGTTATTTATCAGTTCTGAAGCCTAAAAATAATTACTTAATTTTACCCCTCTCATCGTTCTCTCGACTATTGAGATTAAGAATTTCTATGGAATGTAAACTCCGCCATTGCGCACTTTTGGTAGTAGACTATTTGGCTCTAAAAATAGTACTTTTGATTAGAGGAAGCCCGTGTTCTTGTAAAAACTTCTAAATAATTGCAGGTTTCGTGACTATGTAATATTATTGCACGTATTTGATGTAACTTCAGCGGTGAAGTAGTGTAATGTTGATTTTTTGATGTTTTATTATCGATAGGTATCGTTTAAAACTATGATTATTGACATTTACAACAATAGTTTACTTTCTAATGTATTATTATACCGGGTATCTCAAGACTGCTACCGAAAACGAAGCCCTGTGGTAGTTTTAGTGATTACAAACACAATGCAACTAAAATTTTCGCAAAGAAACGCGACAATCATTTTTTATGATTTTTTAAATATCGTCATTTTTGGGTGGTAAATCCATAGTTTTTGCTAAAATAATAATTCAAACTCTTTTATACCTTAGAGTATTAATAAAAAAAAGGGTATACACTATTATTTTAGGAAAGAATGTATTTACCACCCAAATACGGCCATAGGAAAAAAATAACAAAAAAAATTGTCGCTTTTTTTTGCAACTTTTTCTGTTGCATTGTGTCTGAAGTCACTTAAACTACCACCCGGCTTCGTTTTCGGTAGCAGTCTTGATATACCCTGTATATACATACCGTTATTGTGGCTATTTTACTATATAAAGGAAATTACTTTGAAATTCCTGCCTAAAATAATAACTGATTTTTTTGCATCTTCTTCTGATAAAAATATTTCATTTTCTGATTAAATAAAAATATTTTACAATCATTGTGGTGAGGCAATGTTACCTTAATACCCATAAATGTTTATTTGTATAAATTGTGTACGTAGGCATAGTTTGTCTTGTGTAACCCAGCTACTCAATTAAGATAAACACTGCCATATCATTGCATAACATGTCACGTAACTCACTATTGTTGCTAATTTACTAATGAATATAATTGTATAATTATATTGCCTGTGTAATAATTAATTGTATTGACAAACGTAGAAAGAGTTTCGTAAGATACGTAAAGTATTTTATCGTGACCTCTTCTATGACAAATGGAATTAAAGTAACTAAGTTTGAGGAGTAAAACCTCAGGAAGGCCTTAATTCAACAGTAAATATTCTGTGGATGAGGAATATCTTTTATTTTCAAAAATATTAATGACAACTTAATTCATATTGTAATAAGCTTTTAGGCTACTGTTGCTACGCTGCACCTTCTGCCACTATGGCAAACATTTTTTTTTGGTGAACAGTCCCTTTGTTGATGTATAATAATACTAATCACTGATTATCGGCAAGTCTCTGAGGGACAATATTATATTAGCTTTGGGAAATAAATTATTGGAAATTTCCAACATAATATCTCAATAGTGACCATCCTATCCGTAATTAAAGAAGCGATATGTATCGCCATGGTGATACTGATTTACTTGCGCAAGTGTCTTACATTAATATCTTGTTTATAGAAAATAAATAATTGGCTTCTTCCCTTCTGACACAATTTATTATTTATTTCTTTCTTTTTCCTGCTTATACATATCCATCCGATAGTTGTCTGGCAGAAATTGCCTTAGAGAATAAGACCGCCATTTGTGCTTTATTGTTTTGTATGATCTCTAAAAAGGTTATTCTTTTTGTACTGTGAATATTCTGTATCTGTATCAGCCCATATACGTCCCACTGCAGGGCACGGGCCTACTCTATAATCGAGAATACGATTGAGAGTGGTTAGGCTATATAGTCCACCACGCTGGCCTAGTGCGGGTTGGCGGACTTACATGGCAGATTTACTGTGAATATTAAAGAATTAAATAAATAAATATATGCCTCTTCAGCAATAATTCTCTCTAGAAATAAAGAAGCGATATATATCATTATGGTTAAATATTTTCGGACTTATTAATAGAGTTTTACAAACTATTTTAGCTATCGAAATAGACAGTTTTTCAAACTATTTTGGCTGTCTTCTTCGCTCAAACTGAATTAAACAATCGTTAGAAAGAGACAAAATATCCTATAAATATTTATTTTACTTATATATTCTTTATAGTAGACCAGGAGAAGACACATATATTAAAAAGTAAATTACAATAAGTACAATTAAGCTTTATTGCACAAGGCAATCTTTTCCAGACAACCTTTCTATAGACATAAAAGACAGGAGAGAGAAAAGGCAGTCTATTATGTAGTAACAAAAGTATAAGTGAATAAATAACAATATTATAAATTGAAATATAACAGGTTTTAAAATTGTCTATGAATAGAGCTGTTAAAACTTAAAATACTTTTAGTGCGAGCTGCTTCTACTTTTATAGTTTCTCGTTTTATCTTATAGTGTTGAAACATAAAACTTTAATAAAAATACTTTTCAATACAGTATGTAATGTAACAAACAGGAATTCGAGTGCATCGGCAATTCCCGCGTGCAGTATGCGAGTAAGGCGTTCAGTGTTCAATTTGCGCGTCCCCAAGGTGCTGACGCAGGACTGACAGTATTCAAAGGCTCCCTGATCCCGACTGAATATTCCCAATTTTACATACACGCGATATTCTGAGTATTGTTTCAGTTTGCAATGTTGCAATGTTTGAATTGTTTACTGGTTGAAAATGGCTTCAGTTACTAGATTATAGAAATGTTTGGAATATTTTGTTAAGGTTTTAGTAAA
The DNA here is from genome assembly GCA_009982885.2 of Hyles vespertilio. NCBI lineage: Eukaryota > Metazoa > Arthropoda > Insecta > Lepidoptera > Sphingidae > Hyles > Hyles vespertilio. The sequence goes on along the minus strand of CM042809.1, from coordinate 16,254,797 downwards.
TTTTATGTTTCGTAAAAATGTTGTAAGCAATTTTTAGGGAATGTTAAGTATTTTATGAACATTTAAAATTAGTAAATTACTAGTATTTGGTGATTAAATAGTATGGCGGTAAGCAAAATAATGTTGCAGAGTGGATACACAAATGTATATAATATTGGTTTGGCTTAATGTATTTAATGTGTATCTGGTTTATGAAAGCATTCGAATTTCGAATAAATCGAGCTAAGAGCTCATTCCAATACGTGTATATTTGTTTATTTCGACTTTGGTTTTGATGTTGCAACCACGTCACGAAAATACATTTTATTCCCAATAAACCAAGTATTTCATCGGAATGGTATAAAATAAATCTTAGAGAGCTGACTTTATTCTGTCCTATACAGTTCATAAGGATCGCGAGCTGCTTTCCCGGTTCGTTGCCTCGCTCCGGGAACGGATTGCACTCCAAATCTACCGTAAAGAGATTTATCTTATATATGTGAGCTTTGTCGCAAAACACTTCATATAAATTGACTTTCGTTTTGATTAAATTGTTTTGGGGAATATATTTTGTTGTCTCGTTTTAATCATAGCAAATGAAAATACAACTCAATCTTACTCTAAATTGTAGAGGAGGCCCGTGCCCTGCAGTGTGACGTATCTGGGATGATAAAAATGATTTTTTTTTTAAATTCAATGTTGTTTCAGATTTAGTATGTTACTGAGAATATGTTATTATAATGAGTGTTCATTGCCAACGGTATTGATATGTATTTAAGTAATTTGTTTTTTGGTTCCGTTATCAAATCCATGGTTATATATGTATATCTCAAACAGATTATAAACGAAATGCGATACAGAGGCTCCCAAAAAGATTAGCCGATTTATTCATTGACAATTTCAAAACCTATTTTATTGAATGTTTTGTCCCTTTCGAACGACTTTTGAATTTAGTTTGAGTGAAGGAGACAAAACATTCGATAACTGTTGTATTTCGGATTGAACGGCATTGTAGCCAGAGTAACTATTGGACATATTGACACTTAAACACCTTATGTCTCAGGATGGCGAGCGCAGTAGAACGCCAAGCATTGTATTGTAATATAACGTGTTGTTTGGTTTTGCTACTGTTCATGAGCGATCGCATTGCTTACTATTAGATGAACCGCATGCTCGTCTCACCGGGTATATATATATATATCTGTTTCAAAACTGTCTATGGATAAGGTCGTAAATGTGTAGCTATTCGATATCCATTTTCATGCGGACACGACACTCTTATACGCCTAATAAAAACTGCAGTGCAGACAGTATATCCATCGACGCGAAAAGGCTCTCCTAAAATAGCAACGCGAATGATATGAAAGTGTATTCTATGATTAAACGGTTATCTACAAGTACTCAATTCCATTGTATCCACAGTCCATATTCTTTGTGAATATGTGGTGTAAATTCCATGTAAAGGTCCTGAACAAGTACTCGGTGTGTTTGTACTCCAATATTTTGTTAGGCTGCGGGTCGTGTTTGAACTCAATTTTATAACAATAATAGTCGGTATGTTACTTTTTTGACCGACTTCAAAAGAGGAGGTAATCAATTCGACTGAATTTTTTTTGTATGTTTGTTACGCGATTACGCCGGAACCGATTTTGAAAATTTCTTTTTTGTCGGAAAGCAAACGGATACAGGGTTGGTCCCATTTAAAATTGGTGAAGACCTGATGAATATCTTAGGATCTGCCGACCAGAACTCCTCAAAATTAAGCGGTCCAGCATTAAGTATAAGTATATTATTACAAAGGGTGGGAAAATGGGAAAAGGGTGGAGGTGGGGGGGTGAGGGGTTGGAAAATAGCTACAATTGTTAATATTCAATATCTCCGGCAGTTCTTAACCGACTTAAAAATAACTTTTTTGTGAAAGAGTTTTATATTATAGGTAAGACCAAAAAAAATATTGTGAAGACCTGATGAATATCTTTGGACCTGAAGGGCAGAACTCCTCAAAATTGAACAGTACAGCAATAATTATTTTTACATTAGGTTCAGTATAAGTTTATTACTACAAGGGAGGGGGGGGGGGTGGAAAGGGGAAAGTAGAAAGGGGCGTGGGAAACGGGGGGGGGGACATATACAAATATAAATACTAAATATCTGCGACAATAAATAAATGATTTTAAATAACTTTTCTTCGGAATGAATTATACATCATGTTGGTCACATAAAATATGGTGATGATCTGATGAATAGGTACATATCTGGAGAGCAGACCTCCATGAAACTTTGCAGAAACGCAATGATTTTTCGTCCATTAGGTTAAGTATATGTGTTTTATTAAAAATGGGAAGTGTAGAGGTGAGGGGGTAACGAATGATTACCACGCATAAGTGTACTCAATATCTCTAGCAGGTTGAGCCGATTTCAGTATTTTCTTTATCATAAAAACGAAATGACAGTGTAGCTTCCTTAAAAATCATAAAATATTAATTTCGTTTTTGAAATTATAAAGGATCACAATGGTTAATTTTTTATATACATTGATTCCAGTTTTCATTATATGATTACCTTTGGCATCATTACAATGCTTATGGAAACTAAAAAGTAATAAATAAAATAATTTAATTAAAAATTAAAAGACCGACTTCAGTGTGCACTACAAAGTAATAAATAATATATATTTCATTGTGCTAGTACACATTGATTAATTTTCTTATTGACTAGACTAGCCAACAAATCTTAAATACGTAATATTTTGAAGGCGGGTCGCCAAGTGACGAACACGACGACCTACACAAAAAATTTAATTTGTGTAAAACATCCTAGCGAAAAACACGCAATTTTACACGCAATATTAATTTGTCTCAATCTATATAAACTCACGCCATTTTCCCAGAAGGGGTATGCAGAGATTCTCCTGGTATCAACCAGGACACCCACGTTACGCCTTGCGTGTTTTGTCCCTCGGTGTGATTGGGGGCGAGAGTCTATAGTCATATCGGGTGCAAATTCCAGTCCCTGTCCTGATAACTAATACAAAAATCGCCCGTCCTTAACATATCAGCTCTTAATCAACATTGTTGAGTATCGGACTTATCTACAATCGAGGGAAACATACAAACTTAACAACCCTTCCCTTTCTTATACTTTCCTTACTATGATTCCTATCACTGTTAAAGTCAATGGTGTACCCTGGAGTTGAAACCCTTGACCACTGTATCTTTGATCGTATGCAATACATTAAAATTAGACCACACATATGACACATATTGATTCTATTAAAATTTCAACAAATGTACACGTAGGATCAATATGTTACATTAATTTGTTTCTAGTTTACATATGGACCTAACTAAGCGCCAACGATACATCTACAAGTAGGTAATATTCAACTGTGTTACATTACTTAAATTTGTTCTCGTTTGGCACTTGGCGACCCGCCTTCAAAATATTACGTATTTAAGATTTGTTGGCTAGTCTAGTCAATAAGAAAATTAATCAATGTGTACTAGCACAATGAAATATATATTATTTATTACTTTGTAGTGCACATTGAAGTCGGTCTTTTAAAATTTAATTAAATTATTTTATTATTGTAACGATGTGTATAGATCAATTTGATACTTATTCTTTTCAACCGACTTTGAAAGAGGAAGAGGTTCTCAATTCGACTGTATGGTTTTTTTATGTTTGTTGTAGTGTATTGATAAATTCATACTCTTTGCATCTGTCGTCTCGAACTATACACTACGCGAACCAAGGGTGAGTGAGATAGATATAGAATGAGATAGATCATAGACGTGGAGGACGGAACGGTGTGAAGACGTGGTGTATAGCAAACGAGCCGATAGATATTAATAATTGTATTCTACTACAATGTTACACATATTAACCATAAATAGTGACTATTACATTTGTTACCATATAACTCTGTATTTGGTGACCCGATTTTTAATTGGCCAGAATGACGAGACGAGTAGGTTGTTTATTTATTTATCCTTCTTATAGTACATCTCAAGTTACATAGTGATTAAATATGCATTCATACATACATAAACTCACGCCTTTGTCCCAGAAGGGGTAGGCAGAAGTTATCCTGGTAGCAACCAGGACACCCACGTTTCGCCTTGTATGTTTGGTGATTCCGTCCCACAATGTGATAGGAGGCGAGCGATGTGATGAAATAAAACAAATATAAAATGAAATAGCACAATGGGTAACCATTCGCATTAAGCAATTTCTTCCTGGCAATGAACAGAAATTGTTGGAATGACAAATAGGATTTATGTTGTCTCTGATAGAAAGTGTCACGCCTGTTCATAAATTGGGACAACATCTTTAGGTTTAGGTATAAAGATGTTTATTCTCAATAAGAAAAGTACAGTCACTTACTTGGGAACAATATTACAACATAAATAAACAATTATTACAACATCTTTGAACTTATTATAATTAAGCATTGCATGGCACTGCTAATCCTGATCCTATGACTTGTGTTATTTAGACTCATAGTGCCCGGTAGTTACAAGCTAAAATATAATTCAAAACACAAATACTTGTGTAGTGTTAGAAATAGACAAAGGCTTGGTACTTTGTTCTTTTATTATAGCGGTTTTAAAGAATAATAGTCTTTTATAGTAACTTCATTAGAGATGAGAACTTCTCCAAAATCAAGCTTTGTTTGTGCTTACGTCACACTGGCAAGAATTATCTAAAAAAAAAACTTTTCTAAACTTAGTAAGGTCGACAACTTTATATTCGAATGACAAGAATTGTCTAGCAAAACAATAAAACATTTCTATACTTATGATTATTGAAATGAAATGACAATATTTATTTAACCCATAAAATATCATATATTATTTAGATTGTTCTGTTTTCTTTTCAAAACAAGTTTACAATAAAGAGATAATAGCATCGTAGCGTGGTCACAGTTGAATTCAGAGCAATTCATTTTATAATTTATGATATGAAATATAATCTACAACTCCATGCAAAATTGCAATATCTACATTCAACATAGTAAAATCACACAGGGCTGGTCAAATAATAGTAAAGCAGAATGGAAGTTCTATCGTGTCCAATGGCATCAAGTATGCGAATATTAGTTGTGCGGTGTGCGTCGGATACTGTCTCACATGTCCAATGCTTTGAATATCTAGTATTAGCTACAGCTGGGTATTACTTCTGCGTATTGGTTCCATTGTACAGATTTCTCTTCTAATAGGAGTGTTCACCTTTATACAATTTTGCACCAATTTTCTGTTGGGATATATTGTTACAGATTTGTAATTGGTGGAACGGATTACAAGCAGCAAAAACATATTCAGTTGTCAAAATATACGGCGGTATTTTCCGAACATACTTAAGTTGTGCCTGAAGGTCAAATAATGGTTGGGGGGGGGGGGGGGGGTGGGAGAGTGCCACTCGTAGGGGTTCGTGTAATATTTATCATTTTACACCTGTTTTTTTTGTTTTATTTGTCTGGCTTTATACGTTTTATTATTTATATAAAGCATTAATAAATAAATAAATACAGTGGGTGGAGCTCTAATGAAGCGTAGAATATTCTACCGCACAATCCAAGCACTCCACAATCTTCGGCTTAGAGTAACTGCGGTTTCCGAACAATCTCACTTACCAAACAAAAAGCAACAGCAAAGCTTACTTTTCTTATTTCAATCCAAAACAAGGTTTCTGTGAGACAAAGACTTTAACTACATAAGCCCTGCCACTTCAGATTTTTATATAAGAAAATAAATATACGTCTCCTCGGTCGATTGTAAGGATTTCCGTCCCGTATCGAACCTGTGCAAACACAACCTTCGTATATCGATGTCATAAGATACATACGGTAAATCAATTTACGCTAGATTTGTGAGAGATCGGCACGGACCGAGAGCTACACTCTTTCTAACAAAAGTTGAAGTTTATTTTTTATATGAAATGGTGTATTTAGCACCAATATTTGTTCAATGAATTTCAAAAAATAATTCTACAGAAAATGCTATATATTATTCCCTTCTGGGATTGTTTATAATTTTTTTGATACTAAGTACGTAAAAAATAAGCGTATGGGATTGAATTCAATGTGTATTAGTACAACATATCGAGCCCTTACTGCCAAATTATCGTAAGCGACACTTTTGTCGAAAATGCGTTTTTTATCGAAAGTAGTATTTTAAGCCACAACGGACCCAAACCTGTGGAAGTTTCCCTCCAAAAAAAAACCGTTATAAAGTTATAGCAACTGCTAAAATTATCGTGAATACATATATTTTTAAAGCCATAACGTAAGCGACAAAAAGGTACTGGGCGGATCCATCCCAGAGTTGCGATCAGTATTCCGTACCCTGCCGGACCTGCGCTTTATACAAGCGATAAAGTTGACCGGGCGTGAAAAACCGTCGCACCATGTTCAGGACTCCCAACCCTGCGTAATGTGGCAGTTATCCCTCGATGTGATTCCTTGGATTGAGATCACAGCGGATATCCACACCAAGGATAGTTAGGTCATTCCGCACTGAGAGGGGAGCACCCTGAAGAATGGGGAGGGGAGAGAACGGGGATTTTTTGCACGTGAACGCATACACATGGGTTTTCTTGGCATTGAACTCAACCATATTCCTGGAACCCCATGTAGAAATGAGATCTAAGGTCCGGTTGAGCTCAATCACAAGATCTTTGCATCCCCTCACAGTGTCGACTTGGCAAGCCGAAGGCCCATGCATAGCAATGAATGTTGCCAAGCGACAACATGTCATTGATATGCAGAATAAACAAGGTGGGCGACCACACCGAGCCCTGAGGAACTCCGGCATTTATCGACATGAGCGCCGAAGCGTGTCCGTCAATGACGACACGCATTCCTCGCCCATGCAGAAAGCCGGAAATCCACGAACACAGGTTGTCGGGCAGTCTGTATGCCTAAAGTTTGGAAAGAACACCACGGTGCCAGACCCTGTCAAACGCCTTGGCTATGTCGAGGCTCACAGCAAGAGTCTCGCCACGCTGGTCAATCACCTCACCCCGCGATGCAGGGCAAACGCTAGCAGATCATCCGTTGATCAATTTTGACGGAATCCGTATTATCTATCACTGATCAACGAGTGATCCTCCAGGTAGCGGATAATTTGCTCGTTTATAATCCGCACCATGACCTTACACATCACTGAGGTGATAGCGACAGGACGGGTATTGGTAGGGTCTGACCGATCACCCTTTTTGGGGATCGGTTGCACATTGGCTTCACTCCAAGATTCAGGCACAACTCCTGTGCGGCAGGACGCTCGATAGAGGCGCGTCAGTGCAGGAGACTATTCCGCTGCACAAGCTCTTAAAACCATCACTGGTATCCCATCCGGACAACTGGCTTTCCGCACATCGAGAGACCGTAGCTCACGCCGCACATCATACTGCCTGATGCGAATAACCGCCGTTGACAAACCGCAATCAGACAGTGTAGGCGGCGTCTGGGAACCAGGGTCCGGGGAGGCGGGAATAAGCTGCAAAGAGATTTGCCAGTAAGGCAGCTTTTTCATGCGGCTTCTTAGCCAGCTTTATTAAATTATGTGATTATTTTTAAGCTCATCATCATCATAATCTCAGCTACTGGAAGTGCACTGCTGAATATAGGCCTCCCCCAAAGATCTCCACATCAACCTGTTGGAAGCGGCCTGCATCCAGCGACTTCCTGCAACTTTAGCCAGGTCGTCCGTCCACCTTATAGGCAGGCGTCCGACATTTCACTTGCCTGTACGTGGCCTCCACTCTAGAACCTTTTGGCCCAAATTGCCATTAGTTCTTCGCGCCATCTGCCCAGCCCACTGCCACTTCAACTTGCTAATCGTATGGGCTGTGTTGGTAACCTTTGTTCTCCTGCGGATCTCCTCATTTCTGATTCCATCTCTTAGGGAAATACCTAGCATAGCCCGCTCTATAACGCGTTGAGTGACTTTGAGCCGCCTCGTTAGCGGCTACGTCTCGGTGCCGTAGATCATCACTGGTAACACACAACTGTTGAAGACTTTCATCTTTAGTCACTGAGGAACGTTTGACGAGAAGACGTGATGTAGTTTCCTGAAAGCTACCCATCCGAGTTGTATTCGACGGACCTCTTTGTAAGTTATTATTTGTTAATTATAGTCACGAATGAACAAAATTATACAGGTGATATCACCACTCCACATACCAGAAGAGAATCAACCTGAAACAGTTTTTTCCCAGAACAAGAACAAGAAGATACAGAGCGTTAGTTTTAGATCCATTCATATTAACAGACAGCAACATAATCTAATTGGTCTCTTGTTTAATATTTTTATTACTTAATTTTAGCATTTTGTTTTAAAACCTAGATGGAACAATATCTGGTCTTAAGTGAAAACTGACGAAGATAATTGGTACCAGTAGAAAAACTTTATTTCATTTTATATACCTCGTTTAAGTTTAACTAAGCTGATTAATCTCATTACTTCAAATATTAATACGAAAAAAATATAAATTGGTAATAATTTTTAAATATAATACGACTATTTAATTTATAAATCTTCGAAAATATTTTTTTACTTATCAAATATCGTTTCTTAGTTAAGGTAATTTTAAGATATATTTTTATCGTAAACGCCAAAATAACCGTAGATTATGATAGCAAAATTAATGTAAGCGACATAAAAGGAAGAAATACTTAATATTTTTGATTTTTAATAAATTAGATATTTAAATGTATAAAAATAATTAATGTATATAAAATTTCAATTTAATTACACATTTCTTTCTAAAAATATTTAACAAAAACCTTCTCCTGTAAAATTTGTTTTTTGTCGGTTGCGCTAAAATGGCGGTAAAGGCTCGATATGATATAAAAAAGTAAAGGATAAGGCATCGTACCATACATACAAAACGATGAGGCCGTTGTCTACAGATCATGTAGTGTCGTACGTTTCAGTTTTCAATGAAGAAAAAAATAAAAAAAGCAAAGCAAAGGCGTTAAAACGTACAGCCAGCTCCCGGTCGTATAGCCTCCGATGACATACAATGCTATAAGCCCGTTGTCTACGGATCATATTGTATCCTACACTTCACGCCTCATGTACCCTTGCTATTGTGTTATTGAGAGGATTTCGTATCGAGCTCATTTCAAACGAACTCTTCCCAGGAAATAAGCTGTTCAGCGATAGCTAATTTGAAATGTACTTTAGTGATTTACTTGGAAATATTGTTTCAATTACTAGCAGTTTTGAAATAACTAATTTGTATTTAGTTTATATGGAATTGCGAAATATCAACATTAGACTACGACGTTATTGCTACAATTTCAAACATCTTTAAACTTAACTTTAAACATTCAAAATTGAATATTAACGAACTAAAAGTGAGAATAATTTATCCCTTACTAAATTAGCGAATAAAAAATATGCATTGAATACATACCGCTGAATGAGTTATAATTTTAGTTTACAAATTGCTAATATGAGGTTTCAATTAATGTCCTCACGTCTGCCCCACCCGATATCATGATATTATTTTTAATTGAATTTGAGGATCGATACTTTGTGGTTAATCTGCGTGATCCGGAAGTAACGAGTTTGATAACCGGATGATGATTTTTTTACTTTTAGATATTTGTTCCCGTTATTTTTGTATTATAAAGCAATTTTGTAAAGTCACGTGTGATATGATTTAAAACTCCGTGATTTGGGCCATAAAATTAAATACTAAGTTATCAAGGATGGTAACACAAAATACCATAGGTTCATTTAAGTACTTGTAAATTATATCTACACATTATATGAAACAAAATAATTGACGGCACAAAAACAAACTTTCATCAACAAAAAACTAAATCTCGACAACCTTATTGCTACGGGGAGCTAAAAGTATCAATAACATTTAACACCAGGAATTAAATTAAAATTTCATTTATCTCCCCGCAATATCGTCCAAATGACAATTAATGGAACGTGTAATATAAATTACTTCTCAAATTAACATCAGCATCATTCACTAGACAAAGCCCCTGGGGTAATGAAGCGAACCGATGTCATTTAATGAATTCAACGCGATCATTGAAACCTTTGTAATTAATCATTTTTATCTTGCCGTGGTATTTTATTAGTCTTGTGAAATGATAATTATTTCCTTATGGTTTAAAGGTAGATCTGATCAAATTAACTATGACATAAATAACCGGTATTCTTTTGCAATCAATGGAGAAATTCTAGTGTTGCTCTTTTCAAAACCAGTTTACAATTTAGTGTTATTATTGTAATTCCCGAAACGAAACTATTTTCATGCGCTATATAAACACTCTTATATATTTTTAGATAGTAATATAATATTCTTTTCTAATCCTCAAACGAATCACATTTAGAACTATTCCTTATCTTTTATTCATTTTCAAATAATTTAACCTTTTATCACACTAACGAAATAATATTTCATATCATCTGAATGATTATGACAACAATTCTTCAGGCGTTCTTGTCAAATAACATTTTAGCTTCAGTCACCCGCTGTGATGACGTCAGTAATAAATCTTATTTGAATAAACGAATAATATTGATAAAGCTTTATATACCGGGTATATCAAGAGTGCTGCCGAAAACGAAGGCGGGTGGTAGTTTCAGTAACTACAAACACAATGCAATGAAAAATTTCGCTAAGAAACGCGACAATATTTTTTTATTATTTTTTAAATATCGTCGCGTTTAGTTGGTAAATCCATAGTTTTTGCTAAAATGATAATTTAAAGTCTTGCACACCATAGCGTCTTTAAAAATAAAAGGATGTACACTATTATTTAAGAAAAAACTATGTATTTACTAACCTAATACGACGATAGAAAAAAATTACAAAAAAAATCGATACAATTTTTTGCACAAAATTTAGTTGCATTGTGTCTGAAGTCACTAAAACTACCACCCAGCTTCGTCTTAGCAGTCTTGATAGACCCTGTATACTAAGAAATGTCTATATTGGTCGTGTAACTTACACATTTTATATCCGGATCAGGAACTACAAGAGACTAATCGGTCTCACAAACTCAAAGACCCTAGACAAACCCTCGAGGTTTTCACAGACATTTGTCTCGGTGCAGGGATCGAAACCCGCGGTCTTTTTTCACAGCCGACGTCTATCCAACTGCATCACACAGGATGTCAAGTGTTCTGTCAAATGTGTTAAATGTTAAACAGCCAATTTTTCCTCGATTCTTTGTACTTTGAGCTGCCATGACAAGACACAGGATAAAGTTTACCGGATTAGTCAACACTAAACAGATTTGTGAGAGTTGTTTGACAATGTTTTTAACACGTTAAACGCCGAGCAAAAAATGGCAGTTAGTCATTTGGGCCACAGGGGTCACCGGTGACCGATTACATGTTTCCTTAAGAAAATATCACGAAAAATTGTTTTAGTCAAATTAAATATGCAAATTTAGTAATTTTTTATTGTTTTGTGTTGATATTAACTTTAGCGAAAAATGATGGAATTGATGATTTCCACTTGGCCCAAACGGGTTTGCTTGAATCGCCCACCGGTGGGCCGCGTGGCGTTCAACGTGTTAAAAAGTTCGACGGCCTTATGTAAATAAGTTACTGAGACGTTTGTCATATATTGCGAATGATATAACTGTTGTTTGAGTTATGTAAAACTTGTCTGTTACAACACTAAAAATCAGGAAATTCTATAGATTTTTTATTAGTGTCAACCATAAATTAATTTTATAAAAATATTTTTAAACTGTGTTACAAGTGTTGCCTTAAAAAAGCCAAACTGAACAATAATTACTTAAACAATGTAATATTTGAAAGACCGGCCGTAAATTAAGCACAGTGCATGTATTTTGGGTGCTTAATTAAATGTATTGTCAACCTCAATTGTGTAAGCTTACAAAACCGTATGTCTTGCAACCGATTGAATATATTACAACATGTATGTTTTAAACACACACAAATATAGTCATACTACGAAATAAAGTCTTTCAATTAATATTGATCATTTAAAACTCTTTATGCCTATGTTTTTATTCAGGGCGATGTCAAGATTGATCCCAAATTTCGCATGACCGCATATTCTGGAAGAAGAGAAAGGGTACCTTTGTCTAGTAGTGGGATACTAACGGATAAAATTAATATAAAAATAAATAAACTTTCTACCGCTAAGGACTCAAATCGACATTTTAAAAAAATATGTATAAAATGACCTCGTTAACTATAAACTACAATAGGAAACTTTGTTCCAAGTTACTGTTATTTAAGCAGCCAGACAACAGATATTTAGTTATAGTTCGTGTATCCTAACTCTGTGAATCAAATCTAAGTTCGGGCAGTAGGAAACTCTACGAAATAATCACGTCCGTGACATTTGCTTAAAAAGTAAACTTAAGCAACCTTTAGCATGAAACTTAGTATAAAATTATAAATAAATTTCCCACTGTAGGGAATTATTTATTTACACTTTATTGCACACACAAAACAAATGTTGATATTTATTAATAAAATAGCTTTTCTTAATAAAAATAACTGAAATAAAGTTTCACGAATTTCAAATTCAAAATGATACATGAGATAACTTCATAACAACCAAGCAGCCAGCGAAAACATTAAAGAAATACCCGTATTTAAAACTCTTCATTTGTGATGCATTCATGTTTACGTATATTCATTAAAACTGGCATATTCATAAAGGCAGCCCGCAAAAAGAGCTCAACGTTTTATACGGTCAAAGTACAAAAATGTTCGCAATTCACGAAATGTGGGCAGTGACAAAAAGGCGAAAAATAACTGTGCAACCAATTTTAAAACGGTCTTTCACGAATTTGCTTTACTCCGGGCGCTTTTGACGAAGTGTTGGCTTCATTTTTGGACGGAGGCTCGCCTCCAATCCCGTAGTAAACTACCACAATGGCTGAATCATGTCTATTTAACAAGCTTTCTTTCAGTCGCCATGTAGTTTTTGAGAAAAATCGTAGCAATATGCTGAGGTATTTTCTAAAATTCATAGGACAAGAAGTTTAAGATTTTGTGGCAGGGACATGCTTTAGGTTCTTAAAAGCTTTTAGCTAAAGCATTATCGAAATTGAATATCTACCAGAGATTATCATTTGGGCTAAGTGAATTATTTTACCACCATTTTCCCATTTATTGCACTCATCGAACGAAGCAAAACATTTGTTCTTACAAACAGTTCGTCATTTCATTCCATCACAACATGCTCAAACCAAACACGAAAGATCCCGGACAAAAGCAATAGTTATTTTCATTTCCTACAAATAATATTGTCATCTACAAGTGCGTAAACATAACCGCTGATTTCCACAAGCATCCTGGCTTAAGCGCCAACTCGCATTTAATCAAAATTGAATCTAATATAATCAGCAAACGGCTGACTATCGCTTGATAGGCATACATGATAGTACAGACTAAAGAAAACATATCGAGTTGCAGTGAAGAAGGTCAGGGCAACGTGAGGTCGAGTGATGGTCATGCTGCGTAGGTGTATCTTGTAAGGAGGGCGTGAAATTGTAGGAGTTTTATTCGCGATGAACACGCGACGCTCCGTTAGAGATAAGACGATTCGACCACTCGAGACAACTTGTTCTCAATATCATTGTTTAGATTGTTTATTAAGACCAATTTGAAAGAAAGAAAGAAAGAAAGAAAACTCATTTATTAGTCACAAATAAGATGACGCACACACTCGTTTAACATAAATTTATATAGCTAACAACAAAAAGAAAATAAAAAGTAGTTTGTACGTCGCATAAATGTGACACTCAGCTTATTGTTGCACTGCGACGCGAGCCACAGCGCAACGCTGGTTTTCAGTGGTCATCTTGAGTGACATGCGAACGCCAGCCTACATACTTACATAAATTAAAACATATTGTATAATTAATGTATTAAAAAAATAACAATAAAAATAAACAAGTCATAATAAGGATTAGTTACCAAGGAAACAAGTAAAATATAAAAATCTACTACACAAACAGTACAACCCATACAAAGAAAAGGCAAAAAATAATATCTAATTAGTCCATTGAAATGTTACAATTTGAGGACCTAATATTGCATTTCTTAGAGGGCGCAATTTTATTTTTGGAATATGTTTGGGGGGTCAATAGAAGCTTAACCTCAAGTTTGTGGGGTCGCCACCCTTGTCCCCCGGCCGGCATTTTGGAAAAAGGGGTAAAACACTTTTTTCGCGATGACTCGGAAACTATGCGTCTTACAAAAAAATTGTAAAAACATAATTTGTAGCAAATTGTTTTGCCTACAAATATGTTCATATAACTTTTTGTCCTAAATTAAAAATTAAAGAAGTTATAAGCAAAAAAGTAAAGAAGAAATTTCTTAAGGGAAATCTTCCTATTTCTCTTAAAAGTAGACTCTTCGACTTGTATCTTACCAATTCTAACATACAGTGCTCAATCCTGGTCTTTGACCGAACTTCAGAGGTCCAGGTCCAGGTTTGTCAAAAAGCTATGGAGCACAGGATGCTAGGCGTAACAAGCATGGACAGAATACCCACTAACACCTTGCGCTCCATAACCAGAGTCAAGAATGTTGCACAGAAATCAGCTAAACTAAACTGGGATTGGGCGGGCCACGTCACCCGGATGCACCTGAAGAGATGGCCAAAGATTGCCAATCAATGGATGCCTAAGGATGGCGAGAGGCCACGTGGCAGGCTTCGGAAAAGGTGGCGCGACGATCTCGACCAATTTAGCAACACTTGGATGGCATCAGCAACTGGAATAAGTGGAAGGAGTTGAGGGAGACCTTTACCCATTAGTGGCACAGAATAGGTTAATAAAAATAAAAAAATAGCAAAAAAGTGAGATATTTTTTATAAAAAGTTATAGAGCAAAAAATATTTTTTTTATAAATTTTTACTCACTTTTTTGCTTATAACTTCTTTAATTTTTTTTTGTTTTTTTATAATGGCCTGGCATAGTGGCGGCATTGCACCTGACCTGCAGATTGCCCAGGCATCGGACATCAGCATCGGAGTATCCATTGGCATCGGACGGCAGTCCCATGCCAATGGAAACAATTATGACGGCCTGCTTAGGTGCCTCTTCACACCACGGCGGAAGGACCCAGGATTGTAGGAAGGAGGGAACACGTGCGCCGGCAAACCATTCCATAGCCTGACGGTGCGGCACAGAAACGAATTTGAGAACCGTTTGGTTCGCGCCGGGATGGTGTGGACCGTCAAGCTATGGCTTCGCAAGCCAGCATGCGTAGTTCTGGTTAGGAATGGAGAGGAGGGGAGCAAGTTGAACAATTCCTCAGAGCACTCACCGTGATACAGGCGGTAGAACACGCTTAGAGAGGCGACATCTCTCCGGAGTTGTAGCGACTCCAAGTTGCTCGTAACGTCTGCATCATTCACAATGCGGATGGCCCGCCGCTGCAATCCATCCAAGGCATCGAGCAGGTACTGGGCGGATCCATCCCAAAGGTGCGAGCAGTACTCCATACCCGGCCGGACCTGCGCTTTATATAAGCGGCAAAGCTGACCGGGCGTGAAAAACCGACGCACCCTGTTCAGGACTCCAACCCTGCGTGATGTGGCAGATATTACGCCCTCGATGTGATTCCTTGGATTGAGATCACAGCGGATATCCACACCAAGGATACACAGGTCATTCCGCACTGAGAGGGGAGTACCCTGAAGAATGGGGAGGGGAGAGAATGGGGATTTTTTGCACGTGAACGCACACACCTGGGTTTTCTTGGCATTGAACTCAACTATATTCCTGGAACCCCATGTAGAAATGAGATCCAAGGTCCGGTTGAGCTCAATGACAAGATCTTCGCGTCCCTTCACAGTTTCGACACGGCAACCTGGAGGCCCGCAGTGGTATCGCCCATGAACCGTGCTGTCATCTGCATAGCAATGAATGTTGCCAAGCGACAACATGTCATTGATATGCAGAATAAACAAGGTGGGCGACAGCACCGAGCCCTGAGGAACTCCGGCATTTACCGACATGAGCGCCGAAGCGTGTCCGTCTACGACTACACGTATTCTACGCCCATGCAGAAAGCCGGAAATCCACGAACACAGGTTGCCGGGTAGACCGTATGCCGGAAGCTTGAACAGAAGACCACGGTGCCAGACCCTATCAAACGCCTTGGCAATGTCGAGGCTCACAGCAAGAGCCTCGCCACGCCGGTCTATCGCCTCACACCAGCGATGCAGGACAAACGCTAGAAGATCACCCGTCGATCGATTATGGCGGAATCCGTATTGTCGGTCACTGATCAACGAGTGATCCTCCAGGTAGCGGACCAATTGAGCATTTATGATCCGCTCCATGACCTTACACATCACTGAGGTGATAGCGATAGGGCGGTAATTGGTAGGGTCCGATCGATCACCTTTTTTGGGGATCGGTTGCACATTGGCCTCCCTCCAAGATTCCGGCACAACACCTGTGCGGTAGGACGCTCGGTAGAGGCGAGTCAGTGCTGGAGACAACTCGGCTGCACAAGCCCTTAAAACCACCGCTGGTATCCCATCCGGACCACTGGCTTTCCGCACATCGAGAGACCGTAACTCACGCCGCACATCACACTGCCTGATACGAATATCTGCCATTGAGAAACCGCAATCAGGCAGTGTAGGCAGCGACTGGGAACCACGGTCTTCGAGGCGGGAATCAGCCGCAAAGAGATTTGCCAGCAAGGCAGCCTTCTCTTGCGGCTTGTGGGCCAGCGACCCTTCTGGGTACCTCAGCGGTGGCAACGCTGGACGGCAGAAGTTAGATTGGACGGCCCTGGCCAACCTCCAATAAGCACGACTGCTAGTTGGGTGATCGGCCAACGCACGCCCAATCCTGCTAACGCGCTGGGCATCCGCCCTAACATTTAGGGCACAAAGTTATATAAATATATTTGTAGGCAATACAATTAGCTACAAATTATGTTTTTACAAATTTTTCGTAAGACGCATAGTTTCCGAGATAACGCGAAAAAAGTGTTTTCACCCCTTTTTCCAACATGGCGGCCGGGGGACAAGGGCGGCGACCCCACAAACTTGAGGTTAAGCTTCTATTGACCCCCCAAACAAATCCCAAAAATAAAATTGCGTCCGCTACAAAATGCAAAGCTCATGTAACATTTTACTATCTACTTTATAAAATTGTAATAATTATGAATTCAAGTAACGAAAAAACAAGCCTTTGCATAATGCTCTGTCCCGCTTCCGCTCGCACAACACATCAGAGAAACCGCGCCGCCCGCGCCCATTTGCATATAGTGATGACCATAAATTTTACTTTGGCGATTTCCTAGGCAAACGGCAAATACCCCCACAATGGCGACACAAATAGAGACCAGGCCCCCAGTCGCCGGCAGCCCCACTATTCCTGGCTATGGTAGCAGTCATGGTTACGATGGGGCAGGGGGTGCTAAGAATCCCCGGGTTGGCCCCGGCTACCACCCCCGACGACGACTGGCCCTGGTAACACACAACGTACGCACATTGAGGACAGATGAGAAGATTGTCGAACTGGAAGAAGAATCGAGCAGGTTACACTGGGACATTCTGGGGTTATCGGAAGTCCGAAGAATCGGGGAGGATACGATAACCCTGAAGTCTGGTAACCTGCTCTTCTACCGGGGGGACGACCAACAGTCCCGAGGAGGTGTCGGATTTCTCGTCCACAAGTCTCTCATCAACAAATCGTATCCATCGAAAGTGTGTCGAGCAGGGTAGTATACCTTATACTCAGAATATCTAAAAGATATTCGTTGAAGGTCATACAGGTATACGCGCCGACCTCGACACACCCAGATGAAGAAGTAGAGGAGATGTATGAGGACGTAAGCCGGGCCATACATACTTCCAAAACCTACTTCAATGTTGTTATGGGGGACTTCAACGCAAAGTTGGGCAAGAGAAGCGATGCAGAGTTGAAAGTGGGGCAATTTGGACATGAGCAACGGAACCTCAGGGGTAAGAGGCTGGCCGACTTTCTGGAGAAAGAGGGACTCTTTGCGATGAACTCTTTCTTCCAGAAGCCGCCTCACAGGAAATGGACCTGGCTGAGTCCTGATGGTTCTACGAGAACCGAGATAGATTTCATCTTGACGACAAATAGATGGATATTCAGAGATGTCTCTGTGATCAACAGGGTGAAAACCGGCAGTGATCACCGAATGGTTAGGGGCACACTGAATATCAATGTCCAATCGGAAAGGCGTCGCTTGATGAAATCTACGCTCCGACCTACTCGCGCCCATATCCAAAACCCCGAGAGCTTTCAACTCGAGCTGACAAATCGCTTTGATTGTCTAGAAGAAAACCTTGCAGTGGACGAGCTAAACAGCGGTTTGGTAGAAGCTGTCCATACGGTGGGATCTAAGTATTTTAGACCTCGCCGTAGAGATAGACCACAAAAACTCTCGATCCACACTCTTGACCTCATGGCCGAACGGCGATCTTTAACGCTGCAGCCTTCCGATGACGCCGAAGCATATCGGCGGCTCAATAGACAGATCTGGAAGTCCTTGCGACACGATGTCCGTGCTCACAATATTGTGAGCATTAAGGAGACAATTGAGCGGAACGGAGGCTCCAAAGTGTTTGCAAGAGACTTATCTATTGGGAAAAGCCAGTTGTCTAGGCTGAAGACGGACGACGGCCGCGTGGTATCGACGAGGGCAGAGGTATTAAGGGAGATCGAGAGGTTCTTCGGACAGCTTTACACCTCGGTTGCCCAACCTGCTGTTAGCTCGGCCAAAGACCCGAGAGCCGAGTTGATCCGGCACTTTAGCGATGATATCCCGGACATCAGCCTGTGTGAGATTGAGATGGCCCTGAAGCAACTTAAAAACAACAAGGCGCCGGGCGAGGACGGAATCACTTCAGAGCTTCTGAAAGCGGGCGGAACGCCAATACTGAAGGTCTTTCAGAGGCTCTTCAATTCTGTCCTCCTCGAGGGCTCAACGCCGGAGGCATGGAGCAGGAGCGTGGTGGTCTTGTTCTTCAAAAAAGGTGATAACTCTTTGCTGAAGAACTACAGGCCCATCTCGCTTCTGAGCCATGTCTATAAGTTGTTTTCGAGGGTCATCACAAATCGTCTCGAACGCAGGTTTGATGACTTCCAGCCTCCCGAACAAGCCGGTTTCCAAAAAGGCTTTAGTACCATAGACCATATCCATACGCTTCAACAAGTTAAACAAAAAACCGAGGAATATAACTTGCCGCTTTGTTTAGCGTTTGTGGACTATGAGAAAGCCTTAGATTCGATCGAGACTTGGGCTGTGCTACAGTCTCTCCAGCGGTGCCATATCGACTATCGGTACATCGAAGTGTTGAGGTGTATATACAACAACGCCACCATGTCGGTCCGAGTACAAGATCAGAGTACGAAGGCTATTCCACTACAGAGAGGCGTGAGACAGGGAGATGTCATATCTCCGAAACTGTTCACTGTCGCGCTGGAAAATGCCTTCAAGCTCTTGCAGTGGAAAGGATTCGGCATCAACATCAACGGCGAGTATATCACTCACCTTCGGTTTGCCGACGATATTGTAGTCTTGGCAGAATCGCTGGAAGACCTTAGCACTATGCTCGAAGACCTCAATCGAGTCTCCCAACAGGTGGGTCTTAAAATGAACATGGACAAAACGAAGATCATGTCGAATGTCCGTGTTGTGCCCACCCCCATCGGTGTTGGGGGCTCTACTCTTGAAGTTGTTGACGAATATGTCTATTTAGGACAAGTGGTCCGGTTAGGCAGGTCCGACTTCGAGAGAGTGGTCAATCGTCGAATCCAACTCGGTTGGGCAGCGTTCGGGAAACTACGCGACGTCTTCTCGTCCAATATACCTCAGTGCCTTAAATCGAAAGTCTTCGATAGTTGTATGTTGCCAGTGATGACTTACGGCACCGAGACGTGGCCTCTCACTATGGGCAATACCCGACATAGCCCACCGGATTAGCAAGTTGAAGTGGCAATGGGCACATAGCGCGGAGATCTGATAAACGATGGGGTCGGAAAGTGCTCGAACGGAGGCCACGTAGCGGAAAGCGCAGCGTAGGACATCCACCCACAAGATGGTCCGACGACCTGGTAAAGGTCGCGGGACGTCGCTGGATGCAGGCTGCCTCCAACAGGTCTCTGTGGAAATCATTGGGGGAGGCCTATGTTCAGCAGTGGACTTCCTTTGGCTGATGGATGAAGGATGATTTCCTAGACTTATAGCTTTTTAAATCTAACAAGTTTCAAGCTTACGAATTCCGGAGGTATTTAAAATCTAAATAAATTCCATTGCATCATGATTGAAAAGTCTGCTATTTGTAGAATAGTCTGGATCTGGATCTGGATCAGCCCATATACGTCCCACTGCAGGGCACGGGCCTACTCTACAATCGAGAGTACGATTGAGAGTGGTTAGGCCATATAGTCCACCACGCTGGCCTAGTGCGGGTTGGCGGACTTACATACCATATAAATTCTTATGAATCGCTATGGTATGCAGGTTTCCTCACGATGTTTTCCTTCACCGTTTTAGTGCGTGGTGATTGACTATCAATACACACATGACTCCGAAAAGTCAGAGGTGTGCCCTGGGATTTGAACCCGCGACCACCGTGAACATGTTGGCAGCCGCGTCTGGTCCGTTTTATTTGTAGAATAGTACGAGACCAAATTTTTTTTCGTAGTATTTAGCCCACTACGTAGGACTTGATATCTTACTGGGAGAGAGGAGGGGGGTCAGTACTATTTCTGTGAATTTATTGAATATTTATTGCTTATTATGTACGTAACATCAATTGTAGCGATCGACGTATCTCAGACAGATTTGTTACGCTTAGTTAACAGACACGAAACGGTTCCATCAGTAGTGTATCTCTGCTCTTTTACATAATACTGTATATTATTTATTTTTCCTTTATTTCTAAGAAAATAAATATGCGAGGAAATTTATTATAATTGGCTGTTAGGTCCGTGTTTCTCGGTATGCGACGCTGAGCTAATGGTTGGGTGTGACGGGTAATAGATTGTTAGGCTCCTTTGTTTGTTTATTATTAGTATTTTATATTTGTTGGAAAGGACTAAACAGTACAGTATGAGAATATCTTATGACGGGTTGAGAATATAACATTGTTTATTTATAACAAGGTTGTTATCCTACTAATATAAGGCTTCTTTAGGCTCAGACTACTGAACCAATTTTGATGAAATTTGGTATCATGGTAGCTGACAACCTGGAGTAACCCATAGGCTACTTTTTATCCTGACAAAATATGGTGTTCCCGTTAAATGTGCACGGCATTAACATATACTCGATACTCATACAAACTCAATGGAATTGGTTGGGAAGTTTAGAATATTGTAGTAACGTTGAGTATATTATCAGTGTATAACATAATAATAGTATTTTTAAACTGCTATCACGCATAATAGTTTCTATGGTTCGAAAGTGTTCTGGGCTCAATAAGAATCTGCACCTAGGCGAAGCCGGGCGGGAATGCTAGTGAAATATTAAAAATAAAGAATGACTAAAAAACTGTTATCACCAATTTGACATTGGTTGGGATGGGTTTTTAGAATCGTGTCAGAGAAATATGTTTTGTGTTTATAGTTTTAAGTAATATTCACGATTTTTCTCTCGATACGAATATGTCTGTGAATAGATCGTTCATGTAAACACGGCTGGTAGTATCCGGGTGTAGGTAGTCGGACGTACGGGCCGCGCTGTTCCGGATATTGCCCGCGATACGCTATTGCGTTCCGATGCAGAATCGAACCCGCGATATGCCTCGTTTTATTGCAGTTCGAAATGGGCTTTTGAAATGAAAGTGAGGTTTTGACTTGCATGGTAAATAACTTGGGATTGCCTGGGGGTTTTCCGAATGCTTTTTGTCAGAGGAGTGTATTATATGTTTTATATAATTTTTGGAATAAGTACCTACGTCAGTACGGTAACAATTTTGTGTATGACTGAGATATTTACGTATATGTTTCGGTACAAATATTCGGCAGTTTAATTACTGTAATAGGTTCTGTAGTATTGGAGTCACGAGATCCTAATTTTATTGCTCAAGAATATTCTCCTTGCGATTTGTAAATAGATTTGAAATATACGACACGGAAAAATAACCTCAATCACGCCACTCGTAAAGTTATAAATCCAATTTTTCCATTCTTCACTATGTGATGGATTTAAATGAAAAGAAGGCTAGCATTTTCAGAATAATCAACACCAGCGTTAATGATATCTGTTATGCGTAAATAAAAGGACGAAAGGACACATAATTCTCAAGCAGCACAATCTAACGAGTAATTGAAGTTAGATATTGGTCCCACGGGATCTGTACCCGAAACAGCCTGTAAATCAATACGAGCCGCGACTTAAGACGTTAGATAACATTTTAGAGCCTCCCGAAGGTAATTCAATGAAATTGTGGTAATTTAGTACTCCGATAAGAGAGACGAACCGAAAAATAATCATTATCGGGTGGAGTTGGGTCTGTATTGTAAATAAATGCTTTTGAAATATGGGGAATTATGTTTTTGACATTTAAATTCTTATAAATTGCTACAATACAATAATTGCTTTTTATGACTGTTGAGATTTATCATTGGTTGTTTTAGTATAGTTGGTTCATTCACATGTGGTAATGAATACATATTTAGGCAAGAACTTCTGCTTAAAAAATAGAAGTATTTTTGTTCGTAGATTATATAATTTTAAATATTATATACGTAGATTAAAGTTCTTGATGAATAAGGAAAATAAATAGGGATTGGATAAAATTTTATTGTGTCTGCCCTGATCCAATTATAACAAGTTTAATAATTTAACATAGCCTGTAAAATATATATTATTGAGCTACTTCATATAGATTTAAAGTCCTAATATGTTAAATAAACTTGCAAGAAACCATATGAAATATACGACAATGCATAAGGAAATGCTATTCTTTACAATATTTTCCGAAGCAAATTGGATGTGCAAAGGAATGAAACGAGAATAATGGTGCGTATTATTGCATTGCGAGTCGATTTCTGACTTGGAACAAATGTAGCATACGTCAAACGATGTATTTCCTATAATACATAATAGGTTTAAATGTAGGTAAAGTAATACCGAATGAATTTGATTTAGTCTACAAATTATAAAACTATCGACGTCAATAAAACTATGAAATAATTAAGGACTGATAAAACGATATACGGAGATGAACAGTAGCAGATGAACAGGTATTAAATACATTTTGACAATAGTAAAAATAAGTTAGGCTAAAAGTAAAATAGGAAGTCGCTGGATGCAGGCCGCTTCCAACAGGTCATTGTGGAGATCCTTGGGGGAGGCCTATGTTCAACAGTGGACTTCCTGTGGCTGATATGATGATGATGATGATGAAAAGTTGTAAAAAATATTCAGACACAAACAGGTATATTTTCACATATAAAAGTCTGAGCCAACTATTTTGTATTTTTTAATTTAAGAAACAACATTATAATCTTGTTATTTGCCTTCATAAATGTCTTCAAAATTAAGTTAAAAATATTGCGTTTCGTAAAAATGCAAATTGTATTTAATATACTCGAATTCCAAAAGAGCACGTTTTTAGGAGCTTAATTGATTTGTTTGAAGACAAAGAGATCAAAACAACATAAAAGGTTTCATCCAAAATCTAGAAAAGTGGTAAATTATATTATTTTGTCATGCAAAAGCTGTTTAGAATGTGAACACTCGTTTGAAGTTGATATGAATGAAATTAAGTATGATGTTTAAACTAAAACGTATCTGAATAAATAAAAACGTCTAACAGAGCTAGATTTTTTGTAGGTTTTTTATGGCAAGGTGACTGCATTGTTCTTGATGTTGTGGATTAGAGTTCAGATAAAGACTATTCTGAGAAAATATGGTAATGTCCCTCAGGTCTACATCGATATAGCAGCCTGCTCCAAATCAAATGTTCGAAATGCTCGAATACAGACTCAAAATCAAAACTTATTACGTTACCGTAGATCACTACTATGCGGTTTTACAATATTTGGTAAGGCGTTTGTCAAATCCTTACTAATATTATAAAGGTGAAAGTTTGTATGTATGTATGGATGTTTGTTACTCTTTCATGAAAAAACGGCTCAACAGATTTTGATGAAATTTGGTATAGTGATAGCTGACACCCTGGATTAACACATAGGCTACTTTTTATCCCGAAAAATGTAGTGTTCCCGTGGGATGAGTCAGGAAACCAAATATACATATTTTCTACTCTTTCAAATTCAAATTGTTGGCACGGGATGTCCTCTCCTACGGAAGGGAAATATAGTCGACGGCACGCGGGAAATATAGTTAGTAGACACGCGAAATAATATGTTCTTGATGTGGATTGGACTCAAAAACTATCTGCACCCGGGCGAAGCCGGGCCCGACAGCTAGTGTGTAAATAAAAATCTTCTAACACAAAAAAAAAACAAAGGTTGGGGTAACAATAGAGCTGTATTCAAGGGCTCACGTTGCTATTGGCAGCCGTACTATCGATCTTTCAAGGTTTAATATATTGCCACGTGTATTCGCAAC
The DNA here is from genome assembly GCA_009982885.2 of Hyles vespertilio. Lineage (NCBI taxonomy): Eukaryota > Metazoa > Arthropoda > Insecta > Lepidoptera > Sphingidae > Hyles > Hyles vespertilio. The sequence goes on along the minus strand of CM042809.1, from coordinate 16,230,264 downwards.
TTAATTTCGTTGATAAACAAGATATGTGGACTTAGGTATATATTCTATTTGGAGTATTTAAGACTGGAGCACAACGCTCATATAACCCAGCATCTTCCTCTATCTTTCTTTCTCTTCAGCTACAGGAAGACCACGACTGAACATAGGCTTCCCCATGCTCAAATTGGCCTGTTGGAAGTGGCCTGCATCCAGCAACTATCCGCAACCTTAACCAGGTCATCCGTCTACCGCGCTTGCCTGTACGTGGCTTTCACTTAAGAACTATCATAATTCTCATTGGTTACGAATACTCCCTATCATACCTTTTATAAGCGAGTATTTTACTTTGATTTCGAAGAATTATGCTTAATGCCAGACACTAACTCCAATTTCAAGCGGGTATACTTAGATACCACCTATGTCACAGCTTACCGAACTGATTTCCATTCCAAAAAATGAATGGTATAATTTACAGTACCTAGACTGATACGTAAATTTAGAATAAGTCCAGGCAAAAGAAATACATATATTTTAATATATAACAGTGATGTCAGACGATATCAAAGCTTCTATTGATATTGTTATTGTTTAAGTTTATAATATGTTCATATAAAGTAATACTATTGTTATATCGAATCGTGGTTTTTCTTTCATTGCCTATAAATAAAAGGCATTTAATTTCAACGAATTCTGTGATATAACGTAAGAAAATTTAATTATTTGGTACAGACCAGTAACCCTCCGTTTCTCGCAGATTTCCAGAAAATTCATGGAACTTATGGTCCTTGATGCAAAATTCTCGTTGTAGTTTCGGTACATTTATGTGGGCTCACCTCACATCGCAGTTTTACTTCCGCCCGCCGCATCTGAGCGGTGTATTGTGCTAGACACTGCACCACTGAAAATTTGCCAAGAAATTGAAATACGCTACGGTTTTCTGTTCTGTGCAGTGTTTGCTGATACTCCGCCGGCGCAATCACTGTTTGATTTTTGGTTTGAAACTAATCTCTACGGTGTTTCAATTTTATTTGTGTGTGCAATTCAATAAGTCTTTTATTGAGGTTAAGTTTTAGGCATTTTTTTTCTTTTTGATTGTTTCTTCTTTAGTATAAATAAAAGGGACTATTCCCACGCTTACGAAAGAGTAGTGTAATATTATTTTATGCTAATATAATAACTTCGAAATTTACTACCACAAATCGTCTACAATCTATTGGGGTGTGGCCAAAGGAAATTCAAATTAAAAAAGAATTAACGCACTGTTTGAGATATAGTTTCATAATACAAAACAATAATAATTTTTTCGTGCAATTATCGTAATCAAATAGTGTCAACATTTCCATTGTAATAAAATGTGAAGGGAGAAAAACTATTCTTATTATTTTGACAACAATGCATTCAGCGAAGATCGTAAACTACCTCTAGATAAAAGTCTATGTAGGTAAATATGTCAATAATTACGCGAAGTTAAGATTTAAAAAAATGTTTGAGATTCTGTCAGCGTTTATAGCGCCTCTAGCAAATTTAGAAAATAACTATATTTCAAAAATAACTGACCATTCACTTGCGCTGCGAACGCGCTTGTATCAAAACAGCGCAACTCATTGAGAATTCCAATTTTTATATTATTCAGTGTAAATGGCATCCTGGGCGTATTTTTTTGTTACTCCCGTCAATAAATCATAGGTTTTTGCTGGTAAACTGCTTGTTTGTATTTGTTGTTAAACGTAGTCGGCGTGTTAAATTTATGTGTATGGACAAAGCGTTGAATAAACGTTTTATATCATGTTTGTGACCTATTTTTTGCTTTGCTTTGATATATTACCACCGGGGACAAAACGTATCCTACATTTGAATTTATTTCGAATGAGCTCCTAATTTAAACTGATAATTTTTATCCTTCAATTTTTGTTAAAAACTTTTGTAAATATGGTATTAAGATCACTTTAAGCAATACAAAAACTTATTCAATTTAGATTATATTATCAGTCGAAACAGGGATAATTAATGCAACAAATTATTCAATAATAATGTTAAATTACTTATTAGACTATGTTTTTTCAAATTTTCTAACATACTTTAATATTTCAAGTTAAGAATCAATTTTCTTAACCTTAAAGATTTAAGACCAAAGGATCCTATAGCTTTGTAGACATCGAAGTGCTCCATTTTTCCTTTACATCTAGAGCCCTAAAACTAAAATCCCATTACAAGAGCATATACCTATAGTGCATAAACAAAAGCATAACGTCAGCAACCGTGGCAGATTGATGGATCTGGCACGCAGCGTCTGGCGTGATGGATGCCTCGCGACCTGCGATTGACCTGCCAATGTCGACCGGTCTGCTGATTTAGACCCGGCCAATCACTAGGTTGAAATACAAGCGGAGCTGGAAGTCAGCAATGATTTTATTGACAAAGGGATTGTAAAGTATGTCATGGTACGTGCAATCCAAATATAGTTGCCAAAGAAATGAAATGAAATGAAATGAAATGAAATGAAATGAAATGAAATGTATTTGAAATGAAATGTATTTATTGATCACGTAGGCAATTAAGGAGCTCTTATGACAAGTCAATACACATAGAACTTAATCTCTATTTACAATATATTTCCTAAACTTAGTATTACTTATTTTAATTTCTTGCTTTTATCAATTTATTTATTCATTTTATTTATTTTTAAATAAATAAATTTTTTATTCATAATTAGTTTTATTTATTTATTTAGTTTTTATTCATATTTTATTTTAAAGTATTACTTTATAGTATTTTATTTGTCAAAGAAATACATTATTTACGTTAGTCAAATTATATTATATTATTTGTGGACCATAAATATTACAACGGTGCGTAGCGGTTTATAGTTACCACCGGATCCAACGCGGCCCTTCCTGAGAAGACCCGGCGAAACAAACTCAGTGGGCTTACACTACCACTGGAACTACGCGACGCGACCCAGTCCTGAGTATATCCAGCGACTAAGACTCAGTGGGCTTGTTTTGGGTCCAACTTAAGACAACGACCATAAGTATTTCCGATACGTCCCGTATGTTTAGGCTTACTGCCGGATCCAACGCGGCCCTGACTGAGAAGAACCGGCGAACAAACTCAGCGGGCTTTACTTTACCACTGGATACTACGCGGCGCGACCCATTTCTGAGTAGATCCAGCGAGTCAAACTCAGTGGGCTTGGTTTTGGTCAATTTACTAAAATAAGTATTTGTGACTTGTCTTACAAAGATTTGCCATATTAATTATTATTTTTAAATGTTTTTTTCGATCGGTCGTCATATAAATTAATTGATTTATTTGATTGTATATTGGTTAATTTTTGAGTTCACAATTTTAGATATTTTTAATTACTTAAATTAGGTTAGGTCGTGAATTAAGCGAATAGTTCAGGGCCCCAGGAGGTCGCAATGTGCAAGAGAACACCTAATCCCAGGCTTTTTTATCCTCAATATATTCCTTAATATTATAATAACCCCTAGTCATAAGTTTGTTTTTGATATGAGTCCTAAATAGTTTGTCCGGTAGCTGTGTTATCCAATTGGGAAGCTTATTATAAAATTTAATACAACTACCTAAGAAAGATTTTTTTGACTTTTCTAGTCTAAACGAGGGTATTGCTAGTTCATTTTTATTCCGCGTATTAATAGTGTGGGTGTCACTGACCTTATAAAACTTGTTAATATTTTTATGAACGTGCATTATATTTTGAAAGATGTATTCAGATGACACGGTTAGTATATTGCTTTCCTTAAAAACAGATCGCAAAGAATCGCGGCTCCCTAGATTATAAATAGCACGGACTGCTCTTTTTTGTAATATGAATATTGATTCGATATCAGCCGCTGATCCCCATAAAATAATGCCGTATGACATTATACTATGAAAATAAGCAAAATATACCAATCTAGCCGTTGCAACGTCAGTTAGTTGTCTTATTTTTCGGACTGCGAACGCTGCGCTGCTAAGTTTAGCTGATAATCTCTCAATTTGTGGACCCCATTGTAATTTTTTATCTAGAGTGATCCCTAAAAAAAGACGAGGGATGCTTATGAACTGCCATTGTCGTACAGTCTGCTGATTTAATCCCAACTAATTACGGGGTTGAAATAACAAGCAATGTGTAACGTAGACCTGGGGTTCATGAATGGCGAGACCCGCATGCCATTCAGCTGATGGTAAGCGATACAAACGCTCATGAACCGGAGCAAAACCAAACAACACCTTGAATTACAAATCAATGTTTGGTACTCCATTGCGTTCGCCATCCTGAGAATTAAGATGTCAAATCTCAGTATGTCCAGTAGTTGCTTTGGCTACAATTCCGAAACCCAACAGTGCATTGACACTGCTGTTTGGCGGGAGAAACAGACATTGCGGTGATATCTACCCAGGTGATCTCTCACATATGAGGGATATTATTATGTTGTTGTGAACTATTTTGACATCTATCTGATGTTGCTTTAAAAACAATGACAGTACTTTCAAACTTAAAATCGGCGGCTCAAAATTTCGGTTACAATCATTCACATAAATTGAAATGGGTCAATTAGCCTCACAATTCACAGCTCATTTACGCTCTTTTTTATATCATAATTCAAAAATAAATTATCTTAACCTATTGTATTACCTGACTCATTTATCTATCAAAATTAATAAACTCTATATCTGATTTTTAGATACAATAAATATTAAAGTTAAATTACATCACATAGGGGCAATAAAATTTATTGGCCAAATTGAATTACTGGATTTTCTTGTTGATGGCAGATAAGGCACGTTTATTCGATCGCACCCCGTATTCTTCGAGTGTTTACCGTCATTAAGATAATCATCTATCGATTTAGAAATACATATACACATATATGCGGTGTGTGCAGCCTATTATTTATATGCTTTATTTATTGTAAACTTATTTTGAAAAGAGCAACGCTAGAGTTTCTTGCCCGTTCTTCTCTGGCGAAAACAGCTTTGTGAACCGGGAGATCGTGGAAAAAAGTGACTGAATCGAAATAATGTATGACTTTTTATGGATTCAATAAATATTTTCATTTCATTTCATTTTCATGTACAAATACCTGAAAAGTATGTAGAACATGTGTGTTGGATATTTTTTTTAACATAAGAATGTTAGATGTTTGACCATAATCTCACCTATTTATTTATTTATTATGATTACTATTATAATTTTACAAAAGTTACTATGATCCTCGAATCTCCACAAAATTTCGACCTAATGAGAAGCGATAAGTGCTGTAGGTTTAGTGTCGTTTTTATAATAGTCGAAATATGCAACTTGATTTGATTTATAGGTATATTTAATTTGGGTTATATTAAAGTTATGACCCATATAAAATAAATATTTTTGTAGTTTTTCTTATAATAAAATGTACAGTGAAAAAAGATAAAAACCAAAATTCCCGTCCTTATAGATTTACCTCTAGGGGCCTCTAGATAACAAGGACCTAACTCTTCCTCTGAACTATTTCGGCGGAACTAGACTTATCGAATTACATATTGATAACATCGTCAATAAAGCCTTCCGTATGTACGGTTTTGTCATGAGGTCATCATGTGACTTTGTGCGACCTTCCACGTTTCTTTTATTATATAAAACTTTGATTAGGCCTCATTTAGAATATGCTGTCTCGATCTGGAATCCTTATTATGACAAATACAATACTAGACTTGAAATAGTCCAGAAAAAATTCTTGCGTGCTGCTAACTTTAGATGTTTTAAATCTAAAATGTCTTATGATCAGTTACTATTGCGCTTCAATATCTTAAGTCTGCAATCAAGACGTTTATTGCTGGGTGCCATGCTGCTGCATGGTTTTTGCAACAATAGGTTTGACTGTCCTGGAATTATAAATGATTTATGTTATACTGTGCCCAGAGCTGTTGTGAGACGAGGTGTGCGCGTGCCCAGGTTGTTTCATATCGACACGTGTAGAACTAATGCCGGGGTACGCGCTCCGCTCCGCAGACTTGTGGATGATTATAACAGGAATTTTATCGATGCTGATATTTTCTACTTATAAAAGTACCAATTTAGGAAGAATGTCACTCGTAAACTTGTTGTTAAATCATAACCTAATTAGTCACGTACTCGATGCAATGTACAATAGTTTGCTCACTATTTGTATATACATACAATAATTGTGTTTAAATAATCTGTGGACAATGTTGTTGGTTGAAGATTTGTATATTCAATGTATGTTATTATGTTCTACTATTATGTATTTTTCAACTGTTTTTTGTCCCAATAAATTAAAAAAAAAAAAAAAAAAAAAAGAATTTACCGATCAGTTGAAAAGTATTCAGTTTTATATTTTCTACTTTATATGATACAATTATTTACATCTATTCGGGTCAAACAATAGATTTTTTTCCTTAATTATGATGAAATGGTGGTACAATGGCTTTCTAACAAAAGAAAATATTTTTTAATTGGTTTTCAGCAAAATATTTACAATAACATGACGTTATTGTGGGCTTAGTATAATTAATATATTTTATATTGTTATACGTTTATTACAAAAGTGTTGTAATTAATTAAAACATAACACAAAACTAAATACTTTTTTGCCAAATTAAATATGTAGGCACATGTTTCTCGCGCCGGAAGGAGCAAAAACTTCCTCCTTAAGGAAGGTTATGAAAATTCTAACACAAAAAGGAAAAAAAAAATATTTACCATAATTTTCATTTTAACATTGTTGATTCAATTTACTTCAAACCAAGAATGGTAAAAGTGATGTATTTAAATTTTTAATGTTAATTTTTTAGTACATACAAATAAATTAAGAAAATTTTATTGTATTGGTGGACATCAAAGAGACTTGAGAAATAAGATAGTATAAATATGTAGGCTCATATTAAAAAAACAAAAACTGGTTTGAATAACATCCAGGAAATAGAAAAAACCGTCCCCGAGATTGGCATTAGATTAAAATAATTATCGGCATTGATTTAGTAACTGGTTTTAATCATTTCTAATTATAATGCAATGTATTATCACAGTAAAACCGATTTACTTGTTAATTAAGCTGTAAGCCAAACCAGTATATAATTAAAAAAACTATATTTACATTGCGATCCTAATCTCTTTAACTTGCTTTGGTATGCAATTATCTAAAGTTATTATTCTGCATCCATTCACTAATAAAAAATGTAATAAAGATGAAACTTTTATTACAGTTCCCTTGGTGTTGTACATTAATAAATCTTCACTTAATAATTACATAAATAGTCCTTACCCATTGACAAATATATGGACAGGGCGGAAAGCGCGTAAAGTGTTCTGACGTAAGTGACTATTGGAGCGATACAGAAATTAGTCGTCTCTCGCAATGGTTTTGAAAATTCTTGCTTGCATTTGCATTGCATTCTTTTTACCGTTTAGACGAAATGTATCGAATTGAATTAATCAAATATTTATTTTAGCGCGATTTTCACAGTCATCTTTTTGAAACTCCAAATGTACTGAAGGGCCTATCCTTACTTATTAAAATAATGTTATTAGTACTTGGGGGAGGCCTATGTTCATCAGTGGACTTCCTGTGGCTGAGATGATGAATTAGTACTTACCATAAAATAAGATACAATCTTGTAACATGACTATTAACAAAGATAGACTTTTCGTCTCATTAACACCCAGATCCGAAACAAATGCTCTTGGATGACACAATCATTTGTCTCGCGACCAGAGTCAAAACCAACCGCGCCGAAGAGATTGTCATAATATAAGTAAAAATATTTAACAAAAAAAAAAACAACGAAATAACAAAAAAAGCAATTTACAATCGCAAGCGGAAATAATTTTATGGAAATTACTTTCCGCCGTAACAACACTCAGATTACGTATCTTGATTTACATTATTGTATAAGAGATTAATTGACCATAATGCATAATTTACCTCGTAATATACTTACAAAAGAGACTTGTTATTTCATAGTTAAGTACGCTACAACAGCTTACTGCCATAATCCCATTTTCAACATAATATTTCATGGTAAAATGAAATTAATTAAAACAATGGGCGTCTGTATCATAAGATGATCCATCTTTCGATAACTTGCTCTAATAAGCAATAGAAATTAATACAAAGTAAAAAAAAATCACCTAATAGATATAATTACCCCATACTGAACACTACAATTCCCAAATTATGGAGGTGAGTACTATTATAATTCTACAGGATGTAGAATTAATGCAATCGCCAACAACAATCAATGAATATAAAAAGTTTTACGTCGCAATGGTTTTCCTAAAACTATCCACATTCCACACTTTATTTTATAGAACTCCAAAGGTAGCATTTCAGTAATTTTACGAGGGTGCAAGGTGGGCGTTTTTTCCCTAATTCTAACATTGAAGCTATGAGCCAAAGGAATGCTCGGCCACTTGACGGCACATAAACCGTTTATGGGGCGCCCCATCGGCCAATTTATTCTTTCCCCACAGCTCTTTCGTCTGACATATGCCCTCAGCTTTATTTGGGCCGAGACTATTGCATATTTCAGTCCGCCCGGGCTCAGAAATCCTACAATTTATGCGCTTGATGTCTATATGCTCCGAGACATTTTGGGTGTGAAATATTTATATTGAACTTTTGTTGGAATCTTCATATCAGCCATTTGTTTTGTTTATGGTTTGTGATGGTTGTATGGTGTTTTTATTATGATACGTGCCTTTTTTGTTCCAGGTTTTGTTGGTATATTCTTGACCATTTTTTTATTGCAATGGATGGTAGGACGAGCATGCCGTTCGCCTGATGATAAGCGATACGACCGCTCATGGACAGTATCAAAACCAAACAACATCTTGAATAACAAAGTAATACATTGGCATTTCATTGCGCTCGCCATCCTGAGACATAAGATGTTAAGTCTCAGTATGTCCTGTATTTACTCTGGCTACTATACCCTTCAAAATGAAACAGTGTACTTAAACTGCTGTTTGGCGGGAAAAATAGACATTGCGGTGGTACCCAGGCGGCACCTATATATGAGATACCTACCACCAATAAAAGTGTACATTCCACACGCCTTAACTCTTTGATAAGTATGGTTTCATATACGAATTGAGTTGCCACAAAAGAACGTCATTAATGAAGCTGAAATATATCTGCCAACGACTCCAAATTACCATAAACTTAATCCTCTTATTATGATATAAACTATCTGCAATATCCAGATATTATGTGCAATCAACGCACGCAACCAAAATATCAGCAAGATAAACAAAGTTCGCAGGACACATTTCAAAGTCAATTTAAAACCTATTTGCATATTTCGCGTTTTCCGACGAGATTGGTCCCGGGTATTAGCTTCGATATTACAATTTTCATGAAATAACGACATTAACGAGACAAATAACTAAGTTATATTATGATAAACTTAAGGTGACATTTTAGTACCACGCCCAAGTTATTTCGTCTGCGTTTATTGGAACGTAAAATTGTTTTAACGTTACATCTTTTAAAGCTTATTTTTCAGTAAAGTATGTAAATTTGATCAATTTGTTTTGAATCACTTTGTAATAGATTTTTAAACACAATAAAGTTGTATTATTTACTAAAAATGTAGATATAAATCAGTGTATCTTACATCGGAATTACGTAACTAGTACATTTTGACAATCTTGTTTAAGAGCGTTTACACCTTGCGCGCAAAGTCAACTATAGGTATTTCTTCGTTAATTTCACGCACACATAAGCGACTAAAGCTGTGTGCGTTGAGCTGCCGCGTCGGCTCGCTATACAGTCAGCTCAACTAACTTTGATCCGTGCGCTTCAAAATTCTAATATTCTATTGATATGCAACTTATGATTTATATATTGGTAATATAATATCATAAAAATATTTTATTTGCTTTATAAGTAGACAAATATTACTGTGCAAGCAATGAACAATACAAATTTAGATACTAATCATATTTTCGTTATTATTACATTGTTAAGTTGCATTCAAATCAGTAGACACTATGGACGTTTTATTAATCATTTCGTGTTCGAACACATGAATAGAGTTAGGGGCCTTACAACCCCTTACAATTACGAAATATATTTAATTTTATATTACAATACATAACATAATTTAATTACATCCCATTATATTATATGAAACATAATTTATACTCACTTCAAAATCATTGTAGGTAATAAAAAAATAATAAATATTTTACTACCCAAGTACTAAGACGTGGCAATCGCAGTCCGCGCGTGGCTATTTTTACTACGCACGGCAAAAATCGACTGCAGCCAGGCCGGAACGACGAGCGATACGTCCTCCCTCTAGAAGGCCTTGCGGCGGTCTGGTTTGATGCAGGTTGGACAGCGTGTTTTATAGTGGTTTTTAAAATATTTGTAGAAAACATGGAAACTAATTTTGTTGAAATATAAAAATGGTAATTTATTGATAAGATGTTCTTCTATTATAATATGCAATTGCTATAAAAATTACGTATGATAAGTTGGTGAAAAAAAAATATGTTCATGACGAGAGTTTCTGAATAATTTTGCATTGTTTAAATTTTTATTTTTCAGGAACTAAACACAAAAACATTATTTTTCTCAGCAAAATCCCTCCATAAGGGTCTTATTACTCTGATAATATTTTTATTTTCATCTTATATTTAGTGATTTCGGATATCTTAAGCTTCTAAATTGCCATTTAAAGCCTAAATAACGAAACTATAAGGATATTTATTTAAGGTTTAGGTTAATGTTTAGTTTTTTTATAACAGGCTTAAGTGTGCGTTAGCTTGCGTCTGCACGTCATCCAAGGTAATCACCGAAAATCAGCGTTGTGCTACGGCCTAATTACCGCAGCGCAACATAATTGCTGAGTGATCGCCTACTTGTCACAGCCACGACGTGCGACATTTTCTTTATTTCTTTTTTTTTTATATACAGGGTATATCAAGACTGCTACCGAAAACGAAGCCGGGTGGTAGTTTAAGCGACTTCAGACACAATGCAACAGAAAAAGTTGCAAAAAAAAGCGTCAATTTTTTTTTGTTATTTTTTTTCCTATGACCATATTTGGGTGGTAAATACATTTTTTCCTAAAATAATAGTGTATGCCCTTCTATTTATAAATACTCTAAGGTATAAAAGAGTCTAAATTATTATTTTAGCAAAAACTATGGATTTACCACCCAAAAAAGACGATATTTAAAAAATCATAAAAAATAATTGTCGCGTTTCTATGCGAAATTTTTAATTGCATTGTGTTTGTAGCCACTAAAACTATCACCCGGTTACGTTTTCGGTAGCAGTCTTGATATACCCGATATATAGACCTCTGTATATCTTTTATTGTACGTCGTTTTTAATGCTTGTGGCAAATAAAACTATTTTTCTTTCTTTTCTTTCTTTCTTAAACTTGTGTTCAGTAATCCTTATAGTACTCACAAATTATCCATCAATCTATAATGTTTTCCACCAAAATCCCTAGATGACAATCTTTTCTAAAATTAGTACTAATTATTTTACCTTTAAATTGTTTATTGGTGGCTATTAACTCGTTTGAAAAGTCCTGTTTTTAAGCCAAAAAGCGCGCGGAAGGTATAAACGCTCTTAAATGCCAGCTGTATAACGTGAGGCCGCGGTTCGATCCCCGCTCCGAGAGTTTCGGGTCTAGGAGTCTAGGAGCGAAAAAGAGACGGCAGATTCTCGATTCCAACTCGACTGTTTGACCTCGATACATTAACCAGTATGAATTGAGCTCGCTCGGGACCAAATTAATTTAAAGATTCATGATTCTTTTTTGGATAGTTACATTTTTTGAGTTTTTGTACACCATTTTATTGAACAAGTCATTTTTTAACTGTAATATTACGTTTCTAAAATGTGATTTTCGCCAACGTTCGACGATATGTGCGGGTCCACTACTTACACGACACTTATGACGCGACATTTGGCATCGGTTTATATCTATCCTTTTGTGAGACCAAAAAGTCTCTCGTAGTCTTAGTGTGTAACCACACACTAAGATCGAATTTTGTGATTTGTATGGTTATGTGTGTGACTGCTATGTATATTACATACGTCAGTGACTAGTCCAGCCAGTGATGCTAGTTAGTACAAATACCTTTTGGTTCTCTCAACTCTGTTCATGCCTGAATGTATCCGGATATACAAAGGTGATCTCGGAACACGAACCTCTTAATTGGTCACCACGACCAGGTCAGAAATATAGTGTTTAATTGTTGCTCTTTGGGAAATGACAGAAGTCCTACCATCAGCAATATAAGATTGGCATAATCTATCCTGTTATATGTATTTCTTACTGGGTAAATCCCGTCTGCGACCGAAAGCCATGTGGTAGATTCAGTAACTTCAGACACAATACAACAAAAAAAGTGTTCATATTCCTATAGTCGTATTTGCGTGGCAAAAATATCGAAAGTATATCCTAAAATAAAAATGTTACACCCTTTTATTTTTAAAGACGCTATGATATGCTTTAACTTATTATTTTAGGAACATCTGGGGATTTCCACCCAGATGACAATATTTAAATCTATACATATAAATAAAATTGAAGTGTCTGTTTGTAAAGTGAAAAAAAAAATTGTTGCCTGTAAAGTCGGTTTTACGGGCGAAGATTTTACGTGACAACGTCTTTTTCTCGGTAGAATATTTATTGATATGAATATAATTAAATTGCACAATAGGAACAAGGAATTGAATGAAAATAAGAATTGCACAAATTTTAACTATAGAAATATATTTTGTTTACTAAAACATTGTACATGTAATGACGAATCTAAGCACTCCATATTTTCACTACAGACACAGCTGACGATACTTTAACCACACGTGTGAACTTGTATTGTGACGCTTTCTTGTTTTTCCAACGCCAAGAACGTTCGAGAAAGACAAAGACAGAGACACAAGCATGCGCCGATTCAATGCGCCTAATTCTCTAGTGCTGCGCGCGCACCGTTACGTTACCGGGCGTTACACTTTTTCATAAGTGACTCCCAGCCGCAACCTAATTTAAGACGTTGTCACGTCAATAAGAAAAATCGTATTTTGCCTGCTCTCGATTGTCGAGCTCGTCAAGACGATTCCTCTGACTCCAAACACGGGGGTTTACTTTAAGAAATGACGGAGTTATGCCTGGACAAATATTTTAGGGGAGAGAGGGAGGAATTTGGGGATTTGGTTGGGGCCAATCTGTAGAGCTCACCGAGCCGGTTCCAAAGATACCAAACTCGGTGGGTCTACGATCTATATTGGCCGAGATAGGATTGGGGGGGGGGTGAGGTAAATTTTCGGGGTGGGGGTAAGGGAGGGGGGGGGGGGGGAGGAAGGTTTCGTGGGGAGGCTAACTTAAATTAATTTTTTGGAGGTAAAATATTTTTTTTTGGGGGGGTAATTTTTTGCGTAATTTGGGATTTCTGGCGGGGTCAATTTGTAGCCCTCACCAAGACGGTTCCGAGAATACCAAACTCGGTGGGTCTACGACCTATGTTGGCCGAGATAGGATTGGGGGGTGAGGTAAATTTTCGGGGTGGGGGTAGGGGAGGGGGGGGGGGGGGTAGGTTTCGTGGGGAGGCTAATAGGCACTATTTCGGAATAAGGGTGGGGGAAGGCAGGGGGGGGGGGCTATGGGACAATTTTGGAAAAAGTGGGTGAAACTGAAAAATAATTCTCTAGTGCTGCGCGCGCACCGTTACGTTACCGGGCGTTACACTTTTCATAAGTGACTCCCAGCCGCAACCTAATTTAAGACGTTGTCACGTCAAAAATGTCCAACTACATATCGTTATATACACGGTACCTATAACGCAAAAGACCTTAGATAATCTCTGAAATGGCTGGACCGATTTAGACGGGACTTTTATTGTCAAGTAGCTGATATAATAAGGAGTAACTTAGGCTACATTTATTATAGAAAAAAAAGATTTTACTTAAAAAAACAAAACTAATTAACTTTTTTGTTAAATTCCACGCGGACGAAGTCGCGGGCACAGCTAGTCATAAATAAAGTTTGTTTTAGTTCCATGTGCCTGTATTAACTAGAACTGCCACCGAGATTCGTTTTCGGTCGCATTCTTGATATACCCAGTACAGGACTTTATATTTAGCTTTGTAGCAGGATTTCTACTTCAAAATATAACGTAGCTTTATTAATAGTATTGTAGTACAAAGCGGAAGCCTCAGACGAGTTTGTGCATGACCAATCTTGTCGGTAGATAAGCCAAGTGTAAACTTACTCGATTATTGCAACTTCGATGCATGGACTAACAATCATAGTTTGTCTTAGAGATTTCAAAGGACGTGTACCAACCTTCCAATATTTGGACTAACTTGTCCCGAGTCAGTTTGAAGAAAACAGGTTGGTTCGATCTGGCTGGAATTTGAATTCGCATGCATGCAATTAAGGTTGGCATAAAAGCTTGAATCTATAAACTACTACGGCTGTGATTCGCGCTTCTTTTTGCAAAACAACAATTAAAATAATAAAATATGAAAATCACTGGTCACAGTGCTTCAAAGTGTTGGTCAAAGTAGATGTATTTTAAAGTTTCTATAATGGCTGTTTCTTGAAAATTATCTGGGATAGGATTATATATATGCCGTCATTGTTTCGACTATCTACCTGTACTAGTTTATCGTCTAGTTCTAGGACACGCTGTATATGAAAACTTGGCAACCCCAATCTCCAGAGAGTAAATGGAAGCACAAAAAGTAATTTATATTGAAAAAGAAATAAACACTTGTCTGTTTGAGAGCAGAATCAAGTATGATCGAGTTATGAATAAATCATGTCGGTTTATTCCCAGTAGTTCCACTCACAGTTCCACTAGAATAATTAGTGGAACTACTGGGACTTTTCATTCCCAGTAGTTCCACTAATTATTCTAGTGGAACTACTGGGAATGAAAAGTCCCAGTAGTTCCACTGGAATAATTATAGTGAATTTACACTGTTTCCTTACTTATTATTATTTCTTGATTATTTTTAGCGACACATACGCTGACGTCGGCTTCGCTTAAGGGGTAGGTTACTAAGTAGGCTAGTTCTACACAAAGTACTCCTAAATTTTTTGTTGGCCCCGAATTTGTGGTAGAGGTGTACCTATCGCCATATCGGGGACAATTTAAACTCACAGGCAATGCATACCAGAATTTTCCAATCGAAAACTCGCAAATTATTGCGTTTCTTCGACTTCATAAGCCAGTTCCTTTTGGCCTATATACGTTGTACCTATACTTATGAAGTGTCGCGTCTATACTTTCTCTTTGTTCTCGCTCTCCTCAGCCACGGGAAGCCCATTGCTGGACACAAGTTTATTCTAATAAATAAATAACACCCAACAGTCACATACATAGTCCTGGCCCCACACTAATATCGAGTCTTGTGTCGTGGGTATCGGGAACTACGAGAGACTTTTCGGTCTCACAAACACCCAGACCCGGAAAAAATATTTGTGGGCTGCACAAATATTTCTCTCGGTGCGGGGATCGAACCCGCGGCGTCTAACCAACTGCGCCACGGAGGCTGTCAAATTATTATTCTAAGGATTTTTAATTACTTTTTATTATGCACAAAGCAACTTTCCGCAACCTAATCGAGATCATAATATTTTCCAGTTATTATTGACACGTTACCATTATCTAGGTTGAGACTTTTAACCAACTTCGAAAAGATACACTTTCTTCCTACCATCTGGTACACAAGGGTGTTTTCGCCACAGAAGAATGGGTGAGAAACTCTAGCGTTGATATTTTCAAAATAAGTTTACAATACAGTGATATCACCGCAAGCTTTTATGGAGAAGAAAAACACAAAAAACGAGAAATATACATTTTGAATAATATTAAAAACGTAAATTTATATAATTATGATTATTGGCTCGGAAAAGTATGACGGGTTTTTTATTATGGCATAAAATATTTTAATGAAAATAGCACAAACTGCCAAAAACATACAAGAAAGAAGTTAGGTCACATTACACCATCCCGGCGCGAACCAAACGGTTCTCGAATTCGTTTTTGTGCCGTACCGTCAGGCTGTGGAATCGTTTGCCGTCTCACGTGTTCCCTCCTTCCTACAATCCTGGGTCCTTCCGGCGTGGTGTGAAGAGGCACCTTAGCAGGCCGGCATAATTGTTTCCATTGGCATGGGACTGCCGTCTGATGCCAATGGATACTCTGCCTGGGCGGCATTGGCACTTACCATCAGGTGCAATGCGGCAACTATGCCAGGCCATTATAAAAAAAAAAAGGTTTTTTTTAATTTCAACTTTTTCGTACTGGTGGTAGGTCTCTCATATGTGAGAGATCATCTGGGTAGGTACTACCACAATGTCTATTTCTCCCGTGAAACAGCAGTGTAAATGCACTGTTGTGTTTCGGATTGAAGGACATGGTAGCCAGAGTAACTACTGGACACATTGAGACTTAACATCTTATGTCTCAGGATGGCGAGCGCAGCGGAATTTCGCTCTGTTTATGAGCGGTCGTATCGCTTACCATCAGGCGAAAGGCTTGCTCGTCTCGCCATTCATTGAAATAAAAAAACAAAAAAAAGTTACGTCTATTTAAGATCCTCCGCTCTTTCCGAATTTGGTTAAATGTCTCTACCTAGATAATGGTAACGTGCCAATAATAACTGGAAAATATTATGATCTAGATTAAATGCTTATGCTTTTATTATGCTTCATGCATAATAAAAAGTAATTAAAAATCCTTAGAATAAACCTGTGTCCAGCAATGGGCTTCCCGTGGCTAAGGAGAGCGAGAACAACAAGAAAGTATAGACGCGACACTTCATAGGTATAGTTGCAACTTGCAACGTATATAGGGCAAAAGGAACTGGCTTATCAAGTCGAAGAAACGCAATAATGTGCGAGTATTCGATTGGAGAATTCTGGTACGCATTGCCTGTGAGTGTAATTTATCCCCAATATGGCGATAGGTACACCTCTATCACTATATAAATTCGGGGCCAAAATAAAAGTTAGGGGTACTTTGTGTAGAACTAGTATCACTTCTACCTACCTCTTAAGCGAAGCCGACGTCCGCGTATGTGTCGCCAAAATAATCAATAAATAATAATAAGTAAGGAAACAGTGTAAATTCACTATAATTATTTCAGTGGAACTACTGGGACTTTTCATTCCCAGTAGTTCCACTAGAATAATTAGTGGAACTACTGGGAATGAAAAGTCCCAGTAGTTCCACTAATTATTCTAGTGGAACTGTGAGTGGAACTACTGGGAATAAACCATCATGTCGGCCTCCCGAGGTCTATTATTGTTGCGAATTTCAATTTTTTACCGGGGAATATAGTACTGATGTGCATTGCATCAAGTCTTGAAGTAAAAAACGGATTTAATGCAGGCAGAATATATTTACATAAGAATGTAGAAAAGTTACTATTTTGTTATTGTAGTAGAAGTGATATGTGGAAATAATATTCTTGTAGTATATGGGTTATTGCCATTTTTTAAATCTATATTATCTACATAACGTGTCTTTTTTATAAGTAGTTAGAAGCTTAATGCTGAGACTCCAGTCATTCATATCAACGCATATTATTCTAAAGTTGAAATTAATCGGATTCTATTTTTAATCATTTCATACTAAATGTTACCTATTAAAAAATAAAGCATGTAATTGTATTATTTTCCTACATACTCATGTCAAAAATTATACGCAGTCGAATAAGGCTAAAATTGACGAAATATTCCCCATCCATAATCGGAATCTGCTCATAAATCCTTTTTAAAATATTCCGTTAATTACCTTCAATTTACATAAACATTTTAGCTATCCACCAATTCGAAACTTTCATTAGTAAAACTAACTAGATCTGCCTTATACAGAAGTATTTTAAGTGTTTATACTATGCATTAAATATGTTGGCTGCACCTCAAACCAGGCACAAATTATGGTCTCAGGAGAAATACTTACAAGTCGATGTCAGGAATCTATGGAAAGCGACTAGACGGAAGGAAAGTGGTGGAAATGAGTTACCGCAAGGAAGTGGTAGAAATAGCTTCTCGCGTACCGGAATATAGTGAATGTGAATTGATAACATGTTGTTTCTGATGGTGAAGTTCTGGTTTTTTTAAGATTTGCGATCTGTTTTATATTGTTGCTAAGTTGGTGGATATATATTCTAATCATGTTCGAGCGTGAAATATAGGTCTTATTTTTCTTTAAAATAATATTTTTTTGGGTATTTACATAGAAATAATAATATACATAATTCACAAGTGACAGAATTTTTTATTTATTTATTTATTTATTTATTCATTCTTTACTGCACACAAAAAATGACAAAGTATACAATATTTTACATATAAAATTAAAGAGTACAGTTGGCGGTCTTATCGCCCTAGGCGACTTTTTTTTTGGACTTATGGACTCATAAATAAGTCCAAAACCAATAATACGAGTAAAAAGTTACCGAAAACCATGAATAATTCCATACAATTTTTTGGCCTTACAGAAAACTAACATCAAAGTGAGCAATTTAGATGACATCAGAAAAGCTATGAATCTAAATCAAGTGTAAGCTCATCAAAGTTTGGCGATGCTGGCCTTAGGCACTTCCAAACTAATTTTCATATTACGAAAGCTTGGCCGCGTCGAGTGTCGGATTAAACACAACTTTAATGTGTTTTTTGTGTCTGTTTCCATTCCGCAGAAATTGGATTTTATGCGTGTAATGAGGAGTTGTTCCATCTCGACAGCGTTCGTGGAGTGATGCGAGCACTCCAATGGAAGGGAAATGAATGCCTGAACATGTACAAACATATGTGTGCGAGCGAATTTTTTTGTTCAACGTTTGTGGTCACTGCTGGGATTAATTAATTAATGTATTTATTTATTAAAATTAGTACGATTAACACCAAATAATTTATAAATATTCATTATGTGCTTTAGTTATTGTAGGGTATATATTTGACATTTCTTGATGAAAAAAATCGTTCAATATGCGTCGGGATAGGTATATGTATATTTTTCAGTTTCATAGCGCAGATGCTGTACTGTACCGTTGGAAATTTTTGCTTTCCCGAGTTTTGTTGTACCTTTTTAATTGGTAAACATTTTCCGCCATGCATGCGGGATATCAAAGGCAACGTGCTCACTACTGGACCGTGTATTATCGCTGTCAATAATCACGTAAATTCTGTTTTTATTTTATTGGTTGCAGTAAAAGTAACTATCAAGCTTTAGCATTTACTGGTGGTAGGTTTCTTATATGTGAGAGGCCGCCTGGGTGGATACCACCGCAATGTCTATTTCTCCCGCTAAACAGCAGTTTAAATGCACTTTTGTGTTTCGGTTGAAGGACATTGTAGCCAGAGTAACTACTGGACATATCGAGAGTTTACATCTTATGTCTCAGGATGGCGAGTGAAGTGGAATGCCAAGCTCGTTTCGCCATTCATTGCAATAAAAAAAAAACATCATTTGTACCTAAAAAGTCTACTTTGACTCAACAAATTAAGGGACAAAATGGCAATTAAATTATTAAGTTTAAGTTTCAAAATAATATATTAGCGTATGAAAGTTAGTTACGTAACTCATCACAGCGGTGGCGTATAAATTAACTTTATAATAATTATGTTTTTAATTGGATGTACTCAATCATAAATTAATTTTAACGTATTTTATATTCATATATTTAAGTCAAATTAATAGAAATTTTGTCATTCAAAACGTATGACCTAATTAGTAGTGCAAGATAGGATTTGCACCGATGTTATTAAAAGTAAAAGTAGAGGCAACCACAATTTGTTATAATCAACAAGGGCTATTATTCTTGAGAAGGTATGGAGTGTTGGGTACGAAGAAGTTTTTAACAAGATTGCTCCCGAAGGTCCAGTAGAGTTGAATGAATCAATTTACAACAAATTAGTGAAATTAAATTGTTTTTGTTTCACATAATTGCGGCCGTTGTTTGGGGTACTCGGGTTTTTGCGTATTTTGTGATGTCGTTTGTTTTTGAAGTTTTTAGTCAACTTTTATCTTTAAATTACCGTTGAAGGAGGATTATTTTCAACTCGAAGAATTGCATGTTATGTTTATAATAACCAAATATGATATAAAATGTTTAGAAAAAGAATCCGATCTTACTTAAGAAAGAAGACGAATCATTTTTCTCCTTTTGATAGTCTATTTGAATTGTATTGCTGCTATCTGATGCAATGTTGATAAGTTATATACAATTTATTTTCATGAGCATAAAACGTTTCATGGTAAAATATAATATAATATTACAGCCATTTAAGAAATTTAAAAAGTCCCCGCAGTTCTGACAAGAAAACTTTAGTTGGAATAGTTCGAAGTGTATTCAACTTGTTTGTCTCAGTATTACAAATGTTTTGTTATAAATCTTACTTAAATTCTTTGCAGAAGAATAATGCAATGAATAACTCAGTTTTTCTGTTTAAATATTTGTGTAATTTTTTGTTTACATTTTACATCAAAGTTAAATTCGCAATTTGAATTATAAGTGCCACTTTATTGTAAAAAAGAATATTACAAAATTATTGAAGTTTGCAGTATTTAATTTAAAGAAACTTTGTAAATGATATAACCATTAATTTAAAACTATTCTAATAATCTACGGGATAGGCACATACCTTAAATAAATGACGTCAGACAAAATGTTAGAAAAAAAAATTGGTATATTTATTGAAGTAAATATGTCACGGGCTCTATGTATATTATGTACATAATTTTGTAAATAATTGATAGCATGCGCAAGCCAAGACAAGCGTAAAGAGTTATGGCTGACCGTTCCATACAGACGGTACGATAACGAGACCGCAGGCTGGCATATCTATGAGAAGCTTATGGCTACGGATATTGCCCATAAAGTGTATTTATGTGGATAAATCAATTGGCTGTAATTATTCAATCGATTGTCTGGGAAATAGATACAGTGAATACTGCGACCGAAACGACGCCAGGTGTTAGAATAAAACGCGTCGAATTTTTCGTTTATTTTTTTCCTATCGTATACATAGATTTCCCTAAAATATTTATTAAAGTCGATATGGTATGCACGGGTTTAATTTATTATTTTACTAAAAACTATGGATTTAACACACAAACACGATGAAATTTAATTGAAAAAAAAAACGCGATTTTGTGTTTTTATTGTAAATGCCACTCGGCTTGGTTTTCGGTCGGAGTCTTGATATATCCTGTATATTCAACATTTGCATGGTTGTTTGTCTATAGATTTTTTTGTTTGGTGTCTCATGGTACGAGTGCCAGCACGTATAAACTTTCATTATCAGGTTTTGGGTTCAAATATCAGACCGAATAGTTCATTTTGTCTGAATTTTATCCTAGAAAAAATAAATGGTCTTGGAGTGATAATTCGCTATGTAGGAGATAAGTTCGCTCACATTACATCGATCATTGTACTTTCATATCAAAAGACACAATGAATATAAATGAAACTGTGGACTGAAACGTCCTTTGTAGTATTTGTTGCGAGTTTTTTGCAATATCTCTGTATAGAAAAGCTAAAAACATCAATACTGTTATATTAGAAATCCTAGTCTTTATATAAAAGAGATAGTAATACAACGAAAGCAATAAAATGTTGTATATTTCCATTTTGCTTATTAAGTTTTATATCTGGACCAAGTTTTATGAAACTGAAGGAATATTTTGTTTCAATAACCGTGTATTTTACTGGTTGAAACTGGATCACAAATATAATTCGGCTAAAGTCACATTTCGAAAATTAAATGGACAATTCAGCAATGCATTCAGCTTTTAACAATCTTTCTACTGAAGACTATGTAATAACTGTATTGTAACTAAGTATAATGCCACCGATATCACCGCCATTAGTACATTTTTGAATTAGTCATATTTTTAAGTGCTTTTTCCTCTTTGTGTGCAGTTAAGATTAAATAATTATCTTCAATATATTATTATTTATATAAGTAAAATTATCTATTTTACTTATATTTAACGAGTTGTCCTGAAATGAAATATCTTAGCGATAAACCTATTCATGATAAATATGTATTTATTTGTTATAATTTTGGAAACAAGCAGAAAATATCACACGTGAATAACAAAAAAATATGTTACAGAATCCAGTGAAGTGTTCAGTAATAGGAACAAAAATAGAAACTGTAAAGCAATGCATTAGCTATTTAAATTGTCCTCAAAGTTCGGTTAGGATGTATTGGACAGATGAAGAATGTACATACCGGGTATCTCATGACTGCTACCGAAAGGAAGCCGGGTGGTAGTTTTAGTGGCTACAAACACAATGCAACTAAAAAAATTTGCTGAGAAACGCGACAATTATTTTTAATGATTTTTTAAATATCATCATTTTTGGGTTGTAAATCCATAGTTTTTGCTATAATAACAATTTAAACTTTTTTATCCCTTAGAGTATTTATAAATAAAAGGGTACCCACTATTATTATATTATACGACCAAAGAAAAAAAATTATAAAAAATTCACTTTTTTTGCAACATTTTCTATTGCATTGTGTCTGAAGTCGCTTAAACTACCACCCGGCTTCGTTTTCGGTAGCAGTCTTGATATACCCTGTATATCTATAGTGCATTCTTGTACCGTTGTTGTTAAGTGCAAGGTCATTGAAATTGCAGCCGTTGTGTGAAAAAATACTCGTTTGAACTAGGTTGAAACGCAAACCGGTGTAGCCTAGATCTACATTCAGGGTCGATGGCCTAGGTTATACCGGGTATCTCAAGACTGCTACCGAAAACGAAGCCGGGTGGTAGTTTTAGCGGCTACAAACACAATGCAATTAAAAATTTTGCCTAGAAACGCGACAATTTTTTTTATGATTTTTTAAATATCGTCATTTTTGGGTGGTAAATCCATAGTTTTTGCTAAAATAATAATTTAAACTCTTTTATACCTTAGAGTATTTATAAATAAAAGGGTATATACTATTATTTTAGGAAAAAATGTATTTACCACCCAAATATGGCCATAGGAAAAAAATAACAAAAAAAAAAATTCTCGCTTTTTTTTGCAACTTTTTCTGTTGCATTGTGTCTGAAGTCGCTTAAACTTACCACCCGGCTTCGTTTTCGGTAGCAGTCTTGATATACCCTGTATAAATACCTGTTTATTTGTTTGAATAATTTAAATTATTTGGGAATCCAGTTGGGGTTTTTGACCTGTGATACTTAAATGACTATGAAGTAATATCTAAAAAAAAATGATATGTATTTTCGCCTTGTTCTTTAAAACATCCTTATTACATTTTGTTGTTTTCGCCAATCGAATATTTAAGTTGTGTTTTGAATACAGAGTTTCAATTCAATAGAACGTCATCAGGCAAGTGGATACATTTACAAGTATTTTTCAAAGGCTGAAGAGAGGGATTAAATAATGGTTTCTACACAGAAGGATCACTGTGATGTGTGTGTGTCTGTGTAGATCGGATCGTAAAACAAGCGGCCGCAGCAAAACTTGATTACAATTGATTTAATATATAGATAGAATCACATAATAATATGCTTATGTATATGTCTCTGTAATACAAATAATTGTAAAATTAATAATTTATGAAGTATGCTTAGATATAAAATTATGTTTATGATTAAATTATGGTCAACTGTTGATGTGGTGTTTATTAAGAGCGTGTATTGTAAAATATTAATTAGTTAAGTGTTAACTGTAACCACTGTATTACTAAGATTACTAAGACAATAAATAGTACCCAATATAACATAAGTATAATTAGTACGTAATTATTAATTGCAGGGCTCAGTCCTTTGTAATAAACATGATATTTCAATTTAAACTGCGTACATATTACCTAAATGATAACCAAAAGATTCCTTAGCTACACATATAAGAAAAATAAATACTTACAAAATTAAATTCTACTAAAACATTAATCCGTGATACTGTGCGCCACTTACGCGACCACAGCTGATAGCCTTCGAGAACAATTTTAGGTATAGGATGAAGCCATAAGTGGTTCAATCTAGATTTTTCCCACCATGCAAGCCACAATCTATTATCTACAAGCGGCCATAATATTTGAGCGTTGCGACGCTATCATAATAAAAATTTTACTACCCATATCCTGAGCAGTGTAACTTTACAACCTTTTTTATATTGCAAGAATGGCGGGACGAGCTGTTCACCTGATGGTAAGCGATACGGCCACTCATGGACCAAATATCGCCATGAATTACATTTGGCATTTCTTACTTTTTAAATATTAATAACATTTTATTCCAAGTATGATTAATGTACTTTTTAAAATAATATGGTTTTATATGGCTCCATAATTATATTGCTCGGGTTTTATATTTCAATTTGTAAATACGCTGGGGTTTGAGATATGTTTTTCTATTTTCTTCACTCCCCTTTTTTCAATCACATTAATAAAGTTTTAATAAATGTTGTTTACCTAACACACGCGTTGGGTAAGGTACAGTTTCTAAACGATATTAAGATTATATTATAACAAACACAATCAATCGTCACTCAATAATTCCAAAATTCAATAGTTTATATCAACACAACACACCATTTTCCATACAACCGTTTTTACGTCCGATTTACGAAGTTCAAAATTTTTTACTAAACAAATGCTAATCGCGACTCGGACTTAGTAAAAAACTAAACAAGCTAATCGCGAATCGGACTTCGAAAAAGATAATGACAATCTAATTTGCAATTATTCTTAAAGCTAGTAGTTGTTAATAGAGAATGCGGTAGAAGAACAAATGTTCGCGCGTCATTAGTGTTGCAACTTGCAAGTAGCAACCACTTTACTCACTAATTACAAAGAACCAGAACTATTGCGGTGACCAAGCGTTAGTTGCTATAATTGGGACCGTGTCACAATGATCATACATGATGTGTGTTCTGCCAAAGATGATGACGATATCATTGTCGTATTCTTGTCGTGTCCTTATCCACAGGAATTCCATTGCTGAACATAGGCTTCCCCCGGGATCTCCACATCGACCTGTTGGAAGCGCCTTACACCCAGCGACTGCTTGTAACCTTAACCAGGTCACCCGGCTACCACTGTCGTATAATGTTTCTATAAAGTCCTAGGTTTTTGCCGGTAAATCCTACAATATATCTACTATTGTGGATAAAAATACGCAATGCTTGAGGACTGTCATTTAGCTTGTACTTCTTGTCCGCAAAAATTGAACGAAGTAAGTAGAAAAACAAGAAAGAATGGTTAGTTGCATTTTTTATTCATATAATTTCTCATTTTATTTGTTTCCTTTTTGTATGTACAATAAAGTGTTTATAAATAAAGGAACGATCATCAAAGGTAGTTTCATACTTTTGGTACAAAGCTAGGATTTACCATATTTGGCACTAAAAGTAATGTATCTAAAGTCGAAGTAAGTAGGTACTTACTGCAGCTTAATACGGGCAAGCAAAAATTACCGGATCGGTTGGCAAAGTTCTGACGTCACGGGCGACCTACAGTATTTTCGTCCCGTTACGTCAACGTGAGTTAACTACCAAAATAGTCACTAACGCCCGAATACTGGAACGCCATTCAAATAATAAGTTGCTTTTAACAACGCACGGCCCACTTAGCCAGTACATTTAATCGGGATTAACGTAGTTAAGCGCAACTTATTTTAAAGTTGCGTTCCAGTATTCGGGCGTTAATCAATAAAATTATGCAATTACATTCCATTTACACCTGTATCTGTATCAGTCTATATGTTATGGGCCAAGTGATTAATGCGAGCAGTATTCATAATGCCCGGGCAGTATGCATATTGCCAAGCCATATCGGGCCAAGTGATGAATTACAATCTAAACTCACCTATTTATCACATTGCCCGGGCATTATGAATATGGCTACATGATGATCGGGCAGTGTGATTAATAGGTGATTTTTTACGTAGTGCGCTGCCGCATTGTCGCATCTGCGATAGACACATAAATTAGAAAGGTTGAATTTATCTGCTTATGTTTAGTTGTTTTTTAACGTCCGAAACATTGCCTTCAGAAGAAAATTAGTGTACCCACTTTATGGATCAGTTAGGTCGAATGTGCCCCAAAACCGACTCGGAACACCCCGACTTCACGTAGTCTTTTGGCTACCGACCCTAGAGTGTATATAAAAAGCCGGAGGCGCGGAGGGAGAGCAGGCCCCGCCTGGCATCTTTTGTTACGCAAGAGCGAAGGGGCTGATCTTCCCGTAGCACCGGAGACGATGCAGAAGCTAATTATTCATACTGCCCGGGCATTACGAATAATGCCAAATTAATCACTTGGCCCATAACATATATACATCCCACTGCACAATAATTCAATTTAAATTTTTTTGTTTGTATTTTTTTTTTACAATCACCTACATAGTCCTGACCCCACACTTAGATCGAGTCTTGTCTCGTGGGTATCAGGAACTACGAGAGACTTTTCGGTCTCACAAACAACCAGACCCGGAAGAAATATTTGTGGGCCGCACAAATATTTCTCTCGGTGCGGGGATCGAACCCGCGGCCTCTCGTTTCACAGGCGGCGTCTAACCAACTGCGCCGCGGAGGCTGTCAATTGGACGCATTGTCCTATTAGGACCTGAATTACAATGAATTGGCTTGCTATTTCACCTTTTATACTGCTACCGACTCAGTAGCCAACCGTTTCTTAATTTGACTATCACACGTCAAATCATAGCCAATATTTTAATTATAAATAAAATGTATAAATTCAATACATATTGGGATACGTTATAAAGTATGGCTACCAATATCAGATAACAAAATTTGTATAAACAATAACGGCATATCCAGTACACGAATTTAAGACAATGAATTAGAAGCTGTGCGGATTTTCGGTATTGGGAATCGCATTTGTATAATCTAAACGCTCGGAGCTTGTTAAATTGCTATCGGTAACGATCTGATACTACCGCTTTATTTAATTCTTTAATGAAGATCTTTTCTTTGTTTTGGATGGTTTAATTTTTCTTTATTTTGGTGGATTTTTAGTAATAAGTATGATAGATTGGTTTATTTTATCTCATATTTTCATTAGAGAATGAAAAAAATCCAATGGGAAACTGGCTTATAAATTCAATATATTACTTTTATGACTTTTTTCAGTAGATTTTTAATATGTAATGAACATTAAACAATAAACATGGATATGAATACTAAGTAAAGGATAATCTTCTGATGGCACTCCATAATCAGATCGTCATTTTATGGGAAGAAAATAACATTAAAACTTACTAAAATATTCTATGTACGTTTATATGATATTTTCGGTAATTATGTACATACTATATATTAAGACCTTTGTTCATATGTATATTTCGCCATAATTGTTATTTTTAGTTATTACGAAAAAATACATGAAATCTTCCTATGCACGTGAAACATTGTCACCCTAATAAAAAATTGTCGCTCACACTTGCCGATTATGAAATAATCAGTTAAAACGAAGATTATCCGGACCGCTCATTACACAAACAGACTTTGGTTAATCGAGTGTTTTTAAACGTTTCATACAAATTGAACTGCCCGCATAACAATACGGTCCGCGTAATATTTTCGTAATTATTTGTTACGAGTTCAGTACGTGTGTTTGTGTTTATGTATGATTGTCAATATTTTATTTTAATTAAGTTAATTGAGTTATTGTTTATATTAAAGTGTAAATTGTTTCCGATGTTGGTGAGTTGATTGTTGTATTAATTTTAAATTTGAGATTACGCGATTGGATGCAATTCATTGAAGTTATTGTAAGGGTTTCGGGAATGTATTGAAATTGAATGTAAACTAAATTATTTTTATTATATATTTAAAATTTGAATGTGGGAATGCATAGTAATTATGAAATCTATTTAACTCGAAAGTCTTGTGGGAAATACGAATAAATTTATTTGTTTTTATTTTTTGGAACTGGAAAATATAACTAAATCCATTTTGTAATTGGGTTAAGATCGTTAATGGCACATCCGATCTCTTCTAATACAAGAATCTAAATATTTTTTTATCAGGTAGTGTTTTACTACATTTTAAATCCGTAAATGATATTACTTATAGGACAAACACATGTACGAGTATACATAAGCTCACGCCTTTTTCTCAGGAGGGTTAGGCGGAGGTGGAACCATGACACCCACGTTTCGCCATGTATTTTCCGTCCCATGATGTAATAGGTGGCGAGCCTATCGCCATAATTTGGGCACAAATTCCTGACTCCAGGATGGTAGTTAATAGAAAATCCACTATCACTTTGCCCGACCCGGGATTCGAACACGGGACCTCAGTTTTGTAATCATATCATAGCAAAATGCGCCACCAAGGCAGTCCTATAAGAATCGTGTAAAAGCTCTTTTAATTGCACGAACTGGCTGCGTATAGTTTTGTCTTTTGTCCACTTTTCTTTTTTCTTTTTGCCGACTCTATGTTTTTTATGTTTGGTACCTCATTGTAGTCCATTTAATTTTTAGATATTTTTAAAATTGTCTTGTCTATTTTAAAGCGGTGTTTCATATGATGTATATGAACACCATTTTTAGTCTTCCCAACAATTTTATCTATTCGGGTGGTACTGAATAAAATCACTTACTTACTAGCAATTTATAAGCAATTTTCAATTTTTAATATTTGAATATCTACCGCGCTTACCACTTCTCCACAAAATAATAAAACAAACATCTACGAGTAAGTGGTGAACATAAAAAAAAGATTCCGACGAATTGAGAATTGAGAATTTGTTGAACTTGGTTAAAAAGTGATGGGACACAAAATATCCTCTATGAGATGAACTATCGCATAAGTGATGTGATGTCGATATTTGGATGTACCTAAATGTAATAACCCTGATTTATGCAGTTCATTTGCCAGGCTTATCAAACTAAGTAAGTGAAGATTAGTATGCCAACTCTTCTAGGTGGATATACTTAACGCTTCCTAAGTGTAGGTACATTAATGCCGTCAAAATATTAGTGTAATGTTGCAATTTGGCGCGTGTCCAGTAGATTTGGCTCTGTTTCGTTGTCCTGTCGCTTGTTGTTTATGGCGCCGGTGCCACTGGCAATGTTGCGATCACACATACACAAGATTTGTTGCGGTGCCGCTGATATATATGCTTGTGGTTTATGAAAATTCTTTAAAATAAGTTATTACTGCAACTATACAAACACGAAGGACACTAAATATAAATTTAGGTTTTGGCTATTCGCACAAAAAGGTTTCTTTTAAGAGATTAAAAAAAAAGAATTACAATTTAAATATATTTATTGTTTAAGGAAAGATGAATAAACTTATCACAAAAAAAAAATCATTTTCGTTCTTAGGAACTTTTAATCCTCTTTATCTTTTTATATTAACTAATTATAAAGCTCCAAAATTCTATGCAAGAACGTGCAAAAGATACATATCACAAAGATATACTGACGAAGTATGCAAGTAAAAAAAATAGGCATGCTAAAGTTAACTTCAGTTTTATCAACTAAAATTCGAAGTTAGCAAAACCTGTTCGATGAGTAGTTTTTGAAAAGACGAGACAGCCGATGATGGGCCGAAGCGAAGTTGAATTTAACAAACTAAGCCAGTTTCGGACGCGATCGGACAAACTTTCCACATAAATCGGGCTTCGTAAATAATTTACCCATTCGGAATTCGCACACCACACGTTTTCCAACTCGCTGACACTGTGGCTATTTTCAACTATGCTAGCAAAAGTCTGATGTACAAAAACTATGCTGTGTGCGCTGTGTTTTTGTGTCTGCAGCTCGGAATGCTGTCAATGAACGGATAGATAGGGTGAAATGTGAGATTTTTACGATCTCCGTAATTTATCACTGGGAGAAATCTTCCGTATATTTTATTGGATTGTCTTTTAAAGTTATGGATTGGGATTTGGAATGGGAATTCATTTGATTCTAATATTATGGGTATTATATGTTTCTTTCTTGAGATAGGTATCTGTATCAGCTCTTATACGTCCCACTGCAGGGTACGGGCCTCCTCTACAATCGAAAGTGCGATTGAGAGTGTTTAGGCCATATAGCCCACCACTCCTGGCCTAGTGCGGTTTGGCGGACTTTACATACCATAGAAAGTCTTGCACATCGCTATGGTATGCAGATTTCCTCACGATGTTTTCCTTCACAGTTATAGAGTTGAGTTAAGTATTTTGACAAAACATCATTGCTATAAAGCATCTTTGAAAACTCTATGTTCAAAAAATAAAATGATTAAAATTGATAGATAATATGTTTAACGCAACTTACTCATAGTACCTCAGCACAAGCTGTGTTCACATTGAGTAGGATATAATCTTATGTTTGTCACACGAATATTGTATGCTACTTTAAATTATAAGAAGTTTGTATCCAGTTTTCGAAACATGTGTAAAAAAAAGTTTAATTTAAATATATTTAAAGCTATCTATATAAAAAGAATCCTTGGTAATCAAATCGAAACGTTGATCTATCGTATCGTTGAGAACTAAACGTAAAATATTTATTTCAGGGTAACGAATCAGCAAAATTTAAATTCAGAGCTGTCAGCGAAATAATTTTCTATACTTAATCATAAACTTTGTTTTTACTAATAAATAATAACTCTTCAAGAAATATACTTTTTATTTCATTCCACAACTTTTATAAAGTGTTGCAATAATTTTGCGTTATCACATTATTTATGTGAGCAATAAAAACTCTATTGTGCGAAGTTTTGCTGAAGCCTCTTTGTCAAAGTGCCTGTTGTGATTTATAGTAATTCTAAACAAGGATTTAGGCAAATAAGATTTGTTCAAATGGGATGACATCAATCAAACTATAAAAATAAATAGTTAAGTTAACGAGACGGTTGATCGTAAATATCTA
Organism: Hyles vespertilio; assembly: GCA_009982885.2. Taxonomy (NCBI): domain Eukaryota; kingdom Metazoa; phylum Arthropoda; class Insecta; order Lepidoptera; family Sphingidae; genus Hyles; species Hyles vespertilio. The sequence continues at coordinate 16,199,436 of CM042809.1, read as the reverse complement.
GTTGAACACCAACTTGACATGTATGTCTGGGTACAAACTTACAAGGAACAATGATGGTTTTTTACAAGGTGGTAATAATAAACCACTACGCACCGTTTTAATAATACTCATGGTCCACTAATAAATTTAATTTAATTTGACTAACGTAAATTATGTATTTCTTTAAAAAAGAAATTATCATAAAGTAGTAACTAACAATTTAAATAAACACTAAATAAATAAATTAAATTAATTATGAGTAAAAATATAATTAATTATACTTAAATAAATAAAATTAATAAATATAAATATATAATTAATATAAGTAATACTTCTTCTTCTTCTACATATTAATATGACTAATACTAATGTGTATTGACTTGTTATAAGAGGTCTATAATAGGCGTGACGACAGTATCAAAATATCAAATATTTTATGATGTTAGGGGGAAAAACATATAAGAAGGGTTTAAAACGATGTTTTAGTTTTAATCCAGAATTGGAGAAAATAAATGTGTATCTATATTATAAAACATGATTTTAAAATAATTAGTCATGCCTATTGCCTATATGACCAATAAATACATAACCACGTGACCACGAAAGCTGTAAAGTAATCGAAACGTCGGGAAGTCAAAAATGTAAACAATTAAACTAAATTCGCGATAAAATCCGTAAATAATAGTTTTATTTCAATCAATAAATATATTTTATTTAATTTCAATGCATTTATACTAACGTGTGGATCTTTGATGGCCGGTTTCTATAATCTAGCTATCTTTCACAAGAGATTTCATTAAATATTTCAATGCAATTTATATTTCAGTTAACAGTCTTGATATATACTGTATGAATTTTCAGTTCCTAAAGGAATATAGAAGTTGAAAACTTGTTCGAGGATTTTCTAATTACGGCTAGTTTAATTTAAGAGCAGCTGCAATTACAGTTCCTAAGTGATGCTTTCGCAAACTGACACGAATTTCCAGTAAGTTTTTTTGGTGCTTTTTCATAACCCGAAATAAAAATGCTAAAGGATTAAATTTTATAATCAGTTTAAAAAACATGCTCATAGCGTGAAAAGGCTGGGAGTTAAAGTAATATTAAAAATAGCATTTAGTTTGGTAATTTCTGTCGGCTATATTAAGTACTGAGCAGATGCAAAAGAGGGTTATCTCTTTATGACTGATCATGCTGCACAATTATTTAGCATGTCTTACGACTGACTGCCTATCTAGTATGAAGTTTTTCTGAAGTATCTATGCCTTTTCTATCTTACTATCTAATGCGATTGTTACACTTCCATAGTCTCGAATCTCTTATAATAAATCTCTGAATGTGGTTTTTTCCCAATTTGTTTTCGCTGCTGAACTAACCATGAAACAAAACGTAATTCGGTATGTCAGTACATTTTTTCTCAAGTTCTAAAACACGTTCAAAAGTTTTGCATTTAGATCCTCATCTAATAGACTCATAACTCTATATCAGCCCATATACGCATCATCTGCAGGGCACGGGCCATCTCCACATTCGAGAGTACGATTGAGAAGTGTTAGGCCGTAGTCCACCACATTGGCCTTGTGCAGGTTTGTGGACTCACTCGCTTTATACTAAACAATATCTGCTGTAAAAGCCTCACGAATAATTTATTTACGTTCTTTTGTTCCAGATCACAATGTGGCGGCTACTAGTTCTATGTATAATCCCACACATCGCTGGCCAGGCGCAGTGGGTGCCATGTTCAGAGCTGAACGATGATCTGCGATACCCCTGCAAGTGTAAGGTCCAGGTGGACCGTGCCCTTCAGCTGAGGATACTGATGAACTGTGACAAGGTGGTGTTCGCTGGTGACTTTCCGACCTTGCCGTATGGGGCTCCTATTATATCCTTCAGTCAACGATGGGCTGGGCAGCAGATGCTTCCTACTCAGGTTAGTTGTTCAATTTATTTACTTGTGTAAGTCCTCACACTTTTATTCTCAGCTGTTTCTTAGCTTTATCCAGGTGTCAGGATCCCTTTTCTAACTTAATATTCGCCATATCGCCAGGTCTTTGGCATTCTCGATTGTAAAATTAATAGCTCTCTTTGTTGATGACATCAAGCCTTACAAACTAACAAATAGTACACTGCAAATAGATTATGATCACATACAATACAACGATACAAACACTAATCTAAGCATCTAGTATAAATATCATCACGAAATAAAACAGTAATGATTAGGAAATGCTAGACAAAAACAGTATCAAAAGTGTGTAAAACTCCAAGTCAAACAAACCCAATCACTCGTCAGATTGGCATGAGACGATAAATATCAATGATGCGGTCGGAACAACGGATTTCTTTTTGCTGGCACGCGAGCTTCATGATCTAATAACCGCAGTGGTGTGGTGGAACCGTTGCTCTCCTGGCACACTAATAGCGACTCGTGGAAATTACAAGCAATTTATATTGAGAAAGTTATTTTAATTATTTAATTGTTTAATTATTTTTTTTATTTATGATCAATTATTTTTGAACTTCCTCAATTGCAATTAAAATTAAGAAACATCATTTTTCAAGCAAGCCGTTCGCCTGATGGTAAGCGATACGACCGCTCATAAACAGTAGCAAAATTCCACTGCGCTCGCCATCCTGAGACATAAGATGTTAAGTCTCCATATGTCCAGTAGTTACTCTGGCTACAATGTCCTTCAAACCGAAACACAACAGTGCGTTTACGCAGTGTTGTTTCACGGGAGAAATAGACATTGCGGTGGTACCCAGCCAGATGGTCTCTCACATATGAGAGACCTACCACCAGTGTCTCTCGTCAAACAGACTTGAAACAAACTTGTTATGTCTTAGGAATGCAAAGCATTGCTCCGTCATTCATAGAGCTGTTTGGTTTTGCTAATTTCCATGCGTGGTCGTATCGCTTACTATCAGACGAATGGCATATTTGTCTCGTCATTCATTGCAATAAAAAAATAATGGTACCCTCGATTGTCGAGTTTCGTGCCCTGCAATGGGTTGTGGGATGTATATGGTTTGATATAGACAGAAAAATTCAAATAATCTGTCTAATAAGTTCACGCATAAACAGTTTGGTTAGTGGTATTCTACGCTAATTAAAAATACATTAAAGGATACATTGTGAATCTGCTATTGGCTGCGTTATATTCAAATTATCAAGGCTGCAGTATCCTAGAAATATCTACAGAAAACAAATCATTTTACATCATGACTTGCAGAAAAATTAGTAGATCTTGGTCTACCACGCTGCGGTCTGAGTAGATATCGTCAATATTCTTGTCGATCACTCTCAGTTATGACTCTCGCCGGTAAAATGGTTGTTCACTACGAATACAAACACCTTTTATTTGAATTCTAAAAATTAACCAATTGCAAATAAACTAATTGTAAAGAGTGCTACACCGTTAACGATTAAAATAATTTTTGCAAAATCAACTTTTCCTACTAATATTTCGTTTGCGAGTATTGATGTTTGTTCTAAGCCGCACGGTACGGTATACACGGAGAATTTCATTCCGGCTCGCGGTCGGCGGAAATTGCATGTTTCAACGAGGACTGGTGTCAGTTTAGCAGAATATTTGATGTACTATGGACTATCCTAGTGCGATGCGGTCTATTTTTGGGAAACTGGGTTAGCTTGGTTACATATATAGTGTATAATATACATCGATTTATCTCTCTCTCTCTCAAATCGTTTCCTCAGTGACCCCTATCACTTGGTCGAGTCTTAGACAGCTGATCACCAGGATTGAAGGTTCTCCGCCAGATGCAGTGCCTCTGAGATAGTCATGGCTAGTGTCTTGCTTCCCAACAAGCTGGTCTACTTCCCTCAACCTTTCCTTACAAGATAGATAGTATCAGGTTGTCAGGGTTTTTTCTTGCCACATGACCGAAGAACAAGGCTTTATTATTGGTGTTTTTAATACATCCGACAGTTGAGGTATAACTGACTGACTACTGTGTATAAAGATTTGGAAATTGTTTTGTATTTTCAGAAACTAAAACCATTTAAATCCATAACATCTTAATCTTCTGTTTTCAATATTCATCTTGGTCTGGATGCTGTACCTGCACTGCATACCATAGTAATTTGCAAAAAAAAGTTATATGGTATGTAAACTCAACCAACCCACACTGGGCTAGGACTACGAGTATATGTCCCAACCCCTCTCAATTTTACACTCAATTGAAGAGGAGGCCTGTGCGCTACAGTAGGATATATATTTCCTGATGCAGCTTGGTCCGGATATAGAACTTGAAACTTATGGTTTCATATTCTGATTTTCCCTAGTTCATTACTGCTACCACCACAAATCTTACAACATGAATTATACTACTGTCGTTTGTTATAGTTCCTTCATTACTATAACAAACCTTTTCACCCATCACAAGCAATTAGTTGCATCATATCAAACATTAATTAAATCAATCCGACAATATTGTTTAAATAATTCAGTTTAATCAATTCACGAAATCGTTGCGGCGCTCGGTGTTCCATTTGGAAGCGAAATCGGTATTTACCGGCTCATTTGCTTTATCTGGCTACAGTTGCCGGTCTTATTGTGTGGCATCGCGCATTAGTGCCAAAATTTATTGCCAAATGATCATTGTAAGTCTTTGTGGGGCTTAAGTGTCGTGTACCTATTCAAATTCTCGGAGTAATGGGTTGGTGTTTTACGGTTTTGATGCGAATACCAAATTTTGCATAACGTAGGCTGTTTTTTAAAATATGCTGGTTCCATATCTATAAAGGGATGCGGCTTCTGGAAAGAATAAGATATATTTATTTAATTATTTATTATGCGGCTAATTAGACTAATTCGTGCGAGGTAAATTCGGCCACATTTTGGGCAGTTAAACCCTGTGCCTGTATGTGATTGTGAAGGTGGAAGAGTAGCTCGATAATGCCGAATTTTACGCTTGCGGTCTAAATGCCCAGACCAGGCTTTGTCGTGAGCAGAAACACCACTGTCTAATTATTCACCAGCGTGGGTGTCATTGTCCGTCAACCCGCACTAGCCTAGCGTGATGTACTATATTATGACCTACCTAAATACGCTCAATGGAACTTTTGATTGTAGAGTAGGCCCTTGCCCTGCAGTGGGATGTATATGGGCTGATGGAGTAGGTGTAATTTCCAATCCTAACATCTCCAAAAACCGCTATTATTTCACGTAGATGTTAATTGTCAATGATGACGATGATGATGTATCATGTTAAAAAGGCAATTTATAATTATGAGCCTGTTTTTATGAACCGTGCCTTCCCGCCTCTATGTGTAATGAACGTTCGGCAGTCCATTGAACTATTACTTTAAAGTAAAATTACGGGCGGAATAATTATTTTTTAGTTATCTCTGTACTTGTATATATAAGAATTTAGAAAGCATTTAAAGTTCACTAACCTATATTAGGCGAGCGGGGGAGAATAAGACTTAACCCTTGTCAATCGCTGAGTTCTTTTATTGAATAAAACATCAGATACAACTTCAGATGAGTGCCTAATAAAAGGTGTATGAAAACAAGTTCTTTCAGTGAAGATGAGTATTCTTTTTTTTCGTTTTTTTTCATCAAGTTATTTGATAGTGGGCGATAGAATAGGATCTCAAAGAAAATCTCCACAAAGGGCAATGAAATTGAGCCGAATTGTAAATTATAAGAATGTTTAATGCATTAGCTTAGTATATTATTAGAAGAATATCTGTTAATACTATTCGGACTAAAGTTAGATTGTTTTTTTGTAAGATTATCTTGTAGACGCATTGTGTTAGGAATTTTTAACATTAATGTAAAAACAAGCTTCGTAGCACAGTTGGTGGACTCCCTGTTTGTGACAATAGAGGAGACCGTAGGTTCAATCTTCATACCGACACAAATGTTTATGCGAGGTACAAAAAATTGTTTCGATTTCGAAAAGCTAGATACTTGTAGTTTCCGACATGCCCATTCTGACCTCCCCCGAGGTAATGGAAAGAAGGTTTAGGATTGGGAACCTTTCCTCTAGGTGAAAACGAATGGGTACTCGTTGTTTTACATTCTCACGATACAATAGTCGTATCTTGAGTCGTATCTTAGAATGGGATCAGGACTATGAGTGATTTTTTTACAATAATTTCGGTATACGAGCAAAAAGTCACTTGATGGTAAGTGATAACTGCCGTATATGAACATCTACAGGCTAAGGTACAATAATAGATGTGTTAAGGGGCCTATTAAATCGATACGGGAGCGGGAAGGACAAAGGATGGGCAGAAGGAAGGGGTGTGGTGCATCCGGTAATGGAACATATTTGTAATAATTAGACTGGTGGTAGGTCTCTTATATGTGAGAGGTCATCTAGGTAGGTACCACCGCAATGTCTATTTCTCCCGTGAAACAACACTGCGTAAATGCACTGTTGTGTTTCGGATTGAAGGACATTGTAGGCATAGTAACTACTGGACATATTGAGGCTTAACATCTTATGTCTCAGGAGGGCGAGCGCAGTGGAATGTTGGTACTGTTTATGAGCGGTCGTATCGCTTACCATCAGGCGAACGGCTAGCTCGTCTCGCCATTCATTGCAATAAAAAATAATATTAGGCGGTAGATACAACATCAATGTTAATTTCCTCTTTATCAAAATAAAAATATAAATACGCCCAACATTCACATACATAGTACTGATCCCACACTTAGATCGAGTGTTGTATCGTGGGTATCAGGAACTACGAGAGACTTTTCGGTCTAACAAATACCCAGGCCCAAAAAAAATGCCTGTGGATTACATAAATATTTGTCTCAGATCGAACCCACAGCCTTACGTCAAATGAACCGTTTCTTCCGTCAATAAATTAACGACAACTACTGGCCTTAAAACCCTATCTCTTACAATTCCACGCTAATTAAGTGAAAAAAAAAAACAAAAAAAAAACAAACAAAAAACAGTTACAAAGGAAGACAACAAAAGTGTGTATCTATGAAATAAAATAAAAGGCGAAATAAAGCAAATACCTGAAAGTGACTACAATTCGTGGCATTTTTCACTGACATTTCAGCGAATAGAAAAACCTGCCGGTCATTTCATACATATTCAATATTTGCATACTCTCGTTACTGACAAATGTTTTTCTATTTCTCCATTAACGAAGTTATTTTCATTATGGAACGTTAGATTCAGTTTTATTTTGCTCGCTCTTCCTGTTTTTTTATTATAATGCCAATTATTGTCATACTACTGCCTTGCTGGAGTTGTTGTACATTATGGTCACAAAGCTGAGGTCTTGGGTTCGAATCCCGGGTCGTTAGAAGTGATATTGGATGTTTCTATTAATTATCAGCCCGGAGTTAGGAATTTATGCCCTGTATGGTGATAGGCTCGCCCCCTATCAAATCGTGGGACGGAACATATAAGGCGAAATGGTGTCCTGGTTGCACCTCTGCCTACCATTTCTGGGAAGAAGACGTGAGTTTATGCATGTATGTATTTATTATCATACTAGTATTTGAAAGTGTTTTTTTTATTTATTTATTTATTTATGCTTCATATACAATAATGTATAAAGGCGGACTTAATGCCTGAGGCATTCTCTGCCAGTCTACCTTTGGTTGGTGCAGAGAGAAAACAAAGTAGGTGCATAAAATAACAAATTTGAATATGATAAATGAAGTGATGTTTATAGTTCAATATACGAAAAATAATAAACATACATATACATACACGCGAAAGTATATATAATAAATTTATATTATAAATGTATGCATAATAAGTATATATATATATATATATAGCACGTAAAGATATAAATTAAAGATTTTTAGTTTGTGATAAATCATTATTTTGACACAGAGACCGTATTTTTTTCTGTTGCGAATCACCATAGGCTATATCAATGTGGTTTTGATATTATTATTAGTGTGACCAAGTGTGACCATGGGTATTTATATTTGCAGAAGCATTCCCGTGATCTTCTTTAATTAAGTTCCATAGGAAAAAGGCTTATACGCCATTCATAATTTCATATTCTATGTTTCAGATATTTTCCTCCTATGGTCTTCCTCTTAGAGAGCTGGACTTCTCTCACAACAGTCTTCGAAGGCTGCCGGATCGTCTCCTTGCTGGAGTTCGAGGGAACCTAACCAAACTGGCGATGGCTGACAATCTACTGGGGGATAACCTCAACCCTATCTTTTCCACTGCGGAACTTCACAATCTGCCAGCTTTAGAAGAACTCGACTTGAGTGGAAATAACATTAGGGGATTGGAGGAAGGATTGCTTATTGGATGTGATGTTTTGAAGGTAATTGAATTCTAGACGTGTTTTTTGATACTTAGTTTCATGTATTTTTTGGTAAGATTTTCTAAAAGCTCGATAAAATGACTGCACTGCTCCTGATGGGAAATAGACATTACAACCTCTCGAGCTTCTCGCATTTCGATATAATTATATTGGCCTGGTTTAGTATTTACGTTATTTATGTAATAAACGTCAATAGTAGTAGATAGTTACGACAATATACATAATCACATACTAGGGAAAAGAAATCGTACTAGATACTAATCCCAGCCATAGTGCTGTTTTATTTCAAAAGTATCTCTAGAAATAAAAACAACGCAAGTTACTTTAGTGGAAGTCTGTCGGGAGTTGATTAAAAAAGAAAAAAAAATAGCGTCTTAAGAATAACAGTTACGTCTGCTGTAGTAATTTGAAGGTTAACCAACGTGGCTAATTAAATTGTAAACAAAATGCTGAGGATAAATCTATGTTAACGTTGAACCCTTGTTGAGCAGAAGCACCTACTCACAATTAGTTTCAGCCCGGTCTAAATATTCCAGAATAGTTATCTTACCTTTTTAGATGTAATTTTTCAGAGAATATTTCCTCAGGTAGATTGGGTGGAAGAAAAATTACTTGAAATAAAAGGCACCGTTTGGTTTGACGTCGTAATTGTCAGGGTCGAGTGGATTTTTTTTCGTGAAAATATATTTCGTGATTGTGAATTCTGTTTCCGTGAATTATTCGAGCTCTTGTTATGTTTTGTTGAGATGGAATATTAATCACGAATTAGGTAAAATATTCATGTTTGGATCACGTAAAGGTGGAACGGTAGAGTATCTTGGGATTAAATATATTTTCGTATCTATGCTACTATACTTATATTAAAAAGAGCAAGTTTGATTGTTTGCATTGAATAGGCTCTGATACCACTAGACCGATTTAAAAAATCTATTACTTAACGAATCGTACATTATCCCTGATGAACTTAGACCATAGATACAATAGGGTTGGTGTGTCCATGTGGACAAAAACCTTGGTAAAATAATAAATTAAAAAAAAAGAACATAGGCCATAGAATATTCTCAAAAAAGTGTATCCTAACCCGGACAAACCAGGCCGGGGCTGTAAGTATACGATAAAATAAATTAAATGTAGATAAAGCGTGTGATGGTCTGTAAAGGTGTTTGCATAGTGTGAATCTTGACTTGTGGGATTTGAGTCTCAGGCTCATCACTTTGCCAAACGAGTTAAAAACATATCATATAGTGTGTTGTTTGTATGGCGATTCTCTATCCCCGTATCACATCTTGATAAGAATCATCAAATCGTAACCGCACGTCCGTGTAGGCATTTTATTTAATAATTTAATACACAGCATTTATTTTTATTTTTTTCTTCCGTCAATTTTACCTCACCTCCAACCTCTTTTCATGAGCACATGGAACGTAGAAGGCCTTATTAATAAATTCGTATGAGCGAGGGATTACCTTTAGCCCAAGGCTTTAGAATCGACTCGATTTTATTGATAATTGTTTGGGGTTTCCCCATTGATTCTCAAAGTAAAAACTCCCAACCAAAATACCATGATTGTCATGTTAGGCCGAAGTAAATCCGTGTTTATTAATAAAGTCGTAAACACCTCGCTAATCAAAATAATTGAGTCAATTCTAAATCCTTGGTCTTAACTTAATCCTTAGCTCATCCGAGTTTGTTAATAAGGCCGTGTTATTTGATATAACCATTATTATTGTACGTACTGAACCAAAAGATGTTTGCAGGTATTTCGTTTGGATCGTAATAACATGAATTCCGTGCCGTCTTCCTCACTAAACGGGCCGCAATCATTGAAAGTTCTCTCGCTGAGGGAAAACAGAATAGGTGAGTTTATTATGTTTCTTAGCCTTTTTCGGAGATGGGCGGAATGCCCCGTAAATGGGCCTTGGTTGATTTTTATTACGCACCTGCCTTGTATTAGTATGTTAGTTGAAACGTTCTACAACGTTTAGTACTCATAAGGGGTTGAATAGGGATGTAAAAGTAAATAGAGACTGAGCTGGTACAAAACTACTGGTGGTTTAAAACATGAACACAAAATTAAATTAAACTTATTGGAATTAGTTGCTGAAATAAGATATCGATATATTTCTGTGGTGTTTGTATACTCATCCACAACAGGGTTTATCTATGTGCCAAAATTCTACGAGAAACCTATTGAAATATATCTTTGTTTATTTCTAACAAAAATCTGAACATCTTCACATCCTATTGTATTTGTAATATCAGTGTGAATACTTACTATTAAGATTTGAATGAGCATCAACTAATAAATTGCTTTGTATTCCAGCAATAATACGTCAAGCCTCGTTCATCTCACAGAAGACGTTAGAAGAGATTGATTTGCATGCCAACATGATATCTGCCATTGAAGGAGGCGCTTTCATTGGCTTGAGCGACTTGCAGACACTTGACTTGGGTCGTAATAGGCTCTCCAAGTTTAACAGCGATGTGTTTCAAGGGGCCGAGAATTTGGAGAAGTTGGACCTGTCAGAAAACTTCATAACAGACTTTCCGACAGTTGCAATTAAATCTTTTGTTGCTCTGAAGCATCTCAATCTGTCGAGCAATATGATTACCGTAAGTATTTTGGGCAATGATGTGGATGGCGTAGTTTGCAGATTTTATATGCGAGTCTCCGTGGTGGAGTTGGTTAGACACGGGCTGTCAAAAGGAAGGCCGCGGGTTCGATCCCCGCACCGAGACAAATATATGTGTAAACCATAAGTACAGTCAGCAACATAAGTGGCTGAACACTTCACATTTTTTGATAACCTTTTTATGAATTAAAATTTGTACGTACTACTCTGCAGTCGTAAAATATAACCAAGTAAAGTCATCTGTGCCGAGAAGTGCCATACGATATTGAAAATAATTATTATTTTGGATGATAAGACAATTCCAAATCTCGTGAATGTGTAGCGACTTATGTTGCTGACTGTACCTATTTGTTTCGGGCTTGAGGGTTTGTGAGACCGAAAATTATCTCGTAGTTCTTGATACCCACGACACAGGACTCGATTTTAGTTTGGGGTCAGGACTATGTATGTTGTTGCTGGGTGTATTTATTTAGTTTAGTTTTGGGGAGTGTGATTGTAAGATGTCGGCATTGAAAATTTTTAAATCTTATTATATTAATATACGACGAATATCCATGTTGATGATCGTTAACTCAATATTTTGATGATGGTATGTGGTCTACGAAACCAACGCTAAAGGTTTCATCAGTGCATTACGGAATTTAAATGTAATGTACAGTCAGCAACATAAGTCGCTACACAGTCACGAGATTTGGAATTGCCTTATCATCCAAAATAATTATTATTTTCAATATCGTATGGCACTTCTCGGCATAGATGACTTTACTTGGTTATATTTTACGACTACAGAGTAGTACGTACAAATTTTAATTCATAAAAAGGTTATCGAAAAATGTGAAGTGTTCAGCGACTTATGTTGCTGACTGCACCTTCCTCTAATATGATCGAACTTCTTAATATGTTTACATTGAAGGTAAATTGTAGTGCTACATACGGTTTGACTGTTAATACATCTGAACCGCAGCTCTTTCAATGAAATAATTTAATTAATTTCAGAACATTTGCAACAACCACCTGAGCACGCTGTCGTCGCTGCAAGTATTGGATCTGAGCAGGAATAATTTGGTTAAACTTGCTCCGGGCACGTTTGTTGGTCTCACTGAATTGAACTATTTGGATATTGGCGTCAATTCATTGCGCACTGTAAGTTGTTGATTTGATTTGGATTATTACCTTTTGTAATTATTAAAGTGTTAAAAGTAGATAATATGTTTGACAACCCGTTGATGAAGGCGATAATATGGTAGCCTTCTACGGGGTTATGGACTGTTTCGATCATTTCACAAATGTGTTTTTTGATCGTGAACGCAACTAACATACATTAACAATTCTCCTATGCAAGAATGATATTAAAAAATAATTCAATGATGAAATTTCATTTCATTTCATTCCGTTTGAATTATGAATTTAAAATATTTTATTTTAAAACATAAAATGATTCATTCCCTGGCTGTACTTTATATTTATTATCTTTTTGTTTTAGGTGGAAGACGATGCATTTGATGGATTGACAAGCTTGAAAACACTTCTATTGCGAGACAACAACATACTACTTATTCCTGCAACCGCACTTTCCCGGTTACCAAATTTAGTGTCTGTCCATCTAGGTTTCAATAGAGTGACTGCTTTGTCGAGCGATATACTCCGGTCAGTTTCTGACAGAGTCACGTCTTTGGTGCTATCCAGGAACGTGATAAGGGAACTACCAGCCGCTGCCTTCGAACACTTCAAGATGCTCAAACGTCTGGATCTGTCAGGAAATCTACTCAACTCCATAGCTGCAGAAGTTTTTGAAGGCCTTGAACAATCATTGGACTTCTTGTCTCTAAGCCAAAACAGAATTCTTGGTTTCACAGGCCAGCAATTGAAGTTTGTGAGCCTGTGGTTCTTAGACATATCTGATAATCAAATTTCAAACGTACCCGTAGAAGCCTTTGAATCAATTCCCAGTTTAACTCATTTGAATATGAGCAGAAATTGGCACATTAACGTATTGCCGCAAAATGTGTTCCAACAGAACCAGGCTTTGTTAACTGTTGATTTGAGTCGTAATGGGTTGAAAGCATTACCTGTCAATTTGTTCTCGAAAAATCTCAACCTAGAGCAAATACATTTGTCACATAATTTATTACAAGAGATCTCCGAAAACTCCTTCAAGAATCTTAGAAACTTAACTTATTTGGATTTATCTTACAACAACATAGTAAATATAAGGACTTCGTCCTTTGTTAACGTGATGTCCATTCAATATTTATCACTAAAGGGTAACCAATTAAGTGCTTTCAAAGGAGAATTCTTCAATACGGGGACAAGTCTAGAAGTAATAGATCTGTCGGATAATCAACTAAGTTACTTGTTCCCTTCGTCCTTTAAAATTCACCCGCGTTTAAGAGAAATCATACTTGCGAACAACAAGTTCAACTTTTTCCCTTCAGAACTTATAAGCACTTTACAATATTTAGAACTGGTGAATTTATCTGGAAACGAATTGAAAAACGTAGACGAACTCGATTTTGCACGCCTTCCGAAATTGAGGACAATTTTATTGGCAAGGAACGAACTTGAAACAATAAGCGAAATGGCTTTCCATAATTCGACGCAAATACAACATTTGGATTTGTCGAACAACAAGATCGATCGCTTAGGAGATAGGCTTTTCGAAGGGCTTATACGACTTGAGATTTTGGATTTGAGTGGCAACTTACTGACAGAATTGCCTGACAATATTTTCGAAAGGAATAGGCTGCATATGTTAGAAAAGATTATTCTAAGCAGAAATTCTTTTGAACACGCCCCGTTGAAGGCTTTACAAAAGCAATACTTTTTTGTTTCCACAGTTGATTTATCCTATAACCAAATCGTGGATATACCGGGCGAAGATAGTGTCATGGTTAATATTAAGAAATTGGATTTGTCTTTCAACCCCCTCTCGCAGAAAGCTATAAGTAATGTGTTAACAGAGCCGAAAACAGTAAGGGATCTTAATTTGGCTGGTACCGGAATTGTAGACATAGGACAATTAGAAACACCTTTCCTATACAATTTGAACTTGTCGTTCAATAACATTACGAAATTATCGGAAAAGACATTCACGCGAACTACGTTATTAGAATCCTTGGATTTATCTCACAATCAGATCGCTGATGTAACTGGATCGCTTGCGATATCGTGGCCTAAACTGAGAAATCTTCTACGGTTGAACATTTCAAATAATCCTATGGTTATGATCATGGATGGAAACTTTGAAGGCCTCTCGTCTCTTCGAATTTTAGATATTACTAACCTAGAGAAATGTACCAGAATAGAGAAAAACGCTTTTAGAACACTGGCTAATTTAGTTGAGCTCAGAGCGTATGGTTATCCTCGATTGGGTTACATAGACGTTCAAGGTGCTTTACAGTATTTATTAGCATTAGAAAAATTGGACGTGGAAGTAAAAGACACGAGCATCGGTGCTGACCAATTACATACAACTTTACATCCTAGACTTGAAGAACTTGGTATCCGAGGATCTCGTTTGAAAACCGTATCTTCTGGAGTGCTTGCTGGACTGAAGGCCCCAACTATTACAGTGCGATTTAGAAATACATCTGTAACTTCATTACCTCCTGCATTATTGTTCCCGTTGCCGAGATCCTCGCAAATAACAATTGATGTAGCTGGGAGTCAATTGACCACTTTGCAGCCCCAGTTGCTAGTAGCCCTTGACGACCGTAGAGCGGACTTATCAATGTTTGGACTTCATAGCAATCCTATTCGTTGTGACTGTAACGCACGCGCATTGAGAAGGTGGTTACCCAATGTAGGCGTAGATGATGTTCGATGCGAATCACCAGAGCACTTATCAGGATTCCTATTGGTCGAAATAGGTGACGATGAATTAACTTGTGACACCAAACGACGTACAACTACCACCTCTACCAGTATGTCGACTACGCCTCAACCACGACTTGTCCATCGCACGTCAGCAGAACCAGATATAATTTGGTCTGTAGCTCCTTCACACGACCGACCTAAAGTGTCTGGTGAGCCCAAAGGAGCGCCTGTTATTGGTGTTGCAGCAACTAGCAATGACGACAACCTTATAATAGGCATCGTAGGAGGTGTAGTGGCATTTATTGCTATATTAATAGTAGCTATATGCATTGTTAGGTTACGGATGACAACAACATCGTATAGGGGTGGTCCATTAGCTAACAGTCCTGCAGGTGGTACCCCTGCTATGTGGGGAGGCGCTTGGCCTGGATACGCGGCTACCATGCCACCAGCCTCCTTATCAAATGCCACATTGCCTCACAAGATGCAACCAGGGCCAGGTTCTGTGAGATACTTAGCGCCCCCACCACCAGCGCCCTATTTTATAAGCATGCCACCTCAAGACGATAAAATATACCGGTAAAAAATATTTAGGTTAGACTAAATTTATGTAAATATTCATGTTGAAACTTAACTTTTAACAAAGTTTGCCGTAAGCGTATCTCATATCGTTCTAGATATCATGTTGCTTGAGTTAATAAATGAATGACGAATAAGAATGTCCATTTTTGTGTTGGTATTTTACGATGTATCTTAAAGCAATCTTGTTGTATTTAAATTAAATAATATAAAATTCGTATGAATAGAAAGTAAAACAGATGTCGATTGCGATACTGTAATAACTTGTCTCTTAAATGCAATAAAATAGTAATATTAGCGATGATATTGCAATCCATTATTTTCAAATGAAAAGCTAGCCAGCTTTTCATTTGAATATAGACTTTTATACTCTAAGGAAATACAAGATCTAGACGCAGAATGTCGATACTGCAAACAGGTTTGGACATTCTTGTTGCTTTGTGACCAATCTCATGCTTTTGGTCGCAGACATGGATCCAATAAATGACGCGTAAATACAGTTCATATGTCCTAAGGAAATTTGGTTCACTAATTTCTACAACAATCTTCTATGCCTGTTGCTATGCGATTATCAGGGTCCTTAAAACATTTTAACTTTTTCATTTTCTGAATCCGAATTTTTCGAGCAAACAGAGAATTTTATAATTTAATCATTGTTCTGACGTAACAGACAGAAATTTGAAGCGCTTAAGTTTCATACGTTTGCATACGTAGAGATTAGCATCATTTAATTTCCATGTCTGTGCTTTTGGTACTATTTTTCTGACTAGATATTAATTTCGTCACCAGTGACAGACAAAGTTGAATCCAAATCGAGGTTTGGTTTATTATAATTACTTAATAATCGTGTTTCTTACTTCTGTATCATATATTTATGTAATAGTTTTTATTGTTTCTTAAATAGTGTAATTGCGTACTTTAGAAATAAAATATTTTAAGAATTCGAATGTTTTGTTTTATTATTAGCTACTGGCTTATTTAATCTTAAACATACATACATACATACATAAACTCACGCCTTGTTCCCAGAAGGGGTAGGCAGAGGTGCGAGGGCACCCACATTTCGTCTTATATGTTCCGTCCCACAATGTGATAGGTGGCGAGCCTATCGCCATATAGGGCACAAATTCCTGACTCTGGGCTGATACTGAATAGAAAAATCCAATATCACTTTGCCCAACCCGGGATTCGAACCCGAGACCTCAGCTTTATAACCGTACCGTAGTACAACTACGTCACCGAGGTAGTTTAATCTTAAAATAGAAATATGCATCAATATAACTGATGTGATAATTCTAATTGGGTAAGAAACCTAAAAATACACGTTTTTATAAAAGACCTAACTAAAAGAGTAAAAATAATTGATAATGATTTTAAGTTTAAAAAATCGAGTGAAATTCATTCATTTTATTGTTACAAAGCGCAGGGTGCTTACAACAATTACTTATCCTCAAGCACACTAGCTGTTTTTTTTAAAGTGTGTATTTTTAGTTTTTTAAAAACTAAAAATACACGCTAAAATTATTTATAGGAATAAAATCCAGTGTAGGGTAGTTTTATATTTATAGTAGAGGTTTTTTTAAATTCTTGCTCGTCTCTGTGACTGCGTTGCACCTGGTGGTAAGTGCAAGTGCCATCCAAATAGAGTATCGAATGACATCAGAAAGCGGTCTCATGCCATTCGACCAAATCATGCCGGCCCGTTAAGATGCCTCTACGCTTCAGGACCTTGGATTATAGTAAGGAATCCGCGTGATAGCAAACCGTTCCAAAGCTTGACGGTGCGACAAAGAAAAGAATTGGAGAACCAAGAATTGGTGGATATCCTACGTCATGTTGGTAACATTAGGTGTCTTGCAGTTACATTATAGTGCTAGTGTAACAAAATGGTGTAAGTGTTCAGTGTTACATTGTGCGCCTTTCCCATTATCGTTGACCCCAGCTTCGGGAACCAGAATCAGGTAAGTGGCTTCAATTTTCTATGATATCTTGCAGGGTTATTATCTGCCGCTGTATTGCCAACGTGAATTACATTATTCTATTTTATATTTTACATAATTACATAGGGCACATCATTGCGTTAAAATAGGTTTTAAAACGAAGCAGGATTTAGTGTTTTTATGACTAGATATTAGAGTGGAAGCGTAGAGGGTACGAGTACATCTCATTATGGTTACTTCACAATTTATGTCACTACCAGTTTACAAATATTATAATTCGTTTTATGTATTGTAAATTCTGAGTAACGAAACTTCCTGATAAATTATTTTGTTTTGCATATCCGATACTTCTATAAAAATGTGTTGTATTGAAAAAAGCTTTTGTTTCCTGATCCTGAAATTTACATATAATTCCAATGCGTACCAATTTGGATATTTGAATAGAACAGGCCTAACAATGATCTGAAAATGCTTTTGTGCGTATCCACACGGAGTTCTATCATGTATTTGGATGATTACAACTATTTATTATACGAATCAAAATGTTTCATTTAACCCTAAATACGGGCTGGGAATGCATATCTTGTACGATACTGGAATAGTATACTAAATGAAAACTAAAGATTTAAAATGATCGTTTTCACAAATAATAATTATTTACAAATCCTAAAAAACCTGCTGTAAAATTAGTTTATTAACTTTATCAACTGCCTTATGAGACGTAAGTACACACACCTTAATATTATCATATGTCAGGGTTTCTTAAACTTTTTGCAGTTACGGACCATTGACAAAATTTTAAATAGTTCACGAAGCCCCCAAAATTTTTTTTGGAAGTAAAACAAAACTTATATTCAATACTCATTTTTATTGAACATGGACTTTTATTCATCATCATCATCATCATATCAGCCACAGGAAGTCCACTGCTGAACATAGGCCTCCCCCAATGATCTCCACAATGACCTGTTGGAAGCGGCCTGCATCCAGCGACTGCCTGCGACCTTAGTCAGATCGTCCGTCCACCTTGTAGGCGGGCGTCCAACACTTCGCTTGCCTGTACGTGGCCTCCACTCGAGAACCTTTCGGCCCCAACGGCCATCGGTTCTACGAGCTATGTGCCCGGCCCACTGCCACTTCAACTTGCCAATCCTATGGGCTATGTCGGTAACCTTGGTTCTCCAACGGATCTCCTCATTTCTGATTCGATCTCGTAGGGAAACACCGAGCATAGCCCGCTCCATGGCTCGTTGAGTGACTTTGAGCCTTTTAATGAGGCCCACAGTGAGAGGCCACGTCTCGGTGCCGTATGTCATCACTGGTAACACACAACTATCGAAGACTTTCGATTTTAGGCACTGAGGTATTTTGGACGAGAAGACGTCGCGAAGTTTCCCGAACGCTGCCCAACCGAGTTGGATTCGCCGATTGACCTCTCTCTCGAAGTTGGACCTGCCTAACCGGACCACTTGTCCTAAATAGACATATTCGTCTACAACTTCGAGAGTCGAGCCCCCAACTCCAATGGGGGTGGGCACAACATGGATATTCGACATGATCTTCGTTTTATCCATGTTCATTTTAAGACCCACCTGTTGGGAAACTCGATTAAGGTCTTCGAGCATAGTGCTAAGGTCTTCCAGCGATTCTGCCAAGACTACAATATCGTCGGCAAATCGAAGGTGAGTAATATACTCGCCGTTGATGTTGATGCCGAATCCTTTCCACTGCAAGAGCTTGAAGGCATTTTCCAGCGCGGCAGTGAACAGTTTCGGAGATATGACATCTCCCTGTCTCACGCCTCTCTGTAGCGGAATAGCCTTCGTGCTCTGATCCTGTACTCGGACCGACATGGTGGCGTTGTTGTATATACACCTCAACACTTCGATGTACCGATAGTCGATATGGCACCGCTGAAGAGACTGTAGCACAGCCCAGGTCTCGATCGAATCAAAGGCTTTCTCATAGTCCACAAACGCTAAACAAAGCGGCAAGTTATACTCCTCGGTTTTTTGTATAACCTGCCGTAGCGTATGAATATGGTCTATGGTACTAAAGCCTTTTCGGACTTTTATTAGTAGTTTACAATAGTAGAAGGGTCTATGCCTTACATAAATTATTTAAATTTCTACTTCTTTGGTACTTTGCGAACCGCCTTCAATATGTTACGCATATTATATTTTGATTTGTTGGCTAGTCAAGTAAATAAGCAAATTACAAGTAGGTTCAAGTACAATAAAAAAAAATGCTTTTAATTGGAATTTTTATACCAATTTTTTTACTTCAAAGTGGTTTTTTAGTTTTGAAATTTATGTTTCGTTTTTTTTTTTTTTTTTTTTTTATTGCCCTGTAGGCAGACGAGCTAGCGGCCCGCCTGATGGTAAGCGGCTACCGCTGCTCATGGACCTCCGTAGTGCCAGGGGACCAGCACAACAAAGTCGCTGCCTACCTCGAGACTTATTTACTTATTTGTTTCTTTATAATATTGATGGGCATTTAATGATAATTTTCTGATAAATATATTAAAAGTTTATTGCGCTTCTGTGGACCCCTGGCACACATGTTACGGACCCCACTTTTAGAAACCCTTCCATAGGTGCTCGTTTAAGGCGCGTTAGGGTAACCCCGTAATAAAAGGATGGAAGGGGTAAGAACGTAAGCTGCTACATTTTATATGAGTTTAGGTTCTTACCCCTTACGCACTAATATTACGGTATTACCTCAAAGCATCTTAACAGAGAGGTCAATCGTCGAATCCAACTCGGTTGGGCAGCGTTCGGGAATCTTCACGACGTCTTCTCGTCCAAATACCTCAGTGCCTAAAATCGAAAGTCTTCGATAGTTGTGTGTTACCAGTGATGACATGAGGCACCGAGACGTGGCCTCTCACTGTGGGCCTCATTAAAAGGCTCAAAGTCACTCAACGAGCCATGGAGCGCTATGCTCGGTGTTTCCCTACGAGATCGAATCAGAAATGACGAGATCCGTAGTAGAACCAAGGTTACTGACATAGCCCATAGGATTGGCAAGTTGAAGTGGCAGTGGGCCGGGCACATAGTTCGTAGAACCGATGGCCGTTGGAGCCGAAAGGTTCTTGAGTGGAGGCCACGTACATACAGGCAAGCGAAATGTCGGACGCCCGCCTACAAGGTGGACGGACGATCTGACTAAGGTTGCAGGAAGTCGCTGGATGCAGGCCGCTTCCAACAGGTCATTGTGGAGATCCTTGGGGGAGGCCTATGTTCAGCAGTGGTCTTCCTGTGGCTGATATGATGATGATGATGATCTTAACAAAAATAAAAAGTCAAATTAAAAAAATAATTTAGAGCCCTTAATAATTTAAAGCCTTTCATAAAATCAGCTTATCCAAAAGCCACAGTAAACATTTACCTTTTGTACATCTCTTTCAAACCAATTCAAAACAATAAAACTAAGTGCTTGAATTGAAAATTCTATGAGTTTTATTAACAGCGCAGTGCAAAGGGATTGCATCACAACACGGGATTTCAATTCAACATCAGAAGCAGAAACTATAAAGGATTAACTAAACGCGTGCCGTGATAAAAGCCAGGATTTTGTTTTAGCGAGCTGTTAGAATTTTTTGTTCAATTTATTCAGGTTAAACCAGGTGCCAAACTAAAAGAACAGTTTTATAACCGTATGAATCATGAATTAATAATAATTTGATCTGCTGATAATTTGAGCTGCTTTAAAGCTGACTTCCCTGGTTTTAAAAGTTTTTTATTCTTTTTATTTTGTTTTGCCTCTTTAGTTTATCGTTTTGTCTCGGAAATTATCATCAGGAAACCTGCTTGCCATAGCGATTTGCATGAATTTCTATTGTATGTAATTTCCACCAACCCGCAAATCTCGCACGTGTGGTGGAGTATATTTAAACTATATGGTCTAACCCCTTTCAATTGCACTTTCGATTGTCTCCTACAGTGGGACGTATAGAGGAGTCATATAAGGTTCACTGTTTTATATTTTTTTCCTCATTTTACAAGCAGATGTAGCACTTATATACATAATGTAAGCTCTTATGTTTATTTAAGGCGATCAATGGCGACACGTGCATGCCGTTCGCCTGATGGTAAACGATACGACCTCCCATAAGCTGTAGCAGAACCAAACAACACCTTGAATTTCAAAGCAATGCTTGACATTCCACTGCGCTCGTCATCCTGAGACATAAGATCATCACCATCATCATCATCAGCCTAAACTGTTATCCTCTGCTGGAAATAGGCCACCTCCAAGTTGCGCCATTTTATGTTTGCGCCCTGTCTTCGGCTTGTCGCATCCAGCATCTGCCAGCGACCTTTCGCAAATCGTCACTCCATCTAGCCGGTGGGCGTCCTACACTACGCTTGCCAAGACGCGGTGTCCACTCAAGAACACGTCTGCTCCAGCGGTTGTCGATTCTTCGACATATGTGGGATAAGACATAAGATATTAAGTCTCAATATGTAATTATAGTTTTGAACAGCAACAAAACCTAACAATGCCATGAATTACAAAGCAATGTTTGGCATATTTCACTGTTATCACCATCATGCGACTTAAGTGTTATGTCTCAACATGTCCAGTAGTTTCTTTGGCTACAATGTCCTTTAAACCAGAACATAAAAGTGCATTTAGACTGCTGTTTCTTAGGAGAAATAGACGATAGTACATACTCAGGCACTCTCTCTTGTATACGAAACTTATCAACAGTACATAGGTCAAACGGAAACGCAAATAATAACGTAGATCTTTATATGCTTTACAAGCAGGTATTACTTAAATATCAGTGATTTGATCCAATGATTTGCTATTTGAAGTCAATATGTGTGGATTTAGCAGATGGCAAACAAAACACAGATCGGTCGAAACATTTGGACTAATAAACGCGTAACTATTGTGCATTTGCAAAATGTTTTCATAACATCCGTACTGTTTTGGCAGTTATTATGTGTTCAGCTGTGTTTGTTTAGGCGACATCAAAGATTATGCAGCAAATTAGTTGTTAATATTAGAGTTCCTTGTTTCGCGTGCTATTTAAATTAGGGGTTTTATTTGTTTTGTTCTTATATACATAAGCTTACACCTGTATCCTCGAATAAGAGGTATGGCGCCACTTGTGCGACCCACTTCTAAGATTTCAAGACTTGAGAAGAGCAAGAGCCTGTAGCCATGTTGGTCACAAAATGTATTCTTATATTCAAGTTCTTACTGAACCACTATTTTTATATTGTATTGTTGTTTATGTCGTGTATTATATGATATTTTTATTTTATATTGTCTATGTATGTTGGCATTCCTCATATTTTTTATTACATTTACTTTTTTTTGCTTTTTTTGTGTCCAAACTTTTCTACCTAGATTTTTCAATTCAATCCATATAATGGTTGTCTGGAAGTAATCATGGTAAGGGATAAAACCGCCAATTGCCACCTTTATTTAAACGAGTTGCCTTATTATTGTATGCGTTGTTTAAGAAGGAATTTTTGAAAATCTCAATTTGCAATACTCATTATGACTCCCGGGTAACTGATTAGGTTTTTCAAATCGAAAGATCCCAAAAAGTGGGAAAACCACTATAACACTAAAACTGATAAATGAAATAATATTATGTTTCATCGCTGAAAAAGCTCCCAATGTACTGTACCCATCACTGCACCAAATATTTTTCACGTATGTGAGTTTTGCTTAGATTTGCCTTAGTATAAAAACTTATTACGACCATAGGTACCAAACCAATTTTAAGCACTTCATACTGATAAGTTAACTCTCTTTACAATTTTAGAACCTAGTTTAACACGATGTTTTAGCCAACACTGCCCAATATTTATCGCGTCGTTTTGCGGCCTACTAGAGAAATTTGTAACTAAATAATACGTACAAGGGACCATAACCTGCCAATTTATTAGAAGCGAGGTTTATGGAGCAATTTTTCAACAATCTCGCGCCTGGGTGCACTCCATTGCGTGTGATAGGCCGACTCCTTTCAGAATGGGGCCAGCTTTTTGTTGACGGTAAAATATTGTGGCAGTTAAATTAAATTGCTTTCGGCATTAGAGCGTAGACACATTAGTTACAGTTATAGAAATATAATAATAAAAAAATACAACCAACAGTCGCATACATAGTCCTGAGCCTGATACCTTCGGCACAACACTAAGATCGAGTCTTATGCCGTGGGTAGAGAAACTTCCCGGTCTCACAAACACCCAGACCCGAAACAAATACCTATGTTTCATACACATATTTATTTTTGTGCGAGTGTCGAACCCGCCGGCTTTCGTTTTACAGCCGGTGTCTAACCAACTGCGCCACGAAGGCTATCAAAATTTCAAAACTGGTAAGAAAGAATATAATAAGCGTGCGCTTATGTCCCAAAGGTAAAGGCAAAGATACTATAAGTACAGTCAGCGACATAAGTCGCTACACATTCACGAGATTTGGAATTGTCTTGTCATCCAAAATAATAATTATTTTCAATATCGTATGGCACATCTCGGCATAGATGACTTTACTTGGTTATATTTTACGACTACAGAGTAGTACGTACAAATTTTAATTCATAAAAAGCTTATCAAAACAATGTGAAGTGTTCAACGACTTATGTCGCTGACTGTACTTATCTTTATGTCGCCGAACTTATATCTTATTGTCTTTAGGTCGGTTTTTCTAAGGCAAATTTCGCCAAATTCCTGCCATGACAACAAAAAGGAATTATCAAAGGTTACTCATGGGACAACGTTTAGGATCGACTAAGCGCCGAACTTTTTCCTATTGTACTAATTACCAAAGAAATCGCATTTTAATAAATTAGCCCCTGTGGATACATAGACGATATTTATGACAATCCCACCCATTAGAACTTTGTATCACTTTTGTTTTTAACAGAATTAATGTCACTTCACCGCGAATCACGCATAATTACTGTTTAGAATTTTATACTGAAGTTACTGATAAGCTTATTTGTTTGTTTATTTATTTATTAATCTTTGATGTACACTAATTTAGAATAACAACAAGAAGGGATAAACTAAAATACAAAGGTACAAAGGCCTGTCTTATCGCTCTGAGCGATCTCTCTGCTAGACAACCTTTGGATGGATACTCGTATAAGGGAAGGAGAAAGAGAGGGTAGTGTAAAAATAAAGAAAAAATGCTCAAAAAAGAAAAGAAAATAATAAAGTGTACGTATAATACGTAAAAAATACCAGTAATGCGTACTTATTCGTTACATGAATGCCTTTATTTTTTTCTGCATAGTTCAGGTTTTTATTTAATGTTTTATTTGCATTATAATATATGGTGACTAAAATCATCTGAGTAAATGTATTAGAAATCAAAGAGAGTAACTACACGACATAATACTGATTTAGCACACACTTGACTAAGAAAAGTCAGAGATGTTCCTGGGATTCGAACCCGCGACCACCGTGAATAAGTCGGTAGCCGCGTCTGGTCTGTTTACTACCAGGCCACAACGTAATTGTTTCTGTATAGATTTTTTAATCACTTTGTGATATAATTAATAATCAAATTTGAGTCAACATCCTTAATATTTCAAGCTGATATAAAGGCTTAGCTCTGAAACCCGATATACATTTGTATGCGCAAGTAATCTTTCTACCTTTATGTATTATAATCGCTATCTACTCAGATACTTAATATGCATTTCATACCACTGGCCAATCTTAGCGGACGTGATAATTACTTTCAATGAATGTCTACATCTCAGGACTTTTGAGAAGTTAGCAGTTTTGAGTTTAAAAGATCCGTAAAAAATAAATAATACCCAACAGTCACATACATAGTTCTGACCACTAAGATCGAGTCTTGGGTTAGTTATTAGGAACTACGAGACACTTATCAGTCTCACAAACACCCAGACTCGAAGCAAATACTTGTGGATCAAACAAATATTCATCTCGGAATGGGAATCGAACCCACGGCTTTACGTTTCATAGTTTAAATAAAATTCTGGAGCCTTATCGTTATTCTGGGTCCAGTGCGTATAAAAAAGGATATGCACAAATTGTGCGGAAAGCGAACCGTTATCGGCTACCGTGAACTTGTTAAAATGTGTGCAAAATGTGCCGCGTGCTCGTATTTACATATTACAGGCTCGTTTTGTTAACGCCGCGCCGTATGCCAGTGTACTATCATGGCTGACACAGTGCTGGGAAGAATGAAGAATATATCTGTATCAGCCCATATGCTCGTGGTAGGTCTCATATGTGAGAAGCAGCCTGGATGGGTACCACCGCAACGTCTATTTCTCCCGGCAAACGGCAGTTAAAATGCAATATTGTGTTTCGGATTGAAGGGCATTGTAGCCAGAGTAACTACTGAACATATTGAGACTTAGCATTGTATGTCTCAGGATGGTGAGCGCAGTGGAATACCAAGCTTTGCTTTGTAATTCAAGGTGTCGTTTGGTTTTGCTACTGTTCAGGCGAACTGCACTCTCGTCTTGACATTTAATGTAATTAAAAAAATAATAAAGAAAAATACGTCCCACTGCAGGGAACGGGTCTCCTCTACAATCCAGAGTACGATTGGGAGTGGTTAGGTTCTGTATCAGCCCATATACGTCTCACTGCAGGGCACGGGCCTTCTCTTGCTTTATAAAGGCTATTGTAATGAATATTTGCATTATGACCTAAATATCAATTATAATACTTTTTGAATATGTCTTTTCAAAAAGTCCTTGGTCTGAAGTCAAAGTCGTGGCCCGAAAACGTTTGGGCTCTTATGATGAATTCAATTATAGATATTTCAAAGGCTCTTGGCCTAGAACCTCAATAACAATCAGCTTACCTACTTTTAAGTAGTTCTACGATATAAAAATTTAAGAAAATAGTCAAGGTTTACGGAGTTACATAGTTTTTGAATAATTAGTGGCCGCTCGCGGCGCCTGTGAGCGTCAACTGTTAATAGCCACGCCGTTTGTAGGAAATTACGTTTCATGAAGCTCTCATTTTCATTTTTCTATAAGCATTAAAAACATTCTGATCGTGTCGCGAGGGTAACATCAACAAACAGAGAGTGCCAATATACTTTTATGTAGCAGATGTTAAAAATAATGCCCTTATAGATGTTTAAACGCGTCTAATTTTACCGCTTTTGGAACGTTTCAACAAAGCTTGAGTACTTTTGAAGGCGAAGTGTTTGTTTGGTTTCAGGAATATTAAAAGGTTAAGAGGCATTTTGGGGCAAAGTAATGATTTTCTTCAGGATTCAGTATTTGAGGTATTTTTAACTTGTGCCTTTAGAGGAGGAAATGAATGGAGAGTTGAATCGTACGGTTAACTGCCCACATCTATGATGACTTTGTTTTAGTTATAAATAAATGCACCCAACAATCACATACATATTCCTGACCCCACATTAAAATCAATTAAGTCTTGTGTATTGGGTATCAGAACTACAAGTGACTATTTGCTTTCACAAACAGCCAGACAAATATTTGTAGGCCTCACAAACATGAAGCTGCTTATTAGAATGATTTATTTACTTATGAGTGTTCCAACTCGCCTTTATTAGCTAATTATGTTGCAGATGAAAAATATGCAACTACTTAAACACACTCAAAATTTACCGTTTTTATGTCTCCGGGGTATTTGCCTGCCACTGTCGATCTTGATTCAAAACAGTTGCAGTGGTAAATGCATTAACGGTACAAACTTCTGATTATGTACGATTGCGAATATTGTTCAACAAAAGCATTTTAGTCACCAAAGAGGATACGGCACAAAGAGCGACATTAAAGATAAAAGCCTTCATTACAACAGAAAGTCTGATGAATAATTTAAGATGCAGCCCCAACGGCCACAAATAAACAACTGATTTGCAACTCAGGACGATTCTTTTCAAATTAAACAACTTCAAATTGGTTTGCGTGGAACAAGCTGAAGTTAAAAAAGACTACAAAAGAGCAGCGGGATCTTGTTAAACAAGAACTCTTAAAGGAGAATCGGCGAAAAAGTTAAAATTAAAACTCATTCCTGTCGGTAATAATACAACTATGGCTAAACTCAATATGGACTTCTATTAGACCTTTATATTTTATATAGATACTAGCCGCTTCCCCAGCTTCCCAGCTTCACCTTCACCTGGGTGCAGAGGTTTTTTGATACAACTTCACATCAGATACATGTTATTTTTCTTACAAATTGTGACATTCTGTTTATAAATTATACATATAAACCCTTATTGAATCACTATAAAAAACCGCATTTAAATCCTTTCGCAGTTTTAACGATCTAAGCATACATATGGACATACAGACGAGAAGTGACTTAGGTGGATATTGTACGGTTATTATTTATCTCTTCACTCTGCGGGGTTGTTCAGTTTTTTCTAGTATTCTGTGGAAGTAAATTTTGAGATATTTTTTTCAAACGTGAGAAAAAAAAATTGTTTGGATGTCTAATCAATACTATCCATTGCAGCATTTGGACCCCTCGGTCGCCTAGTAAGAAGACCACGTATGATTTACAATGTATAATTCCTAATAAATACAGTGTATTTCATGAATACCACTTCTGAGAAAAAGGCGTGAGTTGATGTATTAAATGTAGCTTGTTGCATTCAATAGTGAGACTATTGAAATTGACTTCCCATGTGGGATTCAGGCGTTTGAATTTACAGTTACTCGCATTTTGTATGAACTGTACGAGTAATATTATAAAGAGGATAGATTTGATTGTTTATTTTTATTGAATAGGCTTTGAAACAACTGGAAGATTTGCGTATAGAAATCACCATTAAAATCCTACATTATCCTGGAAGCATATAGTCGGTAAAATATTTTCAAAAAGTCTATCTGCATACACGTAGAACCGGGCGGGGTTGCTAGTTCCAAATAAAAAGAGAAATCTATATAGCAATAGCAATAGAAGTTGAAATAAATGTATTATTAATAAAGTTCGTTTCATAGACTGTTGTAAAGATAACTGAACAATTTTATAGCAACAAGAAGAACAAACTGCGTCCGCGACTTACTATTGTTTTAACGGACAACTTCGGTGACTCGGACAATTCATTATCAATTTGTACTAGTTTTGAGTGGAATGCTCTTTCCGAAGCTACTTTAGCTGCTTGATCTGATGTACTAGAAGTTGAAATTAGATTTTATGATGAAGTTATTGATATGGTTATAGGCTTGCCCAAGAAGCTTATACCCAAATGGAGATTGCATTCGATTGCGGAAACCGCGTGTGTTCCGACGTAGGTGGTGCGCGCGCTCCAGTGCATTTATAGTGGAGTCTTACTGAAATTGCTTGTTGCTCGCAACGATTTTGAATATGCGTGCTTGTATTGTGACAGAAAATAGAAAAATAAAATAAAAGTAAATATAATATTTTATCACTCTTTGGACGATAACTATTAAATTTTAATATTTATTTAAGCGCAATTTTCTAGGTCATCTTTTTGAAACTCCAAATGTACTGAAAAGCTTATTCTTAGTTTTTTAATCGAAACTTGTTTAATTTATTGCTGGTGTGACTATAAAAGAGTAAAATAAATGTTTATCAAGGATGGATTAAAATGTAATTTTATTACACAAGTTTCTATTGACTTCAATTTACTTTACTGATCTTCTAGATTTCACTGTTCCATTGTTTCACACCATTTATAATCCAAAGTCAGACAATCGGAGATCTTTATCCCAGTTTTACACAAACAGCAAATACTCACAATAGCTTTATTCGCGTTTTTTGCGAGAAACCCTAAAGTTTCGCCGTGAACCGAGCCTTCCTAATAGGTTAGGCCCTGCATTACAAAAGTGATTCGACAATCTTCCACCCAACTCAATTTGCACTAAAAGCGCGTATCCTTAGAGATGCTAGATAAAATATACGGTAAGGAAAAATTGATGAGTTTCAACGCCTATAGCACCTTACGCGGAGATCAATCCGTTGGGTCTTGAAGCGGAGCGCGCGCCGATCCTCGTCAAAGTAATATATTTGCATACAGTTTTAAAACATCTGTTAAAATACAAGACTCGGGTTTTGGACGGTTTGACTTTATGATAGTGAGTCATGAAAAGGAATAGAAATATGTTAAGTATTACGACTAAGGTTGAATAAAATTTTAAAGAATTTATACGGAAAATTAATTTGCGTAGAAAGGTTTCAACAGGTAATATCCGTCCGCTTTTAACATATTATTTTTTTTTTTTTTTTTTTTTATTGCATTGAATGGCGAGACGAGCAAGCCGTTCGCCTGATGGTAAGCGATACGACCGCTCATGAACAGTAGCAATATTCCACTGCGCTCGCCATCCTGAGACATAAGATGTTAAGTCTCAATATGTCCAGTAGTTGCTCTGGCTACAATGTCCTTCAATCCGAAACACAACAGTGCATTTAAGCAGTGTTGTTTCACGGGAGAAATAGACATTGCGGTGGTACCTACCCAGATGGCCTCTCACATATGAGAGACCTACCACCAGTAACATATTATTCAGAACATTATTTTTTTGGAGAAAGTTTATGAAAAAGATACCGATGACGGTAATTTACATCCTACAAAGTAAAATATAGGTATAATTTATTTGTATTTTCAAATAAAATAGTCGAGTTTTTTTAATTTGTTATGAATGGAGAGACGAGCATGCCGTTCACCTGATGGTAAGGGATACGATCGTTGATGAAAACAAAACAACACCTTGAAATATAAAGCAATGCTTTTGCCATCCTGAGACATAATTATAATTATAAGTTTTAATATATCAAGTAGTTACTCTGGCTTCAATATCATTCAAACCGAAACCCAACAGTGCATTTACACTGCTGTTTGGCGGGAGAAAAACACATTGCGGTGGTACCTACCCAGGCGGCCTCTCACATGTGAGAGAACTACCACGAGTAAAAGTAAGTGTTGAGAAATTCTTCAACAGATGCGTCCTTAGACATCCACGCACACAATTTATGTGAGAACTTGTTTGTAGTAACTTCCGCCTTTATAGATTTTTATATGTTGGCAAAATTGATCTCAATGAGTTTGCTGTTTGTTACTGTGTTGGATTGAATTGGATTAGCTTTTATTTATTACTCTTCTTCTGTATAAAGGACGGTTGTGCAATTTATAAATAGCAACATAGTTTACAAACCTACGAGTATAATTTGAAAATTTATATCGAATACTATAAGCGCGGAAAATTATGGGTTGAATAATATTGCAATTTAAACTGGACTTACTCAACGCATGATATAATTTGCGTATTTCTGTTCAGCCCACATACGTCCCACTGTAGGGCACGCTCCTCCTCTACATTCGAGAGTATGATAGAGAATGGTTAAGCCATGAAGTTCATAACGCTGGCCTAATGCAGATTGGTAGACTTTATAAACCATAAATTTGTACAAATAGCTATATAGTCCATTGAAATGTTACAATTTAAGGACCGAATATTGCATTTCTTAGAGGACGCAATTTTATTTTTGGGATATGTTTGGGGGGTCAATAGAAGCTTAACCTCAAGTTTGTGGGGTCGCCATCCTTGTCTCCCGGCCGCCATCTTGGAAAAAGGGGTGAAAACACTTTTTTCGCGATAATTCGGAAACTATGCGTCTTACAAAAACTTTTGTAAGGACATAATTTGTAGCAAATTGTTTTGCCTACAAATACGTTTATTTAACTTTTTGTCCTAAATTAAAAATTAAAGAAAAAGAAAAAAAGGCATGGAGCAGGAGCGTGGTGGTACTGTTCTTCAAAAAAGGTGATAACACTTTGCTGAAGAATTACAGGCCCATCTCGCTCCTGAGCCATGTCTATAAGTTGTTTTCGAGGGTCATCACAAATCGTCTCGAACGCAGGTTTGATGACTTCCAGCCTCCCGAACAAGCCGGTTTCCGAAAAGGCTTTAGTACCATAGACCACATCCATACGCTTCGGCAAGTTATACAAAAAACCGAGGAATATAACTTGCCGCTTTGTTTAGCGTTTGTGGACTATGAGAAAGCCTTTGATTCGATCGAGACTTGGGCTGTGCTACAGTCTCTCCAGCGGTGCCATATAGACTATCGGTACATCGAAGTGTTGAAGTGTATATACAACAACGCCACCATGTCGGTCCGAGTACAAGATCAGAGTACGAAGGCTATTCCACTACAGAGAGGCGTGAGACAGGGAGATGTCATATCTCCGAAACTGTTCACTGCCGCGCTGGAAAACGCCTTCAAGCTCTTGCGATGGAAAGGATTCGGCATCAACATCAACGGCGAGTATATCACTCACCTTCGGTTTGCCGACGATATTGTAGTCTTGGCAGAATCGCTGGAAGACCTTAGCACTATGCTCAAAGACCTCAATCGAGTCTCCCAACAGGTGGGTCTTAAAATGAACATGGACAAAACGAAGATCATGTCGAATGTCCATGTTGTGCCCACCCCCATCGGTGTTGGGGGCTCGACTCTTGAAGTTGTAGACGAATATGTCTATTTAGGACAAGTGGTCCGGTTAGGCAGGTCCAACTTCAAGAGAGAGGTCAATCGTCGAATCCAACTCGGTTGGGCAGCGTTCGGGAAACTACGCGACGTCTTCTCGTCAAAAATACCTCAGTGCCTTAAATCGAAAGTCTTCGATAGTTGTGTGTTGCCAGTGATGACTTACGGCACCGAGACGTGGCCTCTCACTATGGGCCTTATTAGGAAGCTCAAAGTCACTCAACGAGCTATGGAGAGGGCTATGCTCGGGGTTTCCCTACGAGATCGAATCAGAAATGAGGAGATCCGTAGGAGAACTAAAATAACCGACATAGCCCACCGGATTAGCAAGTTGAAGTGGCAATGGGCAGGGCACATAGCGCGGAGATCTGATAACCGATGGGGTCGGAAAGTGCTCGAATGGAGGCCGCGTATCGGAAAGCGCAGCGTAGGACGTCCACCCACACGATGGTCCGACGACCTGGTAAAGGTCGCGGGACGTCGCTGGATGCAGGCTGCCTCCAACAGGTCTCTGTGGAAATCATTGGGGGAGGCCTATGTTCAGCAGTGGACTTCCTTTGGCTGATGGATGGATGGATGGAAAAATTAAAGAAGATATAAGCAAAAAAGTGAAGAAGAAATTTCTTAAGGGAAATCTTCCGGTTTCTCTTAAAAGTAGACTCTTCGGCTTGTATCTTACCAATTCTCACATACAGTGCTCAATCCTGGTCTTTGACTGAACTTCAGAGGTCCAGGTCCAGGTTTGTCAAAAAGCTATGGAGCACAGGATGCTAGGCGTAACACGCATGGACAGAGTACCCACTAACACCTTGCGCTCCATAACCAGATTCAAGAATTTTGCACAGAAATAAGATAAACTAAACTGGGATTGGGCGGGCCACGTCACCCGGATGCACTCGAAGAGGTGGGTAAAGATTGCCAATCAATGGATGGCTAAGGATGGCGAGAGGCCACGCGGCAGGCTTCGAAAAAGGTGGCGCGAGGATCTCGACCAATTTAGCAGCACTTGGATGGCATCAGCAACTGATAGGGATAAGTAGAAGGGGTTGAGGGAGACTTTTGCCCATCAGTGGCACAGAATAGGTTAATATAAATAAAAAATATCAAAAAAGTGAGATTTTTTTCATAAAAAGTTATAGAGAAAAAAATATTTTTTTATAAATATTTACTCACTTTTTTGCTCATAACTTCTTTAATTTTTAATTTAGGGCCAAATGTTATATTAACTTATTTGTAGGCAATACAATGTACAATACAATTAGCTACAAATTATCTTTTTTACAAATTTTTCTGAAGTCGTATAGTTTCCAAGATAACGCGAAAAAAGTGTTTTCACCCCTTTTTCCAAGATGGCGGCCGGGGGACAAGAGTGGCGACCCCACAAACTTGAGGTTAAGCTTCTATTGACCATCCACACATATCTCAATAATAAAATTGCGTCCTCTAAAAAATGCAAAGCTCATGTCATATTTCAATGGACTAATAGTACAAACAAGGTATGCAGGTTACCTCACGATGTTTTCCTTCACCGATATAGTGCGTGGTTATTGAATATCAATACACACATGACTCCGATAAGTCAAAGGTATACCCTGGGACTTGAACCCGAGACCGCCGTGAAGATGTCGGCAGCCGCGTCTGATTCATTTACCAACAAGCCATCATGCACTTATAGCGTTTTTATTTTAGTATTTTTGATGCGTATTGAAAACGCGCACTTAATATTATGATTATAATAGTAATATAATAGTTCTCATAATATCTTTTTATGTCCATTTTTTCATCCTGTTCTTCCAAGTACGCCTTGTAAATGCGAATAGTATATATATTTTACGCATTTTAGTCAAAAAATTCCTGGAAAAGCATTATCAACATTACCTTACTCAGTATTCCAAAACAGTATATTCTGTTATACAGGGTATATCAAGACTGCTACCGAAAACGAAGCCGGGTGGTAGTTTAAGCGACTTCAGATACAATGCAACAGAAAAAGTTGCAAAAAAAAGCGTCAATTTTTTTTTTGTTATTTTCTTCCTTTGACCATATTTGGGTGGTAAATACATTTTTTTCCAAAATAATAGTGTATACCCTTTTATTTATAAATAATCTAAGGTATAAAAGTGTTTAAATTATTATTTTAGCAAAAACTATGGATTTAACACTCAAAAATGACGATATTTAAAAAATCATATATAATAATTGTCGCGTTTTTTTGCGAAAATTTTAGTTGCATTGTGTTTGTAGTCACTGAAACTACCACCCGACTTCGTTTTCGGTAGCAGTCTTGAGATACCCGGTATAGAAAATATAAATACTCCAACTTAAACAAATAATGTAATCTGAAATAATAAAGAATCTATATTATTACGTACAAAAGCAGTTACCATTACTCTCCTTCATAACGTATACCTGTATTTTAGATATAATCAAAATTTCATGTCGTACGTAAAACGAGAACAGGCGAGAGTGAAATTTTATTAGCAAGTATGTAATATTGTTTGTTTACGTCAATACGCAAAACATAAATTAAATGAGATTTTATTGAGATAGGCCCGTTCCGACGAGAAACATTTTTATTTGCCTTTTTTTTTCCTTTTTATGTTTTAACGGTTCATTAACGTTGAAGGATCGATTAGACAAGCTTTCCTTAATTATATAGCGTATTTTTTTTCGTTTAACCTTCTCAGTCTCTGTGAAGGATTGGGATCGAAACGCGTGTCTGCGCAATTTCATAGGTATGGTGACCAGAATCTTGTGATGGTTTGTCTATATATTAGCCCTTATACATCCACTGTAGGCACGGGTTTTCTCTACAATCGTGAGAACGATTGAGAGTGGTTAGTCCATATAGTCCACCACGCTGGCCCAATACGGGTTGGTGGAGTTACATACTATAGAAATTCTTATAAATCGCTATGGTATACAGGTTTCCTCACGATGTTTTCCTTCACCGTTTACGAGCGTGGTGATTGACTATCGATACACATGACTCCGAAAAGTCAGAGATGTACATACCCTGGGATTGGAACCCGCGACTACCGTGAACATTATGGCAGCCGCGTCTGGTCCGTTTACCAACAGCCCACCACTCGCTTTTACTTGTAATGGTGCCTAATGTAATATCACCTTATGTGGCTGTCGATTCAACTACCTGGTGGTAGTTTCAAAAAGTAAACAGACTATGGATTAAATTTTTTTGTCAAAAACTGCGAAGCTTCATAAAATTATACAATGTGCTGTGTGGATGCCTCGGTGGTATAGTTGTAGTATGGTAGGATTACAAAGCTGAGGTCTCGGGTTTGAATCCTGTGTCAGCCAAGTGACATTGGGTTTTCTATTCATTGTCAATCTGGAGTCAGGAATGTTTGCCCAATATGGCGATAGGCTGGCCGCCTATCACATCATGAGATGGAACATACTAGGCAAAATGCATGTGTTTTGGTAGCAATTCTGACTACTCTTTTCAGCGTAAAACGCGTGAGTTTATGTATGTGTACAATGTACAGTATGCTGTGTGGATACAACTGGAATATTACTGGTGAACTTTTTCTATTAATAACACTTAATAATTTTTGTCCGAATCAACGCGTTTCAATTTTATTAGTTCAGATGCACTTGGCGCCCCCTTTTACACTGTCGACTTGGCAGTCGTCATAAATAAAAAGCCAAATTAAAAATATGATTAAACCCGAGGCCGCCGTAAATTTTAACACGACTTCAAATACAATTTCACGGTTATTTTGTTTTCAAAGTCATTGAGATGGCTGTAATTAAAAGCAGTCTCGTACGCTACTACTTCATTAAAATAAGTCTGTGAAAAGTGTGTTGTGTGCAGATAAGAACGTCAACCCCACCTAAAACTGAAGGTAGGTCTCTCATATGTGAGAAGCCCCCTGGGTAACTAACATCGCAATATCTATTTCTCCTGCCAAACAGTACAGCACGGTTGTGTTTCATTTTGAAGGATATTGCAGTCAGAGTTATCTTATATCTTCTTATCTTAACATCTGATGTCTCAGGATGGCGAGCGCAATGGAATCCCAAGTATTGCTTGTAACTCAAGGTGTTGTTTGGTTTTGCTACTGTTTATGTGCAATTGTATCGTTAACCATCAGGAGAAAGACATGCTCGTCTCCTTATTCATTGCAAAAAAAAAGCCCCAATTACATGGGAAAAGATTCTCGTCTCGAAAGATATTGAAAAGTAGCATCGGGTAAACATTTATTAGTGCATGATAGATTATGGCTGTTACGAGTATGTCATGAGATACTGCGTATAATTTTCGAAACTACGAAATCAGGCGATAAACTGTCAGCGTGTAAATGGCGTTTAATAGTCTGGAAGTCACATTTGTCGAATTGTGTTTCGGTTGGATTGTTCAGTTTTGAATGTTAAATCGAGTTTCTGAATTTTAATTCGGATTGCGACTTTGAGCTGAATGTTTTTTCAGGATTCTTTTGTAGCACCGGATTTTATTCGGGATAATATATAGTGATATAAAAGTTTTGGTTCGAAAAATGAGAGCTTCGTTTGTAGCGTTGTGTAAAAAAATGAATGATTTGGTAATCAAAAACGGGCTTCAGATTATGTTTTTGAAAATTGATTTAATTTCGATTCTAAAAAAATAAAATGAACTTTATGTATGGTAGAGATCTTCAACCAACATACAGCCTTTACATAAATAGTAGTTTGTTGCTTCCTTTGGCAACCAAACATTGTACTGAAATATCTATCATCTGATTTTGTAAAAATCTGGGCCTAAATTCTATCTGTTTTTTTTTGTATTGCTATTAATGGCGAGACGAACATGCCGTTCGTCCGATTGTAAGCAATAAAACCACTCATGAATGAGAAGTAAAACCAAACAACACCTTCAATAACAAAGTAATGCTTGGTATTCTACTGCGCTTGCCATCCTGAAACATAAGATGCTAAGTTTCAATATGCCCAGTAGCTACTCTTGCTTCAATGACCTTCAAACCGGAACACAACAGTGCATTTACACTGCTGTTTGGCGGAAGAAATAGACATGAGAGACCTGCCACCAGTAAAGTGTGTTTTTTTAAGTTTAGGTTTGATGTGATCCTAGATTTTGCTGACATGCCACAATCTTTGCTTCCAACTATACAGGCTTTCAATATCTGAATCAATAGGGACCCAGGGGAATATTCTGGCTGTGTGCCTGTGTACAGCAGAAAGAGCTCGTGTTGAATGCCTGGCTGTGTCTCGTTACGCAGAAATACTTGGAATATCCATTCTACGAGCCGAATTCAATGATATTTTGTGGTGAATTTTAACTTCTGGTATGGATATTAAAGGTGACGTCATGTGTTAGATTATCATGGTTCGTAAAGTTGTGAAAATGTGTGTATCGTTTAAATCCTAGTTTATAAAACAACGTCACTTACCGTCTGTCTGTCTCTATGTATAATTAGATATTTAAAACCACGCAACGGATTTTGATGCGGTTTATTAAACCGATAGAGTGATTCCAGAAGAAGGATATGTGTATATATATTCCAGATTGAAAAAAAGAAAGCATAACAGGTGTGGAGATGAATCAAAAAACATTTGCACACATGCGAAGCTGGGATGGGTGGTTAGTATATAATAATAAAAAAATCGTAAATATTTATATTTTAATGTTTGTCAGAATTAAACGGAGTCCTATGGTATGGATTTGAACATAAATTGGCGTACAGATATTTTGTTGGATTTTAAATTGGAGCGTAATAATTTCCATTGTAAAGCGTGGTACATAGGCTGCTATAAAAACAAATCTGTGTATAAAAAGTATATCGTGACTTTTACTTCTTCATATTTTTAATGATTATGAGGATGGGTAATAATACAAAAAGATAATAACAATAATAGGTAATCATAATTAATAAATAAAGATAATAATAATATACTTAAGTTAGTCGAGATAGTAGTTTCTTAACATAATGTTGCCGTGTCAGGTGTCACTATTTAGTTAGTATTCAAAGTTGGAGTGAAATGAAGGAAGTTTCGGAAGGTCAATACTCTGTTATGATAGACACTGCGTGAAATGTAATCGTAGCCAATTATTGAGTGTAGACCGGAAATAACTTGGATGGTATTTGTAGGTCAAATGACCGTCACGTGATTTAAGAAATCATTAAAAGTTGCCAGCTTATTTTCAAATTTCGATGTCAGGTTCCGCTTTGATGATTGTATGTATGGTTGTTCCCGTATGTATTATTCGTCGTCATCATTAGCTGTCATTTTTTTATTGCAGTGAATGGCGAGGCGATCATCATCATCGCTTATTAGCGATAGTGGGAATTACAAAAAAAAACGGCGATTATACAACCGCAAATCCAAAATATATGGTGTATTTTGGTTTTGCGGTCGGTGACGTACTTATACTACGGTATGATTACAAACTTGAGGTCTCGGGTTTGAATTCCGATTGGGAAAAGTGATATTGGATTTTTCTATTCGTAAACAGCCCGGAGTCAGGAATTTGTGCCCGATATGGTAATAGGCTCGCACCCTATCACATCATGGGACGACACAACAAGGCGAAACGTGGCTTTTCTGGTATCACCTCAACCTAACACTCTAGGGAAGAAGGCGTATGTTTGAGTGTGAGTGTGCAACTAACATCAATTTGCTTTTTCTTTGCCTTACGTTACCAAATTACCAATTGTTTATGATCAAGCCATCATTCAAGTGTAAATTGGCTCTAATATTCTTCAGTTTCTCTGATTTTTCATTGTGCAAAAATAACGTTTATATTCTTTTCTATTAAGCCGTAAATATGAAGATAAATAATCCATAAACAATAGAGACAGTTCAAAGAACCCGCCGGCGCGCTGCCTTCAGCCATTACGTGTAGCTACGTAATAAAAGAACCGTTATATTTTCCTTCACACAAGGTAAAAAATGTCTGGCGGATTGTTCGCGAAGGCATTTCGCGATTTCAAATTGTAGGCATAATGTTCACGAAAACGTCGCTATCTCTGTTATTACATTCCATCGTAAGCAGCAGAATGTACTGAAGGAGTTGCCGCACCGACATATTGCAATATTCGAAAATCAGCGAAAATATCGTATTATCATCGCGGCAGAATTGCGGACGAAATTGGAATCGAATAAACAAGGCCCCTGAGCGAATGTTCGTGGATTTCAAATTTCATTCTTCAATAAACATTCTCGTCCGTTGTTTTGGTAACTTAATGAGAATCACTTCCATCGGAATGATTCCGAATTTCATCCGTCAAGGGCCTCTGAATTGAAATTAAACAACGATTTAAATTTTAACTCTGTTTCGTCTGTTTCTTAATTGGAACCGTTATTACTGTTATAATCTTTAATTATTTTCTCATCATTTTCTTGTACTCAAGTTCTCAAGCAATTATAAGTTATGTGCTAAGTTTTCAAAGAAATATCACAAGCAATAATCTAACACATAATTATAAATTCGCAGTAACTCGTAAGATTATATGCGTATCTGGTGACGATGTTAGGCTGATGTTAGTTCGTTTATTCAGTGATTTAAAATATTTCCAGCTTCTAAATTGCCATTTGAAGCCTAAATAAGCTAACCTCTGTTCAGTTATGCTAATAGTATCCCCAAATTATAAATAAATTTTTTTTGAAATAATTACAAATTATTTTTTCCTTTAAATATATTTTTTATGGATTTAAAAGAACTGTTTTAAGATAAACAGCGCACGGAAGACGTAAACGCTCTTAAGCTTTTTCTTGCAAACAAATCGAGGAAAAATCTGCATATATCCTATAGTTTTGCAACTGAATAGAGTATTAATAAAAGGCGAATAAATGAGATTTGAAAGCGCTTAAAGTCTGCAAATTATATGTAAATATAGACTCCACCGTTTCCGCGACGAAGTGTTCACTTATTCCGTTCGCTTTTGAATATTTGCCCGATGTTTAAAATGCTTTTAGCACTTTATTACATTTTTACTCATTCTTAAAGCGGATCTTAAATGGCTTCCTGTGTAATCTTTATGTTATATTAAGATTGAAATAAGGAAAAAAACGACGTAATTTTCTGAAAGGGTAATAAGAGACCACAGACATTTAAAGTGTTTTGTAGCGGTCAAAATTTATTTTTCCCTCCAAAACCGTTCGGTCGGGCCGGGCCCCCGTCCTTGAGCCATGTCGGACCATATACGGGTCGGCCAATCAGAGGCCCCGTTTGCGAGCTGTGCAACGTTCGGACCATATATGGTCATTCGGTCGAAGGTGGCGACGCGCAAACCCCGGCCGGCGGCGCTCGGCGCCTGCACCTCAGTCCGCTTTCCGCCTCGCGCCAATTCACATGTTTTGTAATTTTCAGTTAGTTCTACTTTTGTGTTTCTTGTGATTGTTCATGTTTGTTGTATTAAGTTCCATGAATAAATATTTGAAGTTTTTTCTATTAAATAGTAGTTTTCATTATAATAACTATTACACTGGCGCCCAACGTGGGGCAAAGCTATAAACTAAGTATAGACTTGTGAACACACGAAAAAGTGCAAAATAGTAGAAACTGTTAATTGTGTGTCACTGTGAACTGTGGTGATACGCTTGTGCAATAAACATGCCGCGTACACGTCGCGATAGACATTCTCTCGATCCCGAAGACGTCGACAGGAGGAGCTCATCTTTTGAGGAACGGCTGGAGCCAATTCTGACAGCATTCGTCAGGGCTCAAGCTCAGTCAAATCGCGAGCTCGTCGAGACCCTTTTGGCCTCATCTGCCATTAATCGTGGTTCAGCCAGCCCTGTTTCATTACCCTCGGGGACGGGAAACTTCGCGAATTGCACGGCACGCTTCAAAGGCCATGGCTCGGAGCGCGACTCACATCTCGAGGCATTCGTCGACGCAATTTGCGTCTATAAAGAATGTGTTCATATATCTGACGAACACGCTTTGCGTGGTTTACCCATGCTGTTGGAAGACGAAGCCGCCATCTGGTTCAGAGGGGTCAAGGCGTCGATAACAACATGGGACGAAGCCCTGAAGCGCCTTCGCTCCATGTTCGGAGTTCCAAGACCAGCTCACAAAATATTTCGGGATATGTTCGCGACCGATCAGGGTGCTGAGCGGGCCGAAGTTTTTGTGACACGCATCTGGTCATATATATCAAAGCTGCCATACACCTTGGAAGAGAGGATACAAGTATACATTATGGCCTCATTAATCAGCCTATTCGAGAACGCATAGCCCGGTCATCGATAATAAACTGGGACGAACTCATCGATAAAGCACGACACGTTGAAGACACACTGGACGAGTGTACGAGTAACGACGCTTCATGTGTATCGCGTTTGCGAGCCGTGCAACGTTCGGACCATATATGGTCATTCGGTCGAAGGTGGCGACGCGCAAACCCCGGCCGGCGGCGCTCGGCGCCTGCACCTCAGTCCGCTTTCCGCCTCGCGCCAATTCACATGTTTTGTAATTTTCAGTTAGTTCTACTTTTGTGTTTCTTGTGATTGTTCATGTTCGTTGTATTAAGTTCCATGAATAAATATTTGAAGTTTTTTCTATTAAATAGTAGTTTTCATTATAATAACTATTACAGTTTTGATTAAAGTCCATCACAATGCACTGTATCGTGAGAAAACCTGCATAAAATAAACA
The DNA here is from genome assembly GCA_009982885.2 of Hyles vespertilio. Taxonomy (NCBI): domain Eukaryota; kingdom Metazoa; phylum Arthropoda; class Insecta; order Lepidoptera; family Sphingidae; genus Hyles; species Hyles vespertilio. Next base: position 16,158,127 of record CM042809.1, on the reverse strand, counting down.
TAGCGATTTGTAAGAACTTCTATGATAAATAAAGTTTGCCAACCCCTACTAGGCCAGCGTAGTGGATGGCCTAACCCTAACAAAATAAAATAAAATAAACTCCCAGAACGCGTGTGCAATGAGTATGAGAGGCAAAGTCCTGGAGGGTAATCAATGAGAATGAAAACGAAAATAATTTATTGAATCCATAAACTGTATACACAATTTAGATTCAGTCAATTTTTTATTCTACCACACGGTTCGTAAATCTGGGGGCACGGCAGTGCCCCCTCCAAGTTGAGCTTAAAAGTGGCACAGTCGTACCATCCTTTTCTCGAAGCAATTCAGACCATTTTCAACCCCCCATAACTTCGTTATGGTTAAAGCAAGAAGCCTAAATTTTCAGTTACTAAGCAGGCATTGTGTAAACACGGTATATTTAAAATTTCATTCAATTTGAACCAGAAGTTTAAAAATTAATAGATCGACTGAAATCATCGCCTGAAAACATAATGTATCGTACAATTTATACATAATACTACTGGCCAAGTCGATCTATTTATTTAAAACGTAAATAATTTTTAATATTGATATGTTGATAACTTACGTAATAACTTTATACAGAAGGTCCCTTAAGCAAGGACTAAATCAATTAATCGACTTGGTATTACATGCATCTCACAACTTTTTGCGGTAGAAAACCTGAATCAATTAATCGACTTGGTATTACATGCATCTCACAACTTTTTGCGGTAGAAAACCTGAACTGCGACACTTGGAATTTTTTTACAGGATGTTTTTGATGGGATTGCTTTTCACTAGAGAATAACGGGAAAGAAACTCTAGTGTTGCTTTTTTCAAAACCAATTTACATTACAATGACCATTTTCTACAAATGTCACAATTTCGTTTAATTAAGAGCATAAATAATTATTGGTCATAATATGCAAAAATGTAGTAATGATAAGGTTTGAAAGGTTGCAATAATTAGAAGCCGGACAAGTTAGAAGGCCGGTGATACCTCATCCGGAAAGGTACCAGTTGTCTACTTTACATTTCTTCGCATTAAACCAATGGCAAATAAATAGGTCAAATCGTTAATAAAGGATAACTTATAAATTTGTATACTTAGTTGCCGAGGGAAGTGGAAAATTATTTGTTTTCAACTCCTTCTGTTTGTCTTTTATTTCTGATTAACTTCAATGCGGGTTAAAGAGAGCCTAGTGTCCTTAAGAGACTCGCCGAGCTCCGGATCTCGGCGTCAAGTCTGCGTGCCACTGTTGATCCTGGCTGACAGGAGTTGTAGTGAAAAAACTTAACTTTAGAAAATTTTCAAATAGGTTCATGGTAGTGACTTATTGCTTTTGTCTTGTTCGGGTTATACAAGTGAGATAAAACAGTTTTGATATCAGTTTTTTCATTACATTCCGATTTTTTCGATAAACCCAAATCTATATGGCTGAATTAAAATAACTTGCATGCAATCCGACAATATACAGCAATTTACCTGTAATATTTACTCTTGGTAATTAACACGTTGAACGCCATGACGGACGCCATGTGTCCGACAGCATACTTTCCTCAGGGGCCGCACTAAAAATCGAAACTGTTACAAAAAATGTTGAAGTATTTTTTTGCGAATACTGTAATTAAATCATTTATAAATAGTAAGCAACTTACAAAAATAGTGATATTTACATTACTTTTTGAGATATCGAATAGCAGACACCAGGGTCCGTCGCGGCCCGCCATTACGTCCACGCGGCTTTACTTACGCGGGCGCCGTGCGGGTCACGCTGTCAGGCCCCCCCACTCGTTACAAGACGAATGTCATAAAACATGGGTCGCCAATAAGCACGTAACAAGACAAGAAAAGTGAACACATTTTGTAACGTTTGTCCTGAAAAACCTGTTTTGTGCCATAGTTGTTTTTTTTTAAATTGCGTTCTTAGTTTTTTTTTCTACTAAAGACTAGATTTAAAGTACATTTGGGTTTTTATATCTTAAAATATTTATGAAAGTTGTGATTAGTTGTGGTCTTTATTGACTGATTTTTAAGACTTATAAATACTATTAAGATAAAACTATTGTTTTAATGCCAAGCAATTTGTGAAACATAAGACTTTTGCTCTCTTTATATTTAGATATCTGTTGTTTTTTAATAAATTAATTACGAACATGTTATGACTTTTTATTTTTTCAGTTACTGTATTAGTAGAAACCTATTTTAACAAAACAGGTAGCATTTTTTAGGTAATTATAAACAAAGAGTAGCTCCTTACGTAAGAAATTACTTTGAAAATTAATTTACTGATATCAATTATAATTCTCACGACTTCAAAATATTTTGTAAAGACGAAAAATTAATGTCCACTTAACTATAACATCTCTCAAATTAATAAATAAGATTACCTCCTTTGTTTACCTGCAACACGTTTGGCAAAAATTTGCGAATAAGACCACAATTTCTAAGTCTACTTGAATTTATTTGTGCCAAGCGGTTAGGTTGGACTATGGGGCCGCGCGGGTCACCTGCCTACGTAAAAATTGTAAAAACGGTGTCCGTCGGCCATCTAGAGGCTTCTGAAGTGATCGAGGGCGTGCGGACACACGGTGTCCGACGCGGCGCCTTGGACCCGACATGCTGGCGGGCACATGGTGTCCGCCGCGGCTCACTTGTCTAAACATGGTTTTTATTGTGGCGTTCAACGTGTTAATAATGTGAAGAATATTTTCCTGTGGCATCCCCAGCGACTGCATGTTAATTAATACATGCACACGGTTTTTATAATAATTTCCAAGTAACAGTAAGTTTGATATAAAGTCCGTATTATAATAGGTTACGCTTATAAATGAAAAATTGAAGCATAATATATACACTTAATACTGTTCTTAATATACGCAGAATGAGCAGGAAATCTAAGAAGACTATCTTCTCAAATATGGTTATGAACGCGATCTAATGACTGAACAAACAACATTGAAAATTCGCTTGAATTTCTCGACCTTGTAGCTGAATTCAACAAATCCTAGCCACAGCTCGATTCGTCGATGATAAAATGTATTGAGAAATTTATCCCAGGAACAATTATTAACAAAGAATGGCGGCACTAATTCATTTTTCCGCAACTTTGACAGCACACAAAGTAAATAAATATAAATATTTTTGAACAAAAGTTGGCGGTGAGTTCCCGTAGAGACCCAATGCACCATATAGTTTTATTTATGGAGAAAGTTCCAGAACCGTGTTTAACGCACCCTGTATACTCCGAGATAGTTTTTATTGCTGTATTATACAAGACAACGTGGAACGACGAGCAAGTATTCGCTGAATTAAAACTTGTTGGAATTTGACTCCGGTTTTTCTGCTATTATCTGCAAGATGGATGTTATTAAGAGATAGTTGGAATATAATGTATTTTTCAATATAACGTTTTATGAGATAACGTTACAAATTGCTTTTACATGCTTTAAGAAAATATGCTTTTTAATTTTTATTACTGTTGACATTGTTAACGATATTCTATTATAGTTGGTAGCGGACCGCATCGACTAGTCTGAGGTTTGAGTTCAAGACCTTTGACCTTTGAAGGTGTGTATTTAATATTTATTATCAAATATCACGTTAGTTAATAAGTTGATAGTGGGAGGAAACTTTGAAACTTTTTACTATTGAACTCAACGTGTCAAAGTGCTTTATCTGAACCTTTACCTGCAAACCAAAGCCCATCCACTATACATATACACTCGATGAAAAATATGTCTCTAGAGTTAGTTTCATAAAAGACTTTGACTCCGAAATAAAATTCGATCTACATTAAAATGATATTGTCAAAAGAGCCTCTAGAGCATTAGCATTCATTATGAAGTTATCTATCTATCTATCTATCTATATCAGCCCATATACGTCCCACTGCAGGGCACGGGCCTACTCTACAATCGAGAATATGATTGAGAGTGGTTAGGCCATATAGTCCACCAAGCTGGCTTAGTGCGGGTTGGCGGACTTACATACCATAGAATCAGTGGCGTAACTACACCATGTGGGGCCCGTGGCAAAATCATCGGATGGGGGCCCCCGTTTTTGTATGGAGAGGAAAACTGTTAAGCTTATTTTCCGTTACCCCGGAGAAGACCGAAAGGAATATATTAGTGTCACTGGCCAGTAAACTGCCGCCGAGGCGGGTCCCTAACAAAAATCTGCGCTAGCATACCGAATAAAACCCTGAACTCCGCATTTTGGGCGGTACTGCACATCTACTAGTTGACTGGGTCAGAAGGTGTCCCTGCAGAGGTTCTTAAGATACGCGTCTACTACTCACGCGTCTTTCCTATTAAAACAACCTAGGCCCGGCTTCATGGGATATCGCCCATGTTCATCCAATCCCAAAGAAGGGGGACCGGTCGGATCCTTCGAATCTCAGGCCGATTGCTGTCACATGCTGACTCTCCAAGTTCTTGGAGCGAGTTATAAATATGCAGCTCTTGACGTATCCTGGGGATCACCAACTGAGGGTCGTTCGGATTATGATCTTCTCGTTTATTTCACCCACCATCAGGTGGAGGCATTGGATAGTGGGGGTGAGGCGATTACGGTAGGCCTTGAAATTGTCATCGAGTGTGGCATGGCGTCGTTTTGGGGAAGCTACCTGCCTGGTATTTTAACCTGAGGAAGTCTGAAAGTACATCGCAAGCTTTCTGGATGATCGCAGCATAAAAATCGTATTGGGCGGCTTTTGCAACGAGACCAAGACCATTAATTCTGATGTTCCATAAGGCTCGGTGCTTTCACCGACCCTGTTTCTCCTGCATATCAATGACATGTTGTCTATCACCAGCCGGCATTGCTATGCATCTGCATAGCAATCGTATTTTGCCTCACTTGCACTAGAGCATCTGCTCTAGTGCAAGTGAGGCAAAATACGTCTGACAACAGAATCTCTATCGGAGATCCGTTAAAGAAAGATGGTCTCAAATTTTGTCGCAAGTCGAGACCTCTCTGGGGTGCACAATTTAACCCCATGAAGATATAAGTTTGCTCGTTTATAACCAAGAAGACCCCCTTTTTTCATGGAGACACTCTCTTTAAGCATCCGAGATTATTCATTGACGCGAATTATTGATAAAATTGCATTTTAGGTGTCATTTGAAAGGCAAGGGCAAATTGGTAAGCAAAAAGTTAAGGATTCTCAACAGAGCCAAGCGGTACTTTTCGTCGGATCATCGATTATTTCCTATAAATACGACGATCCGGCACGACGTGGAGTTCTGCTCTCACCTCTGGGTAGAGGCCCCCAAAATACCAGCTCCACCCACTTGTCTCATTACAGCGCCGATAATCCCGATCTCACGGAGAACGTGGAGCCGTTAGGATTGCAGTGAGACTTTGGATCTCTCTGTGTAATCTATCAATTATTCCACGGAAAGTGTTCTGAGGAAGATGGTGCCACTATCGCTATTCTCCCATCAAACTTCCCGTCATCCCAGTAGAAATCATTCTTACTACCTGGAAACTATCCGTTCCTAGAAAGTACGTTCCCAGTGTTCTTTTCTACCACGCACGTACAAGCTCTGGAATGGACTCCCTGCTTTGGTATTCCCTGAGCGCTATAACCTGTCCTTCTTTTAACTAGGCTTTAAGAAAGTGCTCTCCTTACGGTAAGAAGCGACTTCATTTTGCTGAATCCCTGAATCTGCAAAAGTCTATGAGCGACGGTGACCGCTGGCCGTGAGGCGGGCTGTATGCTCGTATGCCTGCAGGCCATAAAAAGAATTCCACAATTAGTCGTCGTAATATCTTTACTACGTAGCCGGAGCCCAAACGCAGCAATGGTGATGGGGCCCCCAGATCATCATCAGAAGCCTTATATTGAAGTTTCGTTCTTTTTTAAACCAAATCCGCACTATAACCTGTACATAGTAGTTAAAAAAAGTTAGTAAAAATCGCGTAAATCTAAAGAACCATTAATATTATTTTTATGTATCAAAAAAAACCTTGGTATCTTTAATGGAAACTAATAAAATAGTTTTTGATTATCAATTTTGTTGGTAATAAATTGGCTAGGTTCTTTCTCTGCTTACGGCCTCTTGGGCCTGAGGGGCCGGGCCGCTGGGGGCCCCTAAGGTCGGGGGCCCGTGGCATTTTGCGCACTATGCCACCCTATTGTTACGCCACTGCATAGAATTTTTTTATAAATCACTATGGTATGCAGGTTTCCTCACGATGTTTTCCTTCACCGTTTTAGTGCGTGGTGATTGATTATCAATACACACATATTGATACAATGAAGTTATCACCTAGTTTTAAACCTAATTTCAAATTTATTGCGTAATTAAGTAATCGTATAAAATAGTAGAAGTGCGTGGTTGGTATATGGACTAGACGCGGCTGCCAACATTTCACGGTGGTCGCGGGTTCGAATCCCAGGGAACACCTCTGACTTTTCGGAGTCATGTGTGTATTGATAGTCAATCACCACGCACTAAAACGGTGAAGGAAAACATCTTGAGGAAACCTGCATACTATAGTGATTGATAAGAATTTCTATGGTATGTAAGTCCGCCAACCCGCACTAGGCCAGCGTGGTGGACTATATGGCCTAACCACTCTCAATCGTACTCTCGATTGTAGAGTAGGCCCGTGCCCTGCAGTGGGACGTATATGGGCTGATACAGATAAAATAGTACATTGAAACCAACCACGAAAGAAGTTTGTCGTAAAAAGAAACTACACCCAACTAAGCCAAGTTATGTGTGTTCAAGTTCCTACACAGTGAAAATACGCCTTACTTAGTCAGAAGCCGTAGCTTCTCATAAATGTCCCAATACGTGTATTCATAGCTCATAAAAATAGATCTTTGTACCATTTTCATAAGTTCGGCCGGTATTAGAGTGTCGGCACTGGGTTCCTAGCCATTTGGACGTTCGCCAACTGTTATATTACACGCCGGTGGAGAACCTTCATTCTGGCTTATTACGTTTTAATAAGCGTCGTCGACTTTGCGCCCCACTAGAAAGTACATACTGCTTGTAGCTTTTGTCATTTTAATGTTCTTTGTTATGAATCGATATTTAGCTCTTCTCTGTTATTATTACATTTTGAAATAATATTATTAGGTAATTGTTTTACTTCTGTCTCAACTTCATTACGCTGGTGCTATCAATTATAATTTGTGTAGTACTTGTCATAGTTCCATCAAATGACTTGCATTTTGGTGTTTTTAGACGCTATGTCACTTGAAAGCAGTGGTTGATCTATATTAAAGTTAATATAAAAAATAATAAGAATAAATTTAAGAACCCTCGTAGATATTACAAAAGTTGAAGTAAATAGGTAAATTACACTTTGTAAAGTCTAAGTTGGATGTTTTTAAGAAGCTTGTAACTGACGACAAACGCGAGAGAATTGTTGCGTAGTAGAAAGGTATACTTGTTTTTGTCAGCCCTATACCTGTTTTCGTCGGCCGTGTTTAATTCATCTTAATTAGAAAGCTTAATTTTAATGGCAGTAATGAAACTAAATATGATGAGCCGTTGATTGCGGTGAAACATTATTGATTAGTTTGACCTTTACAAATTTGAGAGGGCGAAGTATTTGAAGGAGAATTTTAATTATGTTATGAGAAAATAACTAGGGAGAAAACAAACTCTCCATATTTATAATCTAGATGATTTTCTAGGGTTTTGTAAAGTCAAAAGTACCCTCAATCGACGAGAATGCATGAAGAGGTTGATGAAAGTGGACGAAGCGAAAGTTATATGACAGGATGGAGCGAAGTGGCGATCTTGAGTATCTGCCTATCCCTTAGGGATACAGGCGTGAAAATTATGTATACATGTTTTTTAAGCACTACTTTCTCAACGGTTTCTTAGATTTACGCGAATGTTACACATTGAAATAAATCTATTATTTACGGATTTTATCGCGAATTTATTTTAATTTTTACATTTTTTGAGTTCCCGACGTTTCGATTACTTTACAGCTTTCGTGGTCACGGGGCGGACTGAGGTATTAGACGTCCCCTCTGTGACTGTTACAATTCAACCAAAAAGTCTTATGAGAAAGTAGTTTTTTTCACTACTTTCTCATAAGAATTCATAACACACTTATTATTGTTATGTGTTTCTATGATTATACAAGACCGCTAATTAATCACAGTAAGTACTTAGGAGACTGTCCCGCCCTCACACCCACCACTGCAACTCCTGTAAGCCAGGATCAACAGTGGCACGCAATGTAATGACACCGAGCATTGAAGCTCGGCGAGTCTCCGGGAATGTCTAACTTGTCTTTAACCCGCAACGAAATCAATCAGAAAGTTAAATTAATAGGAGGAGTTGGAAATAAATTATTGTCCACTTCCCTCCGTGCAAAGCGGGTGACAAAACGATGAAATAAAGAGGTAAATAACCTCGCAAAAAGACTTTTACAGCCGGAGAAGCCAGCTGTAAAGCACCACGGATCAAATCCTTATTACATTTAAATGGGACCTAATATGTGAGCTGTTACACTTGATTCCAGTAATAGGTATGGCAAAAACGCCGGAAAGCACGGAAATTCGTCCTAGTCTCTACAAGGTCCGTGTAGTATACAACTCCAGATGATATTTGCATACTATCCAGCATGGTTTTACGCTCATTCTGCCAAAGACTACACTCCCAAAGTATATGATGCGCGGATTGTTCATATTCGCAATTTGCTGTTGAACATGGGCACGCAGGCGATTCCACAAGCTTAAAAGAGTATAGTTTAGACTTAAAGTTCACCATGGCCCGTGAGGAACTGTGATACGCAATAATCGACATCTAGCCATGTCTTCGTCAAACGATCACGCACGCAAGGAAAATATTGGTATAAATGCCGTCCCTTCAAAGATACCTCCCATCTATTTTGCCATTCATCTAATAGTTCGCTATATACCATAGGAAGCGGTTTAAATAATCTGTCGACTTTTAAGAGTTCACGTGCAGTTAAAAATCTTTGATCCATATTCTCCTTAGTAGAGTAATACATGGCGGCGCGACGTTGCACCTCCAGATCGACTGGAAGTACACCCGCCAGGACAGGCAAAGCTTCGGTACTAACAGTTCTATATGCCTTGCACAAGAATATCAACGCCAAACGTTGGCTCTGGAGCAGTTTTCTTCGCACAGCACCGATAGTAGCCCTATCAGCCCATACGGGAGATCCATAACAAATACATCCTAAGTAAGTTGCTCCATAGATGATTTTTTGTGTATTAAAAGATAGCCCCCACGTTGATTTCGATATTCTTGTCAAAGCAAAAAAGTTCCTTTTCGACTTTTCCCCGACGTTCTTAATATGTTCCAGAAAGGAAAAATTCCTTTCCAAAATTAAACCGAGATAACAAACCGATTCTTTTTTCTTTACAGTGATACTATTAAATTTAATTCGCGGCGGTGATTTTAAAGTTCCTTTTAGAAGTAATTGGAACGTTTTATGTGGTGCAAACTGTAAGCGATTTCGATGTCCCCAATCACATATTAATTTTAAACACGCGTCTGCCATATTTTCTAATCCCGACCTACTGTTTGACTCTATAAGCAAGAGGCCATCGTCCGCATATCCGGTCAAAGAACACCCCGACGGTAAGGGGATTGTAAGAAAATCGTCGAAGCCTAAATTCCACAAATAAGGACCTAAGACCGAGCCTTGTGGACAACCCATCGTCAGTGGTTTCGACACGGCATAGTGTCCAAGTTTAAGTTTTGTTGTTCCATGCGAGAAATACGAGTAAATAAGTGAATATATATTTTTAAAGCAACCTCGTAATTTCAACTTAAGAAGCAGCATTGGCCACCAAGCGTTGTCGAAAGCACCGGAGATGTCCAGAAAAATACCGAGTACATATTTACACACCGATGTACTTACCGCTCTTCTAACCGAAATTGCCGCGTCGATAGTTGACTTACCCGTAGTAAAACCGAACTGATTTTCGTGAAATTTTGGTCCGCCCGGTAGCAATCGAGGGACGATAAGACGCTCTAAAAGTTTACCTAGCGACGGCAAGAGTGTAATAGGTCTATACGACTTAGGATCATGTGGAGGTTTATCGCCACTCTTGGGTATTATCTGAATGAAACCGGTACGCCATACTCGCGGAAATACCCCTTCAGCAATGCATCTGTTATAAACAGTAAGTAACGCATCGCCTGCCGATTTACACGCCTCTTTAATCATTTTGTTCGATATTTTATCGTCACCGGAAGCCTTGTTTAGGGGCAAAGATCGTACGATTTCACTAAATTCATCAAACGACGACAGATTTGAATCCGAAGAGTTTGGCAGTTCCCCGGCCCACATCCTAATCTGCTTGTGGTATTCTGTGTCATTTTCAACATTATCATCCGGAATTAACGATTGTAACAGAGCGTCCGTTGTCTCCTCAATACCAGTGGTGTAGTTGTTGTCAATTTTTAAATTCTCAATATATGCCAAATTGATTGACCTATTCGCTTTGAATTCATGGTATAAAGGAGACCACGGACCCTCACTATCTAACCGAGCCACAACTTTTCGTAATAAATTACCCTTAGATTTTTGGACGGCCGCTTTATAATGCGATCTGGCAACTCTCAGTTTATTTAAAGCAGATGTAATTGCTTCCCCTGTGACAGAACGTCTCTTAAGCCCATTAAAACGCCTACGCGCTCTGCGAAAAGTCCGACGTAGTTGGACTAGTAAATCATTCCACCAATCACACCTCCGAGCGTTAGTGATGGAACCTCGACCGATGGTAACGTCTGCGCAACATGTAAACGTGTCCGACATAATCTCCGCACAGGTTTCAGCTGACAGATCATTGCGAGTGAAGTCCCCAGCATGCCGAGCAAATAGCGAGCTAAATAAATCCCACTCTGCGCCTCGGGATTTATATTTAAAATTAAAATTATTATGTACCGGACCCTGCGTCAATCTAGGCAAGAACTCGTACACAATCAGGCGATGGTCACTACACGACGCGTCCGGTAGGACGCGCCACCTATCAATACGGACGTCTCCACTAGAAAGTGTGACGTCAATAGAAGATTCGCCCATAGGGCTACTGTAAGTAGGTGGTGCATCGGGGGTGTTATGTATTTCGAGATTCATCTCTGCAATGAAATCTTCTACAGCGCACCGTCGCTCGGTATCAGTGGAGCGATATTTGCCATACCAAAGGACAGATGACGCATTAACGTCAGCACCTATAATAATTTTATGTCCAGCGAGGGACCGCAAGACATAGCGGAGGTGACACAGGTGAGGACCCACAGGATCTGAGTATTGAAAATAACAGCTCACAACATAAACCTTACAAATCGGACTAGACACCTCAGCGACAGCACAGTGTGACGTCATAAGATTACGCACAGAGGTTACGGTAAGATTTGAACCCGACACAAAAATACCTGCTCGTGAGTTGCTATCAAGTTGTACGACCTTACTAGATATACGCGCATGTTGATATTGCTCCTGTACTAGTACGATATTTAACTTATACTCGCGAATTAACGTATCTAATTCCGACGTTGCTACCCTATCATTATGGAGGTTTAACTGTCCGATGGTAAAGTTATTCATATTGTGTTAGTACTGGGTCGAGAGAAATAGCTGTTGGAGTTTGTAGTTGTACGTTGGACACTCCTGAGACCCACAGCGATGATCGTGGGGTTTTTTTAAAGCGCTTGCAAGGTGCGCATACTGGCTTAAAATCTGTGTCTGAACTGTGCGGACACGCCTTAGTCTCGTGTGCTTCAGCACAGTCGGCACACGTAGGTGTTTTTACTGTACAGAACTTTTGCACATGCCCATAGTATTGACAATTCATACAACGCACTATTTCTAAGTCGTCAATGAATCGACAGGTGGCCCAGTCAATAAATAATTTCTCTTTTGTGTCCGCCAGATGTTTCCTTATCTCTGAATCTAACTCAATGCCAATCCATTTACGACCGTTATCTAAATTACGTCTACGAACTATTTTAATGGATTTAATGAAATCATCCTCCTTTATTGGCAATTCGTCCTTGATATTTTGACGATACAGTGCGGTAATAAAAGCGCGGTCTTCCGTAGAGGATGGCACATCCTTAACGAGGATACGGGGGCGGCGCCCCTTGGGTTTTTCGAGACGTAATCCCGCCGATTTAATTGCCTCGACAGATTCGAGTTTTTTAATTTGTTTCTCATTCGCAACACGAAGCACGACGCGACCCTTCGTGGTTTTTTTCACGCCTACAATTTGGAATCCGTCATCACTTGGCTTTATTGCCTTAAAAAGCACCTGTTTAGTTGCGGACGATGACGCCAAATCAGCTGATCGCTCGTCCGTCGGACATGCAACAATACACGGCCGTGGCGCGCGCGACTCCACTAGCGGTGCAGGTTTCGGTAAACGGAGTTTAAGTCGATCGGAGAAAAGTGAATTATTATTCTCGACAATATCATGACGTTTGTATTGGTCTAATTCGCGTTGCATATTGGCCAACTTGGTTTCATTGCAAGATGATTTTAATGCTAGTAACGAAACTATGGATGTAACACGTTGCGTTATATCTAACACTGCCGACCTATTCGCCACATTCATACGCGAGCCCTGATCATTAACAAGCTCATTAATTTTCGACAAATAATTGGAAACATCTGACACCAAATCACAATAGTCCGCGCGGCTCGCGTCGCTGCCGTTATCTAAAGATGAAGTCTCGGTCGATTCCGATAATTGCAAACGTTTGGAACATACGGGGGAAACATAAGTTGGTGAAGTCGTGTCACTAAAAAGTCGTTTAGCCGAATTAGGTGACCTAGGTGTTAGCTTACTTTGACCGAAAGGATTGGGCCCACGGTCGGGCGGAACTTTATTTTGAGCTGACATTATTTTGCCGAAATGAAATTAAGATTTTATTATTTTTAATCTTATAAAATGACACAAACAATATAAAATATTACTTTGAAAAGAAACAACAGCTGATTGTATGCCGGCCGAGCGATATTTTTTTTTACGATACCCACACTAAAAAGAATATAAAGTACTTACCGAGGATTAATTGCTTAATTTCACCAAATTACGCAATAAAACATTTAAAAACTTACAGACCGTTGCTCACAATACTACACCATACAACAATAAGCAACCCACGAGCGAATAAATGCACTCCAAACACACAAAATACAATTTAAAATGAGGAGAACGTAAACACGTCACATCACCGTGCCCCCGCCAGAGGGGAAGTGACAGTAAGTACTTACTTACAAATCATGAAGTACGTTAATATTTGCATTAATAGAAGATCAGGGTCTTATATTTCTCGAAATATATTTGTAGTTCAGTACCCACCATACCAATATGATCCGTATAACAGCAAAGCTTTGTTTCTTACAATTTTGCCATAAACAATTCAATCCCCCGTCCATTGTGAGCGATCCTTGCTTGTTAACAAGACGCAAAAGACATTTTAGACAGTTTGCACTTCACTTGACAACTCGAAAACTTGGTTAGTGAGAGCGAGAATCAACAGATTTAGTTAAGAACTCTTTGAAAGATATTCGTTTGTAATTTGTGCCTCGAAATCGTCGGGGACGGTTAATTAGTTTTTTGAGGATTACAAGTTCCCGGCTCAAGAGCCTGTTTGCAAAAGGATTATTCAAATAGAGATTTTTCGCTTCTATTTAATCCGCAGTAGATTAATGCCGCAAATTCTGAAAGTTAGCTTTTGAGTGAAGTGGGTTTCAAATTCCAATTTATTAAATTTTAGATACTTATGCTATCTAAAATTTAAGTGAGTGGAAGTCTGTTGGTAACGGACCAGACGTGATGGCCAACATCTTCACGGTGGCCGCCGGTTCAAATTCCAAGGCATAGATCTAACTTTCCGAATTCATGAGTGTATTGACAGTCAATCACCATGCACCAAATCGGTGAAGGAAAACATAATGAGGAAACCTGCATATCATAGCGATTTCTATGAACTACTGTACGTATTGAGACTTAACATTTACATCTTAGAATCGCAAGCGTGGTGAGCGGTCGTATCCGAATGACAATGGTAAGGTCGTCTGGCCATTAAAAACAGTGAAAAAAAAAATAGAACCCTTAAAAAAGAAACAACCTGACGGACTGACGTACAAGAAATTCGTTGATTGACTACTGATTGGTACTGATATAATAAATAAATAAGCATGTGTATCAGTTCTGCGTTGCTAAGATTTTGTTTCACATAAAGCTTTGTTACAGACTTGGAGAAGTTTTAACTTCTTGTTATTGGGTCTGGCGGCGATGCGGATGATTTGTACTAGGTTTGTAGCTATACTTGAAACATTTAAGACAGCCTTTGTGGCGTGTTTAACCAGAACATCTGACACACCAAGATAGTTTTATGGTAACTAACTTAAAAAAGTGAGACACAGTTTGTCAGACGCCGCCTGTGAAACGGGAGGTCGCGGGTTCTGTCCCATACTGAGACAAATGTTAGTGTAATCTACAGTAGTACGATTCACGTTACTTTTTGACGCGCCGATCAAGTTGCGGTGCGGTTACAATTAAGTTGACGTTTTGGTACAAAATGATATTCTTGTAAATGTTTAGCTGCGCGTGAGCTGCGCATCAACTGTACGTCAGACGTATGAAATTTATTTGACATTGACATATAGGCGCAGCAGTAGAATACACTAAAGCGCTCGCGTGACGCGAACTTGACGCGAGCGTATTACGAGAATACGAAAAGGGCTGTTTTGATCGAAACTTAACCGCAACTGCACTGCAGCTGAAATTATTATATTACGTAAATCGCCCTACAGGTATTTGTTACGGGTCTGCGTATTTACAAGACCGAAAAGTCTCTCGTAGTTCCTGATACCCGCGACATAAGATTTGATCTTATCTTGTGGGGTCAGGACTACGCGTGGATTTTTAATTATTTGTTTATTTTGGCGTAATTATTTGCACATTTATCATTTGTATATTTATAAATCAGATTAAATTCAACCACTTGTTATCATATATTTTATGGCAAAAAAATAAGCCAGCAACACAAAAAAAATCGTTTTCCGCACTAGCTTGATATGTATTTATCGGCTACATTATATGTATGTTAAATATTGGCTGTTTTGTAGACAATACAAAACTTATTTCATGTATATCTAATATGATAAATATTCTTAACTAATTAAACAATTTTAAGAGATTGGAAGCTCATATGATTTAGTGGTAAAAAATGAAATGCCTCAGATTAATATCGGTCTTTAAAATTCTCAAATTTTACGTAGAGCCATAAAACATCAAAATGCCTCAATAATATCGTTGCTGCGTCACCACGAACTACGAATCGTCAGAGGCCATTACGATATTACTGATGCACGCACATCACTTTTATCAACATCCATTATCGGGTTTTCGTTGCAATTACGTGCAATCTGCCGCGGTATATATATATAATCAGCATGTAAATTTGATCATCAATTAAGTCGGTGAGCGCTCCGTGTTTCCGTACATTTTATGCGAATTTGCATAATGAAATTGCTCGCATAGCCGTCGTATGCAATCGCCGTTTGAGATCAGCTTGCTTTTGGACCGTTGTCATTATGGTCTGTGGGATTGATTTTCAATTTGGTTTCAGTTCGATTCGGGGTTACATGTTTGGGTGTTTAATCGCTGCGAAGATAGAACCTCAACAGGTTGTTTTAGCGTCTTTTGCTATTTCTGCTATAGTGCGCTATTATCCTATCTCTATGGAGATGTCTTCAAAGGCCATTCAAGCAAATAAAGAACCGTACATGTATTGCTGATCACCTTCAACTTTTTAAGCTAGAGTAATTTTATTACTTATTATAGGCCCACTTCTAAAATAACTTAATTATCTGTTAGAAATGAATTCCAGCGTCTTCCTGATCCACGATACTGGAAAATTTAAAACAATTTCACTGACCAATCAATATTCTATGGTAATATGACTGCTTGATAGCATGATTGTCAATCAAGATACCAATGTAATAAAATCTCGTTTACTATGCTTATGACGAGGATCGGAACATATTAAGCTAAATGTAGGTGTCCTAGTTACACCTCAGCCTACCTTTTCTGGAGAAAAGGCGTGAGTTTGTTTATGACGGTGTAAAATAAATTGGAGCAGAATCTTTAGAAGTTAGTGAGAACGGGAGCGTTACAAACTTGCGTCAGCGGCAAAGCAAAGCGTCTAGAAAAATGTCACGAGCAGAGGTTTTAAAATCTTGTCCGGGTGGTTTAACCGTCTGTCTGGGTTATGTTATTTTTCATTATGATTTTTCCGTTTCTCTTAATTCCTTTTTTGTTAGATTAGTTAAATTGTCTGTGATTGATACCCTAAATTTCGATTTTCAGTATTCTTGCTGTTATTTTTGCTACCTTAATTAAGACGACTTAAGACACGTGTAAACGTATGTACATATCACTCATATGGCGTCGTAGTCACATAGGCCATTAAGATTGTGTAAGTGGGATGTTATCTTTTATTTCCAAAACTTTATTAGAGTACGAATGAAAATCCGCTTAAAACTGCAACACATTGTGGCCAGCTGTCGACACGTATTTTATCACTTTAACTATCGTAAAGTAGTTAAAACAGTTTGGATTACTTTAAAATGAGCGCCAAATTGTCGAGCATTACCGGTAACCATTAATGATTTTCATTGTTAATGCATACAGCTATCATATCCGATTGCAAGCATAAACCGTCACCTACTTAAATGGAATTTAATTTACAGTATTGGCTCGAAATAAGAACAAATGCAATAATATTGTCCAGATTTGTTTTTATAATATCAAAGATAGTTGATTCAGCTCATATTAGTTATCGTTTGCAGATGTCACAGCCCTGCAAGGTGGGACGTATAGATCGTCTACGGTCATTTGGTGTACGATTGCGTGGTTGTTATGCTGTTGTCAAAATATTAGGAACATAATATTTACTCTATTTAATGCATTGCGTGAGATATGCTGTAATATAAGCAACAAGCATTTATAAATAATTTATATTAGTACTAGCATTAGCAGCATTTATAATCGTAATACAAAAGTATTAACATGTCCAATATAATAATTTGTGAAAAGAGAAAACTGTTTTTAATCTTTTGACAACAGCATGACAACCACGCATTTGCATGCCAAAAGACTTTAGACGATCTGTACGTCCCACTGCTTTTTCATCTGCAAACGAGTTCGATTGGGAGAGGTATAGGTCACAGTCTCCCACAGGGGCTTAGATAAAATGCTAATAATGAGGTTTTAGTCATGTAAGATGATATATCGAATCAAAACTACAAAGTGTGGCCCTGTTATGATCTTATGAAAAAATCCTTGTACGAATACCAATCTTACCTCAGCCAAATTGATGGCACCCTCGCAAATGTCAAGTAACGTGAACCCACCTGAATGCATGAAGGGATGAATTAAAGTGGACGAAGCGAAAATAGTATGTTAGGATCGAGCAAAGAGATCCTTTGTTTCCGCCTATCCCTATGGGCTACAGGCGTGATGTTTATGTATATATTTAATATAAATAATATATTTAATAATCTTGTCGCGAGCAATACGACTACTCAACTTGATCTCGGAACATGTTGATATATGTCATTGCAGCCTGCCGAAATTTACAGTAGTGGCTCAAAAATGCATTGAAGGATTTAAAATGTAATGTTTGTTGTTACATTGGTAAAATTTTAATGTTTTGTTTTATTTTTATTGTTTATTCTATGTGATATTTAGAATAGTTTAGTGTAATGCCGCCTTAGTTTTAAAACTGTTATAGTATTATATTTAAGGTGATACATTTATAAATAAAAAAATAATCTAAACAGCGAATATTTTTCTCATTATGCTTATAAAATAGTCTTGGCAGTAAGCTACGCTGTGGTAGAGCAGGTACTTTTACTCTAATACAGTCTATGTAATTTGAAATCCAGTAGTTTATCGTTCATAAACAAAATTTATTATAAGAAAAGAAACATATTTTACTATACTTATCCACAAATTCATAATAAGACTATTAATACCAGAAAAGATTATAAAAATACAGCAACGAGCATAAAGCAACGAGATTTATCCCCGGCTACCAACATAAATTCTTTAAAAAGCTTTTTCTATAAAAATGTAAGGAACGCCGTGATTTAAGTTAATTATATTAAGTAAACGGTACAGTAATATAAAGCTTAGCCGTTCAATTGCCAATAGGGGAGTGGCTTGAGATTATTTAGCACTCGCAGCGTCTGTTCATGTACGGATTCGGAAATTCGTTTTGAGGCCCTCGTCCCTATTTTAGCTGCCATCAGGCTGTTCAAACTTAGAACATTTACCATGAAATGGTGGGGGAAATAATGATTCCAAATTAAAATACCATTGTAGTATAGAAACAGTTCCGTCTTATAATGTCTTTTTAATTTAGTCGTATTTTACGTGCTTCTAGCACACAGATCACTCCCAATAGATACCTAATGCAAGGCAGCGGTTGCGCCCAACACATATAAGATATCAGATAGATATAAACCGATGCCAAATGTCGCGTCATCAGTGTCGTCCAAGTAGTGGACCCGCACATGGCGTCGCACGTTA
Source organism: Hyles vespertilio (assembly GCA_009982885.2). NCBI lineage: Eukaryota > Metazoa > Arthropoda > Insecta > Lepidoptera > Sphingidae > Hyles > Hyles vespertilio. The sequence continues at coordinate 16,139,564 of CM042809.1, read as the reverse complement.
GCGAAAATTACATTTTGGGAACTTAATATTACAGTTAATAATGATTTGTTCAATAAAATGGTGTGCAAAAAACTCAAAAAAATAAAGTATCTAAAAAAACGCAATAAGTTTTCATCGATAACTAATATTCTTTAAATTAATTTGGTCCCGAGCGAGCTCAATTTATACTGGTTAATGTATCAATGTTAAACAGTCGAGTTCGGATGGAGAATCAGCCGTCTCTTTTCCGCATAGCAATAACCGTAATAAGCCATCTTTTTTTGGCGAAATCACGCGTTCTTCTAGTGTTTGACGCATGTTTATAATATAATTCCCTGAAATATCGATATTATAAAACAATAATGTAAATTAATTTTATTAAATGACAATGTCACAAAATATATATTGATTTAAATAAAAATTGCAAATTACCATAATTACGTTATTTTATGTAATTTGAAATAGTTAAATTTGTTAACAAGGTACTTTTACAATTTTTTTTTATTTATCTTTGGCGTAATTAAATTTCCTTTTTTTTCTCTAGTTGTATACGTTTTCAAATATAATGGGAGGGTATTTATCATAAGTTTTAGTATACTGAGTTTATTGAGAATCAGTAGCACAAGCTATTGTACTAATTTTAACATAAGTTGTATATGTCGTCTCAAAAACATTCATAGTTCGTCAAGTGGGTTTCATCGTCACTTGTCGATATTACATTTACTACAGCCGCCGTCAGAATTCAAGAATCGGAATAAGTTATTGTAGCCCTTTAGGGCGTGAGGTTTAGTTATTTACTATTTCATATTTTTATCTGATCTTTTATATCAACACTTAATTTGGGTATTTCGCCATTATGGTATACAAAAATACACGGTGAATAATAGAAATAAAACCGTTACATACTAAAGTATAAATCTTAATCCTATTTTATTCGTAGTTAGCGGTTGCCGGTTGGTATAATTTATCAGATCAGGCCGGTGAAAAAATATTATCAAACATTTAACAAGTTGGTAATTAAGTTATAGAAGCGATCATAACACATGAACTTACTGGCAAATCGAACTATCGATACATTTTTTTATTTATCGACTTATGCCTCATCTCTCTAGTGAAGTCCACGTGACCGCGCTGCAACCCGCCCACCCCCCGCGCAGTTCCCTTCGTTGGCGTTTTCGGTTCAAAACAAAACTATCGTAATGCGGTATCTATTGGAAGTGATCTGTGTTCTAGCATAAAAACATAGATGTCGCCGGATGGCGTATACGAAATACGCAATTTTTTTTTTTTTTTTTTTTATTGCCTTGTAGGCAGACGAGCTAGCGGCCCGCCTGATGGTAAGCGGCTACCGCTGCTCATGGACCTCCGTAGTGCCAGGGGACCAGCACAACAAAGTCGCTGCCTACCTCGAGGAAAGTACTCTCCTTAAACCTCGTTTGAAGAAGGACAGGTCATAGCGCTGAGGAAACACCGATGCAGGGAGTTCATTCCAGAGCTTGCACGTACGTGGTAGAAAAGAACGCTGGAAACGTACCGTTCGGGAACGGTACGCCTCCAGGTGGTGGGAATGAACTCTACTGCGGAAACGTGTGGTGCGATGGTACATAGGTGACGGTGGTACCAACTCAAACAACTCCTCGGAGCACTCCCCATGGAACAAACGATAGAACACACAGAGAGATCCGAAGTCTCTCCGCAGTCCTAACGGTTCCAATTTGTCCGTGAGATCGGGATCATTGACTATTCGACAAGCTCGTCGCTGCAAGGAGTCAAGTGGGTCGAGCTGGTATTTTGGGGCACCTGCCCAGAGGTGGGAGCAGTACTCCACGTGGGGCCGGATTTGCGCTTTGTAAAGCGTCAATCTATGACCCGACGTAAAGTACCGCTTGGCTCTGTTCAGGATTCCCAACTTCTTGCTCGCCAGTTTGGCTTTGTCCTCCAAATGACTCCTAAACTCTACCTTGCTTGAGATTTCGATGCCAAGGATTCCAATACTCTCGGATCCTTGGAGAGTAACTCCTTGGAATTGCGGCGCCATGACAAAGGGGTCCTTCTTCGCAGTGAACACGCAAACTTGTGTCTTCGAAGGGTTAAATTGAACTAGGTTCAATTCACCCCATTCGGAGGCCCGCCCCAGAGAGCTCTCGACTTCAGACACAAGTTGACTCCGTCTTTCCATAATGGAATCCCGAGAGTGGCTCCGTTGGCCGATGTACCGCGCGTCACTCGTACTATCATCTGCATAACAATGCATGCTATCAATGGACAACATGTCATTGATATGCAGGATAAAGAGTGTCGGCGATAGCACCGATCCTTGTGGAACACCAGCATTAATGGTCATGGTCTCGGAGCAACAGCCGTCCACTACGACTCTTATGCTCCGACCATCCAAAAAGCTGGCGATCCATTTGCAGAGCCCCTCAGGAATTCCATACGCAGGTAGCTTCGCCAGGAGGGCGCGATGCCACACTCGGTCGAACGCCTTCGCAATGTCAAGGCCGACCGCAATCGCCTCACCCCCACTCTCCAAAGCCTCCGCCCAACGGTGCGTGAGGTACACAAGAAGATCACCAGCCGAGCGACCGTGACGGAAACCGTACTGGCGGTCACTAATTAACTGGCGATCCTCAAGATACCTCAGGAGCTGAGTGTTTATAACTCGCTCCAAGACCTTGGAGAGTAGGGATGTGACAGCAATCGGCCTGTAACTCGAAGGGTCCGAACGGTCACCCTTTTTGGGGACAGGGTGTACATTGGCGACCTTCCACGAAGCTGGAACCCGGTTGGCTTTATAGGAAAGACGGTAAAGGCGCGTGAGCACGGGTGTCAACTCAGGGGCGCACGTTTTAAGAACCACTGCGGGGATACCATCTGGCCCACTCGACTTATGGACGTCTAGAAGCCTGAGCTCCCGTCTGACAGCACGCTGGGTGATTTTTACGTCAGACAGGAGGCTCCCACAACGCGGGATGTTCGGCGGTGTGGCGCCCCCGTCATCCAAAGTCGAGTTCGAGGCAAAGAATTGGGCCAAGAGATCGGCCTTCTCCTTTGCACTGTGGGCCAAACTGTTATCGGGCTTACGCAGTGGTGGGAGACTGGACAGGCAGAAATTACCCTCCACAGCCTTGGCGAGCGACCAAAAAGCACGACTCCCAGAGGGATAGCTCTGGAGTCGCTCGCCAATTCTGCGGATGTGCTCCGCCTTGGCCTTAGCTAAGGCTCTCTTGTTGGATCTAGAGGCGGCGTTGAATCTCCGTTTCTCCTCCTTTGAGTTTGGATCCCGACGCCTTCTTGCGTTTTGCCACGCCGCGTATGCGGACTGCTTAAGGCGCGCAGCAACAGCACAAGCACGATTGTACCAAGGCCGGCTGCGACGCCCTGCAGGTATTTTTGAGCTGGGTATGAAAGTCTCCATACCCAAGCTGATCGTATACGCAACGCAGTCCGCACAGGCGTCAGGATCATCGGAGGAGAAACAAAGCCGCCCCCAAGGGTAGGACGCAAAGAATTGTCGCAGTCCATCCCAATCTGCTGACATGTACCGCCAAACTGTGCGAGTTCCAGTCGTTGAAGAGCGGCTAGAACTCGCTCCAAGAACGAACCAGGCAGTGGTTAGAAGATCCAAGAGGAGCATCAACCACTATCCTGTATCCGTCCGGGTGGGTCGTCAGCAGAAGATCCAACAAAGAGGGCTCATGGCTCTCAACGTCTGGAACACGGGTGGGCTGTGTTACCAGCTTCGAGAGACCATAAGCCAAGGCCATCTCGTAGACAGCCCGACCGGGGAGATCATCAGTGGTCCTGGATCCCAACCACTCTTTGTGATGTTTTTGTGAAATCACCGAGGACCACCACCTCCGCGGAAGGGAACTGCTCGAGAATCTGGTCAGTCCCCACTTGGACGCTCTCAAATAATTGAGTAGATCCCGTATCACTGGCGTGGGACCTGTACAGGCATGCGTAGACTCGGGTCCTACCCCTGTGTTCTACCCGTAGCCACAATAAGGACAGGTCCCGACGCTCGAGGCCCCGAAGGCGGTGACAACAAATATCACCCCTGACGAAGACTGAAATCTAAATAATAAAGTCGTAAAAAGTAATAAATCTTTACGATTGCCTTAAATTTAAATTCAAATAATGTTCGTAAACCTTTAATAAACATACATATTAAGATTGTAATTTTGTGTTATAATTTATAAACTAGCAACAAAGAAATAAGCTATTAAACAGTCAATGGCGGTGCGGCGTCATGGCATCATTTTTGCCAGTTGTTCTTGTTAATTCATTCATATTCAGCCTATTTCTAGTTCTGGTAATTCATTCAATGTGCTGTGTGTGAAGTGCTCCATATTATGTGTTTGTAACTGTGTAAACATGTGATTGGTGTTCTGTTTTTGTTCTGTATTGTGTTTTGTAACACTATGTAAAATAAATGGTCATGATTAGTATATTGTGAATATATGTGTTTTATTGTGGTTTTAATTCCTTAATTGATTCATAAACGTTATTTATGAATTACAGGATTATGAAAATAAATTAAATAGTACTAAGTTGCTATAGTCGCGTAGGTCTTATTATATACATAACAAAAAAGTCGCTTGTTTATGATACCAGAGAAGCCACCAATGGCTTACCCTAAGAACCCATTAAAGTAAAGAAAGAAAATAAAGAAAGAAAAGTTTATTGTTGGTACAAATACAAAAGCAAAACAAAAAATTAATAATAAAAATAATCCAACCGAGAAAATAAAAGATATTATAAGGTATTTACAATGAAACAAAAATGTGTTATTTATATAAAGATAACAAAAGACAATAATATACTCCATTACTATTTGTGCCAACAACAGGAACCCTCATTCAGCTTATTACTGCAGTACAGCATAAGCAGCACCACAGCGCTGATTTTCAATGAGGGACCTTAGTGACATCCGGGCACTACGTCGGTGTGCAGATTAAAATTAGTATAGGTACTTGTACATGTATTTTAGAAAAAGATTGATAATTTATACAACATAAACAGGAAACATAAAACATTCAGAAACAAAAATAAAAATATAACGAAGATTACAAATTCATATGATAGATATTAAGTAATCGGCAAAAATTCACCGGCGCCGACAGAGGGCGACTAAGACCGAGTATCTGCAAATACACAATAATCTAAAACCGATAAAGTAATAACTATTAAATTATTACAACAAATAATCTCGACAACACTGCAGTGGCCTTGGATAGGCGGAGGCGCTCGCGCACTCTAGCTCCACTAGCACTAAAGCTTCTATTACAAAGTACAAAGTAAAGTTAAGTCTCCTATATTTCAAAGTACTCTGTGTATAAAGTATTTAATTTAAAAAATCGGTAGAGTGCGAGTCGAAATCTCACACGAAGGGTTCTGTGCCATCGACAGCCTCCGTGACGCAGTTGGTTAGACGCCGCCTGTGAAACGAGAGGCCACGGGTTCGATCCCCGCACCGAGAGAAATGTTTGTGCGGTCCACAAATATTTCTTCCGGGTCTGGGTGTTTGTGAGACCGAAAAGTCTCTCGTAGTTCCTGATACCCACGACACAAGACTCGATCTTAGTGTGGGTCAAGACTATGTATGTGACTGTTAGGATCTATTAGTCCCAGAGATGACGACCTAAACCATGTATCATAGCAATACAGTCGAAACTGTATAAAATCGTTAGATTATATGATTCTGAACCCGACTAGGTAGGTAGTAACAGTCAAAAGTGTAGCAATTGCATGTGAAGCTATTTCTGCTGTGTCCAAAAAAAAGGCAGTCGGTATCATAGCAATACGTCTGATATTGGAAATGTACATAGATTTTATAATTTTTTGACAAATAAGTTAGTTTTCAGACATTTTGCGCATAGTATATAGCTGCAGCGAATTTTTGAAAATGTCAACAAATTTAGCCGACCTGTATCATAGCAATCCGAATGAATTTTTTTTTCAACCGTTCGTATATATGGCTGAATTGCAATAAAAATGTTTTCAGAAATTTTAGATGTTGCATGTACTCCCAAAAGAGAAAAGAACGTTTTGGATTCGCTTGGCCGATACCTGAGCGATTCTTACGCTCCTGCTACGGTGGGAATGGTTTTTTGCGTGTTACGCTCCTGCCACTCTCTTACTATACATAGTCACTCACCGTTGAAATGACGCTCACTTAAGGTGACAACAAAATATAAGTTGCTCAGGCGGACGTGGATGTGTCGCTGGTTGTCCGAGGGCCGTGGAAGTTTTTTTCTTCTATTCCCAGTGACAAAGCACGGTTTGCTCATCTTCCATTGACGAAGTTTTTAGGGATGGAAGAGTGGGTTTTTAAGAATTCAAAATTATCAATTATAATAGACGTTTTTATACGTTTTTATAGCATAAACACGCTGTCTGCACTCTCTGTCACGCTTCAACACGGTCGGTATCGAAAAGTTGTCTGATACAGGAGGTGCTACACTGAATTTTTCTGATATAATTTTTTTTTGCATCTTTTTAATTCATTTCATCAAGTTCAACAATTTTCAGACAGATTGCTATGATACCGATCGGTAAAATTCCTTAACACATTTAGAATGGTCTCAAAATTTGATGCATCCAAATTTCCTTCTAATTTTTTTTTTTCCTATTAACTAATCCTATTTTACCAATAAAGAACATTTTTAGACGGATTGCTATCATCATATTTTTTTGTCTCATTTTTAATTATTCTAAATTATTTTTTGGGTTCGCGCTACACTATTAACTTCTGAAAAATATGTTTTTGGCATCTAAGAGCTATTATATAACTACAGCCAGAAAATCAGACAGATTGCTATGATACAGTGCGGTAAAAATTGTTGTCATTTTTGAAAATTCAGTTCGGTCAAACGCTACGCGAAAAATGTCTGAAATTGTTATTTTCGTGTTCGAAATAATCAAATATATCAATTTGATGCGGTTGTGGCCGTATTGCTATGAGACAAACATTTTGGTTGTCATCTCTCATACTGTATGATAGAAACGCTAAAAATAACGTTTGTTCCTGTTTATTAAGATCGAGTTAAAAATTGTTTAAAAAATTTAGCTTGTTGTATGGGAGCCCCCTTTGATATTTACTTTATTTTTATTTAATTATTTATTTTCAATGGTAATATACAACTAAATATTCTGTGCATAATTTCAGGGTCTACCTGTTACCGTTATTAATATTGAGCAAAAAAAAAAACAAAATATCACGTTCATTGTATAGACACCCTTAATTTATTTTTTATTTTATTTTTTAGTAAGTGTAACAACACGGCAACAGAAATGCGTAATTTGTGAAAATTTCAGCTTTCTAGCTATCACGATTTATGATATATAGCCTGGTGATAGAAAGACGAACAGACAGACAAACGGACAGACAGATAGTGGAGGCTAAGTAGTAGGGTCCCGTTTTTACCTTTTAGGTATGGAGCCCTAAAAATACTATAAGCAATTTAACAAGTCTCATCATCAGCCTACAGCACTATATTTTTGGATCCAGGGCATACTTAATGGATACCACTAAGCATGGTCTTAGGCCTTACGTTGAGGCTTCAAATATATGTCACGGGTACTTAAGTATAAATATTAAAATACATAGGCCAATATAAAACAAAACAACTGAAACATTCATAGCAAAAACAACGCCGTAAATATTACCTAAAAGATTTAAAAGAAGCAAAACGTGTCTACAAAGATTTTAAATAGGAACACATAGCATGTTAAACTTGTGCAGTATCTCGTAGCACTTGTGACACCGCACTTAATGATTTATCCCCCCGCAGCTGTTCCGAAGTACGTATCTGTTCAAATTTATTTGTGCAGACTTTATTAATTACTTTATTAAAGGCTTAAAGTATGAGCTTGTGCAAACAAGTATATTATTAATTCGTTTTATCGCACGAGTTTACGTACGTTGAATAATGTTTAAGAGTTTAATATTTATAAGAATACTAGCGGTGTATCCCGGCTTTGTTCGGGTGGATTTAGACCACTCTTCTTTATTAATTAGATAACATAAGGTTTTGAGTTAATCTGGCTAGAAAGTGGTTATGCAAATTAACTATGTTTCCTTAAGTTTTAAGGATTGAAGTGTAATGATATGTAGCTTATTCCTTCTTAAAAAAATGGACTATTAAATGCAAAAATAGTTTTTAATATCTTACTTATAGTTCTACAGATTAGCGGTTACAAATGAACAAAATTAAGTCGAGGCAAGAAATTGTAAATTGTTTTTGTTTTTACGTATCCTATCCCTCTGTTAGGCAAATGTCTCCTTTTCACCTCCAACTCTTCCACTTAACAAGTAAAATCTTTATTTTGAAATCAGAGGTCAAACACTTTTCTTAAAATAATATTATTTATTTATTTTAACAACATATAAATAACATAGACACTTTTAAAATCCATTTTAATTATCGAATATTTTACTTTTGAATCCAGTTTGAGCGACTAAACAACATACGATAGCTAAAGATTTTCAAACTGCCTATAAATAAAACCGTAGGTATTTTTGTAAGATAGTAAATCGATGCAAATAAATTATTTTTATACTATTCCATATAAATGTCGGCTTAAAAATAGATAAAATACAAGTATTTTAGCCATCAAGAGGTTTTCAGATACCTGACGTCACTGGAATACACCCTAAATTTGAATACGGCTAAAAATATCAGTTTAGTCAATGAACTTAGCACATAAAGGTGAAATTTAAATAGCTCTTAAATTTTTGGTGAGAATATTCCCGTGTGCTTACATATTCCCAAATAGAAGCTGAACTTGTTATGACGTAAATAATAAATAATCTTTGCTTGAAATTGTGTGGTTATAGTCATGTTTAGTGTTGCTAGACTGGTCGAAAATAGTTTTAAATGAAAGCGCTAATGTACACAGTAATTATTTAAACATTTTTAACTGTATTGAGTTTGAACAATTTTATTATATTAATATGTGTATAAATGTTTACGCGAAATTTATATTTATTTATTTATTTAATCCTTTATTGCACAAAAATAAAAATACAGTGAAGAAACAACACAATAATAATAGTACAAGAGGCGGCCTTATCACTCTAGGTAATTTCTTCCAGGCATATATACTTACTATAATATATACTTAGTTTTTATACCACATTTCATTGTTGAATTCTCTTTAGGGTCTTTATTAGGCCTTGCAAATACATACCATACATTTATCTTTTTGTTGTGATTTTGTATCGTGGAATCATAAAGACTTATAATATTTGATGCTCGTCACAGAAGCCCATATCTATACAAAGAAATCGGAACATACAGCAGTTACTCGAAATCGTTTTGTGCTATTGTCTATAGATCGGTATTCAATATCTGAAGTTCGATATGTAATCGACATTAAATTCTATCTCAGGAATTCCACTGAAAAGAGGCTTACGCGAGGATTCCTACACTTATCTTTTGTTTATAAGAATATCCTATGTCTCAGTGCGTGGTTGCCTGTTAGTATACGGATCAGACGCTGCCAACATGTTTGCGGTGGTCGCGGGTTCGAATCCCAAAGCACACCTCTGACTTTCCGAGTCATGTGTGTATTATTATCTTAAAGAACGTTTTATTTTTCTCCATGACTCACATTCAAGATTCCTGAGGTCATCAGAGAACCTTAAGCTGAGAATGCCCGTACACACCAGGACATTTACTGATAAATCCTTTGATGTTGAAGCTGTCCGACTTTGCGCGCTTCCTGTTGTGGTGCGACGGGCACAAACCTTGTTATCTTTTAAAAAGCTGGTGAAAGAACACTACCTTTCTTACTAAACAGATAAAGCATGGTACTATTTCCTCTTTTCGGATATATTTTTAATCTATAGTATAATTACAAACTATTATAGATGTTTACGTAATTATTTTAAATTGTATGTATGTATATATTATATTACGTATGTGTCTTTATTATTTATACGTATTATTTATGATTATCTATTTAATTATTTATATCTATTGGAGCTTTTCTTATCTTTGTTTTACACTGCCCTTTCTTTCTCCTTGTTTTATATCCATCCAAAGGTTGTCTGGAAGAGATCGCTTATTAGCGATAAGACCGCCTCTTGTACTTTTAATATATGTTATTTCTATATATAAATAAAAAATAAAAAACATATTGATAATCAATCACCACGCACTATAACGGTGAAGGAAAATATCGGGAGGAAACCCGTGCCTTGCAGTATACCTTGCTTATATGTGCAAATACAATATAGTACTATATGTAGATGTTCTCTCCATATAATTTCTGTATCTTTGAGAGTAAGCTAACTTCCACTCACCATCTCAAATTTAATATGAACATGAATATTCACTTTGAAAATTGAAATGATTTCTGTATTTGCTGAGTGGAAGCCTGTTCAAAACGAACAAACTTAGCAGGTGACTCTAAGACAAAATCACTGGGGTGGAATGTTATCTTTCCATTAAAGCAGACAGTCCTAAGCAAACGGCGGCTCCGTGGAAACTTATAGTTTAACTAACGTTATGTATTAGAGACCAGTTCATATTTGTTTTGACCGCTACGTGGGTTTTATTGGAGTGGTCAGGTGTTCTTTCATGTTATGTTGTTCGTCGTTTATATTGTTTAATATTAATTATATTTCTATATGGGACAGGTAAATGATCGCAGTATTTAAGGGAAGGAAAGAATAACTATTATGGTTAGCTTATCAGTCATTGATAGGTTTTATATGTAAATATCTACTGTTCCTATTTTGAAGTCGGTTAAAGGCTTTCAAAGCGTGTACCAATTTTAAAACAGTGACTTTGTCGGACGCCCGCCTACAAAGTAGACGTAAGACTTGGTTTAGGTTGCTGGCTGTCGCTGGATTTAGGCTACTTCCAATAGGTTGATGTGGAGATCCTTGTCGGAGACCTATGTGTAGTAGTGAACTTCCTTTGGCTGAAGAGAAGAAGAACTTTGTCCATTTTAGTATGAGCCTTGTATTTATCGTAAAACAAGCACATATTTGCATCTATACAAGTAATCACAATTAGTAGGTATGTGTTGAAATCCCTAAGCTCTTGTATGAAATTAACGTACGTGCGATTATAAATGTGGAAATCACGGCTCGTTTAGTTTTTAATTAAAACTTTTTCGATTAGACGTTGTTTGCCAGAGTCGTCGAACTATCTCCATGCACATAGATTATACTTGCTTCTGAACGAGGGGCCAAACTTTTTAATTGTTTACTACAAAATATCGGCGTAAACCTCAAATTAAAAAGGCATTTTGGTTTTTGTTACACGTCAACACGCGAGTACCTACTTTGTTTTTTGATATGTGATGTGCACGAGCATTTGGGTTGTCGTCTCTTAAGTTGATATAGTTATATAGTTGATATAGTTTAGTATAGTTATCGCAAAAGTAACTTTTGCTAAATTAAGAAACTCTTATTTAAATTTTCAAGCACAAAAAAGCTATAGAGTAGTTTTCATCCCCTGAAATCAAATTGGCACAACTCTGTTTTAAATTGAATAGGTAATGCATCCACTGATAAATATTATAGAAATCATTTATTCAATATTTCTTGACTAATTAAACATATGCCAACCCGCACTAGGCCAGCGTGGTGGACTATATGGCCTAACCACTCTCAATCGTACTCTCGATTGCAGAGTAGGCCCGTGCCCTGCAGTGGGACGTATATGGGCTGATAAAGAAAAGAAAGAAGAAGAATTAAACATAATATTTTATTATACTGCATGTCAACGTTTCCAGACTTAAACATAATTTTCAAAGTAAAAAAAAAAGATAAATAATAATAATAAATAAATAAATAACACCCAACAGTCACATACATAGTCCTGACCCCACACTAAGATCGAGTCTTGTGTCGTGGGTATCAGGAACTACGAGAGACTTTTCGGTCTCACAAACACCCAGACCCGGAAGAAATATTTGTGGGCCGCACAAACATTTCTCTCGGTGCGGGGATCGAACCCGCGGCCTCTCGTTTCACAGGCGGCGTCTAACCAACTGCGCCACGAAGGCTGTCAAATAATAAATAAACAATCCGATAGCCACATACATCCTGACCCTACACTAAGATCGAGTTTTGTGTCGTGGGTATCAGGAATAATAAGAGACTTTTCAGTCTCACTAACACCCAGATCTGAAATAAATACCTGAGTGTCACACAAATAGTTGTTTCGCTGCGGGGATCGAACCCGCGGCTTCTCGTTTCACAGCCAGCGTCTAACCGATTGGCCACGGAGGCTGTCATAAAATAAATCAATGAATCGTGTAAGTACATCGAATCAAAAGAACTACATCAGGTAACATAAGTCAATATATGCTTCGATGGCTATCTCAACGTAAGTCGGAAGTTTAAACAAAACTATCATTAATCGTGCTCCGAGAAAAGAGATTCTGCCCACTAATAAATCATTTTATCTCACCCAAAGAATGACTAATGAACGCAGGCTCCTTAAGAATGGAAATAAAAGTTTAAAGTAACAATCTGTTTGAAGAGGATTTATGCCTCTAAATGAGATTTTTTTGAGATAATTATGTTTAGTTTCAACTTTGGCAATCTTATTTTAAATGCCCTTGGATGAAATTTTACTACGATTATCTATTTATACCGGGTATATCAAGTGTGCTACCGAAAACGAAGCCGGGTGGTAGTTTACGTGACTACAAACACAACGCAACTAAAAATTTCGCTAAGAAACGCGACATTATTTTTTAAATATCGTCGAGTTTGGGTGGTAAATTCATAGTTTTTATCAAAATAATAATTTAAAGGCTTGCATACCAAAGGGTCTTTAAAAACAAAAGAGTGTACACTATTATTCAAGAAAAAACTATATATCTAACATCCTAATACGACGCTAAAAAAAGTAACAAAAAAAATCTTCACAAATTTTAACACAAAGTTTAGTTGCATTTTGGCTGAAGTCACTAAAACTACCACCCGGCTTCGTTGTCGGTAGCAGTCTTGATATATCTTCTATATTCTGTATATTTCTTTTAAGATTAGACATTATTGTGATCGTTATATTTATATGTATTTTTATGTGATAAATGATGAAAATGAGATATGTGAGGTCAATTATAAATCCAAAATACCAAAGACTTAGAAATGAAAGAGGTTGAGCATGAAAGAAGACGTAGGCGTCTGGTAACGCAAAGTAGATACAAAATAATTTTGAATATCGTAAAAAAAACTTTAGGTCTGGTTATCGGGTTTATCAAGCCATTATGTGTAGGTTTTTGCATGTATAAGTTATTAAACATGATTATTCAAGGGTTTGATTTGTGGATTAGTAGGTTCTTCTTCATTCCTAAAGCAGAACAGGTGGAATAAAACGAATTACGTAAGACGAAAAATTTCATTGTTCGTGGTAATACTAATGTTTGCTGTAATCTGGGTTTGAACTAGGAACCAATAGAACACAGGTTAGGCAGGACGTATTGTCTAAATCACGCACTGTGAATCAATATTTTTCACTGAACAAATATCTATTCAGCATACCCACTTTCTCTAAATAATATATTTATTGGTGGCAGGTCTCTCATATGTGGGAAGCTTCCTGGATAGGTATCACCGCAATGTCTATTTCTCCTGCCAAACAGCAGTGTTGTGTTTCGCTTTATAGGATATTGTAGCCAGAGTAACTACTAGACATATTGGGATTTAACATATGTCTCAGGATGGCAAGCGCGGTGGAATGCCAAGCATTGCTTTGTAATTCAAGGTGTTGTTTGGTTTTTGTACTAGTCATGAGTAGTCGTATTGCTTAGCAACAGACGAACGGCATGCACGTCTCGCCATACATTGCAACAAAAAAAATGCCATATAATGCTTTCTATCGAATGAGTTATTCGGACCTTTAAAGAATATCGGGGCTTGACAATATCCATGATTGATATGACATCGAAGCATTTGCTTCATCATACTCATCACAGTAATTGAGCATACTATCAACCCAACATACGTTATTTCATTTACCCAATTACCGAATACTCTCTCCAATTAGTTATCCAAATTGAATTCAGTTTGATCTTGTTCAATTAGGTAATGCCTATTGCCTTATTCCGTTCTAGTTTTAGTGCTTGTCTAGATATGAAATGTCACAATAGTATTACAGATTTAGCTTTTAGCTATTTGTATTTTTCTTCTATTGTCAATAAAATAAACATACATATATACATAAATACATGCTTTTATCCCAGAAAGGTTAAGGACAAATGCAACCAGGACATCCACGTTTCGGTTAGTATTTTTTGTCCAACGATTTGATAGTAAGAACAAAGTAATCAATAATCAATAATCAAATAAAATTTGCCTGCCAACTCAAATTTCAGCAAATAGATTCCCATGTTATAAATATATTTTTTTATCCTTTTTGTGAAAAACGTAATTTTTTTTTGTTCGCGTTGTTGAGAATGTAGTTAATTAAAAAAGGCGCATTTCTTTGGGGCCCGGATAATGTTGACCCCTTAACTACATAACCAGTGGGAAGAAATTAAAGAATAATAATTGAGAACTGAAAAGAGTTGATTAAAGACAAACATTGTTTTCATTTTTGTTTCTTACAAATAATAAAGTAAATTTTCAGCCATTTTTTCCAATATCATTTTTTCCAATTTTACTGGTGGTAGGTCTCTCATATGTGAGAGGCCATCTGGGTAGGTACCACCGCAATGTCTATTTCTCCCGTGAAACAACACTGCTTAAATGCACTGTTGTGTTTCGGATTGAAGGACATTGTAGCCAGAGCAACTACTGGAGATATTGAGACTTAACATCTTATGTCTCAGGATGGCGAGCGCAGTGGAATATTGCTACTGTTCATGAGCGGTCGTATCGCTTACCATCAGGCGAATGGCTTGCTCGTCTCGCCATTCAATGCAATAAAAAAAAAAATATCGGGTTGGACTGTAATTATATTTGAAAGAAGCAAATTGTTGCTATCAGAAAAATAGTTTATAAAATATAAAAAGAAAGGAAAGCAAGACCAAGTAAAAGTCACTATTACTATTACTGTAATCAGTAATAAATCTCAATTATGGAATATTTATTACACTTACCAGATAAAGAAAATAAAAGATATAATTATAATTAACAAAATAACATTCATAGGAGACATTCTGTAAATCTTATCTTTATGTTATTACGTAATTTGGGTTAATAGGTCTTGTTATCGTGACTAGCGAATCTAAGTCTTACAATGGATACATATTGGATCGTAACCGATATATTTAGCAAAATTTAGTTATTTTGCGATATAATCTTTATTTTTTAAATATTTTGCTATGTTTATAATTTGGAATTCAGTTTGTCTCTTTTGCTCTCTTACAGTAAAAGCAAGCAAGTACAGCCATGGTCCAGAAATAATTGGCTTTTAATTTTATTACCAGCTGTCCGCCCGACATCAATTCTTTTGGGTATTTTGAGTTAATCTTCATATCATCACACACGATATATAATATGATTAGGTGTATTTTGTCACGTTCGACCGCCTCCGTGGCGTAGATGTTTAGATGCCGGCTGTGAAAGTGATACTGAATCTTTCTTTTCAATTTTAACCTGAAGTGAGAAATATGTGTCCGATATTACAATAGGCTCGCCCCCTGTCACTTCGTGGGACGGAATTCACAAGGCGAAACGAGGGTAGCACAACTGCTTATCCCTTTTTGGCAAAACGTGAGAGTTTATCTACATATGTATGTAGTTTCTGATGTGTTTTAGTCATCGCTGAAAAATACAGACACCTAATCGCTAAAGCTATACTTACATTAAATTTCATGTCCTAAAATTAGGCGTGAGATTATGTATGTATGTACATTTTCTATATAATAACCAGCAAATTATTCATTTGTCATTTCGTCTGTCTATAACTTACAAAACTTAATTAAATTTCTTGGTTTCGTCTAATTTTATATAGTAACGTTTTAAAGACTCGAGGCGTCTTAATAACCGTCGTCTTTGGTTAGAAAATTCTGGAAGTTTTAGCCTTTTATTATAGTCACTTTTGTTCTGTCTAAAACAGAGGCGTAGTAGGACAAAGCTTTAAAATTAATAAAGATTAGTCTGAAATGTAACTCAATTTTAGTTATTGAATTATAGTTCTTTTTTAAGTGTTATTCTGCTACTAAGGTGGAACCATGCTCTAAAAGAAAACTAGTGTTAAACATGGGTTTTGCAATCGTTTTTTGTTAGGCAAGTGAGATTGCTGGAAGTCAAATACACTCTCCATTGTCGTCATTATTTTTCTTCCCCTTTTCCCTCTTATTTTGAAAGCCCTGGAACGCGCCTTAGATCAAAGTACTTTGGTGGGTGACGGTAATAGCTCAACGTTAGAAACCTTTGCTTTATAATGAACCTATGCAAAAAAATGTGGTCAAGAGGCAACAGCAATAAAAAAATCTAAATTTGAAGTCGTATCATCAATTATACATCTTCGAAATTTACCGAAGACACTTGAAACAGCTTGGCATAATTTCTTGCTCTCTGTCTTAATCTCAAACGTTATCTCAACAATTTGCCAGTTTGCAATCTGAAGTCAGTCTCTGCTAGTTCATACTGGTTAGCCTCTGGCGCCATCTGGCAAGCGTCCTCATAATTGTCATAAAACTTTGCCGTCGTACTGAAACTATCGCCAATAATTTAAATAAGCCCATGAATATTTGCCAGTTTATTCAGGACGTGACCTATCGCCGTTGTTGATAGGAATTCTCGGGAGGGATTTGTTAACACATAAATCAGCTGGCAATTACCGACCGGCCAACTTATAATGGGCTGGAGTAACAATTGAAATTAATATCGGTCACGAAGTTAATGAATACGGATTTTTGGGAGTTTTATGATTATGATTATTCGTTTGTCGGGCGTCGTGTAATGGGTAATTTTGGCTGATTGCGGTAAAAAATTCAATTTTGGTATGCACCAGGTTATAATGATTTTTTATTTTGATTAATCATAGTAATTTTTATAACCATTTACAAAAGTATATTTTTGCTTAAGTTCAAGCTTTTTGAAACTATTACTAAGCAAATCACGGGGAATATATTAGTTTATAATGCTTCACATATTATCAGACTACATAACCTCCATTAGCTACAGAAGTCCAGTTGGTTAGACACTGGCTGTGGAACTAGAGGCCATGGGCTCGATCCCCACACGGTGAAAAACGTTTGTAAGGCCCACAAGTATTTGTCTCGGATCTGAGTCTTGTGAGATTGAAGTCTCTCGCAGCTTCTGATACCCAAGGTACAACACTTAATCTTCATTGGTGGTCGGGACAATGTATGTGACTGTTGGGTGCATTTATTATATCTATTATAATATCTTACCAAGTATTATACAGTAGATTAGTATCCCAGATGTTAATTTACCAAGCAAACCCAATGTCAATTAAATGATGAACATATGCCACAGTACTCAGTAAAATCTTACGGTCTTATTCATAGCCAATTTTAAAACTTATTTAAGCTATCGAATGTTCTATCTCTTTCAAACAAATTTTGAATTCAGGTTGAGCGAAGAAGACAAAACAATCGATACTTAAAATAGTTTTAAAACTAAGAATAAAGCCTTTATACAGCCAACTTCATCTACTTAATTCTAAACCGTATGTGATTATTCTAATCCGTGTAAAAAGGTATAGGTGTGCGGTGTCACGTTGTAGCCATTAATCTGGCGACAGATGCAGGCGGTCCATTACAACCGCTAGCTACATACATCATGGATATACTCCGGCTAATTACGTATGGGCGGTGTGTATGAATTATCTTTGTTTGGGCTCCATTTCGGTGAGGCATGTGTGCATTTCTAGGAGTTATGATTTAGCCTACCTAGTAGGTATATGTAGTAGGAAATGGGGACTGTGAGAAACAATTAAACAGCCTGGCATAATTGAATCTCTCTATAGCCTACTCCAAGGATCTCCACATCAACCTGTTGGCCTGCAATTGTATCAAATAGTGAAAATTAAATAGTGTATTTTAATCTATATGGAGCGTAATATAGATACCACGAGGTTCAACAGTAACATTTCTGAGAAAAATTAAAATTAAAAAGGTATTTAACTCAAAAAGTTTTGATGCTTTTCGAATTCTACAAATCGTTTCAGAAAATATTCTACTACAATATAAATATTTTTGTAAAGCTAAATTATATATATTTTTTGTTATGATTTTCATTACTAAACGTTCTTACCATAATTTAATTTTGTTTTGTCCTCACAATTGTATTTTAAATTCTCCAGTTTTTTGTAAGGTTAATTAAAGTACTTCAATTTTATTAGCACTTAGACACACTCGTGTTTTTTGTTCGTCCCCAGCTTAGGGTTGCTGTGAAATAGATATCTCTTCAACTTCGTCATATTTACAAACCCTTTCCAAATCGGATTTGAATGCAATTTCTGATTACATTGTTACGGTTAAGTTCTCCTGTCTAAAAGTTACATTAGTGTACAATTGGCCCTTTTATCCCCTGTTTGTTTTACAGCTTTGTTTTCGAACCTTTCAATTAGTTTACAAAACAGAGGGTTAACAATTCACAATTTCCGCATCATCCACGCCCGACGTTGCTAATAAATCATTTTTTCACCATAAAAGAGGAATATTAAATCGAAGGAGAGCACAGAATGAATGGACGGGGATGTGAAAAATTGGGTCGTAAAAGCAATCCCCAATGCGAAACGATGAAAAGCGAGATATTTTCAATTACGTCTTACTTTTGCTGTTTGTAATAACGTTACGTTAATAATCTCTTTTAAATTATATACCGAGTCATTTCTTTAAGGTTTTTGTCATGGCATAGGTAATGAGTTGCGGGATACCTTATGGTTACGATGTATGGATAATAAAATCGGAAGAGTTATACTAACCTTTTTTTTATTTTTATTTATTAATTTAGAGGCTTTTAATCGACACGATCATGCTAGCCTCATCATACCTTATAAATATTTAATGCCTAATCCGAAAGATAATCATTAATTAATTCTTCTTCAGTTTAATTGCGTATTTATAAATTTTAATAGCGTCTTCACTGTATGGTGTGGACAAAATTGTTTGGATAATATCAAATTCTAATATATTGACATTTAATTCCCGAATTAATGGTTCTCTTTTGGTCTTGTATCGAATACATTCTATTAACAAGTGATGGATATCCTCTACAGTTCCACATATTTCACAATTGGGGCTAATCGTGTTTTTCATTAGGAAACCAAATTTATTAAACGGAACGTGCCATCTTATTCTAAACGCGGTCACTAAAACGCATTTACTAATTTTTACATTTGTGAACCAAGGGATACGAGGAGGCTCACATTGCATTGTTCTATACCAAATATCTCGGACTAAAGGTCCGAGAATTTATATCAAAGTAGTCATTCCAAATTTTGTAACAATATATCCTAAAGTAACTTTCGAGAAAAAAATATAATGATGTGAAGCAGTTGAAAAATAATTATTAGGTATTAAAATGATGATAGTTTTCGGACTCACAAAAAAATTACGTATGGAACCCACAAAGTCTTATTTGTGCAAGGAATCGAACTGCGGTGCAAGGGACCTATCTCTATTATAATCTCTAATATAAACGCAAAAATCCCAATAAATTACTACTAAATGTGTTTACTCTGAGTAATTTAATTATATTTATCAATCCCCGTAACCGCCTTAATAAACTAGGCCTTTCGATTTTTGATTTGAAATTTTGTAAAAAAATATTTATGTCATTTCAGCTTAATTCATCTTGTTGTGTTTTTGAGCCTCAAATAATATCTTAACAGGTTTTGTACTAGACTGTTAAGTGACATGAAAAATCTAGCACAATTAATATTGGAAAAATGTTTCAGCATTTTAGTTAAAGTAAAAGTTGCAAAGAGACTCTGAAGTCTGACGCAAACTGTTTTAATCACCGTAGTAAACAATCTTTCAAACGTCGGCTTACTGCAGTATCGGTTTAGTGTCACGGCTTTAAGAAATCAGACGAAAATTTTAAAGAAACTTTGCTTGTTTTGAAATTGCTTTGTGGGTGTTTGTTTTATTTTACAGGGAAGATAAATGCCGCTTTATTGATCTGACTATCTGGAATTTTGCGATTAATTGCCTTCTTTATGTTTTTTAGGAATAAATCGAACATTTTATAAACCATACATTTAAATCCAATTATCATTTTGTGTACTTCTAAATCATATTTAGAACTTAATACAACCTTTGATCACCTTCTTTGTTAAAACGTAAGATTATTGAATCGTTGAGGTATGTTTAAAACATTTCAAGATCTTCCATGAGCACCTTAAGTGAATCTTAGTTAATACCAAAATAACTTTGTATAACAGGGCTAAATATTCCTACTCTGTGTTAAGCATTTATCCTCGTACAAGAACTATCTTTGGTATGCGCAACTTCAAGTGCTGTTCACTAAGGTGTCCTTCAACTAGTTACCATTTTGTCTAAGCTGGCACAGTTTGAGTCTGTGCATTCACTGAAGACTAACGCTTTCAACAAGTTTATACGTGAGATTACATGCTAAATTTTCAGCTAGCACTGCTCTGGGTGAGATATTCGTTTAATTTAGTACTGTTGTCTTGTTAAGCTGCTTTATACTATCACAATTTATCCTTATAAGAGAATTAAACTGATAGAATTTCTCCCTACATAAGATACGTAAATATGCCACTAGTGTCCCTTATATTTCAAGGTTAATAGTAAAATTGCAATTGTTCTTGTATTTGCGTCTTTCTTTTGTCTTTAATGCATATTTTATAATTGCGTTAGGTATTTATTTGTAAGCAGTGGCGACCGATGAGAGTAAAGTGTTTTTGGAAGTTGATACAATTATTACAGTTTGTTTTCTTAGGACAAGTAAAGTATTCTCCTATTTTTTTTATTGCATTGAGTTACGAGACAATGCCAATCGCCTTTTTGGTAAGCGATACGACTGCTCATAAAAGTAGCAAAACCAAACCTTGAATTACAAAGCAATGTTTGGCAATTCACTGCGCTCGCCATCCTGTCTCAATATGTCCAGTAGTTACTCTGGCTACAATATCTTTCAAACCAAAATACAAAAGTGCATTTACACTGCTGTTTGGTTTTGTTTCTCACATATTAGAGACCTACCACCAGTGCATTGGTTTGAGACCAAGGCTGAAGGAAGCATCTTGATATCTAACCTTCCAACCCAGCACTGCTTGAAGGTAGGTACTCACTGGTGGTAGGTCTCTCATATGTGAGAGGCCATCTGGGTAGGTACCACCGCAATGTCTATTTCTCCCGTGAAACAACACTGCTTAAATGCACTGTTGTGTTTCGGATTGAAGGACATTGTAGCCAGAGTAACTACTGGACATATTGAGACTTAACATCTTATGTCTCAGGATGGTGAGCGCAGTGGAATGTTGCTACTGTTTATGAGCGGTCGTATTGCTTACCATCAGGCGAACGGCTTGCTGGTGTCTGCATTCAATGCAATAAAAAAAAAAAAAACCAGTATCTCCAGTTTTCCTTTTCAGTATCGCATTCAGGGTCGTGTATTCCATTTCTAAAATTTATTATAATAAAGCGTAACCATAATTTTACACCATATCATGTAAATCTTTTATTTTATAATAAAGTAATTTTAAAACTTACAAACTTAATACTCCACGTAATTAACCCAGCAAGAACTTTCGAAAGCCGCTCGTATTTCGTAACTAGGAAGGATTAATGAATATCCTAAGAAGAAAACAGGAATGTTGCACGTTCTCAAAAGAGCATTATCGAAGTGAAATTTCTTGCTCTGCGGAGAATGAAATTACTGAAGCGAACACTGAGACTTGAAACCCGATGATACCGCGATAATGTGATTTCGTACTTGATTATTATGAGTGGCGTTTCTGATAGGTCAGACAGTACTTTGCTTGTGAATTTTTGCTGTAAATTGTTTTGTGTTTTTGAGTCAAATTCTTTTTTATTGGGTGGTAAGAATAGGAAAATTTAATAGATTTTTGTTTGTTATATAAAGTTCATTCTCTCATTAAATGCAAATGACAAATCGGGTGTATGAATATAATTCCTATCGCAAGTTTCTCAGAAGCCTATGAAGTGAAGTTGGCAACTTATTATGCACTTATACCGCGTGATATTGACATATTGTAAATAACTTCGTCCACATGTTTGTAACCACCCCAGGAAACATTGTACCAAGTTAGATAAAAATCCACCTGATAGTTTTGTCAAAAATCACGATTTTGTATTTCGTAATTTTCGATCACTCTGTACATGCACGAGTAGTTTTGCCGCTCAGCTGACGAAGGACTTTGACCCCGCAAACATAAAACTTGGCGATATAGAGATCCCTCAATATGTTCTACACTACAATAATTATTATTAATGTAGCCTAGAACATGATCGTTATTTTACAAGTAAGTAATAATGATTAACTGGTGTATTTTTTAGTAAGCATTTACTCAAATACATACACTAATTACTAGGCACTCTCAAAATCCAATATACACATTAAAAGGTTTCTTGAATATTGGAAATACATACACGGCATTTTAATTGCACAATACATAAACTTTAATTGTAATCATAATCATACGCCACCAAAAAAAAAAAAAAAAAAATTCGCTCACGTGACAATCGGTCCAAATAAGTATACATGAATAAAACTATGCATCAAGAATAAAATTTCTTTCAGCTTTGTTTTTACACAGTTTGCAGTCAATTTTAAGTATTGTTTGAATCCAACACGCAATATTTCAATTTAACATTTCCAAAACAATTTTACGTAAACGTATCCTAACGCGCCATGTTCGTTCTGTACTTTGCATTCACTATAATCACTTGTTGCCAGATCATACATCTTGTTATTATTATGTCATAATATGCAACTGTCCCTTTTTCGCCCTTGGATTGAGTTATAAGAAAGTGACAGCATACGAAACATTGTTGAAGTAGTGTTGTGAAATTATTCGAGGACACTTAATCGATATTTTTTTATCTCAATATTATTTAATATTATAAATATGGATCTAAATCAAGCTTTACTATAGTGTGAGTTGACTAGAAACTTAATATTATGTCAGAAATATCATGGTAATTCGTTTTTGTCGCTTACGGTTGATTTTAATAATTTGGAACATCTTCAATAATTAAAACCCAACGTAAGGAACAAAAATCAAACCGTATTCAATTCTTTTTTAAGAATCCCTGACGTAAAGGGTGGTAGAAAGTTCACCTAACGTCAAGTAATATTGCCATTGACGAAATTATTAAAAATAAGAATTTAAGTAATTCCAGCAAATGAGCAAGCAGATCATTTTATGGTAAATGGTCACTGCCGCCCATGAACAGCCTCGACTCATGTATCATGAATGTGTTACCGGACCATGACATTGCGAAGGGAGCGGGAAGGAAAAAGCCGGCAATCTTACTCACCGATCGAAACGCGACAGCGAAGCTGTCGCTTCAAATCATTCGCCTGTGAGACAGCGGTACCTCCCCGGACGAGCCTGTCCATTCATGCTGAGTATCGGGGTGCCCTTCGCTCTGGGATATCCGGTGCCGGCCACAATGCGTGTGACGTTAATTGAGGTGTTTTTAGCATACGGATATTCTGGAGTAGATATTGTTAGGGACCGATCTCGGCCACAATATCTGCTTTTATACCGGGCTGGAAGGCCAGAGACACTGATATACCCCTTTCGACCTCCCGAGGTATCGAAAGGGGAGCTTAAAGCTTTTTCTCTTGAACAAAAAAAAGTGCACAAAGTTATTTGACTAATCTCGAAAAATGACAATAACTTGACAATCCGATATCATATCCGATCTAGTACTGATTCTACAAAAAAATACGGTCTTGACTTACCGCTTAAATATTCAAAGGATTTTTTATAGATACTTTTTGTTTATATTCTATGTGTACCTTATGGCTGTTATAAGTAATTTGTGAAGGTTATTAAAATTTATCAAATTAACTGTCTCTAAACCATAAACCATGTAAAATTAAACAAACATTACATTAACGTTACGAAATTCATCAAACAAACTGAGTGGATTTTTGCATAATACTTTGGACAAACTCGTTTTCTTCCTGATAAGCGTAGATCCGCTGTTAAAACGCCTTTTTGTCAAAGAAAACAATGCTTGTTGCCTTAAAAAGATTTCCTTACTGCGTAGTAATAAAAAAGTTAAACGTTCAGCGTTTTTGATTGCTCAGTGTTTTGATTGAAGCGGTCGAGGGAGTTTCAAATGGTGTTATGGGGAAGGTTCATGCTTGTTGATGGCACTCAGCCAAAATATTCAAAGTACTTTCATTCCAGTTTTATTGTTTATATATGTAGTGTATAGTAATATAACGGAATGTAAGTGTATTAACAGGCAGTAATAAATTGTATCTCCTAGCAATCGGATGTCTTATTTACGTCTCCCTGATCCGCACCTTACATGGCGACCCTGCCTGTAACGGGAGATCGACGCGCTCGGGCACCGCATACCTAACCTTATATGTCGCATCAGTGTCTACAAAAAAAATGCTCGTGTCAAAGTGCAGAAACATTATTCATTATTGTTCGGCTAAGTGTAACGACGCTTTCGTGTTAAACTCCAAAGATGTGCCAATCAACCCAAAATAAGGAGGAGGTGTTCCTGAACCAGAACGCGGCCGGTTCCAATGGCAATAGTGCAGACCTGCAAAATCTTAGCTGGGGTCTAGGATACAACTCCATCATTTTGTCGATTTTGATGATTTTGGGAGTAATCATATTGGCATACTTCGTATACACCACATACAAAAAATGTCACAAGCGTTGGATAAGACAGGAGTTATTTCACACGACGTTCCGGAGTTCGAGGATGTTGGGCACACAGGATAGGCCCATCCCGTGTATGCGAACCTATGACCCAAGTAAGCAGACCTCGATGGCGGCTGAGCAGTGATGGTGTCAAGTGAAAGTGCGGTTAAGTGATAGTTCGTGAGCGTATTTTAACCGTATGTAGTTTTGCGTGCATAATGGTCTATAGAGGATTGAAGATATTTATTGGACTTTAATTATTTTTTTATTATTTAGTACTTATATAATATGCATCAATAATGTTTTATTATGCCCTTATATTCATATGATAGTCTTTTATATATTGTTTTTGTTGATGGCTGAAGATCTTAATTATGTTTTGAATGAACTTAAATCTATAAAACAATATTTAATTAAAATAGGTCCTTCCAGAAGATCAACACAAGATGTAAGTGGAAAATATAAACAAGCTAATCAATTATACGATTTATTTTTGAGTATTGTGAAAAATATAGAAGCAAAGGTAGCTAAGGGAGATATTAAATTGTCCGATTTAAAAAATTTAGAGGAAATATATGATAAGATAAATAATATTTTTACAAGAATAAAGGAACTTTGTTCCATTTCTCCTGATTGTATTGTTGTTGAATCGAAAAACACCACAAGCAATATGGAACATTTTGATTTGAAAGTGGCGATATCTTTGCTTCCTGTAATGACAGGTGACGAAAATGTCACAAAGCAATTAATTAGTAATATAGAAATGTATTCAGATATGCTTTATGAAAACGGGAAAACCTCTCTAATTAATTTTGTTTTAAAGTCTAGGTTGTCAGAAAGTGCTAAATTGCGTATGCCTCAAAAATATTCATTCGTTACAGATTTGATAAAGGATATGAAACATTTTTTGTTATCAAAGAAATCAGATACGGCGATCCAGTCGCAATTGCAACGAGCAAAGCAAGGTGGGAAAACTATAGAGGATTTCGGTAAGGATATTGAATCTATGTTTGTTGATTTGACTATTTCTCAGGCCGATGGTGATTCACAAAAATATGATATTTTGAAAACCATTAATGAGAAAAATGCTATTAAAATATTTTCGAACGGCCTGCGAAATAGCCGAATAAGCACCATAGTAGCGGCGCGTAATTATATTGCATTGAATGATGCGATCAGAGGCGCTATGGATGAGGAGTTATCAACACAACCCGAAGGTACAGTTTTTAATTATGGGCGTGTTAGAGGTAGATGGTTATATAATGCGCACAATAGTCGTGGGTGTAAACGGACCCATTCAAATGTTTATAACAGACGTCCCACTGTATCTTCCACGACGCCGATAGTACGCGGTACTCATTCAAATTTTTCAAGATATGGTACCAATAATAGGGGTCGTACATACTCTTTTCGTAGAAGTCAAGGTAATGCAACTAATTTTAACAGAGGAAATAGGAATCAAGTTCGCGAGAATCACATGAACGTGATTCATCCAACAGTGGAAAACCCACAAGAAAATATGCAGAATACCAGTGACTTAGATAATTTTTTTCGTCCATAACAAAAGTAGTAAAATAATTAACAACATTAGCTCTGTTATTATGAGCGTATTTGGCGTTCCTCAGAATTTGTTAATTGACACCGGCGCTTCGTTGTCCGCTGTGAAGTATGAGAATATGATCGCGCTTGACATTCCATTCCATATTGAGAGAATTTGCATCAGAGGCATAGGTGGCAACATAGATTCCGAGGGATATGTTTATTTAAAATTAAACGTAAATAACATTGAATTTACCCACAAATTTTACATATTTAAAAGTTTACCTTGTCGAACTGACGGTATTTTAGGACAGGATTTTTTGAGTAAATATAATTGTATTTTGAATTAAATACTTTAAAAATTAACACGAATACCGGTAATACTATTGTAGAGTTACAGATGGGAAATATTGGTTACAATAACTACCTAACACTACCTCCTCGATGTGAATCCGTGCATTACGTTGATACAGTTATACACAGGGATTGCGTCATATTTCCGCAAGAATTATGTGACGGCATTTATTTAGCTAGTGCTATAGTGACGCCTAATCAAGGAAAAATTCCATTAAAAATTTTAAACACTAGGGATGATGTCGTGAAATTAAGTTTTTTTATACCAATATTTGACTATTTATGTAATTATGAAATTTGTAGTTTTGGCCAGAACATTGTTGACGCGAATCGTGTAAAGAAGTTATTTAAACTCTTACAATTAAATCATTTAAACACGGAAGAAAGAATATCTATAGAGAATATTTGTGCAAAATACTCAGATGTGTTTTACATTGAGGGAGACAAGTTAGGAGTGACTAATATATACAAACAATCCATACATCTTAAAGACAACGTTATGCCAGTGTATACTAAACCATATAGGATACCAAAGTCATTAAAACCCGAGGTCGAGGATAGTCAGATTAATAAAATGTTGGAAGAAGATATAATTGAAGAATGTCAAAGCGAATGGTCTAGCCCTCTTCTTCTCGTACCGAAGAAAAGTGAAACTTCAGGCGAAAAGAAGTGGCGCATAGTGATTGATTATAGGAAGTTGAATGAAAGAGTGCAAGACGACAAATTCCCTTTGCCAAACATAAACGACATATTAGATGTTTTGTCAGGTTCCGTCTATTTTAGTCATCTCAACTTAACACAATCTTATTATCAACTTGGCCTTCATCCAGATAGTCGTAAAGTAACCGCATTTACAACCAATAAACAATATCAGCTAAAAAGATTGCCCATGGGACTCAAAACTAGTCCCAGTGCCTTTAGTCAGGCAATGACAGTGGCCATGTCAGGATTAAACTATGAGAAGTGTCTTATATATTTAGAAGACCTTGTGTGTTTTGGACGTAATATAGGCCAACACAATAAAAATTTAATCGATATTCTAGAAAGACTGCGTAAAGTGAATCTTAAAATCAATCCACAAAAATGCATGTTTTTAAAAAAAGAATTATTGTATTTAGGACATGTAGTTTCTGCAAAAGGTATAAGTCCCGACCCCAGTAAAACAACTGTTATACAAAATTACCCTAGGCAATCTAATAGTGAAGAGGTAAAACGGTTTGTTGCGTTTGCCAATTACTACAGAAAATTCATCCCTAATTTTGCTGAAATTACTATACCTCTTAATAGATTAAACCGCAAAGGAGTTGTGTTTGAATGGACGGATGAATGTGAAAACTCATTTCTACAACTGAAAAAATGTCTCGCGTCTCCACCTATATTACAATACCCAGATTTCTCAAAAGACAGTGAATTTATTCTACATACTGACGCATCTGGAGTAGCAATAGGTATTGAACCTATTGCTATGCAATAAAAATGATTTACCTATAGCTTATGCAAGTCGTACACTTAACAAATTTGAACTCAACTATCCCACAATAGAAAAAGAATTGTTGTCAATAGTGTGGTCAGTACGTTACTTTCGGCCTTATTTGTTTGGGAAAAAGTTTGTTATTAGGACAGACCACAGACCGTTAGTATATTTATTCAATATTAATAGTCCCAGTAGTCGTTTATTAAAATTTAGGTTGAGTTTGGAAGAATATGACTATAAGATTGAGTATTTGAAAGGGGCGAATAATGTAGCTGCAGACGCATTATCTCGCATAATTGTAACATCGGATGAGTTAAAAGAGATGAATAAACATATAATGACCGTAATGACTAGACGAATGAGACGAATACAAGGCGAAGTCTGTAAAGAGACAGGTTTGGTCACAGATTGCAGGACTGATCACCCCAATATCGTAGAATTGCTTAAAAAACCAAATTCTGGAGTTGAACTCATAAACGGAAAATATAAGGCTGTGTGTCAGGATGAAATATCTATACATGACGACCAGTTTATATATTTGCCTTCAAAATATACAATCTATTGTGATATCGATACCCGATCATGTTCTGCGCGAGTCGCGTTCGTGAGTGGTTTAGAATCATTTTGTAAGAAGATAAACTTAGATGAGTTATATATCGTAAAAAAATATAAAAATAATTCATTAGTTGAATGGTTAACCAAGGAGATAAAGAATAATAAAAAGTGGTCCGGACCACACATTCGTATTATTAAAGGAGTTATGAAAATAGATGATACCGATGATAGAAGAGTGATTCTGAATGATTTTCACTTGTTGCCTACAAGTGGACATGCAGGCGTTAGGCGTATGTTAAATAATATTAAACGATATTATTTTTGGCCAAACATGAGCGAGGACTTCAAAAAGTTCGTAAGAAGATGCGATAGCTGTCAAAAGCAAAAGCACTCCTTACCAACTAAACAACCTATGGAAATAACAACTACAGCAAAAGGCGCTTTTGATAAAATATATCTAGACATAGTAGGACCTTTAGAGAAAGATTATAATAACTTTTCATATATATTGACTGTTCAATGCGAATTAAGCAAGTATGTGGAAGCTTACCCTTTAGAAACTAAGGACAGTAATAGTGTAGCCAGAGCTTTTGTAGAAAATTTTATACTTAGATATGGTATACCACTAGAAATTGGAAGTGATCGCGGTACTGAATTTATGAGTTGTACTATGAAAGAGGTATGTAAATTATTGCATATCACACATATGTCATCGACAGCGTATCACCATGAATCATTAGGATCATTAGAAAATACGCATAAGTCACTTAATTCATTTTTAAGAATTCAAACAGACAATAATTCGAGATTTTGGAGCAATTGGTTACCATATTGGAGTTTTTCATTCAACACCACAGTACATAGTGAAACAAAATATACACCCTATGAATTAGTTTTTGCCAGAAAATGTAATTTGCCAAGCAATTTATTAAATAATAA
This sequence comes from Hyles vespertilio, assembly GCA_009982885.2. NCBI lineage: Eukaryota > Metazoa > Arthropoda > Insecta > Lepidoptera > Sphingidae > Hyles > Hyles vespertilio. The sequence continues at coordinate 16,109,948 of CM042809.1, read as the reverse complement.
TTTCGTAGAACCTCTATATAATGTGGAAAGTTATCCATTGGAGTTGAAATATCGCTTGCAAAAATCTCAAATTGATGCCAGACATAATTTAATTAAAAGCAAACACATTAGAAAATGTATTTATGACAAGTATGTAAACCCTGTTACCTATAATAAAAATGATTTAATATTGGTAAAAAATGAAACAGGTAATAAGTTAACAAGTCCTATATATGCAGGACCTTATAAAGTTGTAGAAGATATGTCACCTAATGTGAGAATTTTGAAGAATGATAATGAGGAAATTTTACATAAGAACCGTACAAAACGTTATCATAACTGACTTTAGATTATAATATATTATTTTATACAAATCGTTTACTTTAATGAATTATACTATATCTTGTAGTTTTTTTTCAATTGTATTTGACATGTAATAAAAGAAAATTAATCTTTATTTAGTTTAATTTTCTTTTTCTTTTTTATGGGGCGTGTAGTGTATAGTAATATAACGGAATGTAAGTGTATTAACAGGCAGTAATAAATTGTATCTCCTAGCAATCGGATGTCTTATTTACGTCTCCCTGATCCGCACCTTACATATAGGTGTCGTTGAATCAATATATTGACTATGTTAAAAGCGGGTTAAAGACAAGTTAGACATTCCCGGAGACTCGGCGAGTTCCAATGCCCTGTGTCATTTAAGTGGGTGTCAGTTGATCCTGGCTTACAGGAGTTGCAGTGGTGGATGTGAGGGCGGGACAGTCTCCATTTTGGATATTTTTCTACATTTGCATAAATGCTGTGACGGCTACTTGTGTTATGTCGTTACTTTCAGATGCGATGCTAAGTATAGAAAATATATTGTATATAGAGATAAAGTTCTATGTGTATTGACTTGTCATTAGAGATCTTAAATTGTCATCAATAATTTCAGATAAAGTATCTAAATTTGATAAAATTTGTTTATTCTCTACTTGACCGGCGGTTTCGCAATTGTGTTACGGCACGACTACGATGCTGAGATCTCAGGTTTGAATTCCGGGTCGTGCAAAGTGGTATCGGATTTTTCAATTCATTATAATCCCGGAGGCAGGAATATGTTATCCATATCGGGATAGATTCGCCCCTTATCACATCCTAGAATGAAACATGGCTTAAAATGGAGATTCTGGTAGCTCCTCTGCCTCTGGGAAAAACGCGTGACTTTATGTACTTGTATGATTTTATCTATGGCCAATCTCAATCGTACTCTCGATGTATGTGGACTGATCCAGTACAGTACAGCTATGTATGTTTGTGTCTATTTATAGTACAAAATACACAATAAACAATAAACAAAATATACAATATAAGAATAAAGATGCAGCTAATTAATTTCAAGCGATCAGAAGTCGATCGTCACGGCTGTCGAAACATGGAGGCAGATTTATCGAGGGAGCAGAATGAAAAAAATGCTCTATCCGATTTCAGTGAATCCGATATTCCTTCGGGCGATGTTATTTTGATTTTTTTTTTGACATGAAAATTATTCTTGTTCGCGTAGAATTTAATTTGAACTTCTGTAAATATTTTACTGCTGGTTTAGAAGATATTGTTTTTGCTTCATTGGATGGATTAATTTGTTTGATTTTAGATGTTTCGTCTTTTCTTTTATTGAAAATCAAATCTTTGACGTTATAAGTGTTTTTCAAGTTGTAAATATTCATAAATTAATTATTACTTTTTTGTTTCATAAAATGCACTAAACTATAAAAACGGCCAAATCTACACTAAAAGTCGTTATATATTGTGGTTAAAATCTAAAATCTTGTTGTGGTTTGGAGAGGTCATCAGTCACTAACTCGTATCAGAAAATATAAGAAATGGTTAAAAAATCTTGGATTAGATTTGCCTTCATTTAAGAAACAACATAGTAGTGTTGTTAATTACTATTATTAGTCTACAGACAATCAAATACAAACACATCTGAAACTAAACAACTATCAAATTTCAAACTACAAAGCCAAATTTATGGCTAGTATTACAATTACAGTTCCGTATCATGTAACAGAACTACCGGAAGGCCTTCTGTTCCTCATAACTCATTACCCGGCATAGTTGGGGCATGTCTATAAAGTTAACCATCCAATGGTGTAAGTACCGATGTGAGCCAAAGCCCGAGGCTAATAATTTCAAATGGGCTACAGTTAAAGTTCGTTGGTGTACCTAATGGCGCACCCTTGGGGGTAACGATTGAATCGCTTCGGTTGCGCATCACCATCCTGTTGGACAGATGTTGTCAACATTTTTTAGTTCAAATCACTATTATGAGTATCTTTTTTTTGTTATATCTTGAATATTTCAAAACTTCTTGGAGATTCCTAAGTGTTCAATGCAATATCCTATGAGTTGGAAGTTCAGAGGTTTTGATGTTATGAACCAAAAGTTGAGAACCTTTGACAAGAGACGCTACGCTCGGGAGCTCCTGAGACATGAAAGCGATCGCAAAGAGGAAAAGTTGTGTAACACGATCTTTTTTATTCGAAGTGCGTCGTAAAACTGGTATGAAAGTGCAAGCAGGGTGAAACTGGCCAACGTCTTGTTTGACGCCGTTTTCTTATGATTTGGTTATTCATTTCTTGTTAGCTTTGCCATTGTATCCTAAGGATATAATATCAGATTTCGGTATGGATATGAAAATACTAGAGTATTCAGATTCGGCAAGTTATTAATTTTGATAGACTACTTTAAAGCTTTGATTAGTTAATTATAAAGTGTAAAACGAATACTGGGTGTGAGGAAAATCGTTCTAAGTGAAAAAAATCTTTGTACAACGTTTATTTATTTATTTTACACAATAAACATAACAGTATGGAGAGATAATGTGACAACAAAGTACAAAATATGGCGGTCTTATCGCACAAAAGCAATCTTTATCAGACCCACTCGGTATACATTAGGTATAATTGATATAAAACAAAATCTGAAAACTATGGAATAGTTTTCATATACAAAGTTATTTCCTTAAACGGAAGATGTTCACTTCCCTTAAGGATGATATAAAGAACGAAATAATTTTTGAATTCAAAAATAAATTTAATTTAATGTCTCATTAGTTGAAAATCTGATACTAACTGAAATAAACACTTTTCCTCTTGCATTCCAGAGAAAGTTTTAAAGAGAAAAATCTCCAACCATTAATGAAACAAGTCTGCAATAAAAACATCTTCCTGAACACGATTTTTCTCAATCACGAGCAAGACTTACAAATGGCTTACAAGTCAATAAAACACTGCACTATTCTTCACTGTTTAAAACAGAACGTGAAGGATTCAATTCACATCAAAATTTATCAAATATATCCACATTTATTTCAATTTATTGTAAAGGCAAGCAAACGAAATATCGGACGCTCGTTACAAGGTGGACGGACAACCTGGCTAAGATTGCAGGAAGTCGCTGGATGCAAGCCGCTTCCAACAGGTCGATGTGGAAATCCTTGCGGGAGGCCTAAGTTCAGCAGTGAACTTCCTGTGGCTGAGATGATGAATCGTAAAAACTTCAGTAAGTTAGTGAGTTCATAATGGATATATGTTCCTATGTTATTTTATACTGATAAAACATTTACGACTGTCACTCGGCGATCGGTAGAATCGCCGAGTGGCCGTACCGTACCGTGTACCGGCTAGGGCACATGCTAGGGTAACCAAAACCGCGTTCTAACAAGTGCGTTGTGCTATTATAATACGTTATGTTTAAAAGCAGCAACGTTGGAATCCAAAACTATTTTCTCCGTCATCTTCACTTTTGGTTTACTTTTAACATTTATTCAGAATAGTATGAATCCTTATTAATCCTTATATTATAAACCTTTAAAGCACTTTAATAAATGAGGCAATGATCCTTACTATTACGACAAAAATTATTGACTAAAAGTGATTAAAAATCAATTCGTATAGGATTTTGCAATTCACCCTCTAAATACGAACAAAATGAATTAAATTGAGTTTCTAGGGGTCGGTGATATAGTTATAAGATCAACAACCTCTAAAGTATGACATTGAATCAACAAATTCAACGGCTCAAAAAAATGTTTCAAGCCCATTTTATTCGTACTTACTAATACTTTAGAAATAACATTAGCATCCGAATTCTAGATCAATGTCAACGTACGTAACTATTTGTTCTCTAGGGTTCATGACATTATGACTCTAGAGAAAATAGCAAATAGAATGGAACTATTTGAACTGAGATGCCTTTTCGCTTATTCTGGAGCTATCATTGGCGCATAGGTTACGAGGGCTCTCCACTGTCGCAGTGAGCTCTTCAAACGGTCAATAAACTTCTTTAGGTTCAGTCAGGGTTCTTTTCTTATTTCCTGTACGTAGGATTTGTCATTTTATTTGTGAGCTGGTTGATGTTTCATTGCTTACTTTTGTACGATATTTTGAATTCGTAATCAGTTTTTATTATTATTCTTGCACTCCGGCTGACTTTACCGAATTTTGTCAGGTAAATGATAAAACACTAAAATAATTTCGACACGATTCTAACGCATTTATACATTTTACTATATCAATCAATGATCAAAGAATAGGCGCAGAAAATATTTTTTGTAACCGGTCCGCTAAAGCTTGATATTTTCCGAAATATTCATTAAACAGATTTATTATGTATGTCTGGAATCCAAAACGTACCTCTGTGATCAAAATACAAACAAAATAAATTCCGGTCCCAAAAATACGTTTTGATATCCAAGATAAATTCAGTCCACCAATATATCCGGATAGAAACAAAAAATTTAATCAAACAAAATCCCAAGCCAAACAAAACCTTTCAGAAACTCTGAGACCAAGTCAAAGTGAGGCTGTGGACGGGGATTTGAAAGGGCTCGCAGGTAAACAACACGATGATTGCAATATCCGATGTCAAGTTGTTTAAGGAAGTACCCGACACGTTCCGATCACTTGTTATCTGAGGATTCAACATTTTAACTGTCAAACTTAAAGTGGAATAGTTCAGAACGCGAGATGCGATCCCATCTCGAACAGTAAACAAGAAAAATTTGAAAATATGCAAAGTTGAGGCTTGTTTTCAAGGTATGAAATTGTGGATGAAAATAAGCGTCATGTTTTGTAAATTGCTTTCTGTATTATCAATGTAATGTAATAAAATTCGCTTTTTCTTTAAACATGGATAGTATGCATTTTTATTAAGGTCTGATGTTATTTGTTGCGACGTAATAAGACGCTTTATAAATTGTTATTATTTGTGTTATTTTATGCGATGGAATACTTTCTTTGATGTGACTTTGAATTTGTTTATTTTTTACAATAAAAAAGTCATAATTAAATCTTCGCTTTTGGCGCAGAATTGAAAGCCTTCGATGTGTTGCTAAAACTTTAGCTATCAAATAATTACCATAAAAGCACGCTCCGTCTGATTCGTTTACATCTGTCAGTTACCCATATGCTTCTAATTTGTAACGCAGACCGTTCCAAATGAGTTTAATTATAGAAGGAATTCCGCTCACAATGTAAGTTAATCACATAAATCTCGTGAAACCCGATGCCAAAGTAAAATACGGAGCGCGGAGCCTATTCACTAATTACATACGTCACTAGCATCTTGTAAACATACTGTAGAATGTGATGTATTACCCTCCTTTGTGTATTTCCCTCCATGGACCCCCCAATTTAAACGGCCGGCTATGAAACAAGAAGTGGGGGTTTCGATCCCCTTACTGATGAAAATATTTGTGCGATCCGCAAGTATTTCTATTAATACTATTATTTTCGACTAGAATATTGAATCATCGTATGGAAATTACCAATTTCGATTCCATTTGTAAATAAAACGTTTTATTATTTAAAACTAATGTCAATGAATAAATTTCTACGCATACTTATATATACGCAAATTATACAATTGAGAGAACAGCTAATGTTAAACGTCCTCAGAAGCATAATATCTTTTAAAGTGTCATGTTATCTTTATACACGGTAATAAAACAATACACCTAAAAGCTCAGACAAATATGAGTTTTTAACATAAACTGCCGCCGGACGATGAAGCGGTTCCTCGGGATTCGGGAAATTACTGTATTTTGATGGCACCATGCTCATAAAGATAGCCCACTACATGGATAAAATGTTGATAAACAAACCCCTAGTTAAATTTGATGTATGGACCACGCTCGCCAAATACGCGTACATCTAAATATACAAGCCGATTTCATCTTTACAGCTGCTTTAATAAAAGCTACAATTATAAATCAAATGTATCGCGAACAAAACAATGTCTGGCGCAAGGAATGCTTAAGGCAAGGTCTTCAGTCAATTTTTATACCGAGCCTCGAACATTGTTTGTTTTTGTTGAACGTTACAAAGAAAACGGAATAATAGTATCATTGTTAGACTTTAATCTTCGCTAATATCGCCCCAGTCTACTAATGTTTATGAAAATTCTTTCTTTTTTGTCAGATTTGAAACACTTTGACTCAGAAGATATTACTTGTTTATTGAAAAGACGAGAGTCTCGAGCAGGCCCGGATCTAGGGGGGGGCAAGTCGGGGTGCGTGCCCCGGGCGGCAAGTTCAGGGGGCGGCATATTGAATCTTGGGAGACAACTACAAAACTCATCAATAACGTAACACCACTTACACTTTTTTTTTCGCCGTGCACGTATTAGTGATTATGCAATAGAGGCGCGTGAAAAAGAGATGAAAACTTAATATTTGGAATGTATAATAATTTATCCATCTCAACAATTACGTTTAGTTTCAAATATCCAATTTGTGTTTAGTAGTTAGTTTTAGTTGATTAACCATCGAACGTCTTTTATGTGGTACAGGCAGTGGCGAATTTACTAGTAAGCTGAGTAGGCTGGATCCTAGGGCGGCAAATTTAAAGGGGCGGCAAATCTGGGCCAATTTTTTTTGTTTTGATTTACTGAAATAATAAAAGGCAATATTATACACATTGAAAAAATGGTGTTTGAAAATTAAGAATAGTTAAAATATTTCAGTAATATGTTCCCACGTTTCCACGTCGACAATTTAATAATAAACACTTTATTAAATATCTATACTTGGATCTTCTTCTTCTACCGGGCGTTATCCCGGCCGGTGCCAGGGTCCGCCTTCCGGCAAATTCTCCTCCATTTCGCCCGATCTTCGGCATCCTCAATAGTAAGGCCATTGACCCTCATATCTTCCTTGACGACATCGAGCCAGCGCTTCTTTGGTCTACCCCGCGGTCGAGGTCCGGGAATATTGAGGCTCAAGCACAATTACCGACGCACTCCTGCGGTTTCCTTAGGACGTGACCATACCATCTCAAGCGGGATTCCTGGAGTTTATCAGCCACATCGCGGACACCAAGACTGCCACGGATGAGCTCGTTACGGATTTTGTCCAAACGCGTAACGTTGCACATCCACCGCAGCATCTTCATCTCCGCGACGTAGACCTCCTGGACGTGCCGCTTGACGGCAGGCCACGTCTCAGACCCATACAGGAGCACCGGCCGCACGATGCTTTTATAGGTGAGACCCTTGAGCCTCATCGGCATCCTCCACTTAGCCCAAGCAGCGCTTATACGGGTTTGACGTGAAGGGCGATGTCACCGGACTCATGCAGTACGGACCCAAGGTACTTGAACTTGTCCGTCTTCACGGCAAGTTCGTTCCCTATCACGATGATTTGGGGGTCCGTACTCCCGCAAGCCATGTACTCGGTCTTCGCCACATTTAATTTCAGACCACCGCTCTCAAGCGTTCCTTCCACCGGTTGACCTTGCGCTCCAAAAGTAACCGGTCCTCCTCCACCAGTGCAATGTCATCGGCATACATCGAACAACCAAAGGCGCAGGGTCCTGGATGTGAGACGTAATGGCGTCGAGCACAACACTGAAGAGGAATGGACTCAGCGCCGAGCCTTGGTGCACACCGACATCAATCGGGAAGGGATTCGTATCGTCAACGGCGGTCCGAACGAAGGACTCGGATCGGAGGTACATGTCTCTGAAAATGTCCACATAGGCTTCCGGTATCCCTTTCATCCTCATTGCCCACCAGATTGCCTGTCGCGGCACACAGTTGAAGGCCTTCAGCAGGTCCAAGAAAGCTATGTGCAGTGGCGTCTTCTTCGCTCTGTATGCTTCGCCAAGCATCCTGAGTGCAAATATCGGGTCGGTAGTACCACTGCCAGGACGGAAGCCGTATTGACACTCAGAGATAGTACACTCTTGGCGGAGCCTGGACTCGATGACGCGTTCGAAAAGCTTCATGGTATGACTCATGACCTTAATGTCACAATAATTACCGCATTCCTGAACACAGCCTTTACCCTTGTACACGGGAGTTATCACACTCAACCGCCATGAGTCAGGCATGTTTTTGGTATTCAGGATGCGGTTAAATAACGCAGCAAGAAGCTCCACACCATGAAGCCCCAACGACTTCCACGCCTCTATCGGAATATAGTCAGGCCCTACCGCTTTCCGGTTCTTCATGCGACGAAGACTATAGAGAACTTCTTCAGGTGCAACAGGTGCAACAAGACCTTGGTTCGGGGGCAATTCGGGGTAGGACACTCCCAAGTAAATATCTATACTTGGATATTATAAAATATTCCAATAGTGATACATTATAAAAAAATCTTGCTTAAATGTGAAAAAACCCCTATTAACATTGATTATAGTCTTTAGAGTTCCTTGCTAAAAATATAGTTTTTTTTTCAAATTGGTTATTTATTGTTTTCACGCACCCCGTGGTCAAGGGACGGCAAAATTCCTTCACGGTTTCCTTTGCCTGGCGTAAGAGGCGATTAATAGAGGTCATTGGGGTCGCTGGCAAACTCTAAGATGTGCGGCAGAACTCGTGGCTTCATAGCGGACGCCCACGGTTAGGGCGTCCGTTGCAGAGAAAATCTATGCCTACCTAAGTTGTGAGGAGCCATATTAGGAAGTGCGCCGGGTGGCACGGCGAGTCAACTAGGTGTTACTCGCTCATCCGCATCGCCTATTATCCGTAATACATCCAACCTGGCTGCAAAATCTATGCGGTACGGACAATAATTGTCCCCGTGCGTCAGATTGGAAGGCTGGAGACCTCGACATGCACCTTATGATTTCCCCGTAGATATCGATTTAAAAAAAGGTATTGTATTCATTCCGTTTTTAGGAAATTGAGTTTGAATCAGATCTGGAAGTTTTGACTGACAAGGCTATCCTTATAATATCCGCCATAATATCTGTGCCGCTGTATGTATGTATAATGTATATAAATGTATGTGTATGGTGTCCTACCACGAGATCTATTTCAGTCTACTCTGCCCTATTAACCATAAGACGTTCTATGGAGTCGTTAATTCGTCGTGAGAAATTACCGAATATTCGAAGTATATGGGGCCGTACTATCTCGGAAAGACGCTACTTGATGCCGAGTTCTTGAAATGTTTGTGTGGAATTCGGACCTGATATTCCAAGCATTCCAACACCTCATCTCTAGGGAAGCTACATTTTTCTTCTCCCGTAACGTCCATGTTTCAGCGGCATACAGAAATACGAGAAAGTGCTCGGACAAGCCTGATCTTTAGTAGCTTTTGTAGTAGTACGATTCCTCCATATTTTCCTGAGTTTCTCCATTGCCCCTCTAGCCATCGCCATACATCGTTTTATCTCAATGATACAACCACCATTGTTATTTTTACACAGCCCAGGATAAATGTACAACTGAACCAGTCTTGGAGGAGCCCAGCGACAGTTTGTGATGTGTATTGAAATCCCCCAAGACCATTTCAGTCGACGGGAACTGCGTCCACCCGTCATCAGCCACATGGCTGAGATACCTGAACAGCTGCGTCGTCTCATTTTCCCCGTTGTGAGACCTGTAAAGGCACACGTCGATGCGGCTCAGGAAACCAAGATTCACGTGCAAACACAAAGCGGAGAAGGAGGGGCCCTCCATGCAGCTTAAACGGTGACAGTAGATGTCCAACCGAATATACATACAAGCATACCCCGACTTTAGGCTTGAAGCTTTCTTCAAGCGAATAACCGGGGTACAGCAGGTAGGAATATTCGGCCGGACAACGAATCCGCATCTCCATCAAGAAGAGCAAAGCAGACTAAGCCGTCTCGAAATGGTGGTGGACGGCATTAAGGTCGTTTGGAGTTCGCGGATGTTGGTGAACTCCATAGTGAACGCGATGGTGGGGTTATGCACCGCTGAAAGACCTGCTTTGTTTAATTGCGCTGTCATGAAGTTGAAGGGATGGGTTTGATGAAGAGGCATCGAGAAGCCAACGTCCGGGCATTAAGTAGGCCGAATAAGCACCGGCATGAAAGGGTCGGCATGTCGCTAAATGTCGGCCACATCCGGTCACCAACTGGCACGACGTACCCGCCCAAGATTATGTGCGACATGGTGAGGCAGCCCCTCGTGGTGGTTAGCCACGGTTGGGCTCTTGTACTGTACTGTCTCTTTGGCCGGCGGGTCAACACTCCTCCCTTTGTTAGCGATCAAAAATACGTACAAAATCACTATCAGATCACTATTACGGTCTTTACGCCCCGTGGACGGCAATCGCTACCCAGATGGACACTTAAGTCCTACCACCACGAACTGTGTCACTCATTTGGCACTACCCAGGGGTTACGTGTAGGAAAACTAGAGTCAAAGCTTACAGACGTGTGTGACGTTAACCCTCAAAAGTGACGCTAATACAGAGCGTGTAAAAATGCTTAACATGGTGGTAAAATGACGTTCTTTCCCGATGTCCTGTGTTGAGTGGGCGTCTGGTTGCTAAAAATGATGATGATGATTAAAATAAAAATATAGGCAAGGGGGGGCGGCATTTTTCAATTTTTGCCCCGCCTCGAAAAAAACCTAGATCCGGCGCTGGTCTCGAGTATTCTTATATTAAGAAGTAATTAAAAACACAATTGGAACGTGAATTTTGTCGAGTTCGGTCTATGACATAGAGCCAGACAATTGCTATGGATATATCAACGTATAATTGAGATAAGATATTGTGGTATCATAGTCTTTCGAATTTTGTACACCCATAACACTGAATCATTATATTACTGTAATACTCGAATCGTGTGCGTGGTTGCTTGTTCGTTAACGGACTAAACAGGCCTACCAGCATGCTCACCGTGTTCGCGGGTTTGAACCCAGAGCATACCTCTGATTCCGTTGTCATGTGTATATTGATAATCGACCTCCACACACTTGAACAGTGAGATAAATATCGTGAGAAAATCTGCATACCATAGCGTTTTGTAAAAAAAAATTGGTATGTAAAGTCCGCCAACCCGCACTAGGCAAGCGTGGTGGACTATATGGCCTAACCACTCTCTATCGTACTCTCGATTGTAGAGGAGGGCTATGCTTGCTTGCCCTGCACTGGGCCGTATATGGGCTGAATACTTGAATCATGCGCATTATGCCTCTGTGGCCGCCTATTGTAACCATGTCTTTAGTTTTTAAGTATTTTGTATGCGTCTTTCATTTTGGTGTACAATAAAGCATATATAAATATATAAATAAATAAATAAATTATGTAAGTCCAGTTTGAATGGCAATATTAAACATTAGATAGGCAATATTAGACATAAAAGCACATCGCCTGAATTGGGAATGTAACCTAAGACCAAAAAATAGTTATACATGCCACAAATGAGATGACAGTTGCGTACAATGTTAAGCATAATAAATTGGTGTATGTGAGTATTTCATTATTACGAAACATAAATAGGGTTTTCATAACACAAAATGGTCTAGGTTATTAATTATCATGATTGGCTTGCTAAGCATCAACTCTTTCACTAATTATTTACTTACTTGTAGGTTTAAAGTTGTACAACTCCAAAAGAGCATAACATTTCTTGTACAAATTCTCAAAGACTTTTTCAAGCCAGTTCCATATGGTGTGGAGGGCGTGTTTGCACAATTATTGCGGTTGATGTCAAACAACGGCAGTGCGGCTTGTGTTGCGGCCGTGATGGCATTATTTGAATCTCGTGAAACAGACTTTGCAACGAGTTGTGGAGTTGTAAAGGTTTAGATGCGACATCATTTTAATATTAGTATTTCAAATGAAGTTGCTTTGCCTACGTCTTTGGTACTCTAAAAGTAAGAATACTAAATATCTGTGTAAAGTTAAGTGACTATGACCAGGTAGACTAATATGTAGTTTACTCCCATAATTCTTCGTAACTGATAAAAATATACAAACTAAAGGGTACGAGTTAACAAAAATAATGGTTCAAATCTGCAAAATGTATGAAACAACTGATTTTTTTTCTCGAATTCAGAGTTGTCGTCATAGTACAAGTTGTTCATTATTATTATTATTATTAGCCTTTATTGCTGATACTAAACAATGATTTTTACATACAATAACAAATTGTTTTAACTTAAACCTAGTACATCGGGTTTCCCGGTTTAGTGGTCAGCGTGTCCAGTGACAAATAGGCCTCTTCCAGCTGCTTCCATTCTTCTCTATTGGTAGCTTTTCTTGACCAGATTGTCCCTCCAATCATCTTGATATCATCTGCCCATCTTCTAGCTTGTCTACCTCTTTTTCTTTTGCCATCACGTGGCTGCCATTCTGTTATAATTTTAGTCCATTTCATTCTGCTTTCCCTTGTCATATGTCCTGTCCATCGCCATTTTAATTGTCTTATTTTCTTTAGTACGTCTTCCACCTTTGTTGTAGATCTAATGTCTGCTGCTTTTTTACGGTCTTTTAGCGTCACCCCCAACATACTCCTTTCAATTCCTCTTTGACACGATCTTAGTTTTAAAAGATGTTTTTGAGTCAATGCCCATGTTTGGCACCCATACGTAAGACATGGCAGGATGCAAGAATTAAACACTTTTTTCTTGGCTGTCGTAGGGAAGTGTTTGCTTTTAAATACCTCTTTAAGGGACCAGTATCTTTTCCAAGCACAGGCCACTCTGCTTTTTATTTCTATATCTGTCCGGTCTCTAAAAGATATTAATTGCCCTAAGTATCTATAGTTTTTAACATATTCAATATCTTCATTGTTCACTTTTATGAATATTTCTTCTCTGTTTGTCATTACATTTGTTTTTGATTTATTTATAGTAAGACCAACTAGTTGTTCATTATGATGAGTGTAAAATCCCCCTTTGGCTTTATTTACCCCTGTATATGGTAAAAAAGAGCTATTTTAAAACCCTCATTGCACAACCTAATTTAAACTAGACATCGTATTTATAGTACAGGCAACGAAGCATATTTCCTGCGTAATTTGCCAGGAGTTTTTTGTTTTCATGAAGAGGTGGCATATGACCCCACTAAGTTAAAAACCCAAAATACTTACAAAAATGGCGTCGCTAGAGCCGCCATTTTGGAAAACGCGTTTGAAGCCATATCTCCGGAACCGTCGACTTTAGGCCCATCATGCTAAGGACCTTTCTTGTAGATAATTAAATTTCCCATATTTTTTGTTCAATATTTTTTTTTGTACCATTAACCGTTCGCAATTTACAATGTTATTAATATTCGTTTCATGCCTTTTTGCCGATATCTTTGTTAATAATTGTTTAAACAAAAAATTGTTAATGACTAAACTTTTAAATTAATAAATTCTTAACAACGTTTCACCCATACTTTTTTTCTCTAAAATCAATATTTTAGAAGTTATCGCGCGTTGAATGGTGTACTACCGAATCAAGGTCAATGGAAACGAAGGATGCATAGCGTAATTATGAAATCCAATGATTTCTCCATGATTATCACGTAATTAATTAAATACTGATGGCATAAGGGAACTAAGCAATGAGGAAATAGTAAATTTTGTTAAAAATCCATGTAAAATTTTTGGTAAAAAAGGAATAAAATGAAAATTAATAACATTGTAAATCGCGAATGGTTAATGGTACAAAAAAAAATATTGAACAAAAAAGATGGGAAATTTAATTATCTACAAGAAAGGTCCGTAGCATGATGGGCCTAAAGTGGACGGTTCCGGAGATATGGCTTCAAACGCGTTTTCCAAAATGGCGGCTCTAGCGGACGCCATTTTTGTAAGTATTTTGGGATTTTAACTTAGTGGGGTTAGTTTCTCAAAAGTAAAACTCCTGGCAAATTATGCATTGCGGACAAGAGTAAACCGTTGCTTCGTTGCCTGTACTATTACCTCCATACTCAATAGCATCTTTGACATCCAAAAAAGGTTCTAATATTTCCGCATTTTTTTTCAAAACTACGTCATTGTCTAAGATTGTAAATATTGCAGGCTGTTTTATTTTTTACCTTACCTTTGTAAGCTTCCTTACGTACGTGATCGGACCCTTGTTTCGAATAAATAAGTATTCTTCCGTCGTTCCTCCTCTGTAGTCGTAAAAAACGCCACTGACACAGGACGATCTGTAACATCCATGTTAATATTTGCTTTATGGAAATATGAGGGTTTATTTCTACCGTGGTAAAGTTTTTTGGGTGGCTTCGGTAAAGGCTTTTATACGACGTAATCGATTGCTGATGGCAGGATAAATTTATATGTCGTAAACTTCATGCTGGGTATTTTCACACTGCGACCGAAAACGCAGCCAGGTGGTTTTTTTAACTACAGACACAATGCAACTAATATTTTTTTGGAAAAAGATTTTTTACTGTGTTTTGTATCATCATGTTTGGTTGGTAATTAAAAGCTTTTGTTTAAATAATAATTTAAGCTGATGCGTACCATTTTGTCTTTCAAAGGAAAAAGTTTTTAAAAAAAAAAAAAGGGGGTTGGTTATTTATTTTTTTACAATTATTTTAGGAAAAACTACGTATTTACCACCCAAACACGATGATAGGCAAAAAAATTATTAATATATACATTGATGTATAAACTTAGGGTAGGCTCTTCAGTACATTTGGAGTTTCAAAAAGATGATCGTGAAAATCGAGCTAAAATAAATATAAAACTAACTTCATTTCATAGATTTCGTCTCAACGATGATAAAAACTATTATCTTCATTTTTATTAAACTTTCTGTCATAATAAAAGTAGAAAGAGATGTATTGGAGCGCGCGCACCACTTACGTCGGAAAACTTTACGCGCTTTTTGCCCTATTTTCCTTTCCTTGTCTGTTCATATATTTATGTCAATGTCTTGATAATATTTCTTTTGTTTCCAGTAAATCTCGTTATAATACAATTCAATTACACTCTCGCATTAGCGAAATGAATTGCTACGTTACTAAAACGAGTAGGCTCATTCAAAGCCGGCAAAAATAATAAATTTTAAGAATAACTTTGGTGAAGATTTATTATGATATTACTGCTAGAATATAACCTTTTCGTAGATGGCATCTGTATCAGCCCATATACGTCCCACTGCAGGGCACGGGCCTCCTCTACAATCGAGAGTACGATTGAGAGTGGTTAGGCCATATAGTCCACCACGCTGGCCTAGTGCGGGTTGGCGGACTTACATACCATAGAAATTTTTATAAATCGCTATGGTATGCAGGTTTTCTCACGATTTTTTCCTTCACCGTTTTAGTGCGTGGTGATTGACTATCAATATTAGATAGCATGAATTGAATGAATCAGATTCCTACAAACAACTTGTTAGATAATCATTATTTTGTTATTCTTGTAAGACAATTCATTAAGTTGACGCTATTCCCCCTATGATTATATTTTTCCCGTCGAAATAATTATCGCGGCCTACGGTGATTTTGTAAACGCCGTTTTGTTTTTGTTTCTTATTGTAGATTATCTATTTTCTATTCGGAAGTATATTTGGAACTATAAAAAAAAAAACTTATTTTTAACTCATTGTTTCAGAAATGTTTTTATAATGTAAAAAACAAGTATTTTTGCTCGTAATCTAATAATTTTAACATCTATACATATAAATAAAATTGAAGTTTCTGTTTTAAAAGAGAAAATAAAAAAAAAATCCAACTACAAATCGTTATATACACGATACCTGTGCCGAAAATGATATTTTAAAAATTTTTGTCTGTCTGTTTGTTCCGGCTAATCTCTGAAATGGCTGGACCGATTTTGACGGGACTTTTTTTGTTAGGTAGCTCATATAACAAGGAGTAACTTAGGCTACATTTATTTTAGAAAAGTTCTTTTAGTATTTTAGAAAAAAAAAAGTTTATGTTAATTTCCACGCGGACGTAGTCGCGGGCACAGCTAGTTTCTAATATAACAAAATTGGAGGAAGGAAAAACTATAGGTACTTATTCTTTTGATAGCAACGCATTTGGGCGCCAGAAGATTGTGGACGAACTGAATTTTTTTTCGCACTTAATGTTACCTTGATATTCATATTAGCATAATTCATGTACTTATTCATCACGCCTGTATCCCATAGGGGTTGACAGGGACTATATATCACTACTTTGCTCGATACATACTTTCGCTTCATACACTTTCATCTAGTTTGCATAATACCTTTGAACCAATAAAATCAGTTATCGGTTCCGCTTACCAAATCCCCACTTCGATTTCACATGTGTATTTATCTAATGTCTCCTTAAGTCGTTCGAGGCTTACAGATAACGAAGTTTCACAAACTTAATTGGAGTGTATTAATATCAAGTTCGTGAGTTGGAGTTGGTTGAACTTTGCCCGTACTAATCACCTACCAGGAGCCTGTTGGGTTTCTGTCACACCGCAGAGTTTCACACCAAGTCATTATATTGTAATCAAGTATTGTTTACGTATCGGACCCACGGGGGCTATTTGTGTGGGGTGTAACTGAAGGATTTTATGCTGAATGTATTGTTCGTTTGAAATTCAATGTGATTTAAATTCGTAGGGTAATGATTTAGAGTCTAGAGTCTAGACTATCTGAGTAAATTGCTTGTAAATATTATGCTATGGTAAATAGAAAAGTTTTTGAGCATGTTTGTGGTGAATGTTTTGATTCATTCAATATTTATATTGAGGTTCGTATCAAGTAAATAATGAACAATAAAACAAATATAAAGATAGTCTAAATCACTACATAGTATAAAACAAAGTCGCTTTCTTTGTCCCTATGTCCATTTGTATGCTTAAATCTTTAAAACTGCGCAACGGATTTTGATGCGGTTATTTTTAATAGATAGAGTGATTCAAGAGGAAGGTTTATATGTATAATACGTACATATTATTGTAAAGAAATCTATTTGTACCCGTGCGAAGCTGGGCCATTCATATAAATTAATAATGCTGTTCTTGCTCTCTTTAGTTAGTCCAATACCTACATTACCTACAAGCGATTTTATAGCTTATTTCATTGAAATAATAAAGTAGGCTTTACATATACGACTTACTATAATTCCTCGTTACCATCCCTCCTGAATATCCAATTACTAACACAAACACTTAACCCCCAAAGAACATAATGGATCCATAAAGCATTCCTATTTCTAGATCAGTAGAGAATGCTAATTTCAATACGAGAGTAAAAAACGTACATGGCACGTGTTAAATTGACGCTACACAGCGATCGTTCTCACAAAGGAGCACGTTATAAATTGAAAACTGAGAATGGTTGCTGTGAAAGAATACATGCATCGCCCCGTCTTGACACAATGCGACGTGTATTGAACGTTTGTCATCTCGGTATAAGGAATAGACGTGTCGGGGGCGAACTGCGTGCATTGTATTGAATTTTGATGATTGCTTGCAGTCTGTTGTGCCTAGATTTGCGTGTATTTTAGTGTTATTTTCTTAAGGTTTTTGGAGTCTTGTTTCATGCTTTCATGTATTTATAGGCTAACAGATTTTCGTTCTCGTGAAAAGTAGGTTATGAATTGAAAACTGAATATGGTCGAATTTAATTTCTTTGATGTTGATTACTTTTGATGTGAAGAAGTATTTTGGTACTTCGCGTTGGTTTGTACAATTTTATGGTTTGTAGCAGTGATTCAATAGTTGAGCGAATGCTTCCTGATATGGATTAGTATTGAACTGCCAAAACTGTAGATAGAGGTTTAAAACACAGAGCTCATCCCACCAGATTTTCGAAGTTACTTGCGCCTACAGTCATTTCGGAGATATGTGAAAACTAGGACAAACAAAAACATAATAATGATAAGCTGATTTAACGTTTTCCGAAGACAAAGTCACCATTCAGTCTACCTAAAATAAATACTGAACCTTAGTCTGATAGGGTATTTGCAAACTCAAATAAGGATTAAGTAAATCCGACCCGTTGTTCTTGAGTAATGAATATCCTTATAACACAAAGAGAATGGAACTTTGTTTTATAATATAAAGAATCTTCAAGCCTTTAACACATTTTTAATAATCACATGAGCTTGTTTAGCTTTTATAGAAAAGCTGAGTTTATATAAATATCTGCAGATAATCTTGCATTTTCTTAAATCACATTACTTTCTGTAGCCTAGAATTTGAGGACGTAAATTCACAATAAAAATTATAACATATTTTATCATTGCAACCAGAGAATTTCTGGTCATATTAACGCCCAAATACTGGAACGCAACTTAAATATAAATGGCGCTTAACTACGTTAATCCCGATAGTGTATATAATATGTGTGTATATGTGGTATGTATATATATAATGTATTTATATATTTTTTTGATTTTATTTGTCTCCATGCTTTCGTTATCTTTATTTTACACTGCCCTATCTTTTTGCTGCTCATATATCCATCCCATGGTTGTCTGGTAGAAATTGCCTTAGAGCGATAAGACCGCCATTTGTACTTTGTTGTTTTGTATTATCTCTAAACTGTTATTCCTTTTTATTGTGTACAATAAAGAATTAAATAAATAAAAATGTACTGGCTAAGTGGGCCGTGCGCTGTTAAGAGCAACTTATTATTTGAATGGGGTTCCAGTATTCGGGCGTTAGATATATAATCTTATGTCACAGGATGGTGTGCGCAACGGAATACCAAGCATTATTTTATAATTCATGGTGTTGTTTTGGTTTGGTACTGTCCATGAGCAGTTGTATCGCTAGGCGAATGGCACGCTGTCTCACCATTCAGCCAATAATTACTAAAAAAAAGAAAAAAAAAGTGTTTATACAAAATCTAGCCTATTCAAAAGCATAATGTTTAAAACGCCAATATTTCTTGAATGAAACAAAAGTCGTAAAGAACCCCAGTGCAATCAAAGTTTGACGCGTGTGCTTTTAACGGTCTTAAACTTGAACGTAGTCCCGAGTCTAGAGCTGACATCTGTACCGACCGTAAAATAAGCGATTCCAGTATCCTGGGCTTGTTTAAATGGCTTTGAGCTGTTCGAAGTTACACTGGAATATCAAGTCATCGAAATCTGATCAACAATTTCTGTTTTGATAGGTATGGTTATTGTGATAGTATAAAGATATTTTTGTAGTTATTTTAGATGTCACCAAAATTATTGCTTCTATGGTGGTAATGTGGATATCTTATGTAAGGTATGTAAGTCCGCCAACTCGCACTAGGCCAGCGTGGTGAACTATATGGCCTAACTATTCTCAATCGTACTCTCGATTTTAGAGGGGGTCCGTGCCCTGCGGTGGGTCGTGTATGGGCTGATACAGATACAGAATCGAAGATATGTGGAAGCGTATGTGCAAGAGGTCGGCATTCGTCGTTTGGATTGGCCAGCTCGAAGTCCCGACCTCAATACTATAGAGCATGTCTGGGACGTTTTGAAACAACGCGTGAGATCAGTACAACCGGCTCCGCAGACCATCAGAGAGCTGAAGAATGTGATTACCGCGGAGTGGGAACGTATTCCGCAAGCAAGTATCCGGAATATCCTCGCTAGCATACCCAGACGAATTCAAGATGTGATTTCAGCTAGAGGGGGTCACACTCGATACTAAACATTTATCTGCTTTTACTTTATTAAAGAAAAAACAAACAAAAATCTTTGTTAACTTTTACTTCACGAGCATATGCACTACTAGCGAGCATACACTACTAGTGAACTTTAGCATTATTTTATCAAAATTTTATGATAATACTGACGAAAACGATTATTTGCTTATTAATTTACAAAATTGTGAAAGTAAAACTACCTATAATTATCAAACAAACCAATAGTAACATTTGAAATGGTTCATTGCTTAGGTGCCCGTTTTTTTTGCAAATGAGTTTATACTACAATTAAGTACTATTGCTAATATAAGATCAGACTTTGATACGAATAGATTGTAACCATTAAATTTTTTCATTCATCGATCGTTATTTTAACATGAATTTAAGTTTATATATTAAATATTTTAAAAAATAAGCGGGGATATTGTTCGTAAGCAAATACAATATAAATATTATTGTCTTTTAGATAATTATTAAAATTGCAGATTTTTGCTAGGCCTTCTTTTTTTCAATCGATGTCCAAATTACTTCTACTTCAAGGGACACTTACACTTTTAGGGTGGTAATGACGTAATCATTACCACCCTAAATTAATGTAATGACATTCAGTGTTCATTTCCATCCCTATTACTATAGCAATAAGGCGTATTCACAAGACAATATGTTTAATTACAGTAGGCGAGGTAAGAGTGGTCAAGATACTGGCTATAGCGGTGGAAGACCATCTGCACACGACTTTGAATATCAAAGAGGGCTATTAACATATCTTGATTGCAGAATGCTGGGTTACTAATTTACCTGTATGGAGTTGTTAGTAACATTGTTTAAGGAATTTAATTATTTGGTTTAATAGTAGGGGTACAGTGTTTGGAATCATTGATGGATAAAATTGATATACAGGGCGATATTGACATATTTTATTTAATCTTACCAACATGTTTCTTAACCCCATTTAACTTTGTACAAAGGAGACGGGCGAAATTGGGCCTGACCTTACACTTATGAAAGATTCACTAATATTCTTTTTTTTTTTGTTTCTCCTCGAAACATAATAAGATGTTTTACAATGTGAATATTAAATTAATAATTCATTGAGTATATAATAGATTTTCATAGCGGCTGTCATCACGCCATCTTCTAATTACTGACATAAATGTCAAATATCTCTTGCACTTAAATAGGCTATTTGACTGTATAAAAAATATTGACTTATTTGTTTCCATCCGTGTACATAATTTAATTTTAAAACATATTTCATTATCAAACATTAAAAATATTGTATATTTTGGCTAAAAAACACAATTATAATTTAATTTATTTTGAGTTCGCGCCACGTGATCGTAAACGATTTTGATTGGCTATGACGTCATGCGTTTGTATGAACTACTCACCTACAGGAAATGAATGGGATTGATAACGGCATAGATGCAAATTGAATATTAAAAATACCTTCAAAACGAGTTATTTGACATTAATACCCGTGAATTAATAATATTATCATGTCCAATGTAATAAAATGTGAAGAAAGAAATATAATTCTATTTTTTTGACAAAAACTCATTGAGGTATACAACTGGAGGGGATCTAGACCAAATAATTTGGAACATTTGCAAGGGTACATGTACCCTTACGCTGACAGTCGGCTATGACAGTTGTCATTTATGCTATTTATTCTAATTGCTTTAAAAATACCGTACTCCCAACTGAAGACATGTAATAACCATTCCAGTTCACTTGAAAAAAATATAGAATTTAATTCCATACGTAAATTAACGATAATTTGAATAAAGTAGCAAAAATATTAATAAATTAGATTATGTACCAAAGCCGTTTTGACAAATGTCATATTTTAACAAAATTATAGAACAAGATTAGTGTTACGGACAAATAGGTAAATATAGAAAAATTCGTTTATTTGTTTTATTTAATATATTTATTATTAGATACATTGGATATTGTAAATATATTTTTTCACTATCCATATTTTTGACACAAAAGTATTTTTAGTAGGATAACTCAATACGCTATTTGACTATTTTCTGAAAACCATACCACATTATGAAGTGGAGTCTATAGACCTTACAAATAAAGGTTATTTTTAATTACTATATCTATATCATTTAAAAATAAATTTACAAAATACATTGAATAATTACATTGTCAAAACGCTCTATCTGGCAATGTGGCGTTCAGTTCGTAAACATCCATTCCAGAGATTCGTTCGCATGTCACCCATTCTCTAATCAACCATAGATCAATCAATCAATCAATAGTCCGAATGAGGTTTTGTCAAAAAAAAATAGTTTTTTTTCTTTCTTCACATTTTATTACATTGGACATGATAATATTATTAATTCACGGGTACAAATGACAAATAACGCGTTTTAAAGATATCTTTAATATTTAATTTGCATCTATGCCGTTATCAATCCCATTCATTTCCTGTAGGTGAGTAGTTCATACTAATGCATGACGTCATAGCCAATCAAAATCGTTTACGATCACGTGGCGCGAACTCAAAATAAATTAAATTATTATTGTGGTTTTTAGACAAAATATACAATATTTTTAATGTATGATAATGAAATATGTTTAAAATTAAATTATTTACACGGATGGAAACAAATAAGTCAATATTTTTATACAGTCAAATAGCCTATTATAGGTTTTGTTGTTTTTAAAATCTATATAATAATGTAGCTTTATAAGTTATTAAAAATGCATGATTATATTGGGCTTTTATATTTCGTTTTACTTTATTCTGAAACATTAGGTAACAAATGTAACAAATATATGAAGTGTCGTATCTGCAGCAATGCCGACTTGATCTATAATATAATCCGCTCCAGTTGTTATACCTCAATGCAAAAACTCATTCGGACGATTGACTGATTGATTGATCTATGGATGATTTAAGAATGAGTGATATATGCGAACGAATCTGTGGAACGGATGTTTACGAACTAAACGCCACATTGTCAGACAGAGCGTTTTGACAGTGTAATTTTTCAGTGTATTTTGTTAATTTATTTTCAAATGATATAGATATGGTAATTAAAAATAACCTTCATTTGTAAGGTCTATAGACCCCGCTTCATAATGTGGTATGGTTTTCAGAAATTAGTCAAATAGCCTATTGCTGTGTGTACGGTGTGAATTCTATAGGACCATATTATATTGGACTCATTGGTTGGATTTCGATATTGTGACTTCCTATTTTAACAACTTTGCTTATTTGAAAATATTTTGTCGAACGAATCACGCTTTCCGACTCATGTTTTACCGTGTACCGAATATTTGCGAATATAATAATAAAATAGAGCCTGGTTCATGAAGGGTACACTAAAATCTCCTCATATTAATGCAAAAATATATTTTCATTAATAGTTCTCTGGTTGGAAGACTAGGCATTAAAAATCATTATATTAATTATTTGTCGTAAAAAGAACTACAGGTTGCTGTTCCCATGTAATAATCATTTCTGTATCAGCCCATATATGCCCCACTGCAGGGCACGGACTTCCTCTACTAATAATCATTTATTATCATTGAGGTATTACAACTGGAGCGGACACGTAGAAGAAAAATTGTGCTCATTTCAATATGACAGTGAAGTATAGATAAAGTCGGCAATGTTGCAGATGCGACACTTCAGAAATTTCTACCTATATCTATATACGCCTGATAGAGCCTATAAATTCTTATATTGAATTTAAAGTTTTATTTTATTTTCTTTATTTGGAAAAAAAAACATTATAGCAATAAATATACAATTAACCAATTAATTAAATATATAATGTTAACGGAAACTATAATTAAAATGTCCAAATATGCCATATTTTTGTATTAGAAATAAATTAGAATTTTTAAAAATATATATCGTATCATCATATACAATATCCACTATCCCTAAATGAAAACTTCAATTTTTACCTATCTGTCACTACATTACTATTTATCTATAATTTCATTCAAAAATGGCGGTTGTCAAAACGACTCCGGTCAATAATTTCTTAAATTTAATTTCGTGCTTCTTTATTTAAAGTACGGTTGATTTACCTATCGAATGAAACTCCATCTTTTCTTCCTATTGTTCTGGAATGGTTTTTGCATGTTTTAGCACGCAATACGGCATTTAAGGACCAATTATATTTACACCTAATTAGGTCCGTCTTCGCTGAAACGTCAGGAACGACTGACAGCCTAACGGTACATGTACTCTTGCGAATGTTCCAAACTATTTGGTCTTGATGTCCCCTCCAGTTGTGTAACTCAATGTTTATTATACATTTATTTATTCAACACAGAACAAAATAAATCATTCGAAATTGATTTATGATTAGATGATTTTCTAATTATTAATTGATGAAGATGACAAATGAAATTGAAACGGATAATGCTTTCTTATTGCTTTATGTGCCTTTAACAATATCAAACAATAACATCTAATCACTGACCAACATCTAATGAGTAAAATACGCCATATCATACAGTCACTCAGTAACTCTTGTCATCAGCCGTTGACATTTGACTACGTTTTTCTTCTTACTGCCAGCACCATTGATATACTTTAAAAAGGTTACACATGATTAATTTTAATTCCGATGTACTTATCGTATCCCTATAAAACAATGCATAAACCAACTCTGTAAGGCTAAGCCCAAGGTTTTATGAAGTTTCGCCCGTCTCCTTTGTAAAAAGATTGTACATTAATTTATTGCTCAGTTGCACGAACTAACTTTGCCAGTACCTTTGACCTTGAAACTGCCAATTTGTGAAGTTAGTTTGTGCAACTCAGCCTATGTTTATCATCAATCTACAACACGTCAACAATGAACAAAGGCATTACGAAAATTCGGTATTGAAACCATTGATTTATTGCCAATCATAAAATTGTAGAATAAATAATTTGATTAGTTCAGAACAACAGTGGAACGAATATGTCATTAAACTATTGTAAAAAAATAGCAGTAACATTTCGATAACAAAATTTAAAAACACCCGATGACCGATACTGACAGAATATTTTAGCACAACACCGGAATCAGAAATATTCGAGGTGAATAACAGGTTAATAACTTTGACGTTGCAAAATAAAAAATAAGTTTTGAGCAGTTTGTACCAATATGTGCTTCCAAATAAGTGGAATATTTTTAATACTACCAACTCTATATAATTCACAAAGTCCACTTAACGCACGAATGCAATGCAAACAAACAAGAAATAGATTTCAATCTCCTGATTGCTCCCAACAGTATTCCATTAACATTTATGTTGAGTGGTGGAAACAACGATTTCATTTGATAATTAACACGAAATAATCCGATCGATCTGTACGTGGTTGTGGTAAATTAGGCCGAATTGTGCGAATAACCTCTGCGGTTCGCGGTCAGGGGTATTAAAAATTACGCGATTCTGCTATAATCTATGATGATTTTTTTATTATTAGAATATTGATGGCAATTAGTATTGTTAGCTGAAGGTTTACGGTTATTACATTTTAGATTTATGAAACGTTACATTCATAAACTCGCGCCTGTCTCCGAGAAGGGGTAGGTAGAGGTGCTACCAGAACACCAACGTTTCGCCTTGTGAATAGTGTGCCACTATACAATAGGAGGCGAGCCTATTGCCACATTGCATCGGGCACAAAGGCTTGACTCCGAGTTGAAAAATAATACACTTTTCCCATCCGGGATTCAAACCCGATACCTTAGCGTCTTGGTCATACTGTGTTGTACTGTTTGTGTTAGTAATATATAAAACAATATGTACTTAATTAAATTAAACAGGTTGTTAAGACATGTTTTCATAGTTGGAAATAATGGCGAAAATTATTGTAGAATGTTTTTAATACTGCAGTACACTTTTGACAAAATTCAGTTGTTCGATTTCTTGTTCTACGAGTATACATGTTAGTGTAGCAATTGAGTTGAACACGTAATTTCCTCGTACGTTGTCTCGTTTACTAAATTTATTTATGTATATTGCATATACTTTTACAAGACTCTAGTTAAACATTATACTATGCTTCAGAATATCATGTTGTATCTAAAAAGCGGCAAGATAATACTGTAAAAGTGAATCTTAATATTTTATAAAAATAATCCAGACAATGTCAGGGTTATTTCTATCATCTTCATAATTAAATTCTTACTACCTGCGTATTCTACAAACCTTAGTTTTAATTATATTTGTAATTAATTTCAGAAACTTCTTTGATTTGCTGAGAAAGCTTATTAAAAAGCGCAAAAACTAATTAAAATACTGCAAACTTAAAGAAAACTACAAGCTTGTGTTTATTGCAGTATTTAATAAATACCGTATTAAGTATTTAATAAATAACACAATAACGCTGATTTTATAAAGACAACGTTTTAATACATGTTTTTTATTTATTTTTTAATTGAATGTGCGGCGAGACTAACATGCAATTCGTTTGATGGTAAGCAACATGACCACTCATGGACAGTAACAAAACCAAACAACACCATGAGTTACAAAGCGATGTTTGGCATTCCAATGCGCTTCCCATCCTGAGACATAAGATGTTAAGCCTCAATATGTCCAGTAGTTACACTGACTACAATGTCCTTCTAACCGAAACACAATAGTGTATTTATACTATTTACAAATTACACTGCTGTTTGGCGAGAGAAAAGCCATTGACATTTTTTTGTTTATTCCTCTACTAAATGGATTGAGTCTAAATCTGGGCCAAAAACTTCAAAAATTGAAATGAAATCAATGTATGAAATGAGCACAGCTGCATAGCATTAACAAAACGTAACTGTCACAGCTGTCAAATCACAAGAGTCCAATTCGAAATTCAAATTACAACCGATACAAATAATAGGGAATTAAAATAACTAATACATTAACATCGTGTTTGGCGAACGTGGCAATAATTAATTAAATTGTTTCGCCAATGATTGTTAGTGGGGATTTGTGTTGCACTGTGTGACTTTCGGTTGATAAATTTATTTAAAATGAACATTTATGTTTCGGAACAATAACTGGATAATAAAGCGGGGTTTATTTGTTAAAATGTAATTTTCATTTAGACATACATCGGTTCATACCAAATATTGCGACTGTCATCGATCATGAAAACATAATATCGTTCCGAAAAATTTGAAAAATGATTATGCGTAATAATCATATTACGAGTAGTTTCTATTTTTTGTCTAAACTAATATTATAAATAGAAAAAAATTGTCCGTTGGTTTGCATTAAATAGGCTTTGAATGTACTGAAAAGATTTGAAAAAAAAAAAACATTTTTTTAGTTCTTTTTAAACCAAAATACAATATGAGTCCACAAAATCGGGCTTCGGTTTGACCGTGGAGGTGGGCGAGTCTTATTTACACATAAATGTACAAAAAATTGCATTACACTTACAAAAACAACAACAAAATAATACTTATGAAGTTAAAATTTATTTTGAACGCTACATTATCCCTGATATGTCTCCTTCATTAAATTAGGTTTCATTATATCTAACATTATCTCAGACTAAAAACATTATCAAATTATTTGTCAGGCGTAGTGTTAAATGAATTGTAACAGAACTTGACATATTTTCATTGCGGCTCGCGTTCAGACTACCTATGGTTTTTACCAACTCTTTTGCCACACAAAATTAATCTAACATGCTACTCACAATAATATTGTTAATACTGGTTACTTTACAAACTACGGCACATTGTGCAATAGTTGTAGCATTACCTTATTAGGCTGTTTTCATTAGCTAGCCGTTCAGCTGATTGCTTCCTCGCGTGTCGGCCCAGTGATCAGTGACGCACTGTCGACATTTTTCCTCAACTGACCCACTGTTAGATTTAGGTTAAGCAGTTTGTGTTGTTTACGAAGTTTATGCAATTATTGGTTCATGGTCGTGTAAGACGTGGCCCTAGTTTTTCAGACTGACCAAGCCAACATGGCTAACTTTTTTTATTGTCAAACCAAACCATGCCTAGGAGTTAATCGCTTAAGAATTGGTGTAACGCCTGCAAGTATGAATGACAGTACAAAAATGTTTTTTGACCGTTTTAAGTTGCGGTTTTAGAGGAACATTTTATATGATAAAAATAAATTATCTTCGAATCCTCTTCGTCTTTCTTCTCAGGTGTATTTGAAATTATATAACGAACTTTTTAATATGTATTACTTAGATACCATAGAATTCCTGTCGTTGAAGATGAAGAGAGATATGCTATGAGATCTACGAGTATCTTACCATTGAGTGATGCAACTGTAATTCCTTGACCATCATTCCTTGGATTGAGATCACAGCGGATATCCACACCAAGGATACTCAGGTCATTCCGCACTGAGAGGGGAGTACCCTGAAGAATGTGGAGGGGAGAGAACGGGGATTTTTTGCACGTGAACGCACACACCTGGGTTTTCTTGGCATTGAACTCAACCATATTCCTGGAACCCCATGTAGAAATGAGATCCAAGCTCCGGTTGAGTTCAATGACAAGATCTTCGCGTCCCTTCACAGTTTCGACACGGCAACCCGGAGGCCCGCAGTGGTATCGCCCATGAACCGTGCTGTCATCTGCATAGCAATGAATGTTGCCAAGCGACAACATGTCATTGATATACAGAATAAACAAGGTGGGCGACAGCACCGAGCCCTGAGGAACCCCGGCATTTACCGACATGAGCGCCGAAGCATGTCCGTCAACGACTACACGTATTCTACGCCCATGCAGAAAGCCGGAAATCCACGAACACAGGTTGCCGGGTAGACCGTATGCCGGAAGCTTGGACAGAAGACCACGGTGCACATACTAACATACATACGTCTGAAGCTAATAAAAGCGTATTAAAAAGAAACACATGTAAAAATAATTAATTAAAAACGTAGTCTCTATAGATTAAAAAAATCACATTAAGCTTCACAATAAGGCTTTAATGAATATTTTCCTAAAAGGATTAAATAAAATAAGCAATATAAACAGACAGAGACTCATGCGTAATAAGAGCGGATGAAGAACATACAAGTAGAAAATATAAATATTAATACGATAGAACAGGGTTTCCCAACCTTTTTCTAGTGCGGACCCCTAGCGCCACTTTATTATGATTAGCGGACCCCGATAAATAATACGAAAAAAAAATCGCTCACGTACTTTTAATTGCAAAAAAATCCATGGATATATTACTTACATAAATTATTTTACTTTTTTTATTTTCTTTGTTTGTCTCGGTGGCGTAGTTGTACTAGGGTACGGTTACAAAGCTGAGGTCTCGGGTTGAAATCCCGGATTGGGCAAAGTAATATTGGATTTTTCGATTCATTTTATTAGCCCAGTGTTGTGCCCGATATCGTGATAGGATCCCCACCTATCACATCGTGGGACAGAACATACAAGGTGAAATGTGGGTGTCCTGGCACCACTGCCTACTCCTTCTAGGAAAAAGGCGTGAGTTTATGTATGTATGTAAATTATACGACAGCCTCCGTGGCGCAGTTGGTTAGACGCCGCCTGTGAAACGGGAGGCCGCGGGTTCGATCCCCGCACCGAGAGAAATGTTTGTGCGGCCCACAAATATTTCTTCCGGGTCTGGGTGTTTGTGAGACCGAAAAGTCTCTCGTAGTTCCTGATACCCACGACACAAGACTCGATCTTAGTGTGGGGTCAGGACTATGTATGTGACTGTTGGGTGTTATTTATTATTTATTATTATTTCTCTTTATTTTAAATATTTTTTTTTACATTTTTATATATATAGTAAAAAACAAAATACATATAAAAATATAAAAAGTTATCCAACGATGGCGAGGCTCGAAACCCAAGCCACCGGTGGTTAGGAGCCCAAAGTGAGGAACCGCCTCACAATACGTACCGTGTCAAGCAATACTGCCTTCTGAATCTGACTTCTGACCCAACAGCCGATTGAGAGCCTCTGTAGA
Organism: Hyles vespertilio; assembly: GCA_009982885.2. Lineage (NCBI taxonomy): Eukaryota > Metazoa > Arthropoda > Insecta > Lepidoptera > Sphingidae > Hyles > Hyles vespertilio. The sequence goes on along the minus strand of CM042809.1, from coordinate 16,080,238 downwards.
TGTTGGTCGAGGCTCTTTGGTATCAACCCATGGGCAGAAACGACAATCGGGACAATAATTGTTGAGTCGACATCCCACATGTCGGTAACCTCGTGTGCCAAATCTAAATATTTAGACATTTTGTCTTTTTCAGCTTTGACAAGGTTATCGTCATGCGGGATGGTGACGTCAACAAGTATAGCCCGGCGCGCCAATCGATCTATTATCACAATGTCAGGCTTATTGGCTAGAATAGTCCTGTCTGTGATAATAGATTGCGGCGGGTTAGGCCGCCCGCAGGTAGGGGTAGGTAGTTAAATGAGAACTCAGGGTAGTTACGTGGTTCGGGCTTTAATAATTTCGCATCACTATTTACACCCGGCACTGTTGCTGGTGGTATGCAACAGGAGTCACTGGCCTTCACTGGACACTGATCCGGGTCTTCGGCACGTGGCGGAACCCGGCGACAGCTCGCCGGCGAAGTCAGCTGCCACGTGGCCGGGCACGGTGCGCAGGTCAGCGGCAGGCGCAGGCTCGGATGCAGTCCGGCAGGAAGCGGTGCGGAGCAAAGCGGGCAGTAGGCACGGAGTTAGCGAAAAAACGCCAAGTACGCCAAGTACGAAGAAGAAGAACCTGGAATCAGTATCCAAGAGATCGGAATGCAAACTAGGTTTGCATTCCGTGCCAGCGACTCGTGGTAGCTCACAAGCCCGGCAGACAGAATACACTGACAAACAAGCAGTAAAAAGCGGTTAGCAAATAGAACACTGAACACTCACCCCAGCGGGTTCGGAAAGACGCGTGGTAGCACGCGGCTTTCAGGTTAGGGAAAAGGACGCGAGCGCCGTTACACGCGTATTTAAGCGAGCACCGATGACAGTTCGTACGTCACATCTGACAGATGTCAGATGGAATCAACCAATCAGCGCAACGGAGGCGTTGATTGGCATAGACAATAGGATTTATGTCGACTATTGAACTATAGATCGCAAATATAAAAGGTGACATTCCCACAACGTCACAGTACCCCGCCGAAAAGACCAGGATTTTACTTATAACTGAATATGAGTAAAATCCGTCTGCCTATTTAGCATTCTTGTTAGGTTACACTTTCATTCCATCCTCTTACATACTTCATCCTTACAAAATGTCTAGCATCAAAATATATTATGACCAAGACCCTATAGACAAGAGAATACTTTGCGATACTAAAGGACTCTCCAAAACTACAAGAAGAAAATTTTTAAAATAGACGATGTTAGTAAATTGCGGGATCTGTTAAGTGTCGCAGTTAATGTCATGTATTTAAAAATAAACATAATGTTAAATGTGTGAATATACATTAATATTTGTAGTTAGTAAGTTTTAAATCTTTGATGTGCCAGGTACCTAGTGGATTACCATTCATATCTTCTAAATCATATACCAAAGGTGATTTTTTAGAAATAATTTTACACTTTATAAACTTGGGAGCAAGTTTTCTATTAAACGTTTATCTTTGTCACTTTGATAAAAAGTTTTTCTCCAGACTACATCGCCAACATTAAATTCAGCAGGTTTCTTTCTTAGGTTATAGTTAGCACTATTCCTCTTATGGGCCTGCAGGAGCAACGACTGTACTTTGTTAAAAATATTAGATAGTATGCCTAAGTTTTCAGCATAATGATCTCGAGGTATGAAAATAATATCCTGGTCCGCATTAGTGTCCACATAGTGTGAGCCACAAGTGACTAATTCACGACCGTATACTAAAAATGAGGGAGTGTAGCCAGTCACCTCATTAACAGAGTTGTTAATAGCAAACTGTATTTTGGGAATCAAGAGATCCCATACTCGATGATCATTTTCAATGAATGTAGAAATAGCTTTCATGATAGTCTTGTTGTAGCGTTCGACAGTATTTACATGAGGCGTATATTTAGGTGTAAAATGAATATTTGGAATTTTATACTTTTCTAACATATTCTTTAAAGTTGAGCTAATAAATTGACGTCCATTATCCATTAGAATGGTTGATGGAATGCCATGAACAAGGAAAACATTTTCTTCTAAAATTTTGGTAATAATTTCCGCGGTAGCGCGTTTTAATGGAAAAAGTAAGCAATATTTAGAAAAACAACAAGTGACTACAAAAATGTAACAATTTTGCTTTCTAGTACAAGGGAGAGGTCCAACAATATCTATACTTAACATTTGAAATGGTCGGGAACACGACTTAGGTCTGCCCATTTCACCCAAAGTGGTGTGGTTTTGATGCTTATGAGAAATACAGGTATCACAAGAAGAAACAAATTCTACTACACTAGCATGCATTCCTGGCCAGTAGTATTTTTGTGCCAGCCTTCTGTAAGTTTTGAAGATACCAAAATGACCAGCTAAAGGGTTACTATGGTTTTCAGAAATAATAGAAGACCGAAGTTCCTGAGGTACAACTTCCTTCCACTCAAATTCAGTATTAAGTACACATTTAGATTTCATAAACCGATAAAGACGGTTATTTTTAATTATATAGTTAGGGTATGAAGTTGGTGAATTTTGACAACCGTGAAAGATATTTAGGTACCATTCATCAGTTGTTTTATTAACGTGCATGGAAGTATCAATAGTACTAATATGCTTAGGACAAAAACGAGACAAAGCATCAGGAATAACATTATCTGCACCCTTACGATGTTTAATATCAAAAGAAAATGCAGAGAGGCGGACACCCCAGCGAGCGAGCCGACCTGTAGGGTTATTAAGGTTAAGAAACCATTTAAGAGCTGAGTGATCTGTATAGACAGTAAATTTTTTACCATTCTCTAAATAACATCTCCAATGTTCTAAAGCAACTAAGACTGCTAAAGCTTCGCGTTCAGTGATGCTGTAGTTACGCTCCTGTGGAGACAGTGATTTACTCATATAGGCAATGGGATGTTCTACGCCATCAATAGTTTGAGTCAGTAAAGCACCGACACCATAGTCACTAGCATCTGTGTGAACTTCGAAGGGCATGTCATAATTAGGACACGACAATATGGGAGCTTGCACTAGACAATCTTTTAGCTTATTGAAAGAATCCTGCGCCTCTGGAGACCAAATGAAGGGTTTAGCTTTCTTACTTGTAGAAGTAAGTTTATTGAGGGGACCAGCAATTGAACTAAAGTTAGGAACAAATCTACGATACCAAGATGCAGTGCCTAAAAAACGTTTGACCTCCTTAGGGTTGGTCGGTGTAGGGAAATTAAGAATGGCATCGACCTTTCCAGGATCGACTTGCAGACCATTCGAGTTAACAACATAACCTAAATATTTTAGTTCAGTACGAAAAAATTGTGATTTAGAAAAATTTATTGTCAAATTTGCATATTTTAATTTATTATAGACACGTAAAAGCATAGCCATATGATGATCAAAATTAGGTGATACAACAATGATATCGTCTAAGAAAACGAAAACGCAATTCTCAAATTCAGGACCATAGAATAAAATATCAACCAATCTTTGCTGCGTTGCAGGTGCGTTGGTAAGACCAAACGGAGTAGTGACAAACCTGAACGAACCACGTGATGGAATATAAAATGCTGTTTTATCACGATCACACTTCTCAATAGGTATTTGCCAGAAGGCTTTCGAAAGATCGATAGAACTTAAATAACAAGCGTTACTTAAATTGTCCAAAATTTCTGACATGTACGGTAATTTGTAAGCATCTTTTTTAGTAACTGAGTTAAGTTTACGACTGTCTAAACAAAATCTCAATGTTCCATCTTTTTTAGGAGTTAATAAGACAGGTGAACGCCAAGGACTTTCACAAGGTTCGACAACACCGAGTGCTAACATTTCATCCAGCTCGTTACATAACACGCGTTGTTTTTCGGGAGAAAGTCTGTAATATCGTTGTCGCATTGGTTGTGAGGTGCCAGTATCAATGCGATGAGTGATGAGATGTGTTCTGCCTAGGCCTCGCTTTTCCGTAGAAATAGAACGAAATAGGTCAATAGTATTATCAGCGTTTAGACGCTGCGATTTGGTTAAATCGTCATAAGAAAATAATTTACTCTTGTTATTATTCAAATAAGAAACACTACTGGTATTAGAATCACCTAAAGTTATTGATTTTAAATACTTGGGGCAAATCTCAAACCTAGACCAGAAATCAATACCTAAAATTAAATACGATGATACTGTAGGTATCACGTAGGCTTTAAGAATATGAAAATTATTCTCAAAACTTATAGGAATATTTATATAACCTATAGGGTTTAACCGTTGGCCGCCAGCGGCAACAAAATATATGTCGTTAAGGTCTGTACACAACTTAAAACCAGCTGATAATAATAGTTTATGTGAATCGTTCCCCAGTATAGTCACTGAAGATCCAGAATCCAACAAAGCACAAAAAGAAATTTCACCAATTTTTACATTAAGATACGGGCGAGAATCATTATCCGGTTTACGTTCCCAGATTGATGTGATGTTATAGGTAGAAAAAAATATTTTAATAGTGGAAAGCCATTGTTCCCAATCTTCCTTATCAAAATTAACACTTTTAGTAGTAATATCACAACAATCTGGCCCTAGAAGTTTTTTGGTTTCGATTTAGAATGGCAATTCGAACAATTAGGATAAATAACACCTTTAGTACCACATTTAAAACAAATTGGAAACCTATTTTGTTTACACTCAGCGAGCGTGTGGTCATTAGTGCGGCAGCGGGGACAATGTGAATGACTACCTGAGCGTCTTTTGTTCTCGAGCGATAAGCGAGAAACCGGTTTACTTGTACCAATAGATGTATTTAAAGTGTTAGTTTGTGTATTTGTTAGTTTATTGAAATTGTAGGAATGTGTAAATTTTTTATTAAATTGAATATTAGGGTTAGTAGTGTTATTAGAGTAGGCTAAATCTGGAGCTAGCGTATTATTAGTTATGGGAGGCGGTTCACGATATTGAGCTGTCCTACATTGGATATTTTCGAAATTTTTACATATCAAACGGAGTTCCTCGATACTAGAAATTTTTGGTGAGCATGCTATAACGTTAGAGTAGCACGGATGGATGTTGTGTAACAAAATTTCCAATTTTTCCGACTCAGGCAATTCTTTAGAAAGACGAGAAAAAAATTCAGACATTATAGAAAAATATACAGTGATGTTTTCAGTTTCATGCTGAGTACGATTACGAATTTCTGAAACCAAACGATAGTCATAATCGAATTCGCCAAAATCCTCTATCAAAAATTTAGACAATTGATCCCAATCCTTAACTTTACTTTTAATGCTACGGAACCAATGTAGTGCATTGCCACAAAATATTTCTGTAGCGAAATTTAATAAATCTGAAGATGAAATACTCCTAGCGGCTTTAAAATCATCGACCTTTTGTAAAAATATACGAACACAAGTAGAACCGTCGTATTTTATTAGTTTGAAATCGGACAAACGAGGACGCTCGCATAGATACGTTGTAACATCTGTTTTATCAACTGATGTGGGTAAATTAAAAGTAGTCGGTTCACTAGACTTAAGTTTTTTAAGCTTATTGATAAATAAATCGTAATCAGTGTTAAATGTATTCAATAGTTTTTTATCGGCAGATGTTATCGGTTTCAATCTACGTGCTCTGTGATAAATATGATTTGCCAGAGTGGATGTACGCTTGAACATGTTTATATCAAATGAACATTCTAGGTTTGAAATTTTTGATTTTAAGTCATTAAAAGAAACATTTAGGGAATTAAGATCCACGTCAAATGCTAATCCCGACTCATCAATGTCCTCAGATGGGTATAACAATGACAGTTTATGAATCTGTTTACGAAGTTGTAGCACTGTGTCGGCTGGATCTTCGCCGCGAATCAATACTTCGTAACACAGTTCATTTTTATTTAATAAAAAGTACTTGATAGGGTGAGTGTCCATTATAAGTAAAAATGAATGAATTTAAAAGATAAAAAAGAAGATAAGACGGAAAAAAAAATGCAAACAATGTAATTGGAAATTAGTTATCACGATTAGACTTTACACTTCACTTAGTTAGAAAAATTGACAAACCTGTTTGCACTTTTAAACCGCTCGCTTGCCCAGTTGCAGACTGCGCAACCGGACTGTGTGTGGAGTACCGGGTATAACGGTGATGCGAAAACCCACGTATTACAAAGAATTGGGCGCCACTGCGGCGGGTGAGGCCGCCCGCAGGTAGGGGTAGGTAGTTAAATGAGAACTCAGGGTAGTTACGTGGTTCGGGCTTTAATAATTTCGCATCACTATTTACACCCGGCACTGTTGCTGGTGGTATGCAACAGGAGTCACTGGCCTTCACTGGACACTGAACCGGGTCTTCGGCACGTGGCGGAACCCGGCGACAGCTCGCCGGCGAAGTCAGCTGCCACGTGGCCGGGCACGGTGCGCAGGTCAGCGGCAGGCGCAGGCTCGGATGCAGTCCGGCAGGAAGCGGTGCGGAGCAAAGCGGGCAGTAGGCACGGAGTTAGCGAAAAAACGCCAAGTACGCCAAGTACGAAGAAGAAGAACCTGGAATCAGTATCCAAGAGATCGGAATGCAAACTAGGTTTGCATTCCGTGCCAGCGACTCGTGGTAGCTCACAAGCCCGGCAGACAGAATACACTGACAAACAAGCAGTAAAAAGCGGTTAGCAAATAGAACACTGAACACTCACCCCAGCGGGTTCGGAAAGACGCGTGGTAGCACGCGGCTTTCAGGTTAGGGAAAAGGACGCGAGCGCCGTTACACGCGTATTTAAGCGAGCACCGATGACAGTTCGTACGTCACATCTGACAGATGTCAGATGGAATCAACCAATCAGCGCAACGGAGGCGTTGATTGGCATAGACAATAGGATTTATGTCGACTATTGAACTATAGATCGCAAATATAAAAGGTGACATTCCCACAACGTCACAAGATCGATCCCAATACAGCGTTGCATGACCATTTTCGAGAACTGGTTGGGGCACATACTGGTAATATGGCACTTCAGGAGTCACAAGTCCATATCGAAGGGCAATTTGCTGGTGTATGATCTTGGCTACTAGGTTATGTCTATGCAAATACTCGCCGTTAGCAAGATACGAACAACCGGAAATAACATGCCTGATAGACTCACCAGGACGGTGGCATGCCCGACAGATGTCGACCGTACCGTCCTTCAGGATGTATTTCCTATAGTTGTTCGTCTTAATAACTTCGTCCATAATTGCAAAGACAAAACCCTCGGTTTCCCCAAAGAGGTTACCGAAGCGCAGCCAAGACACAGACGCTAGTCGGTCCACATCAGGCCCATGAAGGGCTCGATAGAACCGACCGTGCAGCTCCTTGCTCTTCCATATGTCCTCGCGATCCTTAATGTCTACCACCAGAGGTTTCCGCCAGTTCTCAATCGCCAAAGAGAGCGGGGTAAATCCTTTATCTACCATAACTACAACCCTATGCATATCCACATCACTGTGAAGGAAATAATCCCTGAGATTGCACAACTCGCGATTATGCAAGTCCTTAGCATTAAGAATACCTCGGCCCCCACATCTCCGCGGGATGTACAATCTCATCACTGATGATCGTGGATGATGCATACGATGTGCAGTCAGGAGAGTTCGGACTTTACAATCCAGGGCGTCCAATTCGGTCTGAGTCCATTTGAGTATGCCAAAAGAGTATATGAGTACAGGCATAACCCAACCGTTAAAAGCGCGAATCTTGTTTCCACCGGACAAAAAACTGTTAAGTACTTTTGTCAGGCGGCTAAAAAAACGCTCTTTCAACGATCGTTTTACATCTGCACCCATGATACCTAGAGCCTCAGGCATACCCAAATATTTGTAGGTTTCCGTCACAGAGAGGGATCTGAGCCTTACAGTCTCTGAAACTAGTATGTCATCAGAGACCGCAACCTCCCCTCGCTTCACATGGATAACCGCACATTTATCTAGACCAAAATCCATATTGATTGAATTGCTAAATCTTTCCGTTATTTTTAACAACTCAATCAATTCGGTTTGTTTCGATGCAAATAACTTGAGGTCATCCATATAGAGCAAGTGAGATATAGGCTCAGAGCCTCTCCGTAGACGGTAGCCTAACCCTGAATCCAACAACAGAGTGCTGAGGGGATTCAGGGCCATGCAAAACCACAGTAGACTCAGACTGTCGCCCTGGAATATACCCCGCTTGATTCTAATCGGCTCGTCACAATCAGGAGGAACCGTTTCAGGTGGTACGGTTCCCCTCAGCACTCTGTTGTTGGATTCAGGGTTAGGCTACCGTCTACGGAGAGGCTCTGAGCCTATATCTCACTTGCTCTATATGGATGACCTCAAGTTATTTGCATCGAAACAAACCGAATTGATTGAGTTGTTAAAAATAACGGAAAGATTTAGCAATTCAATCAATATGGATTTTGGTGTAGATAAATGTGCGGTTATCCATATGAAGCGAGGGGACGTTGCGGTCTCTGATGACATACTAGTCTCAGAGACTGTAAGGCTCAGATCCCTCTCTGTGACGGAAACCTACAAATATTTGGGTATGCCTGAGGCTCTAGGTATCATGGGTGCAGATGTAAAACGATCGTTGAAAGAGCGTTTTTTTAGCCGCCTGACAAAAGTACTTAACAGTTTTTTGTCCGGTGGAAACAAGATTCGCGCTTTTAACGGTTGGGTTATGCCTGTACTCATATACTCTTTTGGCATACTCAAATGGACTCAGACCGAATTGGACGCCCTGGATTGTAAAGTCCGAACTCTCCTGACTGCACATCGTATGCATCATCCACGATCATCAGTGATGAGATTGTACATCCCGCGGAGATGTGGGGGCCGAGGTATTCTTAATGCTAAGGACTTGCATAATCGCGAGTTGTGCAATCTCAGGGATTATTTCCTTCACAGTGATGTGGATATGCATAGGGTTGTAGTTATGGTAGATAAAGGATTTACCCCGCTCTCTTTGGCGATTGAGAACTGGCGGAAACCTCTGGTGGTAGACATTAAGGATCGCGAGGACATATGGAAGAGCAAGGAGCTGCACGGTCGGTTCTATCGAGCCCTTCATGGGCCTGATGTGGACCGACTAGCGTCTGTGTCTTGGCTGCGCTTCGGTAACCTCTTTGGGGAAACCGAGGGTTTTGTCTTTGCAATTATGGACGAAGTTATTAAGACGAACAACTATAGGAAATACATCCTGAAGGACGGTACGGTCGACATCTGTCGGGCATGCCACCGTCCTGGTGAGTCTATCAGGCATGTTATTTCCGGTTGTTCGTATCTTGCTAACGGCGAGTATTTGCATAGACATAACCTAGTAGCCAAGATCATACACCAGCAAATTGCCCTTCGATATGGACTTGTGACTCCTGAAGTGCCATATTACCAGTATGTGCCCCAACCAGTTCTCGAAAATGGTCATGCAACGCTGTATTGGGATCGATCTTGTGACGTTGTGGGAATGTCACCTTTTATATTTGCGATCTATAGTTCAATAGTCGACATAAATCCTATTGTCTATGCCAATCAACGCCTCCGTTGCGCTGATTGGTTGATTCCATCTGACATCTGTCAGATGTGACGTACGAACTGTCATCGGTGCTCGCTTAAATACGCGTGTAACGGCGCTCGCGTCCTTTTCCCTAACCTGAAAGCCGCGTGCTACCACGCGTCTTTCCGAACCCGCTGGGGTGAGTGTTCAGTGTTCTATTTGCTAACCGCTTTTTACTGCTTGTTTGTCAGTGTATTCTGTCTGCCGGGCTTGTGAGCTACCACGAGTCGCTGGCACGGAATGCAAACCTAGTTTGCATTCCGATCTCTTGGATACTGATTCCAGGTTCTTCTTCTTCGTACTTGGCGTACTTGGCGTTTTTTCGCTAACTCCGTGCCTACTGCCCGCTTTGCTCCGCACCGCTTCCTGCCGGACTGCATCCGAGCCTGCGCCTGCCGCTGACCTGCGCACCGTGCCCGGCCACGTGGCAGCTGACTTCGCCGGCGAGCTGTCGCCGGGTTCCGCCACGTGCCGAAGACCCGGATCAGTGTCCAGTGAAGGCCAGTGACTCCTGTTGCATACCACCAGCAACAGTGCCGGGTGTAAATAGTGATGCGAAATTATTAAAGCCCGAACCACGTAACTACCCTGAGTTCTCATTTAACTACCTACCCCTACCTGCGGGCGGCCTCACCCGCCGCAGTGGCGCCCAATTCTTTGTAATACGTGGGTTTTCGCATCACCGTTATACCCGGTACTCCACACACAGTCCGGTTGCGCAGTCTGCAACTGGGCAAGCGAGCGGTTTAAAAGTGCAAACAGGTTTGTCAATTTTTCTAACTAAGTGAAGTGTAAAGTCTAATCGTGATAACTAATTTCCAATTACATTGTTTGCATTTTTTTTTCCGTCTTATCTTCTTTTTTATCTTTTAAATTCATTCATTTTTACTTATAATGGACACTCACCCTATCAAGTACTTTTTATTAAATAAAAATGAACTGTGTTACGAAGTATTGATTCGCGGCGAAGATCCAGCCGACACAGTGCTACAACTTCGTAAACAGATTCATAAACTGTCATTGTTATACCCATCTGAGGACATTGATGAGTCGGGATTAGCATTTGACGTGGATCTTAATTCCCTAAATGTTTCTTTTAATGACTTAAAATCAAAAATTTCAAACCTAGAATGTTCATTTGATATAAACATGTTCAAGCGTACATCCACTCTGGCAAATCATATTTATCACAGAGCACGTAGATTGAAACCGATAACATCTGCCGATAAAAAACTATTGAATACATTTAACACTGATTACGATTTATTTATCAATAAGCTTAAAAAACTTAAGTCTAGTGAACCGACTACTTTTAATTTACCCACATCAGTTGATAAAACAGATGTTACAACGTATCTATGCGAGCGTCCTCGTTTGTCCGATTTCAAACTAATAAAATACGACGGTTCTACTTGTGTTCGTATATTTTTACAAAAGGTCGATGATTTTAAAGCCGCTAGGAGTATTTCATCTTCAGATTTATTAAATTTCGCTACAGAAATATTTTGTGGCAATGCACTACATTGGTTCCGTAGCATTAAAAGTAAAGTTAAGGATTGGGATCAATTGTCTAAATTTTTGATAGAGGATTTTGGCGAATTCGATTATGACTATCGTTTGGTTTCAGAAATTCGTAATCGTACTCAGCATGAAACTGAAAACATCACTGTATATTTTTCTATAATGTCTGAATTTTTTTCTCGTCTTTCTAAAGAATTGCCTGAGTCGGAAAAATTGGAAATTTTGTTACACAACATCCATCCGTGCTACTCTAACGTTATAGCATGCTCACCAAAAATTTCTAGTATCGAGGAACTCCGTTTGATATGTAAAAATTTCGAAAATATCCAATGTAGGACAGCTCAATATCGTGAACCGCCTCCCATAACTAATAATACGCTAGCTCCAGATTTAGCCTACTCTAATAACACTACTAACCCTAATATTCAATTTAATAAAAAATTTACACATTCCTACAATTTCAATAAACTAACAAATACACAAACTAACACTTTAAATACATCTATTGGTACAAGTAAACCGGTTTCTCGCTTATCGCTCGAGAACAAAAGACGCTCAGGTAGTCATTCACATTGTCCCCGCTGCCGCACTAATGACCACACGCTCGCTGAGTGTAAACAAAATAGGTTTCCAATTTGTTTTAAATGTGGTACTAAAGGTGTTATTTATCCTAATTGTTCGAATTGCCATTCTAAATCGAAACCAAAAAACTTCTAGGGCCAGATTGTTGTGATATTACTACTAAAAGTGTTAATTTTGATAAGGAAGATTGGGAACAATGGCTTTCCACTATTAAAATATTTTTTTCTACCTATAACATCACATCAATCTGGGAACGTAAACCGGATAATGATTCTCGCCCGTATCTTAATGTAAAAATTGGTGAAATTTCTTTTTGTGCTTTGTTGGATTCTGGATCTTCAGTGACTATACTGGGGAACGATTCACATAAACTATTATTATCAGCTGGTTTTAAGTTGTGTACAGACCTTAACGACATATATTTTGTTGCCGCTGGCGGCCAACGGTTAAACCCTATAGGTTATATAAATATTCCTATAAGTTTTGAGAATAATTTTCATATTCTTAAAGCCTACGTGATACCTACAGTATCATCGTATTTAATTTTAGGTATTGATTTCTGGTCTAGGTTTGAGATTTGCCCCAAGTATTTAAAATCAATAACTTTAGGTGATTCTAATACCAGTAGTGTTTCTTATTTGAATAATAACAAGAGTAAATTATTTTCTTATGACGATTTAACCAAATCGCAGCGTCTAAACGCTGATAATACTATTGACCTATTTCGTTCTATTTCTACGGAAAAGCGAGGCCTAGGCAGAACACATCTCATCACTCATCGCATTGATACTGGCAACTCACAACCAATGCGACAACGATATTACAGACTTTCTCCCGAAAAACAACGCGTGTTATGTAACGAGCTGGATGAAATGTTAGCACTCGGTGTTGTCGAACCTTGTGAAAGTCCTTGGCGTTCACCTGTCTTATTAACTCCTAACAAAAGATGGAACATTGAGATTTTGTTTAGACAGTCGTAAACTTAACTCAGTTACTAAAAAAGATGCTTACAAATTACCGTACATGTCAGAAATTTTGGACAATTTAAGTAACGCTTGTTATTTAAGTTCTATCGATCTTTCGAAAGCCTTCTGGCAAATACCTATTGAGAAGTGTGATCGTGATAAAACAGCATTTTATATTCCATCACGTGGTTCGTTCAGGTTTGTCACTACTCCGTTTGGTCTTACCAACGCACCTGCAACGCAGCAAAGATTGGTTGATATTTTATTCTATGGTCCTGAATTTGAGAAAACCTGGATATCTCAGGACAGTGGTCCACTGCCCCATACAAGACCCAAGGAAGTTGCATAAATTTGTATTAATTTTATACAAATTTAACACCCTCATGAGCCATGTATGGGGCACCGAATCATAGGCCTTTTTATAATCTATTCAGGCAGCCGATAAATTCCTTCGGTTGTGACGAGCCTGTTGGCAAATGGTCATGTTAATGAGAAGGAGCTCCTTAGTACCACGGGACTCATTCATGCAACCTGTTTGGCCGGAAAAAAGAATTTGGTTAGAATTTATATGGTCTGTAATTTTAGATCTAATTATGGAGGTCAAAACTTTATAAATAGTGGGTAGGCATGTGATGGGTCTATAATTTTTTAGTTCCGTGGTACAACCGGACTTAAAGAGAAGGTGAGTGACACCTGTTGTCATAAATGTTGGAAGGGATCCCCGCTCAAGCGCATTCTGGAATTGCGCTGCTAATCGAGCATGCGAACTTGGAAACTATTTTAACCAGAAGTTGTGCAGACCGTTCGGGCCCGGTGACTTCCAGTTTTGCGTCTGTCTAATTGCAGTTAGCACATCTTCTGGACTGATTAAAATGGTTTCCATAGCCGGTATTGCCTCGCAAGCTCGATCTACAACACTAAACCAGGAGGCTTCAGTGTGAGAGACAGGCGACGACCAGATATTCGTCCAGTACTCACGCATTTCGTGAGCACTAGGTAGCCGCCCATCCACCACACCTTGTGGAGGATTCTCCCAACATCTATAAACACTCTTTTGGTCAGTTTGGAACTTGCGATTTTGTTGGAAACGATCCCATCGCCTCCTGTAGCGACGAATGCGGTTCGCCCACGCATAGACTTTTTGTTTAAAGAAGTCTATGCGTTCAGTGACGCAAAGCCTATAATTTCGATGACTTGTGTTGGTCCCCGAAAAAGCCTGCGTCACAAAACGCATAATCTTGGGCCTGCTGTTTCCTTCTTTAAAAGAAATTAGTTTGCCGATGAGAGTTCGGGCCCTGTTGATAGGATCCTCGATCCTACGCTGCCAGGCAGGCACAATCACAACACCTCGAGTGGCTTTATACTCATTTGGAAATTTTATATTAGCCACTCGACATGCTGCGACGGCCGCGCAGTAAAGGATCGAATGCGTATCAACAAGATCCCGACTGGACTCCAAGTATGTAGTTAACATGGAGTCCAAAGCTCCCATCAGCGCCAAATTTCTTCTATGCGTTGGCAAACGTGGCAGACGCGGTCTACAAGACGCCGATAAAGACGCAAACTCCAAAATCGCACATTCCAAAGCTCCTCTCAGTTGCTGTTTAGCTTGGGGACTTACGTTGTTATCCAAATTGTCCGTCAGCTCGAAATCAGCAATAGGTGTTGGTGTTGGGCCTGCCGCTTGATCTCCACTGACGGGTGACACATGGTCATCCTGGACAAAACACAAGTCTGTGCGCAACCGCTCAAGTGTGTCATCATCCAACAACTTACGCCGCTGAATAAATCGCACTTGATCCGACAGTCGTTGGGACGATACATCAACCGTTGGTTCCAAAGCCTGAAACAGAGACAGCATTTTAGCGCGATACGCAGTGAGGTTAATTCCTCCCTTTGTTGCCCCAAAGTAGGCCCGCATGACATTCTCATTGATTTCTCGAGTCCATCTCATGCGGCGTACTACCCCACCGGTAGCGGGGACCGTAGGCGGGACACTCGGCCCCACAGGTCCCAAGCCCACCGCTGGAGGGGGTCGTCCTCTTCGTCGCGCAGGTCTTGGTGGCGGCGGGGACGACTGCAACTCGCCGTGTTGGCTCGACGCGTCGTTGTCCGACGTCACTTCGAATACGTCCGAAGCCGACGCCCACGACGCGGAGCTCGACGAGCTGGGAGATGTTAAATGTGCGTTCCGTTTCTTTCTGGCTTTATTATTGATCATCGTTTTGGTTTTTATTTATCATTATTATTATTATTGTAAAAATGTTATGGTTGAAGTTGCGGTTTTGCGGTCAAAGTTGTAATATTTGGGTCATTGTTGCTCAGTTGGAGCCTTAAATCTGCTTCTAGTTGTAGTCTACTTCTGTATTTTAAAAACCCTCTTCGCTTTTTGTTGTCGTAATTTTTATGTTGTCTGCGGACCCCCTGAGAACGGTCCGCGGACCCCCAGGGGTCCACGGACCCCAGGTTAGGAAACCCTGCGATAGAAAAACAGGTTTTTGAATGTTATATTAATATGCCTATGAATTATGAAATGTTATATTTGAAAAATACTAATAATATTAAGAAAACAAGTTATAGAATTTTGTTGGAAAATGTTTTCGAATGATGACATATATTTGTTTTTAAGTTTGGCTCCATCGATATTTGATATTTTTGCCAATGTCGGAGTAGGGTGAGAAAGAGGAATAAAAATGGCATGAGGGTCAGAATAATTTACTGGTGGTAGGTCTCTCATATGTGAGAGGCCATCTGGGTAGGTACCACCGCAATGTCTATTTCTCCCGTGAAACAACACTGCGTAAATGCACTGTTGTGTTTCGGATTGAAGGACATTGTAGCCAGAGTAACTACTGGACATATTGAGACTTAACATCTTATGTCTCAGGATGGCGAGCGCAGTGGAATGTTGCTACTGTTTATGAGCGGTCGTATCGCTTACCATCAGGCGAACGGCTTGCTCGTCTCGTCATTAATTGAAATAAAAAAAAAAAAAATTCAGTTGTTTACCACCACAGATTAACGAGTAAATTATCGATAAAAACGTCCCGACCGTTATCATATTATAACTATTACCTCATATTTCCAGTGTTTATGTAGGCACCTGAAATGATAAGTTATAATTGTTGATATTAATTTTGATCTGAATAATTTTCACAATAATGCCAGCATTCTTTATAGGTGACACTAGAAAATTCGTGTATTTGAGAGTTGCGCATTTATCTCGGTATATAATACTAATATATGAGTTACACCTATGTATTATGTAAATATATTTTATTAACACTAAGATAACTAACGGACTTCAATTCAATTGATATGAAGTAGTTCAATCTAAATACAATTCACCGACGACAGAAGGTGTTTTTGCTAGTGATGCTATTTCGCCGACGTGATCGAACAATAACAAAAGTGTTACGTTAGTTTTTATGGAGACAGTGGTACAATTATTCCTATTACTTGAAACAAGGCAATACTATTTTATAGCAAAGGATACAAGAGCGCGAAAAATATTTATCTTGATCCAACAGTAACTGCATACATGTAGGATTTGAATGTTATGATGAAAGATGAGTAGAATGGAACGTTACGGATGAGTGATATGGAACCTGGTTTGTGTGAAAGAGATGACTAATGAAAACACTTAAGATGGAAAGAGAGACGGAATTAGAGAGAACAGTTTGGAAGACGAGGAAGGACAAAAGACGTATGCGGTGAAGACGTGTTTTATTTATGATGAAATATATTGAAGATTACTGAAACCATCTTCGTTTGATTTGACCTGAGACGGAACTATTCCCACACACATACATTCAAATATACCAATATTCCAAATTTCCGTACTAAACATTATACTGAACGGGCATAATTAATCGACAGAATTCAATTAATCCAAAGGGATTGCCTAGTCAAACGCCAAATTGTCAGATCCTGTTTCTTATTAATTAACACGCAGTAATTAATTGATTACCCTTTGACAGTTACAATTATTGGGTACGGACGGTTAAGTAAAGGTGGGTATGTAAATTGACGTCACGTCGATTGCGGGTTACGGGTCATGTGTGGCTTGTCTTATCTAATATTAAGGATAGGCTACACTTGTGTTAGTAGTAGTTAGTAGGTAAGAATTTTATGAAACCATGTGTTTCTGGATGCAATTTAAAGTAGGACTTTGTTATGCGCGTTTTTGCTTTCCTAAAACCGACTTAAAAAGTCATTTATTTTTTAACTGATCGTATAATACGTACAAAATTTTATTTTATAACTGTGTACTGTAAAAGCTTCGGCTGGATTATCTGACATAGACCTTTATTTGTTTTTAACGCAATTAACTTTCTCAAATATGTGGATAATAATTTCATACTGAAAACTGTAACAAGTAGATGAAGTATATAGTAATCACCATGATAGACATTTATGTTCTATGCGCAATATTTAAGATCGAATATCTTTCATCCAAATGTCGAAATTCCAGCGCCGTAAGCCAATTTATCTCCGCTTTAATCGATCAACTATATGCAAAACGAATAATTTGATTCATTTGGACATCGCCTACATAGGTCTAGTAAAGCGTTGTGGATCCAGCTTAAATGTACGATAGCTGAGACAGAACGGCTGTGAGAGGCTGATAGTAATTGTGATTAAGAATTCACGAATACATTTAAATTTTATCTTTCAGATCCTTGCTGACCACTGCGTACTAGATTTAAAAGGATTTAAAAACACACAGATAGGTTCTAAATAGAAAGTTTAATTGGAATTGAGATTTTAGGCAATTTAAATGTTGTTTGATTTGTATGCTAAGTTATTCAATTAATTACGTTTGAAAAGATATTTAATACTACGATTACTAATATTTTTAAAATGCTTGAAAGTTTTTTTGCTGATTCTTCAGCTATTCAGAATAAAATTTATATAATTCAGTCTCTAGATATTATACTAAGATAAGAAAAAAATTATTGAGTATACATTTAATATTGTCCAAATTAAGGTACCAGTGTTTTTGTGCCCACGTGGTAATTTAATGGTGGCTGCAATATGTTACTGGACAACAAAACTATACCCCCATACCTCAAATATTGTATAAAATTCCTTAAATAGCAGAACAGCACAATGTGTGAATGTTATTTTATTCTCCCGTTGAAATCAATCAATTTGATTTCACCTACACATTTTTCTACAAAAATTCGACGGTGCAATGTTGTTTGGTTAAGTTTTAAATTGTGAAACATCCACGGCCGACTCGTTTAAAAAAGTAATTGTTTTGATGTTTGTTTTGTACGAATCTCATGCAAAACCGCAGCCGAGAATCGGTGGTACGATTGACAATTTGCCAACAAAGGCACCAAACCGCGAACGAAGGATATAACTACAAAAACCTGTTAAAATTCTACAGGTAAATGTTGGATGTTGCATTAATACGGTGCAATGGACTGCATGTACCATTGTGGAAATTGGAACATTGCGGTATTGTTTTTGGTCATGCGTTAATTGGTTCTTTTCAGGACTTTTTTGTTAAGCATAAATAGGCCTTATTATTATCAGTTAGGGCTAATATATGCTGGCACGTAGGTTTTCGCGATGCTCCACAGACGTTAAATTAACTTTATTTAAGGCATACTGCCAATCATATTATACATGTTCTTTATGGGCCAAGCATACACAGCGAGCGTGGAATAGTTTACGCATTCAGTATAATAATTCATTCCGGGTGTTGCTGAAATTACCGCGGCACTGTAGCGCAAATGTTTTCGATGGCGGGAGTCGATGGTTTTGTTGCTATAATGCGAAAAAGAACAGCATCCATGATAAGACGACTACGAACCAGTTCCAACAGCTATTTACAACTTATTGCATACAGAATGGACACTGACAGCCTTCTTATGCAAAAATGGCTGAGACTGCATTTGAGGACTGTTAATTAATATTTAATAATGTTGGATAAAAAGTAATTCTAAGTGTTTTGGTTTTGTTATTCATGTATAGTTTATTATTAGTTTAAATAAATAATTGGTAGATATAAAATATGGACTGATTTGTAACAAATATGGTCTGAAATAAAGATTTATTATTATTGTTGCGGACGACGAGCCCAACGCTCTCGCGTAATTATTAATAAGTTCCTATTGTATATAGTAAGCAGCTACAGTGGTATATAAGAGAAACAATTGTACATAGTTGTTAAGAATTTATTAAGGGTGGACCCGACAATGTGACGTCACGGCGCCCACAGCTCAGACATATCGGCGCCTCGGCGGCCCCCCGCCTCGCCCCGCACGAACTGCGGAATTGGTGAAGGCGGGCGGGGATTGCTGGAATTAGTGCCGCCCGGCGCGCGCGCCCGACTCTGAGCTGTGAGCGCCGTGAAGGAATATAGATCGTGCCAAATTGTCGAACGGCACGCACTCGCCGATGTATACTCCTGTAATCAAGAACCAGCAAATACAGTCCTTTTGGAAAGCAGTACTAGTGCCATTATTCTTCCCCGAACTCATCGAAGGCGACGTACTGCACAGTCCTTTGGTCCTTCGTTCGCCGGATTGCTGAGAAAAACCTGAAAATTGCAACAAGAAGAACTGCACGCCGGCGAGTGTGTCATCAAGAAGATCTCGGTGAAGACAGGACGCCGAGTGAAACGGGAACGCCGTTCCCTCTCTGCACAGAAGTGTGCGGCCGCAGTATCCATTGTCTGCGGCGCGTCGGGCCGCGACGAGCTACCCCGTGAGCGTCGGGGTGAAGCTGGAGCGTCGGGCTGCGACGAGGTGCCCCGTGAGCGTCGGGGTGAAGCCGAAGCGTCGTGTGCGACGAGCTACCCCGTGAGCGTCGGGGTGAAGCCGGAGCGTCGTGTGCGACGAGCGTCGGGCTGCGCCACGAGCGTCGTGTGCGACGAGCGTCGGGCTGCAGCGGCGCTGCGCTACGAAAGTGAGTGCGGAAAGATACGCGACGGGCGTATCAAGTGAAAGTGCGCGTCGAAATACACGCAACGGGCGTGTCCGCGCGAAACGTGTGCGGTGCTGATAGCGTTTAAACGCCGTTTTCACGGCGGCACAGTTCGTCCTGCCACCTAACGGTGCCAAAGGGCAGAGGCGGCTGTGTTAAACGTCGTTTTCACGACGGCGCGACAGGTCAGCGAGTGGTGAAGTTGTGCGTCACCACCAACCCAAAGAAGAGCGCTTGAGAGCGCGGGTTGAATCCAGGCACCGTAGGTTTAGGTTTAGGTATAGGTTTAGGTTTAGGTCGTTAGGGCGTTGGGTCAATATGCCGACGACGCGCAGCCAAACCGCAGAAACGTTACGGGTGTATGAAGATTACCCCGCGTCACCGTCAGTACAAGCGTCCGCGTCTAGGACCGTGCGTACCGCCGCGAGAGACACCGCGGTGGAGCCGACGACGCTCGAGTTCACGACTCCGCGTGAACCCGCAGCCGCGAACCCGGAACGTAGGTCGCGACCGCCGTCGGTACGTTCGCATCGGTCGACTGCCAGCGCGATAGCCCGGATAAGGCAGGCCGAGCTCGACGCGGAAGAGCAACTTGCGGAAATACGGAGACAGGAATTACAGTTGCAGGCTAGTCTCATTCGGAAGAGGTTAGCCGCGGATGTCGCCACGATACGTGAGGAAACGGATCGCGAAAGTGTCGGCGGAGACGAAGCCGCCAACGCAGATAGGCGGGTGAGCGACTGGCTCAACCAATCCCTTATACGGGGGGAGGGGGACCCAGCCGCTACGCGGGAGTGCGCGCCGAGAACCGAAGTAAATGAAAGACGCGTCCCGAACCCGGAATCGAAAGATAGGCGTAGGGAAATAACGCCGGAGCGCTCACGGGAGCGCGGAATTGAAAAGTTAGCCGACACACTCGATCAAATGATGCGGCGACGCACGCCGCCTAGGCAGACTCAAGACCTGCCTAGTTTCAGTGGGGCGACAGAGGAGTGGTTGCCATTTAAGGCCGCGATGCGGGAATCAACGAGTATGCACGGTTTCTCGCCCGCGGAGAACCTTGCTCGACTTAGGGCTTCGTTGAGGGGCGAAGCACGACAGGCGGTGTCCGCGCTACTGTACACCGCGACCGAGCCGTCCGCGATTATGAAAACACTCGAACAGTGTTTCGGGCGGCCGGAAATTATTATAGATAGGGCAATTAATGATTTATCGCGATTACCGCGGCTAGGAGCGTCCGCGGCGGAGTTGAACGGTTTCGCGATAAAGTTGCAAAACATTGTCACTATAATAACGGGGCTAGACGAACGCGGTTATCTAGCCAACCCCATGCTCGCGCGTATAGTAACGGAGAAACTTAGTCCACACGTGAAGTCTAAGTGGTGTGATTACGCGGAAGAGTACGGGTGCGGGAGGGAACCGGAGATAGTCGCCCTCTCGCAGTTTTTAATGCGCGAAGCGGACCGCGCGGTTAGGCACGCGTATGCGCCTACCGCGCCGCAGGTTGCGCCCGCGAGCGCGGGTCGAGTCGCGGCGGGACCGAAATCCGAGACTCGACTGCGTCGGGCGCACGAGAGAAATCGCGGCGCGAACGTTTACACGACTACGGACAGTGTAGAGAAAAGTGTGTGTCTGTGTTGCGGGGCCGAGCACAAGACCGTTCTGTGCAAGAAGCTTATCGCTATGCCGGTTGCCCAGCGGTGGGAGTGGGCCAAGGAGGCGCGCGTGTGCTTTCAGTGTCTCAGCTGTAAGCACAGGCGTTTCCACTGCCCGGGTAAACGGTGCGGCGTCGACGAATGTAGGCGGACGCATCACGCGTTGCTACATTCGCCGCGTGAACGACCCGCCGAGAACGTTGCGGAGGAACGTGTCGCCGCCACCGCCGCAAAGACACACACCCGGGACCACGTGTTACTCAAGGTTTGCCCGATTACGGTACGGGGCCCGAGCGGAGCCGTCAGGACGTACGCGTTGTTTGACGAGGGGTCGACAGTCACGTTAGTCGACGAAGAGATAGCGCGGGCGGTGGGCGCGAACGGTACGCCGGGAAAGCTCACCATTCGCGGTGTCGCTTCAAGTCAGGCAGGTTTGGAAAGCGAGACTGTCGACCTGTCGGTGTCCGGTAGAAACGGCCGACAACGATACACCATCAAGGCGCGTACGATGCGCGATCTTTCGCTCGGGCGGCAAACAGTGAGTGCCGAGGTATTAAACGCGTCCCATTTGCGTAGATTAAACGTGAAAGACGTTTGTTTTAGGGATGCTAGGCCGCGCGTACTCATAGGGTCGGATAACTGGGAGCTCATTGTCTCGCGGAAGTTGTTATCCGGAGCCAAAGGCCGGCCTGCGGCGTCTCTTACGCGGCTCGGATGGGTTCTGCACGGAACTAACGTAGCGCCTGGCAGAATCCTCCGAGCAAGCGCTGAGTCGGTCCTTTACGCGCGCACATGGCAAGAGGCGCGGCGCGATAGCTCGGACGACTTGCACGAAATGGTTAAGGAACACTTTAGTATCGACGCGTTGGGAATTAGTAAAACGCGAAAGCCGATAGCGGCGGAGGAGCGCGCGATCGCTATAGTTGAACGGTCGGCGAAACTTGTTAACGGTCGGTTCGAGGTGGGTTTGCCGTGGGCCTCGGACAACGTCGCGCTACCTCCGAGTTACGACATGGCGTTTCGGAGGCTGCGCGGTATTGAAAGGAAAATGGACAAGTCGCGTGGTTTTAGGGATTCGTACACGGCGGAAGTTGATAAGTTAATTAGTAATGGTTACGCGGAACGATGCGTAGGAAACTGTGAGAGTCCGCGGCATTGGTACCTGCCGCATTTCGCCGTTACGAACCCAAACAAACCCGGGAAAGTTCGACTAGTTTTTGATGCAGCCGCGCGTGCGAATAACGTCTGTTTGAACGACGTGTTATTAGACGGACCGGACCTACTCCGGTCACTTCAGGGCATCTTATTTCGTTTTCGGGAAGGACCCGTCGCGATAACGGCGGATATTAGAGAAATGTTCTTACGAATTAAGATTAGGCCGGAGGATAGGGTCGCGCAACATTTCCTGTGGCGGGGCGACGACCGCAGTGGCCCGCCACAGAAGTACGTGATGGCGTCGATGATCTTCGGAGCGCGTAGTTCGCCGTTTATTGCGCATAGCGTGCGCGACAGGAACGCTAGGGATCATCGGGAGTCGCATCCGCGCGCGTATGAGGCCATCACGCGGAGTCATTATATGGACGACTGGGTGGACAGTTTTGACTCGGAAAAACTGGCCACTCAGGCGATCGCGGAAGTTTGTGAAGTACACGGCCGCGCCGGTTTCGAACTCGCGAGGTGGAGCAGTAACCGGGCGCGCATACTGGGGGGAGTGTCCGACGGGGACATGGCCAGGGCGCCGCGGGAGCTCGGAGCGACCGCGGGCGCGTGCGGAAAGGCCCTGGGTGTGTGTTGGTTGCCCGATACGGACCAACTCGCATTCAATGTCGCGTTACACCGCGTACCCAGTGACGTCAGAGACGGCCATCGAACCCCTACCAAACGCGAGGCGCTCAGTGCGGTCATGTCATTATTTGACCCGCTGGGTTTAGTAAGTCCGTATACAGTGACCGCGAAGATAATGTTGCAAGGATTGTGGCGACAAAAACTAGGGTGGGACGAACCCATCCCCGATAACGAAGCGACAATATTCCACGAGTGGCTCGCGGATCGGGAACATATCGGCAACCTCCGACTACCGAGATATTATGGCATGTTAGGCAACGCGATAGGTGTGCAACTTCACGTGTTCTGTGACGCCAGCGAACAAGCATACGCGACGGCGGCGTATTGGCGTTATGTGGACCGTGGCGGTTGCGCGCACGTCATTCTGGCCGCCGGGAAAGCCAGAGTGACGCCACTGAAAGCGCTCACAATACCGCGATTGGAGTTACAGGCGTGTCTTATAGGAGCTAGGCTCGCCGCGGAAATTATGAAAGAACATAGGATCGCGGCCGACGTTGTATTGTGGTCGGACTCTAAGACGGCTCTTCAGTGGATCAGGAACGAATCCGCGCGATATACGTCGTACGTAGCGCACCGCCTCGGCGAAATAGCCGAGTTAACGCGACCGGAACAGTGGCGGTGGGTGCCGACGAGGCACAACGTAGCGGACGACGCGACGCGCGCGGGATACACGCATCTTAGGCCTAATGATAGGTGGTTCGCAGGGCCGGACTTTCTGCGCGAACCGCAGGAAGAATGGCCCCGCGAAACAACGGAAGTCGAAACCTCCGAAGAGGTATTAGTCACGCGGGTGCGGGAGGAATACCCCGTGATTAATATAAGTAGGTTCTCGTCATGGGAAAAAATATGTAGGACACTCGCGCGCGTGTTAGCCGCGGTAGACATGTGGCGGCACCGCGAAAGTAGGTCGCGGGCAGAGTACCTAGAACGCGCGGAGTTGATATTATTAAAACAGGCGCAAAAGGATAGTTTTAGCGCGGAATTGGCGTGTCTAAAAAACGGAAAATCAGTAGGACGGTCTAGCCGGCTATACCGACTAGACCCCGAGTACGGACCCGACGGGTTGATACGGCTTCGGGGACGTATCAACGCCGCCGCGGTTCACGAATCGCTTAAACGACCGCCTGTAATCGATGGGTCGCATCCCATAGCTAGGTTGTTAATACAACGCGAACACGCCGCGGCTCATATCGGCACGGAACATGTAGTGAATAATCTCAGGCAAAGGTATTGGATTTTGCGACTGCGCCCCGCGGCAAAGGGCGTGGTACGCGCGTGCGTCACTTGCCGTATTCGGCGAGCGGCGCCCGCGGTGCCCGTCAAAGGGGACTTGCCGGAGGCGCGCCTGAGGGCCTACGTGAGGCCATTCACTACATGCGGAGTGGACTGCTTTGGGCCGATGTGGGTGACGGTCGGGCGGCGGCGAGAAAAGCGATGGGGTATGTTGTTTACGTGTTTAGTGATAAGGGCAGTGCATATAGAGTTAGTCGATAGTTTGAGCACTGACTCGGCCCTTATGGCGTTTCGGCGTATGGCGGCACGTAGAGGTTGGCCGCAGGTTATATACTCGGACAATGGGACCAATTTTCGAGGCGCGGAGGCGGAGTTGGCGCTCACGTATAAAGAGTGGCTCCCGGCTCTACAGGACGTCGCGTTGGCACACCGGACCGAGTGGCGTTTCACCGATCCGGGGGCGCCAAATCAGGGGGGAGCCTGGGAGCGCCTTATACGCAGCGTCAAGCGGTCGTTAGCCGTCGTGTTGAATGAGAGAGCGCCGCGCGGAGAGGTTCTATACACTGTACTTACCGAGATTGAACATACGATAAATTCGCGTCCATTAACTCACGTGTCGGTGGACCCCGACGACATCGAGGCTTTAACACCTAACCACTTCCTGTTAGGATCCGCGGTCGGTTTGCCTTATCAGGGAACGAGCGAAATAACCGACAGGCGCGCATGGCGAGCCGCGCAGGCGTTAGCGGATGCGTTCTGGGGACGTTGGATGCGAGAATACTTGCCAACGTTGACGCCCCGGGGCGATCATAGGGCGGTGCGCGAGGAAGTGAAAGCGGGCGACGTCGTAGTCATCGCGGACGGCCTTCTGCCAAGGAACGTGTGGCCGAAGGGTCGTGTCGCTCGCGTGTACGTCGGTCCCGACGGAGTGACGCGAAGTGCGGACGTGGAGACGCGAGGGGGAGTTTTTCGTAGACCCGTACGTCGGCTCATCGTCCTCCCGATTATGTGTGGTGGCGCCGAGGATCAGCGCCGGGGGGAGGCTGTTGCGGACGACGAGCCCAACGCTCTCGCGTAATTATTAATAAGTTCCTATTGTATATAGTAAGCAGCTACAGTGGTATATAAGAGAAACAATTGTACATAGTTGTTAAGAATTTATTAAGGGTGGACCCGACAATGTGACGTCACGGCGCCCACAGCTCAGACATATCGGCGCCTCGGCGGCCCCCCGCCTCGCCCCGCACGAACTGCGGAATTGGTGAAGGCGGGCGGGGATTGCTGGAATTAGTGCCGCCCGGCGCGCGCGCCCGACTCTGAGCTGTGAGCGCCGTGAAGGAATATAGATCGTGCCAAATTGTCGAACGGCACGCACTCGCCGATGTATACTCCTGTAATCAAGAACCAGCAAATACAGTCCTTTTGGAAAGCAGTACTAGTGCCATTATTCTTCCCCGAACTCA
This sequence comes from Hyles vespertilio, assembly GCA_009982885.2. Taxonomy (NCBI): domain Eukaryota; kingdom Metazoa; phylum Arthropoda; class Insecta; order Lepidoptera; family Sphingidae; genus Hyles; species Hyles vespertilio. The sequence continues at coordinate 16,054,525 of CM042809.1, read as the reverse complement.
TCGAAGGCGACGTACTGCACAATTATTATTAATAAATTCAGAGTATGAATGGAAGTTGTCTAGAGCACGTCTGTCTATAGTTGTCAAACAAATAGTTTGCTAGCATGATAGTGCACTCACGCCTTTTTCCCAGAAGGAGTAGGCAGAGGTGCTAGCAGGACACCCAAGTTTCGCTTTGTACTTTCCATCCCACGATGTGATAGGGGGTGAGCAAAACAAAGCCGCGTTTGCACGGGAAGATGTTCTCGCCTCGAACATACGATTATTGTAGGTAAATAAAACAACAAACCTTAAACAGTAGAATATGTTAGTCTTATAGAGATTATCGTATACGATAATGGCATACAAGCCCGAAAACAGACGAGAAACTCTCTTCTTGTAAATAGGTCATTATATTTTTCCTTTAACTTATATATCTTTTGTTTTTAGATTTTTTAATATACAAAAAAAAATATAACATACATGTAAACATAATTAAAAGAATCGATTATCTCTATATTAGGCTTATTGGCAACAATAGTCCTGTCTGGGTTTCTCCGATCTAGATGGGTCATTATTATTACGCACGTTACTATGGCACGTTACTTTAAGACATTAAGTTTTAAATCTCCTAATGCCCAGTAATTACCGACTACAAAGTCCTTCAAACTACACAACAATGTCTGTACATTGCTGCTTCGCCACAGAAACAGACAAAGCGTATTACACAAAGACAGGAATCTCAACCCACCAGTCACAAGTAATCGATTTACTAAGTCTGGTTCGCAATTAATCAGTCAGTAACAGGTTCAGACACGTGTTTTGAGCAGTAACAGTCGTTAATAAAGCCAAATCACTTACTGTTGATTTCTGTAAGCAAATAGCCGGCAATAATGTACAGTTGCCATTGGATTATCAATCAACGTCAGTATCGCTTTGAGGGCGGACACACGAATTATTGTAAGCATAATTTAAGACTCAGTGTAAGCTATGAGCTGTGGCAATAAATACATTGATAGGTCAAGAATTTAACATTATATTGGAGAAAAATAAAGTGTATATGACTGTAAGCGTACAGGATATATCAAGACTGCTAACGAAAACGAAGCCGGGTGGTAGTTTTAGTGACTACAAACACAACTCAATTAAAATTTTCACAAAGAAACGCTTTTCTTTTGTGATTATTCAAATATCATCGTGTTTCGGTGGTAAATCCTTAGTTTTTAATGAAATAAAATTTAAACTCTCGCCTACCATATAGTCTTTAAAATAAAAGAGTGTACACTATTACTTTCATTATTGCAAATTTTTTAGTTGCTTGTGCTGTGAAGTCACTAAAACTACCATCTGGTGTCATTTTCGGTAGCAGTCTTGATATACCCTGTATGTGGCATGACTAGCATACTGTTCGCCTGATGGTAAGCTAATGCTTACCTACTTAATATGCTTACGACTGATAGGAATTTACGTTCTTACCCCTTCCATTCTTGTATTACTGTGTTACCCCAACGCGCCTTATTTTATTTTGATCTCATCATTAAGTATATTATTAGTAAGTCACACCAGTATACAATAAACGTATTTTTATTCAAACATTTCAGATTTTCTTCAGTAGTAAAATTCATATCTCAGAAAGCAAATCTCTTACGTCTTGAATGGGCTAAGATTTGATCATTAGAACACTCATTTGCTACCGACCGCTCTATCATTTTTTACTTTCTGAATCCTAGAATACAGAGCATTAGTGGTAATTGACTTAGACCTAACTATTTATCTTGTTAGGCGGATGAACTATTGGCTTTTACTAAGCGTAAAAGATCCGGCGGCGTTGAATAATGATTTGTGACTGTAAGGGGTTTTGTCTTGGCTAGTCTTGGCTGAGCGTCGTATTCTACGTTAATTTTTTTGATTAAGTAAAGAAGGATCATTTATATGCAGTATTTGATTAAATTTTAAAATAGACTAGATACCACAGATTCTAGTTTTTAAAATTGTTCAACTAAAACAGTTGAAAAGTGGTAGAGCCAGTTTTCAGTGTATACAGTTATACCTTACCTACTTACCTTACCTATCTGTAGATGGTCTTTGTTCGGTTGTCGGACATATGAAATACACAAAACTAGAAGTTTTGACTACTGCCGTCATTAAAAACTACTTATGGTTAAATTATTCAATTTTCAGAAGACCATTCTTTCAGAAGACCCGCATAACAATATCAATTCCCGTTATATTTGACGATATCCAATTTATACTCGATTTACAATAACCCACATTTATAACCTTTCTATTTTAAAATGACCTAATAAAATATACAATGCAAGCATCTAGGTACCTATTCTAACACGGCTGGGGTCTCGGATCAAATGTTCTGAACATTCCGTAATGATGCTCGTTTCGACGACAAATAGAACGCGTTAGAGGTGTTTTAGAAGAACAGTATTTTCGATGGATCCTCTTTCAAGGGTACGACGGTAGATGCAGTGAAGTAATAGGAAAATATAAAAGATTTTTACTGTTGAGAGACGACCAAGCCTTTCATTTACTAATGAATCATGAACATTGTTCATAAATACGACTAGAAAATACTAATTAGGATTAATGCGGTGGAAATTAGTAACTACATTGGACTTTTCATTATCACTCTAATATTTTTGTCGTTTACTAATATTTTCTTACGGTACGGGAATCGAATACACGACCTCACGTTTCTTTAGCTTTAAAATTTACTATCACACTGAGGCCATCTTGCAAATTATGAAACATGTTCATGGATACTTCGTATCAGTTACTCGACTAATTGCTGTTAAGGTCATTAGCCGGGCTTAAAAGGGAATTCTCGAAGACTCTGAGAAACTTTAAAGGCATTTGCACATGATACGAGGTACCAAATTAATTGACACATTTAATCGATTTAGCTTTGCCTCCATCCAATATATATTTTAATACTACGTGAGTTGGATTTTGTAGCTTATCTTAATGACTTGTTCTAAACAGTGGTATGATTAAAACTCTGAGGTTTCAGGTTCGAATGCCAGGTCGGGAAAAGTGATATTGAATTTTTCTATTTATTATTAGCCCGGAGTCAGGAATTAGTGCCCGATGTGGCGATATTACATCATGGAATGCACCAGGTAAGACGTTGTTGTCCAAGTACAATGTCTACCTACCCATTATGGGAAAACGTAAAGACTAGTTGATGATATTGAAAGCATGATCACTCAAGGCTACACGACTAAATTAAGCCGGACGCAAAATTAACAAATCTATATTTTATCAACTAAATCAGATAGCTATTAACCCGTAATATTTTATCTAACATAAAACTACCATTTGAATCTGATTCGTTGTATGTTATTTCAATTTGGTATCTATTGATTTAGTCCAGAGTCCGCAACCTGTACCCGGTATGGCGATAGGCTCGCTCCCTACTACTAGAAGAACCTCTGCATACCCGATATGCTCATATCAGGTATACACACATTAACTCACGCTTTATGCTCATAAAGCGTGAGTTAATGTGTGTATCAATTGATACTACAATCGATAATAATCCATAAATTGATATAAATCCTTACACAAGCGTCGATTGTGTCGGCAGATCACAATAGCAGATGGATTCGTATTGAAGCACATCTGTCCCTAGACGCACGCTGATCAATAATCCCGTAATATCGTTTAACCAAGTACATTGTTTGTATTTGGACCAATTCTGAGGTTGTGGACTTAGGACTCCATGGAATTGTAATTCAGTTGTGTGCAATTGGAATGTAAATTTTGCTTTGGAGTGTCTATCTTTATTTAATACTAGCAGTTCAGCCCGCTTGCCCCTTCTGGTTCAGATACTTTTTGAATCCAGCCCAGTTTACAAAATGAACTATTTCGCGTGATAACTATTTTATTTAAATGTTTAAATCAACGTTACTACTTCCTCGTTCCTCTCATCTTTCTTAAACTCATGACATTACAATGAAATGATAAATCACTCTGTATTAAGTGAGAGTTCAGGGTGACAACCCTGTGCAATAAAAATACGGACGAAATAATAATATTCAAAAATGAATAATATCCAAAATTATCACTTAAACGTGATTAAAGTGAACAAACATATTACATTTCGTCCTTATTCACAACCGACATTAATCTGTCTCCTAAAAGCTATTATCTTAATAAATCTCACTGACAAATGATGTAAGTACTTAGGCATACGACAAGGTCGTATAAAATTTGATTTATAACAATATCGCAGACATACGGTATTACGCTAACTTCTGCAGAGATATGAAGTTTAGACAATTTTAGTTTAGTTTACTAGTAAATAGTAGTATTTAAAGTTACTCGGGTGTTTCCCTACGTGATCGAATTATGAAGGAGTACCTAGGTCAACCAAGACTACCGATATAGCTCAAAGTATTAGCAAGTAGTGCGTGGTGGCCTGTTGGTAAACGGACTAGACGCGGCTGCCAACATGTTCACGGTGGTCGCGGGTTCGAATCCCAGGGCACACCTCTGACTTTTCGGAGTCATGTGTGTATTAATAGTCAATCACCACGCACTAAAACGGTGAAGGAAAACATCGTGAGGAAACCTGCATACCATAGCGATTTTTAATAAATTATATGGTATGTCTATACTATGTACCGCAATGTCTATTTCTCTCGTCAAACAGCAGTTTAAATGCACTGTTGTGTTTCGGATTGAAGGATATTGTAGCCAGAGTAACTACTGGACATATTGAGACTTAACATCTTGTGTCTCAGGATGGCGAGCGCAGTGGAATGCCAAGCATTGCTTTGTAAATCAAGGTGTTGTTTGGTTTTGCTACTGTTCATGAGCGGTCGCATCGCTTACCATCAGGCAAACGGCATGCTCGTCTCGCCATACAATGCAATAAAAAAAAAAAAAAAAATGTAAGTCCGCCAACCCGCACTAGACCAGCGTGGCGGACTATATGGCCTAACCACTGTCAGTCGTACTGTCGATTGTAGAGGAGGCCCGTGCCCTGTAGTGGGACGTATATGGGCTGATACGATACGATACGATTAGCAAGTAGAAGTGCTGGTAGGCCGGGCACATAGTCCTTAAAACCGGAACACAATAGTGCGTTTACACTACTGTTTGGCGGACTGTTTGGCTGGAAAAATAGGTGTAGTACCTACCGAGACGGCCTCTCACATGAGAGATCTACCCCCAATTAAGGCTGCAGAAAATCGATGTGGAGATCCTTGATAGAGCCCTGTGTTTAGCAGTGGACTTACTATGGCTGAAGAGAGAGTACATAAGGTGTATGGATCTAAACTATATTTAGTGAATTTATCAATCTATTCTTAGTAATTTAATTCTAGTTATACATATTGTTCTAGCCCCACAGTAGGGTGCACCTTTTGTATCGAGATTAGAAAAACTAATGAGAGATTTTGAGGTAACCTACTAAAACAGACATAAAAGCCTGAAAACCTTTTATTTGTCCTAGATACACACACAGTAGTAAAAATAAAGTTTTGGACGCGATGATGTCAGCTGTCTGTCGCAAACGCGGACGTCGTCGCTCGGTTTGAGGGCGCTTTCCTGGATATATTTTTATTACGTGTTTTGAATTGCAAGTATTTGCTTGTGTGAAATTCTTTAGTTTTATTTTGGAATTTTTAATGTTAAATTATATGTACATATATTTTAGTGGAAATTGTGTAACAAATGGTGTTTATTTGTATCTACAGGCGCATATTTATGACGATTATGAAGTAATACTATGAGGGATATGCACGAATAGGTAGGCTCGTCCTGGGCAGTACCAGTGACTCATAGGAAATCAAGGTGAAGTGACAACTTTGGTGTCGCATTTTGTTCGGTGGGTGAGACAGACGAATGCGTAATACCTCTTTTCTCTTCTCATCTGTTTTCTAACTTGCTCCCTTGCCAATTAGGTGGACCGTCAACATCCACGATCAAAACGTTGTAGATGTTCATGGGTGGCAGTAACCACTTCAGGTGACCAACATCAGGTGACCAGATTGCTCTTATGCAGGATCAGTAGAAGAGTACAAAAAAATTTAATAAACTCTGAAACTGGCATTAAACAACAAAAGAACACATAAATTCATATCAAGAACCCACCAAGCAACAAACTATTGCTCCACTCTTCCGTTGTGAAACTAAAATAAAAATAAAACTATTCACATTACGTTTATAAATATGAATAAAACATTATCTTTGAAGTCGATATTTTTAATTTACATCGCAGAGATAATCTGTGGTCGTGTTTTGCAACAAAACAATACTCGAGTCACGTATTTTTACGTTTGCGTTTTCCATACATGCCGGAGGAATGAATCAAACAGCGCGACAGCTCTGTGTTGCTATTCCTCTGTGCTTTTTACAATTCTATTTTTATGTTGTCTGTGCGTTGGGTTTTAACCGAATTTAAAAAGAGGGTTATATTTTCCACCTGTATGGTTATTTCCCTTTTATTTATTATCTATTAGAATAACAGCAATGTATGCTATAATACCAACTTTATAAACACGGAACTGAACATTTCTTTTCACATTTTCCTCTTACGTACAAATTACACTACAAAACTTTTCAACCGTAGAAGGAAGGTAAATAAAATCAGCGTTTAGGCGGGCTAGGCAGTAAATCGACCGGGCCCAGGTTCAATACCCCCATAATGGCTTGTCCGTACAAAATGTGGCTTCTGAATGTACCAATTTACCCTTCCACTAGCCTCTGGGAGGGTATCCCGGGTAAAGAGGCCATTCGATCTCCAATTTCCCGGAAGGATCCCGTTATTTTTAAATGAAATGTTTGGATGACGTCAGCGTATTTTTACAGGTAGAGCGTGTTTGCTTCCATTTATTTCCATTGTGTAATGGTTTGTTTAAGGATTTGTTAATCTTTATCATGTTAAATATTTATTGATAATTTATTTTGCTATTCTTGTTTATAACAAAAAATATTAAGGCCCATAGGATAGATAAATTTTACACATTTCATTCATTTTTCAAAATAATTTGGATTCATTTTCATGGTAATACCCTCCTATAAATTTGTAATGCAAATAGATATACACATATTAATTAAAATGTTTTTAATTGTTCTTAGTACTGCTAAAATATAGAATAACAATTAAGGATTGAAACAATGAAATATACAATTACAAAGGGATTTCTAAAAATAATTTTCATTTCCTATTATTATGAGCAGAATCTCATGCGAAAGTAGGTCAAGCTTAAACCAATATTGCTATTATCATCTATATTTGAAATTAATTTTGATAGCTTTGTTATATGTGAGGGTCACGACGCCGCCTGATACTAAAAGCCTGTCATTGTTACTTTACCTATGAACTCTATTACACTATGGGGTATTTCCTCCCTACATCTGATATTATCGACAAATACAAATTCCATTGCTAGTTTTCTATGTTTATTTTTTTAGTCATTCACTTTTATAAAGCAATGTATGTCACAATTACTGTAGTTTTCAAACGCTGTGTTGCGGTTTTGGGTTTTCTTCGTATGAATATTACTTTCTGTGTAGCACCCCGACATTCGCTCCATCTGTTGCTTGGGTTTAATATTTATATTATGGAAATGTGTGTGACTCATTGTAGATTTAGCTTTCAAAACATGTTCTTTCTATATTTACGTGTTTTTTGTCGGTGCAAATAGTAATAATATTTTTATTGAAAAATATTACAACAATATGAAAAATCTTTCTCATTGACTAATAAAGACTGCATTTCAAGCGCCAATATCTTTTAAATATTGTTTATGTCTATGTTACTTAAAATACAAAAGGAATAAAATAGATAAGGGCAGTAAGTAACTTGGTACAGTTTGTGTGTGACCAAAAATAATTTTGACTAAATGAATGTCGAATAAATTTTTGACTGAGGTTATGCAGTTGGCCGTTAATTTCTAGGCATTTACCAGTAAAATACAGATAATAATACACAAACAGACAGACTATACAGTTTAAATTATAATAACAAACTCCTTTCAATCTCTTACGATAATAAGCAAACAAAGTAACATTCACACAAAAAGATGGACTATACTGGGTATCTCAAGACTTCTACCAAAAACGAAGCCGGGTGGTCGTTATAGTGGCTACAAACACAATGCAACTAAAAATTTTGCATAGAAACGCGACAATTATTTTTTATGATTTTTTAAATATCGTCATTTTTGGGTGGAAAATCCATAGTTTTTGCTAAAATAATAATTTAAACTCTTTAATACCTTAGTGTATTTATAAACAAAAGGGTATACACTATTATTTTAGTAAAAAATGTATTTACCACCCAAATATGGCCATAGGAAAAAAATAGCAAAAAAAAATTGACACTTTTTTTGCAACATTTTCTGTTGCATTGTGTCTGAGGTCGCTTAAACTACCACCCGGCTTCGTTTTCGGTAGCAGTCTTGATATACCCTATATAGATTAAATTACATTTACAAACTCCTTTCAATCTCCAAAGAAAGCAAAAAAAGTAACATTCTTAAAGGTAAGAAATAACATGAAGTACTAGTTGGACCGATCGTAAATTACACACACCGAGCAGAAAACCTCTTCTCGCAAATTAAAACAACTCACACCGTCAACGTCTGATATCTAGAAACATAAAAAGCACACGACGAAGGAGATTAACTAAGTTGCTTCGGACTCCGAAAAAAACCCAACACCGAACAGAGCAAAAAACTAACTTGTTTAGCCAGACTGTAATTGCGACGAGGGCTCGCCAAGATAAGCTCGTTTCTTTTTAATTTTCCTTCTGGAAATTACTTCAATTCCCCTTTGAATAAATGAGCACTGCACTACCTATCTTCCTTTTAGGGTTGCGTAAGGTGTGAATTTAGAAGCGATTCTTTTGGATTTGTGGCTTTTGTTGTGAATTTAGGGATCGTTCTATAGTTTTTAATGATAGGGTATAGTAGGTTAGTATGCCAAGAATTTAATTTGAGTTTGATCTATGCTATTTTATAGTATGGTCTTATTAATTTTAATGAAATTCACATTCGGTTTAGTATTATGAAAATAAAAAAAAAACAAAAATAGATCTTTCAAAGTTTGGGGAGCCCAAAATCGTCGTCTTCCCACAGATTTGGTTTTCTTGTGTGCTAAAAAAAACATCGTTTGTATAAACTTGCAATTGCAAGATGTAAAATCTGTTTTGTATTATATATGATGTAAAATATATTGTATCATCAATCAATCATTATGCCTCAATCGAAAACTCGACTAATAGCGCTTAGAACATTTTTTTCGGAAATACTAATAAAGTACTAATCAGATCGTATTAAATAGGTAAATGTGTATGGATACTACTGTTTTTGAAATGACCTAATTAATGTCATATGCTTTCAATGAAGCAAGTAGGATGCGATGCCCCCTGGGTAATATGGTTCGTGTGGCCGTAATTAACTGATTTGTGGGAATGGGTTGAACAAACAGGGCATCATATTGTTTAATGTAGTGTTATTGAATTCATTTTGATGATGTGATTTTGTGTAGTATATGATTTAATAACAGGAGTTTTCTAAGATGCACCAAGAATTCTGGTGGTTATAATTGAACTGTATGTAGATCCGTTTTTCACTTTTATGTATATAGATTTGTACTAAATATCAAGAACAATTGCAATGAATATACTTTTGACCCCACACTTCACGATTCAAGTGTCAGATAACCAATATCAAGTGACTATTTGGCCTTACAGCTCGTAGATCTAAAACAACTTGCGGGTTACACAAACAATTACACAAAAAATCTACTACAGTACGTTTTTCCCGGCACTTTCTCCCACGTACTACAAATCTGTGGAACCTGTTGCCAGCGGCATCATTCCCGGACAGATACGACCTGGCGACCTTCAAAAAACGAGCGTATTCCCACCTCAAAGGCCGGCAACGCATCTCCATGCCCTATGGTGTTGCAGATGTCCATGGGCGGCGGTGTTCACTTACCATCAGGTGAACCGCATGCTCGGTTGCCCCCAATAATATTAAAAAAAAAAAAAAAAAAAAAAATCAATTCTCTCGGTACGGAGTTTGAACCCACGATCTCAAAAATAACCAGTTCCTCAACTAATTGCACTACCGAAGCTTTCTTAGTTTATATTGTACGGAATCGTCCACAACAATTATTTTGCTTACAAACGCTGCGTGAAATTCCATCAGGGTTTTAGTGCGAGCTTTGATTAACTACTGTAAGTTTATGGAAAAAACGATGTTAATGAAGGAATCCTCGGACTGTTTGACGCAATCTGAGCGCGGAACAGCAGATTGTTTTTGCGTAACAAGATCTAGAATAAACTTGTTACGTCACTGTTGCCGGGAATTTTACTGCAAAATACTTTCTTTAGCTGTAATTGTTAAGTATTGTTAAAACGGCGACAACTTTATTTAATTGGCTATTTGAAATCTACGAGTTTTGAAAAAGATTTTGCAGTAGTTTTTTGGTAAATATTTGTTGTGATTAATTATTTAGCGTGGTGGATTATGAGGAGTCGAACAGATTCATAAGTATACAGAAGTTTATATGTCTTATGTTGGCACCACATCTAGTTGTCTAAGTGCCTTTAGCTATAGCTAAGTATATATCGGTTTATATTGTACCGTCCAGATAGGATGTTGACTGCCACCAAAAATAGTGTAGCCATGATTGAAATGCCTACAGATTTTTAAAATAAATTAGGAAAACAACAAGTAATACCAAATATATTTTTTAATTCATCACATTCTACATTTCAGCATTTCATTGATTACACAATATTTAAATCATCATACACTGGTTTACCCACTATCTAGCATATTGTATGTATCAACTCAGAAGTACTGTATACAGGGTGCTCACACTTATATGCTAACATCAGGCTTATCAGACAATAAATGATCAAAGAAAGCATTGTAGTCTACAATAGGCTCTTGTTCGGAGCTCTTGTAGTCAACAGGCATATGAGTAGCCTCGTAGGTGTATTTGTCTTTGAAGCAGGTGTCATCCCGCCATCTTGACAAGTCTGCGCCGGGAATGTGCGAGCATGGTACTGGCATGTTTCTGCAACAATTGATAATTAGTTTGGTAATTAGGAGTGATTTATTGTTTAGTCGAGGAGTAATTATGTGGTTGGCGTATTGTAGATATCTGCTTTAAGTATCTACAATACATTGATTAGTATTAAAGGTCTAGAAATTATGGGTTTATTATAAGAGAATCGGTGGAAAATAATGTTAAATTCGGCTTTGTGTTTGTAGTTGGCAGGTATATTTAATTGAATGGCAAATCATTTTAATAGGTTTTTTTCCAACTGTGGACTATTTTATATGGCCCTATATTTTCTTGAAGAGCACTTAAATCTTTTGCTACTAATAAATTTAATTAAGAAGAAGCAATAACTTTTACTTTATAAGAAACAATAACAGGTACTAGTTCATTTTCACTTCATTTCAATGTTACCATTGAGAACATAGTACAAAGTATGGTACAGGAATCATCCTCACATTGACCTCTAGTACTTTTTTCACCGAAAATTGACGAAAGTAAGTTAACAACAACCATCATGAATGCAAGAAATGCTACTGGGGATAACTTATCAAAAAATAATTGTAAACTTTTCTTTGCATGTTGCATTGTCTTTTCTTTGCATGGTGGCCTGTTGGTAAAAGGACCAAACGCGGCATGTTCACGGTGGTCGCGGGTGGTCGCCAAGGCACACTCTGAATGTTCATGTGTGTATTGATAGTCAACCACACATTTTAATGGTGAAGGAAAACATTGTGAGGAAACCTGCATATAATAGTGATTTAAAGTCCGCCAACGCTATGGCCTAACCACAACCACTCTCAAACGTACTCTTGATTGTAGAGGAGGCGCATGCTCTGTAGTGAGACCTATATGGATAGATACAGTAAACACTTTGAAAACTTACCCAGGCTTAACATTAAAGAAGGCTTGTGGTTGAATAAATTTGACGCCCTCAGCGTTGTCGCAGGCAAAGCGGGCCATGTTACTTTTTCTGACCTCGTTCAGTTGGGCTGCGAACAATTTGTTTTAAAACGCGAACACTCCACTAAAATTCCAGTAACAGTTTTAATTGCTTATGAATGGGTATTGTAACGTAAACTTTCACTGCGGGTTTTATTTGTCCAACTGCTGTTTTTATTTGCAATGGATTAGGTATTTTTGGTCTATTTTATTTTAGATCTACTATTCAGGTTTTATTTTTGTCCATGTTAGAAAAAGAGTTTGCATTGCATATGAAAAGAGTATTATGACGACAAACTAATGTTATATCGAGTCTTTTTCACGCTATAGGAATAAGACGAGTGCGAACGAAATTTGAGTCGCAAAAAAGACAATAATCAAGTCTTAATAGAAGCGTTACCATATCACAGTTAATCTATCTAAATTCCCAAACTCTTTTATTCTCACTTTTTTATCCTCATATAATTTATGTAATACATGTTTCATTCCCCAGATGGCGTGGCTGGTCAAGTAAGTTGCATGCTTACTTATCACTCTGTGTGGAAAAATTATCAATTTCTACACAAAGTGTGATTATTATAGAATTAATTCCCTCATGCTTTTATCTTGTATGTTTGTGTTTGAAACATCAAAGCGTTCAATGTATTCGAATTTAAATGGAGTAAACACTATTTTAATATATAGCTATGTAGGTTGTACGCGCATTACATCTATAAATTATTCTTGGAATTGAATTACTTCCATAAAATTGAGTTGTTTCTTTAAACATAGACTAAATTTAATGACTAGTTAAAACATTTGGATACTATTTTTAGTCCGTGTATTCTAATGCCAAAAAAATAAAGGAGTTTTTGTGCGTTAATGTTGTTATGCAATGAGCAACTATTTAAAGCGCAGTTATTGTTAATTCAAACAATCCGGTATAAAATTTCCTGCCCGTAATAGAAAACCGATGACCTACTTAAATTCGGTGCGGTATTAATTTAAATGTAGTTCTTCGCCGTCTTTGTTTTTACCATCATCCTTTTATTTTTACCACGAAACGCTATTTTAGTTTTTCTATCTCTATGAAATATTTATTTTTGAACAATACATTGCTGCTTACATTTAGGGTATTCGCTAATTTTATCAATAAGAACCATCAATAGTATCTATAATTATTAATACTCACCTAAAGTCAAGCTGTGCATCTGATCACCTCTTTCGTACCAGAATCTATCAGAGAACCTGAATAGTTGCAACTGCTTCGCCATGATGCAGAAAAGGGTGGGTCCTACGTAAGTGCCTTGAATGGCGTTCTCGCTTATAATGCCAGCTAACAAATCCACGTCGTCTGTATCGTTGAATAACTTCTTTAGAGTCTCTACCTTCTGTAGGGGATGAAAAAAGACATGAAACATTATAAAAAATTCAATGGATTATTGAGTCAGAAATTGATGTAAATTAAACTAAGAAAATACAGTTTCGTTTTTTGTCAGTTTAATAGACTAAAATATATTATTTCAAATTTTTTTTGCTTAGATCCCTGAAGAGCATAAGAGATGCCATTAGTTATTAAATACACAAAAGAACATAAAACACAAACTTAAAACAATGTTAAATGATTTAAATAATGTATCTTTGAATGTATTAACCTTAAACTCGAAATATATGTATGGTAATGTGTTTTTATAACTTCATTGTTAATTATGATAGTATAATTCCAACTTTAGTAGTTTTGGAATACGATCTTTAGTGGTTTCTCAATGTTATCCACTAACAAATATGTAAAATTATACATAATATAAGTCTGTTAAATAAAAGAAAAAGCAGTTTCCCAGAAACAAACTCGAATCCTGGGAAATTCATACTATCAAATATTAGACTAAAAATAGTTAACAACTCATACGAAAAATTAAATATTGGTGTAAAATTAGTCTATATAGATAAAGAGATGATATTAAAAGTTAAATATAATAATAGATTTAGATAAAACTAAAGGAGATGAGCCAGAAATGTATGGGCCTTGGGCCGTTTGTAGTACATTACACCAAATTTACTTAGTGAAATTGGCATTCGATTTCTGTATGAAATACTATTATACGTTACATATTAGCTTTATACAAAAATAAATACCAAGCCAAGAACAGCAACACTACAAGGGGACAATATGGCATCTGAAACGGCATGTTTGACAACCGATGTCAAAACTTGACATTTATGAATGTGTTTATGAAATATGAAGTCGTAATTCGTTTTCCTATAAATAAAATATTATTTTTAGTCGTCTGTGCTATAAATTACTGTACTCTATATAACTCGTAAATGTTTTTACGTCAACGGAATTAGTATCATACTTTATTGATCATATTATATAATATAACATAATGTCTATACAATAAATTGCAACAAGTCTGTCAGAATCTCGTCATGTTTATAGTTATTTAATATTAAGAAAGTGTACCTATATCTGGCCGTAAGTGCGGTGCATAATACTTGCTAAACAACCTATTTAAATAATCCACAATAAAAATCTGCTAGGCATGAGATACAGCACGGCACAGACTGATCACTTGTCGCGACTGCTAGCATCTGTATCAGCCCATATACGTCCCACTGCAGGGCACGGGCCTACTCTACAATCAAGAATACGATTGAGAGTGATTAGGCCATATAGTCCACCACGCTGGCCTAGTGCGGGTTGACAGACTTACATACCATAGAAATTCTTATGAATCGCTATGCAGGTTTCCTCACGATGTTTTCCTTCACCGTTTTAGTGCGTGGTGATTGACTATCAATACACACATGACTCCGAAAAGTCAGAGGTGTTCCCTATGTGCATATGAATAAATAATCATTTTATTATTAGGCATATGCACTTAATAAGCTCTTAGTTATTATAGTCCATACAAATGAATACGCTATAAAAATGGAATCGAATCTGATAGCAGCCATGTTTATTTCTATACCTTAATGTCTAGTAAAAGAACATACTAGCAATCATTTCTGTACAAGCTAACATTTCAAACATTATATTTAGTCTACCCCTAGAAGTCTAATATACTTTAGTATATATTAGACTTCTGCATACTTAAAAATAATATTATCCTAAGATTTAAGATATTATTTTTCAAATAACGTATTTGACATTAATTCTAACTGGTTATTTCTGAGCACACATAAGGAAAAAGTAGGATTAATTGATGAAAGAAAACTAAAATCAAACAAAACTTAAGGACAATAAAGTACAACCAGATCTTGCTTTATATTTTTTATTTATATTCACCTAAAAATAATCTCCAGTCAAAACATCTAGGAACAATGCCGGTGCTCCTATATTGTACTATTGGTAGCCCAACCTAAAGGCTAAATACCACAGTATAATCATGGTATGAGTACAGCAACCCACTGTCCAGTATCCAGCCATGTTCCTTTCAACATGAAGCACTTGTGGGTGTTAAGTATGTCCAAAAGAATAATAATAATAATAATAAAATAAAGAGAATAAAATAATTATAATAATAATACCCGCGGCCTCTCGTTTCACAGGCGGCGTCTAACCAACTGCGCCACGGAAGCTGTCTAGAAAAATATAGAATGTAAAGAATCGAGATTGATACAATCTTTTTACAGCGGAGTTGGAATAAAATCTTGCTCATTGTCTACAGCTTGATTTATTTGCAGCCAGCAGTTTGTACAGATAATTGCTTGTCCTGATAACTAAAACAAAATAAAAAAGATTTAATATTGAAGATATCGATGAATTATGATGAACTCTTTGCAGTCACATGTGTATGATCCCAAGTCTTCTTCTTTAAACAATAGCGGACTTTTGTTTAAAGAAGCATCTTAGCAGGCCGGCCGGATAATTGTATGAAATATCTTGGGACAGTCATCTGATGCCATTAGATATTCCTCCTGGACGGCATTTGTGCTTACCATCAGACATAGTGTTGTTATTATGGATATAATTATAATATAATATATTATACATAACACAAGATCATCTGAGGGTCCAGAGGGAAATAAAAGAAAATGTAATTCATTTAACAATTTAAACAACAATATATAAAATATCACTTCTTACATATTTATGTACTAGTAGACTTGTCCTGTGGACACAATGCAATTCAGCTCTAACATGAATACTTTTGTAATACTCCATACTTTGTATTGACCTTGATTAATTGGCATAAAACATACATTTCCCAAATTAATGAAGAAAATAGAATACTTACTTCTTGTTCTGCCATTTCAGCAATAAAACGTTTTGAAATACTCTACACGAGAGTGAATTGGCAGCCCATGTAGTTACTAAGATTCTGTTGAATGATAGAATCTATTTAAATTTTTGATTGCAGAAGTGCAATTCAACCATTTCACAACAATCGCAGAAGTGCAATTCAAGCAAAGCGCCACTTTTGATGTGCTGAAAAGCAGAATTGTGGGTTAGAAGAGAAATATGAACATAGAAAAACATAACAGTATTACTTACATGTGGCATTCAAAATAATAAATAATATGTTTACTCACCAAAATACGAACTAGTAATTGCGTTTAAACGTCAAGATATATCATCTGCGAGAATCAGAATCCATAAAACAAAGCCAGGTATACAGAGAAGCAAATACACATTTGCGAAATATATGCGAATAATAAAAAATAATACGAATTACGGCCACAGATTACGGCCACAGACGTAGACAGAAAACACAGAGTTTTGCAATTGCTGTCAAGTTAAACATTTTCGTTCTTAAACTAAAATTATGTAACATAAATAAAATAATAAAAGTGACTTCTTTAACATATATCGTCTTTTAAAAAGCGAAGAATATGGAAAAAGAAATATAGACAATAATTATAATTTGTAGGGGGGTTTTAAAAATAAGACATATTCAAGTTAAAGATAATGGGTTCGCGCATTTTTGAACGAAATGACAATTAGGCATCATGGAGGACAGATTATAGAAGAAAATATTGCTTCTGTACTAAAACAATCACATTTTTGTATAAAGCCCCCTGTTGTCCAAGAAATCTAAATGTATTTTATTTGAATTCCACATTTTTTTCTAGAATTTGTATTAGACGTACACAAAACGGCCCAAGATAGCACATCTCCTTTACCTCAAAGTCCATAACATCTAAGAAATGTTCAAATTTCTTAGCGGGTTTCAAACCACATAGATGTCTGTAATCGTTGTATCCACGGATGCCCAAATCTCTGCCTCTCTGAATATCAATGGAGCCTATATCGTGAGCTCGTTGCAAATTTCCGTAGAAATTTTCTGAAATCTGAATATTGTACGTGATAATATTTTTGTTAAATTAAGCTAGAAGATTGAGGTAGTTGTACGTAAAAAGTTTCAGCTTTTTGAAAGTGTATATTTTTATATCAAATTAAATTTATATTATGTATTATATATGTGGAAGCAAATGACTCTCAATAACTGGAAATGTATAATTACCTATTATATAATTTTAAGCATTGTGAAAGACAAACCTTTTATCGAAATTTAAATTATTTGGTTCATGATTACCTCTGGATCCATAATGTCATCAATTTTACCCGCACTCTGATCAAATGTGCCGCGATTTATTTCTTCGAAATTTTTATTTTGTTCAATAAGATCTTGTCTATACATATTTTCACTGACGGAAAATTCTCCTATGTAGTGATGATGCTCGTTGTATCTTCTAAAATAATATTGTTGCTTAAGTTTACATTATTAGGGGGAACTTGCTAGTCTTGTTATTTTTAGCATGAGAAGTTTGCTATCATGTAATACCTGCCTAGTAGAAGTTTAACCATATCCAAATAACATCACATCTTATTTATGATATGGACAAAGTGGAATCTTGCTAGAATTTCTACGTTTCCGATAATTTTGTCATTTTGTCAATTGAGTAAATTATTTTGTGGTGATTGATATCTGGCTTCTCCCGAGTTTTCAAATTTAAAGTATTTATTAACAGAATTCAAAGGATTATTATTATTGTTACAAGATAAAATTATCTCCTAAGATTGGAAAAAAATATCTAGGAAATACTATCTTACTTATTTCTGCCGTCCAACATGGTGTGAAAGAACCGGACGGCGATCTCATACTCCGCGTACACCAAGGGCACTGCATCTTCGTAGTATGTAGACACGTGTTCTACCTGCTCTGATATCAGACCATAGTTCACCATGTTTTTAAAACCTGCGAACAGAAATATTTATGGTAAAATACTTTTTAAAATTGATTAAGATGATGATATTGGTATAAAAAACATAGGGAAAATTAAATTAAAAATATTAAGATCTCAAATTCATATTGACCAATTGATAACAACAATCAATGCCACGTAATGGGGTTTTTTAAAATAATTTATTTCGAATCATATGAATGAACTGGTTCAAAAAATAGCCGAAGGTCAGATGGCAAGCGATTTGGAAACCATAATAATGATTCTTATCGGTGACATGAAAATAAAATATGCTAAGGCTAACCAAGAACGAGTATTTAGAACTTCAATAAAAACCATTTATCTACGAAAATTATTCAAAAGTTATTTAATTTGTGTTATGTATAAGAAAATGTGAAACGATGAAGGAAAACATCATGAGGAAACCTGCATACCATAGCGATTTATAAGAATTTCTATGGTATGTAAGTCCGCCAACCCGCACTAGGCCAGCGTGGTGGACTATATGGCCTAACCACTCTCAATCGTATTCTCGATTGTAGAGTAGGCCCGTGCCCTGCAGTGGGACGTATATGGGCTGATACAGATAAGACAATGTATCCTTAGAAGGTCCCTAAAAATATTATTTCTTGCATGAGCGCACGTGTAATATCTAAAAGTCCAAGGCTGCCAGACGTCGCTAAGGCTTTGTTCCAGACAGTCGTGATTAATAATTAATATACTGGTATTCGTTTGAGTTTATTTTGAATATACATGCATGTTATAAATACCTGGTGATTCTAATATATTATGATGCTGAGGCAATACTATTAAATATTATTATATAGTGCCTTATCAATGTATGCAATAGCATTAGTAGAATTAGGCAAGGCATAAAATAATACACGTGGTACATGGTGGTGGTATTAGGATAGCCTAAGGACATCCGATACAGTTTTACCAACTGTGCAATCATGGCTGGATGGAGGATATTCATTAATTATTAGTTTGAAAGATGACCCTCAACAAAAAATATTACTCAATTCATTATTACGAAATCCAGTAATCCATATAATATGTATATGAAATATGGGGCATTCCACGCGAAGCGGACAGGTAAAAAATCTCGATGTTTCTGATATCAGAAATATTTGAGTATGTTCTACCTATATATGCCCTTGATTCGTGTATCAAATATTTTTCTAATATAGTGACTGGTTAAAGAATTAAGGACCTTTGAAATTTTGGCCAACTGGTGGGCATACAGTACTTCAAAGCCGATTATCTAGTCATAAAATTATTGATTAAAATAATTAAACCACTGGATTTAAAACTTCATTTAATTAGCTTTTTAATTGCATTTTTGGATACGAAAATAAATCGTTTTTTTCCATATTTTTTATATTTTAATTTTTTTAACTTCGATTTTCACAAACTGAGACCATTTAGATTTTTTTTATATTTTTTATGAAAATAGCTAGTATTGTATAGAACATCCTTGCCAAGTTTTATTATGGGTTGGGAAGTGGTTTACGAGCTATACTGAAAATATGCGGCAAACTGCGCCAAACGCCCGTCACGTGCGTGAGCTTGCAGACATTATTTCTTTAGTACTTTGATATAATATTTAAAATAAAACGAATTATTTTTATGTGACTAACCACAAATTTATTTACAGGCTTTTACAACTTTAAATGTCACACTGTTACTTGTGCGTGTTACCATAATACCTTCAGTAGTAGGAATGAAGGTATGATATTTTTTTGTGCCTGGTATTGTTGCTGCCGACTCAAATCTGCTTTTGAATGACTTTTCGAGCATAAAAAATTTGCGTTTGTGGAATTGATTTTATCGCCCAATGGTAAAAACGCTCAGCTATGATATTGCTTCGTTTGACGACGATTGTAGACTAGCTGATTTATTTTAAACAGGATTTTGGTAAGAAGCAGAATTTCATTTTCATGCCACTGCTCACGGCAAAGGGCCATGTGATGGACTTGGGGGCAACTTAAAACGTCTAGCGACTCGAGTTAGTCTACAATCGGCGTCAAACGACGCACAGCTGAGCGTTTGTACCATTGGGCGATAAAATCAATTCCACAAACGCACACTTTCTATGCTCGAAAAGAGTCATTCAAAAGAAGATTTGAGTCGGCAGCGACAATACCAGGCACAAAAAAATATCATGCCTTAATTCCTACTACTGAAGGTGTTATGGTACCACGCACAAGTAACAGTGTGACATTTAAAGTTGTAAAAGCCTGTAAATAAATGTGTGGTTAGTCACATAAAAATAATTCGTTTTATTTTAAATGTTATATCAAAGTACTAAAGAAATAATGTCTGCAAGCTCACGCACGTGACGGGCATTTGGCGCGGTGCGGCGCATATTTCCAGTATAGCTCGTAAACCACTTCCCAACCTATAATAAAACTTGGCAAGGATGTTCTATACAATACCATTTTCATAAAAAATATAAAAAAAAAAATCGAAATGGTCTAAGTTTGTGAGAATCGAAGTTAAAAAAATTAAAATAAATAAAATATGGAAAAAAACTATTTATTTTCGTATCCAAAAATGCAATTAAAAAGCTCATTAAATGAAGTTTTAAATCCAGTGGTTTAATTATTTTAATCAATAATTTTATGACTAGATAATCGGCTTTGAAGTACTGTATGCCCACCAGTTGGCCAAAATTTCAAAGGTCCTTATTTCTTTAACCAGTCACTATATTAAAAAAAATATTTGATACACGAATCAAGGACATATATAGGTAGAACATACTCAAATATTTCTGAAATCAGAAACATCGAGATTTTTTACCTGTCCGCTTCGCGTGGAATGCCCCATATCTAAGGTAAAGTGGTCTATTATTTGCTACGTAATTAATGACAACCGAGCCCAACGTTCTCTAGCTACTCCGATTGGCATTGTAAAGTTTAGAAACTAAATTGGTCACAAGACTAATTTCGTGCTAAAATGTAGGTCGGATCAATAAAATAGACATCAGGGTCTATTGTATTCTGAAACTTCGTCTTTATTCAGCGGCTATTGTTGTAATTACTGAGGGATATTATCATTTCATTCCCTAAGTGATTATGACAATGAACGTTCACAGAATTTATTGTTTATTTTATCTTTTGTCCGTAAATCTCATTGGTCAGCATATATTGCCATTCCGTAGGAAGTCCACTGATAAATTAGGCCGGCCTCAATTTGCATAAATACATATTCATGAACTCACGACTTTTACCAGAAAGGGTATGCAGAGGTTCTACCAGAACCACGTTTCTCCTTGAGTGTTTCGTCTCACGAGGTGATAGGAGGCGAGCCTATCTCCTTATCGGGTACAAATTCTATATTGTTAATACTCGCCATGGGTGCCTGGCGGGTTGGTGAGCGCAAGCCTCGTAGCCTCTTACCCTGATAATGGTGAAGGCCGCTATCTCTATGTTATTGTATATCTATATGCTGCATTATTTCTCCCAGTTACCCAACTGTTTACTAGATCCAATAGATCCCAAAGGATCGTTTGATGGACTGTACCGTGATAACTAGGAGACTGATTAGACCCCGGAAGGAACTGATAAAAGTATCTTAAGATGCACGCAATCGATTGTTATTGTGAACAATTTTAATACTTTTTTAAAACCATTACCATTTACTCAGTGGAGAAATATTTATACACCAAAAGATAGTTATATTTATTTGAAGTTTTATCTTGTGTTAAACCAAATTCGAATCTTATATTAACATTTCAGCACACCGAACTTGCATAATATTTTCATTTTCTGATACGTCTGTTTATAAATTACTTTACTCACCTAACAACGCGGGCAGAAGTTCATACATAAATATGTTAGCAGCAGTGGCAATATTGATCTGTCGTGCAATTTTAAAGAGTCTGTCATCTTTCCAACACGGGTTGATCTCGTGGAGTATCTTCGCCAATCGATTGTGTTCTCGTACGAAGAATATCGCTAGGGTCGTTGTCCTCAAGTCGATGTTGCCTGCTTCAGGAACACCTTTGAAAGTACAAATACGATTTTGTTCTGTATTGTTGCTTACATTTATTTTTATTGTCTGTACAATCATATCTCTAAAATAAAACATGTGAGGCATGTAAATCAATGCGATAAAGAGAGTTCTGCTCAAACAACATTTCCTTTTATTTTTAAATATGTTTTATAAGTTATCGTCTCATTGAACTATTTATTAATAGCGCAAATACCGTTTACGTGAAGCTGAAGTTTCTATCCAGGAAATGATTGCTAAACTTCTTAACAGATGATATTTTCGGAGTGTGTGAGAAAAAATCTTTCATCAAATTGGCGTGATAAAACATTTGCGTTTGATCTCTTTCACATTGACTACAGGTAGAAAATTTATAAATAATATACATCCGTTTGTGATTTCGTAGTTAAGAAAAAAAAAATACATACCAAATTCATAACACCTTGTTTCATTTTTCATGTTCTGTAGACACACATCCTGGGACATATTCGAAGCTATGGACAGTTCTCCCACAGTGATGTTGACCCTGGACATATTAGCCGGAGGGACATGGCGTTCACCCCTTCTTTCCAACGTGATCAGTCCCAACTTCCCCTTTCGAATTGAGGCAGCTGTCTTGTTATCCACTCCGTATATTGTTGACAAATCTATTACTGGAGTTTGGTAGTTTATCTAGAAAGTATTACAGTTTTTTGTATCAACTTAAATTAATGAATAAGAATATACTGATGGTACAAAGTTACAGTCAGACATAATTATTATATTTGGTATGTGACGCCTTACAACCATTAATATTGGATTAAAAAGGCAGGGAGGAAGAAGTGGACAGGTAATAACTATAAGGCTTTCATATATTTCATTGATAAAAGAGCGCTCAGCGCTCGCCATCTTGAGACTTAAGATGTTAAGTCTCAATATGTTCAGTAGTTACTCTGGCTACAATGTCCTTCAATCCGAAACACAACAGTGCATTTAAATTGCTTGTTACCCAGGCGGCCTCTGACATATATACGAGAGATCTACAACCAGTATATTTATTTATTATTCATCCAGTACTAATTATTAACAAATACAAGATATAATTGTGCCATGATAATCATACATTAACATTTTCATACAAATATTTAAATAACGATGAATACAAAATATGTAAACCTGAAGTAATCTCTCAGTTCAATCAAAGCAAAACTAGGAAAGCTTGTTTAATATAAAACGTGTAACAAGATAAATATGCTACCGGCGTATCACTGCTTTATTTGCTCGGCTTAACTTTAATCAAGCGTGTATGTTGCGGGAAACTAAAGCTATACGGATTTTACTAATTTGTCTAGTTTATTATTGATTTCCTTTTCAATTCTGGCATCATAATTATATGATTATGTGTGTGGATAATATGATGCAGTGATTGACTAATATTGTTGCATTCGTTCGTTCGTTCGTTTCAGCCACAGGAAATCCACCGCTGAATATAACTCCTCAATATTGCTGCATTAAGATGTTTAATTAATTACTCGTGTTTTTTCAGTTTTCCCTGTGCAGTGATAGATATCGATTGTGCATCGATTTTTATGGAAATAAACACCTGGATTGTTCTGAATAACAACACTAGAAATAGAGACCGTGCAACTTTTGTGGCTTTGGAGAGTAATTTATTTTTGGTAGTCGCTTCACTGAACCGCTAGCGAGGTAACTGTTTATAATGTTTTTCATCATCATCATCATCATCATCATCAGCCTAAACTGTTGTCCACTGCTGGACATAGGCCTCCTCCAAGTTGCACTATTTTACCCTGTCATCGGCTTGTCGCATCCAGCATCTGCCAGCGACCTTTCGCAAATCGTACGTATCACGTACGTATCACGATCAGGAATGTGGCCCCTCCACGCAGCGTTATTGGCGGCATCCCCGTGTGGGAACATCCACAGTCTACATTTCGCACAACTTCTTTCCTTTTAATTTGTAAATCCTCTGGAAATGGAAATGTCTGGCGGGGTTTGCATGTTATGTATGTTTTGTATTTGTTTGTTATTACTTTTATATTTAAATGACTAAACTCGGCAACGTGGGCGATATGCTTTATGCTATGTGTTCGATGATAGCGATGGAGTTCGTTAAGCCTTTCAGTGGATGCGCATTCCAGCCCTACATTGACAAAAAAAAAACATGCGTACCCACTAAAAAGAATGTAATTAATAACATATATATTTTATGATAATGTTTTGGCAGCCTACCGACTGGATATTCGTGTCTCACCAGGGCACCCCGTTGAAAATCAGCGCTGCAGTTTGCTTTTCCCATTCTGCAGCATAAAGCTGAATGGGAGGCCCATTGTCGGCGCAATAGTTTAGTCACGTAATTTTGTTGCATAATGGTATTTTTTGTCATGTTTTTATTTTTTGTATATTTTGTTATTTTATTACCTACCTATGTATGTTTGCGCCTTCAATAAATGTATTTCTTTCTTTCTTTCTTCTTCTTTCTTTCTTTCTAAATCGTCACTCCACCTAGCCGGTGGGCGTCCTACACTACGCTTGCCAAGACGCGGTCTCCACTCAAGAACACGTCTGCTCCAGCGGTTGTCGGTTCTTCGACAAATGTGGCCAGCCCACTGCCACTTCAGCTTGCTAATCCTATGTGCTATGTCTACGACTTTGGTTCTCTGTCGGATAAGATCGTTACGGATCCTATCTTTCAGAGAGACTCCAAGCATAGCACGCTCCATAGCTCGCTGAGTGACACTGAGCTGGCGGACCAGTCGTGCTGTGAGTGTCCAAGTCTCAGCACCGTAGGTCATAACAGGTAGGACGCACTGGTTGAAAACTTTAGTTTTCAGGCATTGTGGTAGGGTTGACGAGAAGACTCGACGTAGTTTGCCAAATGCTGCCCAGCCCAGCTATTTTTAACATTGCGTAAAATTCTATGTTCTCAAAATTCTAAAAATATGTGCATAGTTAATTGTTTATTTTACAAAGATACAAAAAACAAAAACAAAAAATATTTAAACGCGTAACATATTAAAATTATATTCAGACTTAGAGTGGCTCAGCAATGGATTTCATAATATGGTCTAGAAAAATTATGAAATTATTCTCGATGTTAAATGACCGTTTTTTCAATCACCCCGCAACGTACGACTCCACAGGAAGAGTTGAGACTAAAACATGCATAACTATAAATAAACATGTTGATATATTTGTGGGAATATTCTAGAAATTAATAATGTTGGTCGTTAAATTAATGCGTTAATTAAAGTGTATTGAAAATTAATCGGTTCCGCTGACTACCGGAACTGAGCGATACACTCCGCTTTTGAAGTGTAATTACGACATGACATCAATCAAATACCTCCTATACTTATCACGTCGAATTATTGATGTGACTATATTGATAGGTTCTGTTGGTTTAATTAATAGTGCAGTACTGTATCAGCATAAACCCACTGTAGGGCACGGGCCTCCTCTACAATCGAGAGAAGGGCCTACGCTGGCCTAGTGCGGGTTGGCGGACTTTACATACCATAGAAATTCATACAAATTCGCTATAGTATGCAAGGCTTCCTCACAGGAATTATGGTAGTATTTTCATTGCTATTTTCTGCATATCAACGACATGTTGTCGCTTGGCAACATTCATTGCTATGCAGATGACAGCACGGTTCATGGGCGATACCACTGCGGGCCTCCGGGTTGCCGAGTCGAAACAGTGAAGGGACGTGAAGATCTTGTCATTGAGCACAACCGGACTTTGGATCTCATTTCTACATGGGGTCCCAGGAATATGATTGAGTTCAATGCCAAGAAAACCCAGGTGCGTACACGTGCAAAAAATCCCCGTTCTCTCCCCTCCCCATTCTTCAGGGTGGTCCCCTCTCAGTGCGGAATGACCTGAATATCCTTGGTGTGGACATCCGCTGTGATCTCAATCCAATGAACACATCGAGAGCGTAATATCTGCCACATCCTGCAGGGTTGGAGTCCTGAACAGAGTGCGTCGGTTTTTCACGCCCGGTCAGCTTTGTCGCTTGTATAAAGCGCAGGTCCGGCCAGGTATGGAGTACTATTCGCACCTCTGGGATGGATCCGTTCAGTACCTGCTCGATGCTGTGAATGAATTGCAGCGGCGGACCATCCACATTGTGAATGTTGCAGACGTTACGAGCAACTTAGAGTCGCTACAACTCTGGAGGGATGTCGCCTCTCTAAGCGTGTTCTACCGCCTGTGTCACGGTGAATGCTCTGAGGAATTGTTCAACTTGATCCCCTCCTCTCCATTCCTAACCAGAACCACGCGTGCTGGCTTACGAAGCCATAGCTTGATGGTCGGTTCTCAAATTCTTTTTTGTGTCGCATCGTCAGGCTGAGGAACTGTTTGCCGTCTCACGTGTTCCCTCCTTCCTATAATCCTGGGTCCTTCCACTGTAGTGTGAAGAGGCATCTTAGCAGGCCGGCATAATTGTTTCCATTGGCATGGGACTGCCGTCTGATGCCAATGGATACTCTGCCTGGGCGGCATTTGCGCTTACCATCAGGTGCAAAGTGGCAACTATGCCGGGCCAGATAAAAAAAAAAGGCAACTATGCTATTTTCTGATGGTAAGGGATACGACAGCTCATGGACAGTAGATAAACCAGTCAAGACCATGAATAATAAAGCAATTCTTGGCATTCCACTGTACAGTGCACTCGCCATCCTGAGACAAAGGATGCTAAGTCTCAATATGTTCAGCAGTTACTTTGGCTATTATGTCCTTCAAGCCGGAACATAACAGTGCATTTACACTTTTTTTTTTCATGAGTAAAAGCTATTAAGCTTCCCTTTTGGTACCCCGGGGGAAGCCGAAAGGGATATGTCAGTGTCTCTGGCCTTCCAGCCCGGTACACACGCGGATATTGTGGCCAAGCTGGGTCCCCAGCAATACCTACGCCAGCATACTGACTAAAAACCTCTCGATAACCCTCACACGCATTGTGGGCAGCACCGGACATCCCAGGGCGAAGGCCGCCTCGATTTAAGTCCGCGAACCGCCCCGCACAAAAACATTGCTGGACCTTATGTTACCATTATGAAGGCCCAGATTACCTCCACTTACACCCCCCTTTTGGACGCCCGCAAAGCTGTTATGGGCGTCCATGACGGAGACGAGGCTCCATCATACGTCTCGGAGTCGTTATACGCGAGGGCGCACGGCCCCCGCCGTGTGCCCAGTGACTCCGATGAACCCTTTAGGTCGTCTCTTACGACGGGCAGAGGATACCGTGGAGGAATTCTTGTACCCCCAAACCACAGGGTAAAGGATAAAGGCGCCGGTTCAGCCGTTTATTTCCCGGCGCCTTCTTTTTTGCTGGCGGCGAGCGGGATCGTTCCGCTCACGATCACGATCTGCGCTCTCCTTCTGCGAAATACCAATTTCACAGAAGGAGAGCATTGCCTGCCACGACCTCCGACTCTCGACCATGGAGGGAATTACGACCGAGAGCGAGAGGTCTATTCCGACGGCTGCACGGAGTATCATACGTTCATTACCTCAGGCTGGACACTCCGAAAAAGTGTGCTAGGCTGTGTCCTCCGCGCAGTTGTCACAGTGATGACACACGGCTGTCGCTTCCTTTCTCGCCACCCGCCACAGGTATCTGCCGAAGCACCCATGCCCCGATAGGACCTGTGTCAGGCGGAACGTCATCATGCCGTGGCGCCTGTTCAGCCACTGGTCAAGAACAGGAGGCACTGCTGCAATGGTCCACTCACCAGCACTAGGATTGTCCAGCCTGAGTGCATTTACACTGCTGTTTTACGGGAAACATAGATATTGCCATGGTAATTACCTAGGTGGCCTACCTTCGTTAGTATAATGACGTGGTTTTGAGTCTAGAATGGGTTGTTTTGTGCCAAGAACAGCGTTGTTAAACTAGACAAATATTCTCGAAGTTGATGATGCAACTAGCAACGTTATGAGCCATATCTTTCTGAATACGAGAATGCAAAAAAGTAGTTTAACGATTTTTACGTTAGATTAGGTAGGTAGTCGTGTTATCAGATTAACATTACATTTATTTACCCAAAGGACAATGGCAGATTTCCATACATGATTTTAGTTGATGTAAATTTAGAGCGTTTATTGGTGAAAAAAATATATGTGAATTCCGCTGCCGTTCCTAAACAATAATGTGTTGAGAAATACTGATGAAAAAGTCTACATTACTTACTAAACATTTTAATTTATAGATATTGAGGTTATGTTCTATTTGTTATTTTCAATTGAAATATTATTATTTTCTTAAAAATGTTATTTGGTGAACTAGGGCTATGATATAAATCTTTACCGCACTTGTTTTACCAAATAAAGCATTTTTTTATAAAAGATTTTGCGAGATTCAATGAAAAATATTTTTTGTCGGCTTAAAAGACCTTACGCCATTGCTGAAAAAAAACTCACTCCCATACAAAATAGTCAATAAAGCTTTTTATTTTATTGTGAAACTTAAACATCGTTACACAACTATAATTAGTATGCTGAAAAGTCACGAAAAATAATAATATTATTATTAGCAAGTATGACATTTCTAAACGCGTTGTTCATGGAAATACGATTTCGCCACTGTCCTTTAATGATTGCTTGATTTAAAAAACATAACTTTTTTGGCAGTACAGACAAACGTCCGTCATGTGGGACGACTACTAAAATTTGCAAACGATAGGCCATTATAATATTATGGCTATCCATGGCGTCTTACGTTCCGCATGTTTGTAGAAAATATAAAAAAATTGAAATATAAAAAGAGTACTTTTAAATTTATTCATTGACTAGCGGCCCGGCCCGGCTTCGCCTGGGTGCAAATACAGATTCCAGTCCATACTTTATTCAAAATCAACATGACAGCCCTTATCTAAACTGCTTGTCCCATTTTATTCACCTTATATTCTATTCTATCCCATCTCTCCAGATTTAAATCATTATTTTGCTACGGAGATATTACTTATAACACTGTTACTACTCCGACGACATTCATTGAAATCAATTAAAAGATACCATAGCTGACCCGACCATGCTTCGCAATGGCTTAGTTATTATATGATTAATATTATATTCAATTATTTAACATAGCAAAAAAGCCCGACCCATCTTTGCCTGGATGCAGATATTTTTTTTATTTTATTTCACACCAAATACATGTTATTTTTCGTATAAGCTCTTGTATACCTAAACATGTCCTATCCCGTCTATGTAGTCACTTCCCGATACGTCCCGTCCTTTCTCTTCATTATCCATCCCGTCTTATACCGTGCATTTACATTTCGTCCTATCAAATCTGTCAGCTAACCCAGTCCTCTCCCGTACCTCCCACTCTATTATATCCCGTTTCAACATATCCAAATGGTGTTCCTTATAAATTTTTGACATTAAACACTTCAGCGATTTTGATTATCCATGCAATATTCCATCCCTTCTTTCACCCCTACTATGCTGTTTTTCCATAAATATTACGCTATTACTTTTTGTTAGTAATAAAGAGATGAAATATTAATTTTCATAGAAATAACTTCAGTGGTTTCGATTTTCTTCGACACAAAATTTCAAAATGTATAATATTTCTATCAGTGAATTATAGCGAAGGAAAAGCCACTGTAAAAATTCGTGGTAAAAGTAAACATAATAACACGTAACACACACACACACACACACACACACAAACATACACTATTAGCACTTTCTCACACTGACACCCACAATTAAAGCTTTTTCATTTTCAAGTGATATTCTATTTTGAAAAGAAGTAAATCTTCATACGTGTGAATATGATTTATTTAATTGTCCTATATTTATTTAGCTTCATAATATATTCTCTTTTGATTACACAAAAGGAATTTCTGAACGCATGCATAAATATTTGACAACCAATTTAAATGTCAATCACTTTTTATTACTGTCATTAATTTACATCTTTAAAACCCATAGACATAGTATCAATAGACTTGACATGCATTTGACATATATAGTCCATCTCACTTAGACTTATGCATAAACCTTAAAAAATGAAAGTGACAAAACATAATTTGCGGTCCTTGTCATAGTTTCACATAATTTTGTAGGGCAACACTGCGTGTACCCAAACAAATAAGACGTGCGGTTTGTTATAAACTTGAATTACTGAGTATTTTACGAATATTTGCGGTCAAAAATGTATGTAAAAGAGTGTTGAAACTGATTATAAGACAAAAAGTATGGTGTGCTGCTTTATTATTGGCTGTGATAGCCGATCTAAACGATAATATGAAAATATAACCTTTCACTGGTAAGTGCATTTTATTTAGTATATTGGTAAAAATAAATATAGACGTTCATTATTACTAACATCTGCAATTAGTATTTCATAGAATACATTGAAAAATAGGATTATATTTGCATAAAAAATAAAAATGCTTTTTTTTTACTTTATGTCTGTCCCTTACGGTGGAACTCGAATGTCGAGTCCATTTGATACTACGTCCATGTTAAAACCTTAAATACGCCATTAATCGAATATCATGGATATATGTTGTCGATTCGAAACCTTTATTTAAATACGTGATTTCATTTGAGGGAAGAGTTAACCGTATCGACGGGATGAACATGAAATGTTTGACAGTTACGAACCCATGAACATTTTGTATAAAAAAATGTTAATAAGCTAATAGAAACTTGGGAAACCGGGAACGTGATAAAAAGTATCCTATGTCCTTCTCCTGGTTCTAAGCTACGTCCCCACCAAAACACGACTTTCTTTTATATATATAGATATTGTAAACTGAAATTCATATATGATTGGCTAATGCTAAAATATACAGTTTTTTTTTATAGTAAAATATAATTAAGACTGAATAGAATTAGCGTTGTTTAATAAAAAAGAAACAAAAGAATGTAGGGCATGGCATCTATACATAAACTTTGATTTTGTTCTATCATTGTACCTGATATTTCGTCAAGGTCACATTTCTCCGTGCTCTCTCGATAAGGATTAGTATTCCGCCGCCGTTTCCACGAGGATAAAGTCACGATTTGACTCACTCTCTGAATATTTTAATATCTGAACATGCGTGTTAAACGAGTGCTGATACGCCGATGTTTTTACACATAACTTGTCAGGGATAGAAAATTCAAGCTCTTCAATCTGAATTAAAAAAATAGTTATAAAAAGTAGATACATGATTTTAAGCAAAATTTGGTTGCTAGAGGTCAATGAAAGAACTTCACCAATCCATATTTTGAAACTTATTAAAAATATATAGTAGTCTTGATGTAAATGTTGGCGAATTGATGGTTTAGGATTTTTTTTTCTCTGGCCCGGCATAGTGGCGTCATTGCACCCGATGGTAAGCGCAAATGCCGCCCAGGCAGAGTATCCATTGGCATCGGACGGCGGTCCCATGCCAATGGAAACAATTATGCCGGCCTGCTAAGGTACCTCTTCACGCTACGGCGGAAGGACCCAGGATTGTAGGAAGGAGGAGGAGGAACACGTGAGACGGCAAACAATTCCACAGCCTGACGGTGCGGCACAAAAAAGAATTCGAGAACCGTTTGGTTCGCGCCGGGATAGTGTGGACCGTCAAGCTATGGCTTCGCAAGCCAGCACGCGTTATGTCTATTTCTCCCGTCAAACAGCAGTGTAGAAGCACTGTTGTGTTTCGGATTGAAGGACATTGTAGCCAGAGCAACTACTGGACATATTGAGACTTAACATCTTATGTCTCAGGATGGCGAGCGCAGTGGAATGCCAAGCATTGCTTTGTGATTCGAGGTGTTGTTTGGTTCTGCTACTGTTTATGAGCTGTCGTATTGCTTTCCATCAGGCGAACGACATGCTCGTCTCGCCATTCATTGGAATAAAAAAAAACATACAATTCATTATAAATTACTGATTAAAAATGATCAGTAATTTAATAACTGTTATGATTTAAGACAAATACGAGATTCAATCAAAATAGTATTTTGTTCTGAAACCCTCGCCACCCGCATTTCGAAATCTCTACCAACTTTGTAAAACCTCATAATTTAATAACCGACCGACTTTAAGCACAAGTAAATATACAAACACCCGTCAATTTCCTTACATACTACAACTCCCAAGTGTTACGAAACTCAAAACAAAAATACAAATAACCAATTTGAATTTGGAAGTTGAAATAATCTCTCACCTGTTCCGGAGGTATTGTGTCAGGTGTACAGCCCATGTCTTGGAAAGTTTCAGCGCGAGAGAAATTTAGACAGCGTATATCCGTCAATTTGAGATAGGGGTCGTTGTCGGGCACTCGGATGGGGATGCAGCGCGGATCTGCTTCGCCTAGCGGTTCGCAACAATACTGCCTCTTCTTGAGGTAATCCACTGGAAAGGTATTGTTTAGAAGTGTTGAACGTTTTTGTTCGTGACTTGTTATGGGTAGTGTCTTGAAAAGTATTTTATAAATAATTTACCAAGTGATTGACACTTTCAAGTTCTAAACTATATTTCCTATGTAAATTGTTCTTGAGAGCTAAAACTTATTGTAGAATCAGCTTTAGTTTGCATTTTCATTGGGTTTATAAATCGATCTAACTACAAATCTTCTAAAACAAGTTACTTAAAGACTATCAAAAGGCCTTTTTTTAAAGACAATCAAAAGGCCTTTTTTTGATAGTCTTTAAGTAACTTTTGGTTTGGTCAGCAGATTTCATTGATTAGTATAATGTGCCTTACATTGAAAGGTACTTACAGCCGTTCTCAATAATCTATCTATCTTTAACAAGAGATTTCGTTAGATATTTAGATGCATTTATGTTTCAGTTAACAGAGATAAAGAGGTAGGAACTATTTGCACATATTTATAGATAGCTAAATTATATAAATATATATGTCTATTTTTATTTTATGAAGCGTAGTATCGTACCGACATAGTCATGGTAGCTATTTTAACCCCTTGTTAAAGATAGATAGGATATTGAGAACGGCCGTTAAAGTCGTCTTACGTGGCCCATTCAGCAAGCTAATATCTCTTTGAATAAATTCCAGCATATGATAAGCTGCTATATTGAATATATGTCGATCTTCAACTCGTCCGTCCGTTTGCAATACCGTTCTGATTTTCCTGGCTGATGGTAACTCTTCGCCATTTTTGTTCTTGCGTATGTGACGTTCTGGAGAAATAATTTCATTTATTATATCCTTATAATAATATACTGTTAACTAATACAGCTTTTCAAATTGCAAGTGTTATTCGCTTATTATCTTTTCTGACTTATCCTAAAACTATTGTATCATCTCCAAAGATCTTTAAAGTTTCCTTATCGGCATGATGGAATGTATCCTCTTCCATCAAATTAGTTTCATCATTAATATGTAGATCCATAAAAATCTTTTGAATATTTATATCCATCCATCCATCCATCAGCCAAAGGAAGTCCACTGCTGAACATAGGCCTCCCCCAATGATTTCCACAGAGACCTGTTGGAGGCAGCCTGCATCCAGCGACGTCCCGCGACCTTTACCAGGTCGTCGGACCATCGTGTGGGTGGACGTCCTACGCTGCGCTTTCCGATACGCGGCCTCCATTCGAGCACTTTCCGACCCCATCGGTCATCAGATCTCCGCGCTATGTGCCCTGCCCATTGCCACTTCAACTTGCTAATCCGGTGGGCTATGTCGGTTATTTTAGTTCTCCTACGGATCTCCTCATTTCTGATTCGATCTCGTAGGGAAACCCCGAGCATAGCCCTCTCCATAGCTCGTTGAGTGACTTTGAGCTTCCTAATAAGGCCCATAGTGAGAGGCCACGTCTCGGTGCCGTAAGTCATCACTGGCAACACACAACTATCGAAGACTTTCGATTTTAGGCACTGAGGTATTTTTGACGAGAAGACGTCGCGTAGTTTCCCGAACGCTGCCCAACCGAGTTGGATTCGACGATTGACCTCTCTCTCGAAGTTGGACCTGCCTAACCGGACCACTTGTCCTAAATAGACATATTCGTCAACAACTTCAAGAGTCGAGCCCCCAACACCGATGGGGGTGGGCACAACATGGACATTCGACATGATCTTCGTTTTGTCCATGTTCATTTTAAGACCCACCTGTTGGGAGACTCGATTGAGGTCTTCGAGCATAGTGCTAAGGTCTTCCAGCGATTCTGCCAAGACTACAATATCGTCGGCAAACCGAAGGTGAGTGATATACTCGCCGTTGATGTTGATGCCGAATCCTTTCCATCGCAAGAGCTTGAAGGCGTTTTCCAGCGCGGCAGTGAACAGTTTCGGAGATATGACATCTCCCTGTCTCACGCCTCTCTGTAGTGGAATAGCCTTCGTACTCTGATCTTGTACTCGGACCGACATGGTGGCGTTGTTGTATATACACTTCAACACTTCGATGTACCGATAGTCTATATGGCACCGCTGGAGAGACTGTAGCACAGCCCAAGTCTCGATCGAATCAAAGGCTTTCTCATAGTCCACAAACGCTAAACAAAGCGGCAAGTTATACTCCTCGGTTTTTTGTATAACTTGCCGAAGCGTATGGATGTGATCTATGGTACTAAAACCTTTTCGGAAACCGGCTTGTTCGGGAGGCTGGAAGTCATCAAACCTGCGTTCGAGACGATTTGTGATGACCCTCGAAAACAACTTATAGACATGGCTCAGGAGCGAGATGGGCCTGTAATTCTTCAGCAAAGTGTTATCACCTTTTTTGAAGAACAGTACCACCACGCTCCTGCTCCATGCCTCTGGTGTTGAGCCCTCGAGGAGAACGGAATTGAAGAGCCTCTGAAGGACTTTCAGTATCGGCGTTCCGCCCGCTTTCAGAAGCTCTGAAGTTATTCCGTCCTCGCCCGGCGCCTTGTTGTTTTTAAGTTGCTTCAGGGCCATCTCAATCTCACACAGGCTGATGTCCGGGATATCATCGCTAAAGTGTCGGATCAACTCGGCTCTCGGGTCTTTGGCCGAGCTAATAGCAGGTTTGGCAACCGAGGTGTAAAGCTGTCCGTAGAACCTCTCGATCTCCCTTAATACCTCTGCCCTCGTCGATACTACGCGGCCGTCTTTCGTCTTCAGCCTAGACAACTGGCTTTGCCCAATAGACAAGTCTCTTGCAAACACTTTGGAGCCTCCGTTCCGCTCGATTGTCTCCTTAATGCTCACAGTATTGTGAGCACGGACATCGTGTCGCAAGGACTTCCAGATCTGTCTATTGAGCCGCCGATATGCTTCGGCGTCAACGGAAGACTGCAGCGCTAAAGATCGACGTTCGGCCATGAGATCAAGAGTGTGGATCGAGAGTTTTTGTGGTCTATCTCTACGGCGAGGTCTAAAATACTTAGATCCCACCGTATGGACAGCTTCTACCAAACCGCTGTTTAGCTCGTCCACTGCAAGGTTTTCTCCTAGACAATCAAAGCGATTTGTCAGCTCGAGTTGAAAGCTCTCGGGGTTTTGGATATGGGCGCGAGTAGGTCGGAGCGTAGATTTCATCAAGCGACGCCTTTCCGATTGGACATTGATATTCAGTGTGCCCCTAACCATTCGGTGATCACTGCCGGTTTTCACCCTGTTGATCACAGAGACATCTCTGAATATCCGTCTATTCGTCGTCAAGATGAAATCTATCTCGTTTCTCGTGGAACCGTCAGGACTCAGCCAGGTCCATTTCCTGTGAGGCGGCTTCTGGAAAAAAGAGTTCATCGCAAAGAGTCCCTCTTTCTCCAGAAAGTCGGCCAGCCTCTGACCCCTGGGGTTCCGTTGCCCATGTCCAAATTGCCCCACTTTCAACTCTGCATCGCTTCCCTTGCCCAACTTTGCGTTGAAGTCTCCCATAACAACATTGAAGTAGGTTTTGGAAGTATGTATGGCCCGACTTATGTCCTCATACATTTCCTCTACTTCTTCATCTAGGTGTGTCGAGGTCGGCGCGTATACCTGTATGACCTTCAACGAATATCTTTTAGATATTCTGAGTATAAGGTATACTACCCTGCTCGACACACTTTCGATGGATACGATGTTGTTGATGAGAGACTTGTGGACGAGAAATCCGACACCTCCTCGGGACTGTTGGTCGTCCCCCCGGTAGAAGAGCAGGTTACCAGACTTCAGGGTTATCGTATCCTCCCCGATTCTTCGGACTTCCGATAACCCCAAAATGTCCCAGTGTAACCTGCTCAATTCTTCTTCCAGTTCGACAATCTTCTCGTCTGTCCTCAATGTGCGTACGTTGTGTGTTACCAGGGCCAGTCGTCGTCGGGGGTGGTAGCCGGGGCCAACCCGGGGATTCTTAGCACCCCCTGCCCCACCGTAACCATGACTGCTACCATAGCCAGGAATAGTGGGGCTGCCGGGGACTGGGGGCCTGGTCTCTATTTGTGTCGCCATTGTGGGGGTATTTGCCGTTACTCGCCACGCTTGGCAGGCGGGTTGGCGAGCGCAGTAGGGGACTGGCGTTAATGACGCTGCTGCCCGCCATTAACCGGGGAAAGGAAATAGGATTTGTGGGTAGAGGATGTTATAGGAAAGGAGATTATGGCCTGAGGGAGTGGATACTGCAGTCACGGACGGGAAGTTAAGGTGACTGCAGTAGCTCGGGGGCCGAGGTCGCGTACTCGTAGCACCTATACTAGGACAGGCCATGACCACTAGATAGGAGCATCCCTGACCGGGAATATTTATATCACTTATGTCATATTTATCACGTGAAATTCCATTCGTATAGAAGGTAGTTCAAACTAAATGCGGGTTTGCATTGACAAAGTTTCGTGAGATATTTCAATATTCCACGTTCAATGTACTTGTAGTGTATTATAAAACTTGCACTGTTCGGTGCAACTATTCGAAAAATAAATTCATAACTAACAATTTTCTCTATGCAAAGTATGCAATAAAGTGATAATGTACTACAAATATCTTTTGGAGGGTATGATATTGTTCTCTTAGTATTACTGTGCACGGTGTTGTTGAAATGCATTTTTAGCATGAAAAATAGGTGTTTTTGTAAAAAAGGTACAAAAACAACGAATATTTTATTTAATAGGATTATTAACATGACATAATGTAATCCAAAGACCATCCTATTTGTCTTGTAATTCGAGATTGCTTTGTTGCTATGTTTAGTGATGAACTTATATAAGAGACTAGCTTTTGCCCGCGACTTCGTCTGCGTGTACACAATGATATAAACGTGAATCTTAAATTGTATCCTCTTCGAGAGCTTTTTATAATAACTAATATATCTGTATATATAAAGAAAAAAAAAACTTGATGCAATTAATGAACGTGGAGTGGACTGGAGTAATTATACCTAACAAAATCTGTTCACACCGTTAATTACAATATTTCTGTATACACTACATTTTTAGTCTTTCTAGAAGGCGGCACCAAAATAACCAAACCACAGGGTGAACTCACACGTGAACACGCTACGTAAAACTGCCCATGGGAGAAAGTCATCTAGGTAGGTAATTTGAACCACTCAAAAAATCCGCTTATAGTTCTAGGACTGATTGCAGATGAAGAAATAAAAAAAATCTAGGTAGGTACCACCGCAATGTCTATTTTTCCCGTGAAACAGCAGTGTAAATGCACTGTTGTGTTTCAGATTGAAGGACATTGTAGCCAGAGTAACTACTGGACATATTGAGACTTAACATCTAATGTCTCAGGATGGCGAGGACAGTGGAGTTTTGCTACTGTTTATGAGCGATCGTATAGCTTACCATCAGGCGAACGGCATGCTCGTCTCGCCATCCAATGAATAAAAAATAAAATAAAGAATTGATCCCTCTTTCGAGGTACTGTTATCTATTTGGAGATCCGACTATATAAGCTTATTTTTATGAAGGGTGCAAAAAAATAGAGTATATTGTTTTTTACTTATTAATTGAATAACTAAAGTGTCAAGTTTAATGTTTGCAACTTAACTACTTAACTAGTAGTAAGTAGTAAAGTAAAAGTAGTAAAGTAGTTGAGTACAACTACTTAACGACGGTTTTTGGTTTTCCATATACAACAGTTTCGGTGATTAGACAGTCATAAAATCACCCTATTCTCGCAATACTTAAACTCTTATTTTAACCCCTTTAGGGTTAATTTTAGAAAACTAAGTATGCTGTCAGTTTTTTTTTAAATGATTACCTAAAGTGCTAAGTTTGACTAATGTAACTCTAACGGTTTCGATTTTCCATACAACCGCTTTTTACCCTTTCCACCCCCTTAGGGGTTGAATTTCCAAAAATCCCTTCCTAGTGCTATTCTAGGCCATGATGGGAACCCCTGAGCAAAATTTCACAGTCCTAGTTTCAGTAGTTTTGGCTGTGCGTTGATCCGACAGTTCAGTGCTACAAAATTGTAACCCTTATCTTAAACCATTTAGGGTTAATTTTAGAAAAATAAAGTACGCAGTTATTCTTGTTTCTAGATGGGTAACGAAAATGCAAAGTTTGATAATTCTAGCTTTAACAGTTTCCATTTTCCATACAACAGTTTTTTACCCTTTTCACTCCCTTAGGGGTTGAATTTCCAAAAAAATCTTTCTTAGTGCTACTCTACATCACAATAGGAACCCTTGTGCAAAATTTCATCTTTTTAACTCCAGTAGTTCCGGCTGTGCGTTGATCCGATAGTTCGGTTCTACAAAAATTCAACCCTTATTTATATTCATTTAAGGTTAATTTTAGAATAATTAAGTATGCAGTTATATTTGTTTTTGATAGGCTAACTAAATTGCAAAGTTTGATATTTCTAGCTTTATCGGTTTAGATTTTCCATACAACCGTTTTTTACCCTTTTCACCCCCTTAGGGGTTGAATTTCCAAAAATCCCTTCTTAGTGCTACCCTACGTCATAATAGGAACTCCTGTGTAAAATTTCACATTTGTAGCTCCAATAGTTTCGGCTGTGCGTTGATTAGATAGTCATAAAATCACCCTACTCTCGCAACACTTCAACCCTTGGTTTAACCCCTTTAGGGTTAATTTTAGAAAAACTAAGTATGCAGTTATATTTGCCTTTGATTGGCTAACGAAACTGCAAAATTTGACAATTGTAACTCTAACGGTTTCGATTTTCCATACAACAGTTTTTAACCCTTTTCACCCCCTTAGGGGTTGAATTTCCAAAAATCCCTTCTTAGTGCTACCCTACGTCATAATAGGAACCTCTGTGCAAAATTTCAAGTTCCTAGCTCCAGTAGTTTCGGCTGTGCGTTGATACGTCAGTCAGTCAATCAGTCAGTCAGTCAGTCAGTCAGGTTCCTCTTTTATATATACAGATTTTATATATACAGATTGGAGGTGTAATTAAATTCAGGCTCAATAAATAAATACACCCAATAGTCACATACATAGTCCTAATGCTATACCAAGATCGAGTCTTGTGTCGTGGCTATTAGGAACTACGAGAGACTTTCCGGAATTACATACAATCAGTACCAAAACAGATTTCTGTGGATCAGATAAAAATATTTGTCTTGGTGGGGGAATCGAACCCGCGGCCTCACGGTTGATGGCCGGTGTCTACCCAACTGACCCACAGAGGCTGTCGAATTATATTCAGACCACAATAGGCTGCTAAAGATAAGTACTAAGGTTTTTTACCATTGCTATACCGGGTATCTCAAGACTGCTACCGAAAACGAAGCCGGGTGGTAGTTTTAGTGACTACAAACACAATGCAACCAAAAATTTCGAAAAGAAACGCGACAATGATTTTTTATGATTTTTTAAATATCTTCATTTTTGGGTGGTAAATCCATAGTTTTGCCTAAAATAATAATTAAAACACTTTTATACCTTAGATTATTTATAAATTAAAGGGTATACACCATTATTTTAGGAAAAAATGTATTTATCACCCAAATATGGTCATAAGAAAAAAATTACAAAAAAAAAATTGTCGCTATTTTTTTGCAACTTTTTCTGTTGCATTGTGTCTGAAGTCGCTTAAACTACCACCCGGCTTCGTTTTCGGTAGCAGTCTTGATATACCCTGTATAGATGACATTTGCTACAAAGACGATGTTTTTTCTGAGCAATACACTATGATTATACTCTACATAAAAGAAATATTTTATAAGTTGTAATAATCATTTTCATAAAGCAAACCAAAACCCGTCCTTTTGTACAACTCCAGCCGGATTCATAAACCAGAATTCCGAGAACATATTAAGTTGAAAGAGCTTTATATCTTACTGTTCGCGTAGTCCGGCTTCAGCAACCTCAGATATGGTCCTTTCGCCGCCCCTTTCAAGGGCTCTTTGTAGTTATTACACGTTCCGTCTATCCGGCTGCCCTCGTGTGGCGTGCACGGCTTTACTTCAAACGAACATCGTCTGTAACAACGGTTTTGTGCTGACTTTAGTTTTGGAAAGTGCATTCAATTCGGTGGATTGTTTTGTGCGCTATGGTAATTTGAAATATATTCATATATATATTTAAATATTTATATTATTTGTTACTGCGATATTTATTAACCAGGGCTTGAGAGTATTAGGTTTGATGTTACGACAATTTTTATATATTTTTTTAATAGTAATTTATCTAAGTTGAGATGAAGCCTCAAGTGTACGATTTATTTCTATATTAGGTCCACTTCCTTTGATTGCCTAATTTAAAAAGGAGTAATAAAATATTATGGTTCAATATTTCCTCTTTATTCCAATTCTACAATTCTTATAACTAAGAGCGACTAGATTTTGTAAGTGTCACGATAAAATTCAACGACTTGCAATTTAAAAAGGTCGCTCTAACTTTATGAAACAATAAAAAACGTACTAATGCGGCCATATATTTCTATCATAGTATAATTTCATTGACGCGGAAAGTAAATGGTGCGCGCGCTCCAGTACATCTAGTAGAGTGTTAAATTAATTTAGTACTTATTTTAACGCTATTTTAATGGTCACCATTTTGCAACTCCAAATGTACTAAGGGGTCTATCCTTAGTTTTTAAACCAATTTAAAATTTGTATCAATCTTGAAAAACCACACTAAGTAAAATTAAAATCTCAAACCTAATACACAGTACGAAAAGTAAAACGAAAATCGAATCATAGCAAGTTGAATAGCTCAACTCCAGCAAAGTCTGTTACATTTGTGGAAATAAAACTATCCATTGACAGAAATAAAACTCACTCGGTGGCGTTCTTCGACCGCAATTCCTTTGACTGCGCGACGTCGACTTTTTTACCACTGAACCTATCAAAGGCTACTTCATTGCTCCAGGAAATTATTGATACAAATAATACAACTTCGAGTAAATACATCGTTGCATCGATGGCTCCAACTGGAAGTGTTTTGATACAGTTTGCCAAACATGAAGGATGCTTGCGTTGTGCAATGAACCAGCATTTCATACATATCCGTTTCTATTGTGAAAGTTAATTGAGTATTCCTCTTGTATTAATTAGTTTTTGTTGTGAACATGTATTTGAAGTGCTGGGAAATGAAAAAATAAACAACAATTAATTATGATAATAGGACGTGTATTTTTTCGGTTCCGTATAAGTGATTAAGGCATTTGTTTTAATGGTTGATTGAATTTATGTTT
Source organism: Hyles vespertilio (assembly GCA_009982885.2). Classification (NCBI taxonomy): domain Eukaryota; kingdom Metazoa; phylum Arthropoda; class Insecta; order Lepidoptera; family Sphingidae; genus Hyles; species Hyles vespertilio. Next base: position 16,012,862 of record CM042809.1, on the reverse strand, counting down.
TTAATTATTTCTTTATCAGCCCATATACGTCACACAGCAGGGCACGGGCCTCCTCTACAATCGAGAGTACGATTGTGAGTGGCCATATAATCCACCACGCTGGCCTATTGCGTGTTGGACTATACATACCATAGAAATTCTTACAAGTCGCTATGGTATGCGGGTTACCGCTCGATGTTTTCCTTCACCATTCTAGTGTGGGGTGATTAACTATCAACTATTTTAATAATTTGACAGACTATATCTTCTATAGATAGTTGGTTAGATGAATATTTTGCGGATGAAATCGATAGGAAACTGCATCGAATCGTTATCATCATAAGCTACGAAACATCCACTGCTGAAAATATGTAATTGTATTTTGCCTGTTCGAAGTGAAACGATGCGAAATTATTGGAATATCATTTTTTCACACTTACAATGAACATGACTGATTATTGAATATGTATTCATTTCGGAAAATGGGTTAAACTTTTATCACAGTCCGGGACATAGTACGTACCTTAATTTATATTAACGTTAGTCGTAAAAGTTTTTTTTACCTCAGGTATTTAAACAACAAGACCCGTCGTATATGCCGTGAAAATGGCATACAGTTTTTGGCAGCACAGAGCAAAGATAAGGTGGGGATGAGATAATTCGTCCTGTCGCATACTCTGGATTATCCGGACCCAAAGGCACTGAGCATCCGTGTCTGCACTAAAACGCTGTGTGATATAAATGAAGGCGTTTCACAGGACACCCGAATTGCAAAGTTGATTGCGCTGTAGAGAACTTTTGACAAAAATTGCGATGCAAACGGTGTTAGGTGTATATCGTAAAATTTGCATTTTTTCTTTTGGGTTCTGTTAGTTTAATGTATTCAATGGCTAACGTATACATTGGTAGAAACAAGGTGGTATTAATATAAGATAGTATATAAAATGGGATGGACTATGACTCGAGCGCTGTAATTGTCTCTATATCACTATAGATATTTATATTTAATCAATACGTTGCTCCTATAACGCTGACTTAAAACAATTGATTGGAGTATTTTTTATGACACTAGCCAAGAACACTTTGATTAAATATGCTTATAAGTACAAAAACACGCTTGGACAGTATTGATCCATGTTTTATGTTAAGCATTAAAATATACCCATACTAATATTACATTAATCCGTATAATAATATAAAGTCACATCTCATTGCAATTTTCATATCCACCGCATTTCTCATTAAAACGTCAATTACGCTACTCGTTAAGTTTAAAATTGATAAAGTTTTATTTTCATTTGGAGGATGTCACGAACGCGCCTCGGTGTTCTTGTGTATTACAGAAAAAAAAAAGTTTTAATGAGTTTCTTTCCTACGAGTGCAGGTACGCGCGGGTAATGAGGGGTCGACAGGATAAGGGGAGGTGCGGGGAGACAGGGGATTGTAAGCCGTGTATAAATGTAGTGAGGGGATTTTATGTCATATCTTGCAATGTACCTAGGTATGTATAATTAGGTATGATACGTTCCGAAGAGCTGGCTTTGTATGATGATTCAGAATAAGACAGAATAAAGAATTAGTAATTAAGGCGATGGTTTTTGAGTTTGAGTATTTGGTTTGACGCTTATGGTGGCCACTAAAAATCAGCGTTGTGTTATGATTTGTACCACATCGTAATATTAAGTTAAGTGGCCACCTACCGGTCATAGTCGCGACCGGCAGATTGTTGTATATCTTTATATTAATCTACGTTGTATGTGCGTTGCGTCTATGACTAATTAATAATTTTTATTTTTTTCTTTTACGGATTTGGAAAATTCTTGGATAGGTTGGCGTGAATCGAACACTCAGTCGTAGAACTATCAGCCAAACCTTTTTTCCTTTAGGAAACAAATCTATGACATCTAGATTCGTAGACCATAGACCATAAATTCATCCATTTCTGTTTTATTAAGTAAAAACTCGGCGCTACATAAACGAACGATTACGATAAGAATATGAGTGCTTTGAACTTTATATTACATTATGCAATGTGCACATGTATATCCCAACATAGATACATACATAATAAACTCTCAAGAGATCGGATGTGCTACAGTACAAAGTTGCTGATAAAACTAGTGTAGTCATACTCTTAGCAAGTTTCTTTGTGAAACTTGTACCAGCAAATTGTGCGAGGCGAAGACTTTTCTTCTTTTTGTTAAAACTTAATGTGATATAATCTGCTTGGGTATTTTCTCTTACGGAATTTGTATTCTAGACGGAATATACGTATATGATTGTAGTAAATATACTTTAACGTAAACAGAATAAATATATATATATATATATATATACCGGGTATCTCAAGACTGCTACCGAAAACGAAGCCGGGTGGTAGTTTTAGTGACTACAAACACAATGCAACTAAAAATTTCGCAAAGAAACGCGTAAATGATTTTTTATGATTTTTTAAATATCGTCATTTTTGGGTGGTAAATGCATAGTTTTTGCTAAAATAATAATTTAAACACTTTTATATCTTAGATTATTTATAAATAAAAGGATATACACTGTTATTTTAGGAAAAAATGTATTTACCACCCAAATATGGTCATAGGAAAAAAATAACAAAAAAAAAATGGTCGCTTTTTTTTGCAACTTTTTCTGTTGCATTGTGTCTGAAGTCGCTTTAACTACCACCCGGCTTCGTTTTCGGTAGCAGTCTTGATATACCCTGTATATATCGATCCTATAAATCTATATGTATTGAAATAAAACTATTATTTACGGATTTCACCGCGCATTTGACTTTTTGATTATTTTATAGCTTTCGTGGTCATAAGGTGGAGGTATTAATCATCCGCTTAGTAACTGTCACAATTTAAATTAAATAAATAATACCTTCCCGTAATTTACAAATAATAAATTCAATTTAAAACGTTGGGAAGTAAAAAATGTACAATTAAACCAAATCCGTGATAAAATACTTAAATAATATTTCAATTTGCAACATTCGCGTAAATCTAAGGAACCACAATATGCTGATATTCTATGAGTGAAAATTATACTAACATTTATTCTTTATTATCAAAGCCACGTGATGTGAATTATACCATCAGAAGTTTATCTTAGATAAAATAATATCTTCATCAGACCATTATGCGTGTAATTGTGATTAATGACGTAATTAATCTGTGTTTTGCATTCATGTTTCGAAATAATTTCACTGGAGCGTATTCAAAACAGAGATTAAAGAAAAATATTTCAAAACTAAAAACTGATATCCCGTCTTGAAATGCCAATAAATATATGCAAATGGAATTCTCCTTCGCAAAACAAGATTGGAATTATCTATTGAATTTTCTTTTTAATTTTCTCAAAACATCTTTCGTTGACTTTTAATATAATAAGATTTCAGATTGAAGTTCAATTAGAGAAAGCTTCTGAAGTCTGGAATTTTATTTTACCCCTTTGTTGTAAGACAATTGTGAAAGGCTAATTAAATCTGCTTTGCGAATGGAATGGTCGAAATAGTCTTAGATTAAAAGGATTTTCCAAGCTGGATTATACTCATATTGGCTGGAATAAGCAACTGCAGCAGTATGGTTTGTTTTTGACAATTGTTTTAATAATCTCTTCTTTGTGAGGTACTATTTTTAGGTAAGCTAATCACTGCTTCAACAATATCGTAGATTATATTTTTTTATTGATATTAACATACCAATCACGTTAGGCAAACCTTTTGTATTGAATGGCCAAATTCGGAAGGGCTTATGATAAAAAGGCAGCTGGTCTTAAAACTACAATTGGTCTTATTAAAACATGTCTGAAAAGTTATTTTTATCCAGCATGAAAAATATACATAAATAGCTGTTTTAATTGATTGAATAGATCCGGCAAACGAGCAAACAGGTCACCTGACCATGTATTGAAATGACAGAAGTCACGTGACTGCCAAATGTCTAGGCCCTAAAGTCAATCGTCGATAGTGGTACCACGCTGGACGTGCCTACCCATTCATGCTGAGTCATGATTGATAACAACGTGGGTCTATCTCTATGTTTCTATTTTCTATGTTTTTTATTAAGACACATAATATCTAATTACACCTACAAACAATGCGCAGTGTAAACTGATAATTAAGTTAGAGTAATGTAATATTACTGATTGGTATTTTGGATCATTACAAGGATATTACTGCTCACAATCGCTATTGATTGGACACTTCGCATTGTAATCAGGTGGCTGCTACGAATGATAATTGTTTCATTGTTAGGACACGCTTGTCTACATTGATCTCTTTCTTTTCCCTCTTCCGTTGTTTCAAAAGTAAGAGACGGCATAATAATTTAGCTCATGATTTTCTGCCCGCATTTCATACACGTATGTTCCGAAATACGTCAGTAATAAAATGGTATTATTGAAACAAAGCGACCTGATTGTATTCTGCATAAATAATAACTATAGGCAACAATTATGCATATAATTTATACATATAACAATTTTCGGAAAAATAGATTACATCTCTTCAAATAATGTGAAAATTAATTAATTAAAATTATTGTGCTTCTGAAAACAAATATAGAGAAAGATGTCGAAAGGACATCGCCTGCGGAAACCCGCTTATTAACTGAGTCAGCGGTTAATAACAATTTTAAACATATTTGCGAGTTTGCAAACGCAAAAACTATATATTTAATTTAATAAAATATACATTAATTAGTCAGTAAGTTACTGACTGGAATTGCACCGAGACCGTGTTTCCAACGATTAAAATGTTTATTGTGTATAAAATAATGTTATCGGGATTTATTACTTAAAGGACTAGTTGACTGACTGGTAACTAACGATGATCCAGAACTGTGATCTCTGGCGAAGCACGATTAGAAGAGCCGATCCCAAATAGAAATGGGAAAATTACCGGAAGTTGATGATGATTGATTACTGCAAAAGAACCCGTTTAGTATTTAAAATCTACGAAACGATACATATAGGTTTGGAATAGTGTGTGTTAATTTGTAATATTTTGTAGTGTTAGAATCCTTTACAACAGAAGACATGTAAGCAAATCTCTTGACAGTACTAAGAGCTGGTCAGCCTTCTGAACATTCACAACTCTATATACATACATACGTAGTGCCTTTGTGAGTCGTTGAAGCGCGGGAAATCTGACGGTCAACACGACTGTTTGTTCACGACTGTACTCTGGGATATAATGGTAGCAATCTGACAAACCAAATCATGCATGATATGGTAAAAACTGTAGGTTATTACACTTCTCCCTTTTCTATAGTAATTCGTATATCATGTTTTAAAATGAGCAATGACTGCCAGGTCAGGGGTGCTCCTATCTAGTAGTCATGGCTTGTCCTAGAATAGGTGCTACGAGTACGCGACCTCGGCCCCCCGAGCTACTGCAGTCACTACAAACATTCCCTTCCATGACTGCAGTATCCACTCCTACAGGCCATACTCTCCTTTCCCATTATATCCTCTACTCACAAACCCTATTTCCTTTCCCCCGCTGATGATGGGCAGCAGCGTCGTCAGCGCGAGTCCCCTCCTGCGCTCGCCAACCCGCCTGCCAAGCGTGGCGAGTATTGGCAAATACCCCTCAATGGCGACACAAAAATTGACCAGGCCCCCAGTCCCCGGCAGCCCCACTATTCCTGGCGATGGTAGCAGCCATGGTTACGGTGGGGCAGGGGGTGCTAAGAATCCCCGGGTTGGCCCCGGCTACCACCCCCGACGACGACTGGCCCTGGTAACACACAACATACGCACTTTGAGGACAGACGAGAAGATTGTCGAACTGGAAGAAGAATTGAGCGGGTTACACTGGGATATTCTGGGGTTATCGGAAGTCCGAAGAATCGGGGAGGATACGATAACCCTGAAGTCTGGTAACCTGCTCTTCTACCGGGGGGACGACCAACAGCCCCGAGGAGGTGTCGGATTTCTCGTCCACAGGTCTCTCATCAACAACATCGTATCCATCGAAAGTGTGTCGAGCAGGGTAGTATACCTTATACTCAGAATATCCAAAAGATATTCGTTGAAGGTCATACAGGTATACGCGCAGACCTCGACACACCCAGATGAAGAAGTAGAGGAGATGTATGAGGACATTAGTCGGGCCATACATCCAAAACCTACTTCAATGTTGTTATGGGGGACTTCAACGCAAAGTTGGGCAAGAGAAGCGATGCAGAGTTGAAAGTGGGGCAATTTGGACATGGGCAACGGAACCTCAGGGGTCAGAGGCTGGCCGACTTTCTGGAAAAAGAGGGACTCTTCGCGATAAACTCTTTTTTCCAGAAGCCGCCTCACAGGAAATGGACCTGGTTGAGTCCTGACGGTTCTACGAGAAATGAGATAGATTTCATCTTGACGACGAATAGACGGATGTTCAGTGATGTCTCTGTGATCAACAGGGGGAAAACCGGTAGTGATCACCGAATGGTTAGGGGCACATTGAATATCAACGTCCAATTAGAAAGGCGCCGCTTGATGAAGTCTACGCTCCGACCTACTCGCGCCCATATCCAAAACCCCGAGAGCTTTCAACTCGAGTTGACAAATCGCTTTGATTGTCTAAAAGAAAACCTTGCAGTGGACGAGTTAAACAGCGGTTTGGTAGAAGCTGTCCATACGGTGGGATCTAAGTATTTTAGACCTCGCCGTAGAGATAGACCACAAAAACTCTCGATCCACACTCTTGACCTCATGGCCGAACGTCGATCTTTGACGCTGCAGTCTTCCGTTGACGCCGAAGCATATCGGCGGCTCAATAGACGGATCTGGAAGTCCTTGCGACACGATGTCCGTGCTCACAATACTGTGAGCATTAAGGAGACAATTGAGCGGAACGGAGGCTCCAAAGTGTTTGCAAGAGACTTGTCTATTGGGCAAAGCCAGTTGTCTAGGCTGAAGACGGAAGACGGCCGCGTGGTATCGACGAGGGCAGAGGTATTAAGGGAGATCGAGAGGTTCTACGGACAGCTTTACACCTCGGTTGCCAAACCTACTGTTAGCTCGGCCGAAGACCCGAGAGCCGAGTTAATCCGACACTTTAGCGATGATATCCCGGACATCAGCCTGTTTGAGATTGAGATGGCCCTCAAACAACTTAAAAACAACAAGGCGCCGGGTGAGGACGGAATCACTTCAGAGCTTCTGAAAGCGGGCGGAACGCCGGTACTGAAAGTCCTTCAGAGGCTCTTCAATTCCGTTCTCCTCGAGGGCTCAACGCCGGAGGCATGGAGCAGGAGCTTGGTGGTACTGTTCTTCAAAAAAGGTGATAACACTTTGCTGAAGAACTACAGGCCCATCTCGCTCCTGAGCCATGTCTATAAGTTGTTTTCGAGGGTCATCACAAATCGTCTCGAAGGCAAGTTTGATGACTTCCAGCCTCCCGAACAAGCCGGTTTCCGAAAAGGCTTTAGTACCATAGACCATATTCATACGCTACGGCAGGTTATACAAAAAACCGAGGAGTATAACTTGCCGCTTTGTTTAGCGTTTGTGGACTATGAGAAAGCCTTTGATTCGATCGAGACCTGGGCTGTGCTACAGTCTCTTCAGCGGTGCCACATAGACTATCGGTACATCGAAGTGTTGAGGTGTATATACAACAACGCCACCATGTCGGTCCGAGTACAGGATCAGAGCACGAAGGCTATTCCACTACAGAGAGGCGTGAGACAGGGAGATGTCATATCTCCGAAACTGTTCACTGCCGCGCTGGAAAATGCCTTCAAGCTCTTGCAGTGGAAAGGATTCGGCATCAACATCAACGGCGAGTATATTACTCACCTTCGATTTGCCGACGATATTGTAGTCTTGGCAGAATCGCTGGAAGACCTTAGCACTATGCTCGAAGACCTTAATCGAGTTTCCCAACAGGTGGGTCTTAAAATGAACATGGATAAAACGAAGATCATGTCGAATATCCATGTTGTGCCCACCCCCATTGGAGTTGGGGGCTCGACTCTCGAAGTTGTAGACGAATATGTCTATTTAGGACAAGTGGTCCGGTTAGGCAGGTCCAACTTCGAGAGAGAGGTCAATCGTCGAATCCAACTCGGTTGGGCAGCGTTCGGGAAACTTCGCGACGTCTTCTCGTCCAAAATACCTCAGTGCCTAAAATCGAAAGTCTTCGATAGTTGTGTGTTACCAGTGATGACATACGGCACCGAGACGTGGCCTCTCACTGTGGGCCTCATTAAAAGGCTCAAAGTCACTCAACGAGCCATGGAGCGGGCTATGCTCGGTGTTTCCCTACGAGATCGAATCAGAAATGAGGAGATCCGTAGGAGAACCAAGGTTACCGACATAGCCCATAGGATTGGCAAGTTGAAGTGGCAGTGGGCCGGGCACATAGCTCGTAGAACCGATGGCCGTTGGGGCCGAAAGGTTATCGAGTGGAGGCCACGTACAGGCAAGCGAAGTGTTGGACGCCCGCCTACAAGGTGGACGGACGATCTGACTAAGGTCGCAGGAAGTCGCTGGATGCAGGCCGCTTCCAACAGGTCATTGTGGAGATCATTGGGGGAGGCCTATGTTCAGCAGTGGACTTCCTGTGGCTGATATGATGATGATGATGATGAATGACTGCCTCGGTGACGCAGTTGTACTGAGATTGCAAAGCTAAGGTCTCAGGTTCGAATCTCGGGTTGGGCAAAGTGATAATAGATTTTTCTATGCATTATCAACTCAGAGTCAGGAATTTGTGCCCAATATGTCGATAGGCTGGCTTTCTATTGGGATAGGGCGACACATCATATGAAGGAACACACAAGCCGAAACGTGGGTGTCTTGATAACAACACTGCCTATCTCTTCTGGGAAAAAGGCGAGAATTTATATATGTAGATGTATGTATGCCAAAAATGAGCAAAGTCAAATGATATATTTAATTTATTTTATTTCTTCCTTTCGGTTTACAGTTGTGTATTATACTTCGAAAATTAGTAATCGCACCCCCGGGTGCAACAAAGTCACATATGCAATCATTGCAAGCTTGGAGGGTATAAAGAAATAATCTTATTTCTTTAGAATATTACGTGTTCATATTTTTTTAACGGTAAATTAAAAGTTGATATTGTAATAGAAGCTATTCAACTTGTCTGTCTTGAAATAACACATTTTTATACGATGTCAAAGTTTCAAATGTTCCTGAAAAATTGCATTTTTTGCAAAAGTGACTTTGTTGCACCGGGGGTGCGTAATAATAACATTTTATAATATTATGTAGGCATGTCAATACCTAAAATCTTTATTGCTATCAATACATTATTGCATCATTCAACGATTGTTATTACTATTAATATGCCACAGAAAATTTAACCCCTTTGGTCGATCTTATATTCGCCGTAATATTTTATATAGCTACGAATTCAAAAATCCCTTTCTATAAAATAGTTATTGATCGAACCCGTGTGAAGCCTCAACAGCCCTTTGCTCTTTAAAAAAGGTGAACTTTGCGTGAAAAGCCAATCTATTATATGTATAAGATCTGATATGAATTTAAGTTAGCTTTTTTATGCACCATATCTTGGTAATTCAAGTATTCATTGTTAGTGTGATTAGACAAAAATGGTTGTTTTATCATTTTAGGGCCATCGTAGACCCGGATGTTTTAAATTGAAATCGCGGCACAAAGAAATGCCTTTTGATGCCACGGCATAAATTTTCAACATGACAATTTGTGTCGTATTCCCATAGGATAATTTGAATATCATTTGGCAAAAAATTAAATCCCTTCCATGCCGTAACGGTCTGCGCTGGTCTTTAGTTTTTCGTCACGCTCCCTCTATAACAGTGTTTTACTCAGGTAACGATGATGGCTCCATCTGATGCCATTTAATGTTCTGTCTGGACAGCATTATGCTTACTGCGCTTACAAGGGGCAATGTAATCATTTGACGTGCTAGAATTTAAAAAAACACGTTTTTTCAGCAACAATAAAAGAGGACAAATACAGGGAGCATAATTAAACAACAGACTGTAATTTCGGAATGGGGAAAATAAAAAAGGTCGTGTTTTACGGGTGACTGAGTTGTCATCGCTGTTACTGTGCCAGTCTAATCTTTATTTTGTATGAAAACATAATATACTTGATTTATTGCTACGGAGTTTTTTAGGCTCCTATATTTGTGTACGAAGGTAAACTTAGGTAGGGACAACTAGCATTTCTCGTACTTTGTAAAAAAATTGATGTATTTTGTAGCATATGCAAGAAAGCTTCTTGAACTGGCATCTTAGTAGCCTGGCATAGTTGTATCGCATTGCATATGTTAGCAGTGTTCGCACTAATACTGGTGGTAGGTCTCTCATATGTGAGAGGCCATCTGGGTAGGTACCACCGCAATGTCTATTTCTCCCGTGAAACAACACTGCGTAAATGCACTGTTGTGTTTCGGATTAAAGGACATTGTAGCCAGAGTAACTACTGGACATATTGAGACTTAACACCTTATGTCTCAGGATGGCGAGCGCAGTGGAATGTTGCTACTGTTTATGAGCGGTCGTATCGCTTACCATCAGGCGAACGGCTTGCTCGTATCGTCATTCATTGCAATAAAAAAAAAAAATACGTTGAACAAAAATTATTTCCTTCCTTGGATATAAATTAATGTAACGAGGGAGAAAAGTAAGCTAAATAATTATTAGTCTGGCAACAGTGTGACAGCTAGCGGCTGTCAAAGTGAAAAAAGTAATCGGTGGCGGTATTAGGAAAAGATGTGTTATGAAAACAAACAACAGCGCGGTGAGATAAGTTTCAAGAAAAAGTTAACTAAGGCTCTACTCTTCTTCCCTCGACTCTCGTCTGTGAACGCTCGAAAAGTATTTAAGAGCGTATACACCTTGCGCGCAAAGTCAACTATAGGTATTTCTTCGTTAATTTCACGCACACATAAGCGACCAAAGCTGTGTGCGTAGAGCTGCCGCGTCGGCTCGCTATACAATCGGCTCAAACAACTTTGATCCGTGCGCTTCAAATATTCATTTGAAATGTAACTGTAATATAATATTGTTATATGTGAACTCCGTGGATGTTACCTCGTTGGCACGCACCCTCTCAAGAGAAGACGAAACACATGTGACAGTAGTTTGAATGTCTTTGGATTATTATTGATCGTGACTTTGTGCAAAGCGGATACCTAATTTTATTAAATAATGTAAAACCACTTCTGGTAGTTTATATCAGAAGTGGGATTGCTCACTACGTCCACTTTGAAATTTTCAAAAGTCAGTTGGTTTATTTTGTTTGAGTGTCCGTGAAACACAAGGTTGCGATTGATAATCTCTGGTAAGCTTGTTTTGTATTGCTGTAGTAGAAAATGGGCCGATCCCGATCTCGTGACCGGTGTTATTCTACTACCAGCCGCTCGCGCGGCGAACGCTTGGTGAGACATCGTTCGCGCAGTTCAAGTAGAGGGTATACCCCTCCGGTAAGAAAACGACACTTTACTTGTAGTCGCAGCCGTAGCCGAAGCCGCAATGAACGTCGTGGTGAACGTCACACGCGCCGAGATCATAATAGCAGTCGCAAGAGCAGTCGCGATCGTAGCCGGAGTTGTGACTACGGGCGCAGTCGTGGCCACAACCATTACCGCTGTGATAGTAATCGGCGAAACGATAATCGTGAGTTTAGTGGTTATGAATCCTGGCACACTATAATGTCGCGTCTTCAGGCTTTAGAGTCGCAAGCGTATGATTCGCATTTATCAGGTCGATTAGCCTCTACTGAGTCACGCAACCCGAGCGGAACAGAACAGATTGTCGAAGCGATTCAATCATTGAAATCGGTAAGTACACATAGCTATTATGTGTCTAATTTTAACCCTAATATACATGACGTGGATTCCTGGTTTGAGGAAGTTGATCGGGCCAAGGTTGCAAATCGGTGGGATGAACGCGAGTGCCTCGCTCGTGTTGGTAAGTGTTTGAAAGGTGATGCAAGGTCATGGTTGGATGAGTGGGTTACCAACGACCGTTCATGGACCAACTTTAAAGAGGACTTTAGATGTTTATGTACCAAAAAGGTAGATCGGGCAACAATCTTGTATGAGGTAATGTCCACTAATTCTAATGGTTTTCGTACTTATGCTGAATATGCACGAAAATCATTACTTCAGTTGTGGGTTGTTAAGGGCCTTAGTGATGACCTAATCACCGATATTGTGCTTCGGGGTGTTACGGATCCCCAAGTTAAAGCAGCGGCTATGAACGCAAATTTAGCTCCGCGGGACCTGGTAGGTTATTTGGCTACCTTCTCAAAATCGGAAAATGCAGATGCTCGTGCTATGCGCTATCCGATTGCGCAAAGTGGTACCGAGAAAACGACAGTTACCAACCGACCGACTCCGGGAATTGGAATAGGCGTTAAATGTTATTTATGTGGTAAGTTGGGACACAAACAGTTGCAATGTTCTAAGAAGTCGAAACTTGCTGCCACTGGTTCTGCAACTGAGCCGGCCCTAAAACCGACCGCTGCTAAGATTGATCGATTCGTCTCATGTGCATACTGCAAAAAACAAGGCCATCACATACGTGATTGCTTTGTAAGGAAGCGTGCGGATTCAGGTAAAGTCAACTTTTGCTCAAGTTACTCAGCTCAAAAACAAAAAGACGTCGTTGTTGGTGTCATCAATGGAATTCCAGTTGACATACTTATAGATAGTGGTGCTATAGGGGTGTCGCTTATCTCTTCAGTGGTAGTAAATCATCTTTCTTGTACCAAGAAACCCACCAGTCGACAAATAAAAGGCGTAGGTAAGTTAATTACGCATGTTAATTTTTACGTCTCTCTCGTGGTTCAGCTGGAAGACGTTTCATTAGATGTGGACTTCTTGGTTGTCCCTAGTGAGTGTATGAATGCTCCAGTCATTATTGGCACCGATGTGCTGAATCGGGAGGGCGTCACATATGTACGTACCAAGGACTTGCAGAGAATCATACGGGCTCCTGAATGTGCTGTTTCTTCTGTGCATGATAACCGACAACGCTCGTATAAAACCAGTTTAAGCGGTCCTCATTTGGTTGATCTCAATAGGATCTTGGACGAGTTCTCCGAACACATGATTTCAGGTACGGCCACTTCCACGGTTACAACAGGTACCATGAGCATTCGTCTAAAGGACGATACACCAGTTCATTATAGACCGTACAAGATGTCATATGACGAAAAGTTGAAGGTACGTCGAATTATTCAAGATTTACTTTCGAAGGGTATCATTCGTGAGTCAGAGTCGCCTTATGCAAGCCCAGTGTTGCTTGTTAAGAAAAAGGACGGCTCTGACCGGATGTGTGTCGATTTCCGTGCGTTAAATGCCCGAACGGTAAAAGATCGATTTCCGCTACCCCTAATTGATGACCACATTGACCGTTTGGGTAAAAGCACCTACTTTACGACTTTGGACATGGCGACTGGGTTCCATCAAATAAAGCTTGATGAAGAATCCATACCACTCACCGGCTTCGTGACGCCAGAGGCCCATTATGAGTACGTAAAAATGCCATTTGGGTTAGCAAACGCGCCGATTGTATACCAGCGCATAATTAGTAAAACTTTGCAGAAATTCATCACTGATGGGAAAGTTCTGGTATACATCGACGATTGTTTGATCTTGTCTTCTTCCGTTGAAGAGGGACTGCAAACTTTGCGGGGAGTACTACAAACATTGACGGAAGCTGGGTTCTCGTTAAATCTGAACAAATGTTTCTTTTTGTGCACAGAAGTAGAATACCTGGGGCGGGTGATATCTAACGGTGAAGTGCGACCCGCTACTGGTAAGGTTCAGGCTCTTTCAGATTCCATTGCACCACAGAATGTTAAACAGGTTAGACAGTTTCTTGGGTTGGCGGGGTATTTTCGAAAATACATCCCAGAGTATTCCACCAGAACTGTTTGCATTGCGTGCCTGACTTGTAAGGACGTGCAGTTTCACTGGACTGCGGAACATGAAACTGTACGTCAAGAAATTATTAAAATTTTAACTGGTGCACCCGTACTTGCGATATTCGATCCAAGTTTACCTACGGAAGTTCATACGGATGCAAGTAGTCTTGGGTATGGTGCGGTTCTACAACAGGTTCATAGGGATGGTAGTCGGCGTGTTGTGGCCTATTATAGTCAGGTCACAAAAGGTGCTGAACCGAAATACCATTCCTATGAACTCGAAACCCTTGCGGTAGTAAATGCATTAAAGCATTTCAGGCACTATCTCATTGGTATTCAGTTTCTGGTGGTAACGGATTGTAATGCCTTAAAATCCACCCAAAATAAGAAAGACTTGTTACCGCGTGTGGCGAGATGGTGGATTTATCTACAAGATTTTAATTTCACCATTCTTTACCGAAAGGGCACCATGATGCCGCACGTGGACTATTTAAGTAGAAACCCATGTAATGTTAACAATGTCGAACGCCCACGTAATTGGGCTCAAATTGCTCAAGCAGGTGATGAGGAGACTCAAAATATGATTCGATTGCTTGAACAAGGTCAATTGGATGCGTCAAGGTATGAAGTACACAATGACATATTATATTACCGATATATGCCGACGGGTGAAGACCCGAGGCTACTTTGCTTTATACCTAAAGGTAACCGTTTGAGCCTCCTCCGCATCTTTCATGATGAGCATGGCCATGTAGGCGCAGATAAGGTAGTGGATCTAATTTTAAGACATTTTTGGTTCCCTAGTCTTAGAAAGTTTGTCACTAAATATACTTCTCATTGTTTAACATGTGTCGCCCACAAGCGTGTACCGCGAGCACCTTTACAGCCAATTACATCCTGGGAAAAATCCGAAGTTCCCTTTGAAACCTTACATGTTGATGTTCTCGGGCCTCTCCCTATGTCCAAGGGTTATAAGTTTGTCATGCTTGTGGTAGATGCGTTCACAAAATATTGTCTCTTGACACCTATATGTCGACAAGATTTAAATGAACTGAAACGAGTATTTAAAATTGTGTTATCGTTGTTTGGTACTCCTAAGTTAGTTGTATCAGATAGGGGACGCATGTTTGAGTCGACGGGCTTCACTTCATGGATGAAGGTCCTTGGTGTACAGCTTCACTTCATAACTCCTGAAATGCATCATGCAAACGGACAGGTTGAACGTTACATCCGTACGGTCTTGAATATGCTTCGTATTGCGGTCAATCATCAAAAAGCTGAGTGGGCTGAAGAACTATGGCATTTACAGCTCATTCTTAACCTAACAAAGCAGAAAACTACGCAGACTTCTCCTCTTAACCTTTTAATTGGCCATGAAAGCGCAACGCCTGCAATCCGAACGTTGGTGCGAGATGTGGCATTGAATTTAACCAAAGGCAACCGGGAAGCAAAACGGGAAATGCTCAGACAAAGGACGGCCGAACGGTTGAAAAACAATCAGACTCGTCAAGACATAATGGTCAATGAGCGCCGGAAGCCTCCTCGTGAATTCCAGAAGGGTGACCTGGTGTTTGTTGTCAAGTTTGCTCAATCTCAGGGTAAATTGGATTCTGGCATGCGGGGGCCCTATAGGGTAGTGAAAACCCTCTCTAATCACCGATATGAGTTAAAGTTACTTGCTGGATCATATGGAAAGTCTACTTATGCGGCTGCTCAGTATATGATTCCATGGAAAGGTGAATGGACCCCTGAGACGTGTGCAATATTCTTTGAAGGTGTGTGTTCACTCTTTAAGTACCTGTCTTAGATTGAAGCTGGTACCTTGGTTTGTTCCTTTTAAAAGCTTTTCGCGAAGAGTCATCGAGGGAGTACAGTGTCCTTTTCCCTCGGTGTGAAAGCTTTCCGTGTTCGGAGAGTCGTCGAGGGAGTACAGCCTCCTTTTCCCTCGGCGTGAAAGCTTTCCGTGTTCGGAGAGTCATCGAGGGAGTACAGCCTCCTTTTCCCTCGGTGTGAAAGCTTTCCGTGTTCGGAGAGTCGTCGAGGGAGTACAGCCTCCTTTTCCCTCGGCGTGAAAGCTTTCCGTGTTCGGAGAGTCATCGAGGGAGTACAGCCTCCTTTTCCCTCGGTGTGAAAGCTTTCCGTGTTCGGAGAGTCGCTAGGGGGATTAAATGCACCCTGACCCCTAGTGTAGATTTAAGTATTTCCTCGGTAGGGGCCCATACCGAGGACCTGTGTATGTGCATATGTTTAGACTTTTATATGTTGAATGTTTTAGCTTGTATAAACTTATTTGACTTTGACTTTCTGACTGGTTTGACTTTTATGACAATCTCTAACAAATTTACTTTGTTACATGTAGCAATGGAGCTCTGAAGTAATTTGGACTTTGGTTTCAGAGACTAATCATGGTGTGGATGATGAGTGTTTGAATCTAAATAAATAGATTCCAATGGGGCTGGCCCATCCTCAACGTTTGACTGAACAACTAGGCCTTTGCCATGCCTGGTTTCAACGTCTTTGCAAGAAAAGGAACTTGCCGATGGCGTTGGATCATTACTTCGGTTGATTTCTACATCTTTGGTCGACGACGACTAAGCCTGTCGGGACGCCAGGGTGTCAGGAGAGGCCGTGTTATATGTGAACTCCGTGGATGTTACCTCGTTGGCACGCACCCTCTCAAGAGAAGACGAAACACATGTGACAGTAGTTTGAATGTCTTTGGATTATTATTGATCGTGACTTTGTGCAAAGCGGATACCTAATTTTATTAAATAATGTAAAACCACTTCTGGTAGTTTATAATATCATAAAAATATTTTATTTGCATTATAAGTAGACAAATATTACTGTGCAAGCAAAGAATAATACAAATTTAGATACTAATCATATTTTCGTTATTATTACATTGTTAAGTTGCATTCAAATCAGTGTTCAATCAGCAGATACTACAGACGTTTTATAAATAATTTCGTGTTCGAACACATAAATAGTGTTAGGGGCCTTACAACCCCTTACTATTACGAAATATATTGAATTTTATATTACAATACATAACATAATTTAGCCTCGGAATTAAATCCCATTTCAGGAACTAAACACAAAAAGATTATTTTTCTCAGCAAAATCCATCCATAAGGGTCTTATTAGTCTGATAATATTTTTATTTTCATCTTATATTTAGTGGTTTACTTACACTTAAAGCCACTACACTTAAAGCCTAAATAACGAAACTAGTGTTCAGTAATCCTTATAGTACTCACAAATTATCCATCAATCTATAATGTTTTCCACCAAAATCCCTCGAATGCAACCTTTTCTGAAATTAATACTAATTATTTTTCCTTGAAATTGTTTATTGGTGGCTATTAACTCATTTGAAAAGTCCTGTTTTTAAGCCAAAAAGCGCGTGCAGGGTATAAACGCTCTTAATACATGGGAATGCCGTCTGATGCATGATGATATGATTTTTGTCTTATATAACTATGTTATGAGCCTATTCTACATGGGTACACCACTGTAATGGTTTCTAAGTAAAGCTAAATATAACGACGAATTTGCTTTCATATTTTGATATAGTAGCAGAAATAATGTTAAGTATTTTTTACTTTCGTTAATAATGCAGACGTATCTGAAACCTGAAAAATTGTAAATAATTAAGCTATTAATATTTTCACCTTTTTGGTTTCCGGCAGCTTCCGTGGCGCAGTTGGTTAGACGCCGGCTGTGAAACGAGAGGCGGCGGGTTCGATCCCCGCACTGATCCAAATATTTGTAAGGCCCACAAATATTTGTCTCAGGTCTGGGTGTTTGTGAGACAGAAAAGTCTCTTGTAGTTTCTGATACTCACGACAAAAGACTTCATTGATCTTAATGTGGGGTCAGGACAATGTATGTGATTGTTGATTTGGTGTATATATGTATTAAGAATACTGCAAGAATATTAAAATAATAAACTGCCCTAAGTAGAACAACTGCAGGCTGAGAGTAATCTACGTGTTATGCCATAAAAATGGTTTTAGGTGGATTAAGCATTGCAATCCAATAATCCATTTTTCGAATTCGTTTTAATTTATACAAAAGCTATTTTTACTCCGGAATCTATTATTATCGTGCGTAGTTTAAATTCTATTCTAGTTAATTTTTACAATCAAATTGGATATTAATAGATATCCAATTTGATTGTAAAAATTAACTAGAATAGAATTTAAACTATGACATGATTCTAAAAATAATATATAAAATAATTGTAACCAACGATTATGCTAAAAACTAATTTATTCGTATCTTCAATCTTGACAAAGAAAACTGCAATGAACTTTCTCAATTAAAGATATATTAAAGAAGATAACAAATATATGACTTGATAGCTGCTATCCGCGATTTTGGACTCTGGAGTCTAGACTTTTCTCCAGGAAATATTAATCTTGTTCTCAGAAAAAAGTATATATGTGAAAAAGTTTCGTTGATTAAATTAAATTTAGTGACGTAAATTAGTCTTCATCTTTCTTTAGATTCTGGACCAACCATTTACCAAAATTAATTAATGTCGATACAGAGGTTTGTTCCAAGAAAGCTATGGCTTAATGTTTATTTAGTTATCGAGCTTCATATAAAATAGATTTTTTTAAATTATATTTCTATAAAGAGTCTTAAATACATTTCCCTTTACTGCAGCAGTTAGTAGTATTTTCAGTTTTTTATTATTACGGATGACTACAGTAGTATTATCAGAGGCGAATGCTAAAAAAGGAAAAAGATACGGTCCACTCTAAGTGCAAATCTTTGTATAAAGTAAGTACTTGTGTGCGTCACCGCAACAACGACAGTAGATGAGTGGTCGGCCAACGCTCCACGGTTTTCCGCAACTTTAATTTGTTCTTATTTTAAAAGTATTTTTTAATCTGTGCTGTTTTTATTAATCCTTTTTTATTTATGCTATAACAGCCAAGATGCTTTCGCAAGGTTGCGAACGTTAAAACCTTTTTAAAATATAATCTTTTTCGTTCCGAAATGAAACGGCAAAATATGGTAGAGCTATTTCGATAAAAAAATGCATTGACACATGAGTGTCAAATAATAAACACCTTTAATATTAATTAAAGGTATTTATTATTTTATTTACTTAATTTTTTTTTATTGCTTTGAATGGCGAGACGAGCATGCCGTTCGCCTGCTGATAAGCGATGCGGCCGCTCATGAACAGTAGCAAAACCAAACAACACCTTGATTTACAAAGCAATGCTTGGCATTCCACTGCGCTCGCCATCCTGAGAAACAAGATGTTAAGTCTCAATATGTCCAGTAGTTACTCTGGCTACAATGTCTTTCAATCCGAAACACAACAGTGCATTTAAACTGCTGTTTGACGGGAGAAATAGACATTGCGGTGGTACCCACCCAGGCAGCCTCTCACATATGAGAGACCTACCACCAGTAAATTCAGTTCATTTATTTAACTGTGAATTTTCATTTAAAGTAGTAAATTGAATTTTAAATTGACCAATAAAATTATTAAAGGATGTTTTTCACTATTTCCAAACAAATAAGGATAAAACCAGTGAACCGCGGAAGTGAAAATATTGATAGTATTACTGAAGCTGAAGTATCAATAACCGATAAAGTAGTCTGGGGAGATAATCCCAGAGCTAATAACGACGATCCACTTTGAGCTAAAATATAATAACGCGGTTCTTTTTTTAGGTTATTTAGTTATTTTAATTACAATTATTATTGTAAAAATATATTATCAATTATTGTAAAAAAATTCAATTTTGAGTTTTTTTTATGCATGCTATGGCGAGACGAGCGTTCCTTCGCCTTATGGTAAGCAATACGCTCATATACAGAATCAAAACCAAATAACACTATGAATTACAAAGCGATGCCTCGTTATTCTGAGACATAAGATCTTAAGTCTCAGTAATTACTCTGGTTACAATATTCTTCAAACAGAAAAACAAAAGTGCACTTACATGCTGTTTGGCGGAAGAATTAGATATTGCGTTTGTACTTACCTAGGCGGCCTTATACATACATATGAGAGACCAACCTCCAGTAATTGTAATGATTCTTTTATCGGCCTTTGAAGATGTTTACTTAAAAGGTATCATTGAAGGGAAGTACAGTCAGCAATATAAGTCGCTACACAATCACGAGATTTGGAATTGTCTTATCATCCAAAATAATAATTATTTTCAATATTGCATGCCACTTTTCGGCATAAATAACTTTACTTGGTTATATTTTACGACTACAGAGTAGTACGTACAAATTTTTATTCATAAAAAGGTTATGAAAAAATGTTAAATGTTCAGCGACTTATGTTGCTAACTGTACAAGCACATTTGTAGGCAACTATAACTCTGAAGAATGATATCTGACGCTATTTGCTACTCTATCTCATCGGCCTACAATCGGATCAGTATACGCAATATTCGAGATAGAGAAAATCATTCTTTAATAATGATTAAATACAAAATCACTCATTCAAATTCTATTGTTTTCTTTTTTTTTTCCTTTGTTTTTGTCTTTTGTTTATCCTTTCTACATGGTGTTATAATAAAGAGTTATTATTATTATTATTATATTTTTACTCATTTGAAGTATCTCTCTAAATTAGAGTATTATTCACCGTTACTTGAATGAAGAAAATAAAATAATAAATTTATTCGCCGTAAATATGAATGAAAATGCATTTTTTTTCCAAATAGCACCTTTGTTATGACCTGTTGGTAAACGGACTAGATGCGACTGCTAACATGTTCACGGTGGTCGCGGGTTCGAATCCCAGGGCACACCTCTGACTTTTCGGAGTCATGTGTGTATTGATAGTCAATCACCACGCTCTAAAACGGTGAAGGAAAACATCGTGAGGAAACCTGCATACCATAGCGATTTATAAAAAAATCTATGGTATGTAAGTCTGCCAACCCGCACTAGGCCAGCGTGGTGGACTATATGGCCTAACCACTCTCAATCGTACTCTCGATTATAGAGGCGGCCCGTGCCCTGCAGTGGAACGTATATGGGCTGATACAACACCTTTTAGTAAAAGAGTAGAAAATAGCAGATATTTTGGAGAAAAAATCAGTCCACACGAGAAATCCATGCGAAGATTTACAAAATCAGCACTTTAATCACGGTAAACGTGGACACTAATCTATAAAGATTTATGAGAAAAATCGGGCGAGGAGTGCGCTAAAATAAGGCTTACTGCTAATCCTGGTTGAAATGTTCTGTATACGAGGCACCCGTGAACTTTGGGAATATGCTGCAAGTGTAAAATATTGGGGATTAATATTTTGTTAGGAAAGGTCGACGTTATTAATGAGTGCTAAAAGTCCCCTTATTACTAGAAATATATCTGGGTAGGATCACGGCTTGTTTCCGAGTTTAAGTATGGATAAATCGACGAGATTTTATAACTTGTAATTGTTATATTACATTCGACACTGCTTGGCAAATTCTAGGGAACATATCCACTTATTTGGAACCTTCTTTAAAAAGACTGGCCACAAACATTTTAAAATGGAAGTTGAAATTGCATTAAATAAATATTCGTTTTTTTGTTGCATGTGTTTTGTAACACATTGTTATTTTTCACTTACATGCCTTGTATAAAGTTGCGTATTATAATAAAATGAATATTAAATTACTATTCTAATGAAAACAAATGAAAAAATAATAATTAAACACTATCTTTCCATCGTTCTTTAAACTTTATTGAGCATTGTAGTTATGTAAAATATGTGAAAAATTGTCTAAATGTTGAGTCAATTAAACATTTCAATACAATGATGCTTATATGGTTATTTTACTAAGTGATTATCATCCTAGTTTTCTTTTTATACCATAATGATAAAGCGATAGAAAATCTGAAGAAACCTGTGTTGGGCATTAGATTGGTGTGATGATGATGACAATCGAAAATTAAAGTAGTACACGAACATTCATTCAATAAATTTAAAATGTTAATACAGTTTATCCGAAATATACAAGACGTTTCCCACAAAAAAAAATAGCCAGTAAATTTCACCCAAATCACTAAGGCAAGGGCATTCCGAGTGATATAAAAATACTAGATTCAACTCGGGCTATAAAGATATATGTCCCGGTTTAGGTCATGAGAGCAAACATTACGGCCGAAATTGCGCAGTTTAGTCCTTAGGGTTTCCGTTGACCGCGACGTTATGGCGAGGCCGGCCTTTACCGCTATCGACATATGCTATCCTGGTACATTTGATTCTACTCGTGGATATATCTTCATTTTAGAAATATGTTTATGTTTTGTTGTAGGGATTTTCAAAAAAGTTATTTATAAATAATATGATCTAAATTACATTTTGTTTTATATTAGATTAGATCGTTTGAAGGCAAACAGTGTAATATCTTGTTTCAAATAGAAACGAATCTATAAGATATTCTATGAGATTAATGAGTCTTATTGATTAACGCTTTGTTTTCCTATAAAATAAAATAAATAATCATTGCTTATGATTTTTCAATTATTTTAGTATACTCTAACATTACCTAAATAAATATAGCGTTAAGACCAAATAGTGCTATAGTCATTGAAGCAACATCTTCTATATATGAATCTTAAACTGAATCAACCATACAAATAACATCCTCAAGTCTTGTGAAAAATACTTGTAAAATAGTTGACGTGTAAGAAGCCTGTCCTTCAACTATCGGTAGAACCGGTCGTGGCACTTATGTTAAATGCAGCGAGTACATGCATCATTGTGCGGGTTTTATCGATACTAATGCGTCTCGCTCGATTTCGTGCGGTCGCCGCGGAAAAGAGTGGCACAACGTAATAGCCAGGGTTGCTTCTCCTTTCGTTATTTTATTTATAATGTTTGTACTAACTTTTTCTTGATAGGATGTTAACTGATTGTGATTTTGTATTTGCTTTTAAGCTTATACCGATGTATTTAAAAGCTAAAGTCTATATTAATTCATAAAACTCGTTGAATTACTCATTTTCTGGCTTATGTCTCTGAAATATGGTATTTTTCGATAGGGGTAGCATATCTGTCAGTAACTTCCTCTCCTTATGTTTACGTATTCCCAACTTCTAAGAGCGTTTTGAAACAATTTATTCTTCCTACTATTATATTTTTGTATATTATAACTATTTTCGTTGTCTAGCTTTTCCGTTAGTAGATCCATTTCTTATTTGACATTATCCTCGCCTACAGCAACTCTACTAATACCAAAAAAATCCACAGCTGCTTCTAAAAATATGTTTTCTGTCTACAAGTTCGTACGTTACTTAATTTAAATTACGAAAAAAATATGATTACAAAACTAAGATTTAGCCAGCCCTATAACAGGCGATGCATCCGAGTGCAAAGGTCCACTTTGTACAGTATAAGTGTAAGTGCGGGTCGTGCGGACGACGGACGGGAAATAAGAGGATTGTCGGCCGCCGCTGCCACGGTTGCTACATATCCACCGTTTTTACAAATGATGCCTTACAATTCTTCGGAGAATCAAGATATATAGTTATCCAGGGTATATTGGGTTTTTGAATTCAATGTAATGTATGTGAATTTTTTGATTGAAATTGTGTCTAAATCTGAATTTATCTTGAAGGTTTTTCAAGGTGTTGTCATTTTTAACAAGAGCAGCAGAATATTCACCATCCTTACTCTCTCTCTCTCTTCAGTCACAGGAAGTCGACTACTGAACAAAAGGCCTCCTCCAATTATATCCACATTAGCCTGTTGAAAACGGCCTGTATCCAGCGGATTACTGCAACCTCAACCAGGTCGTCCGTCCACCATCCACCAGGTGGGCTGGCACTGGGCTTGCCTGTACGTGGCCTCCACTCTCTAGAGTAGTCTTTCGGCCCCAAGGGTCTTTTCTTAGTAACTGGGAAACTTAAAATACATTAATTATGCTAATGATTATGACTTTATATCACTGAATACCAAAATATTTTATTTTATTATGATTCTATGTTGTCTTATGACATCAATTTTAGATCAATGTGCTCCATTCACCTCGATGGTTATATTTTTCCATATCATGTTCTATTTTACTTCCAATTGCTCTGAGATTAATTTCCTTCCACAATAAACGACCCTACGACCTGATGTAGTTAAGCCGAGGTTATTTGGAGCATATCCAACAAACGAAATTAACATCTAGATCTTTATCACGCCAGAAGAAGCATCCAAGCGAGTCCGAGATTCATTTGGTTTTATTGTTGCTGTGTTGTGGCAAACACCTCAGGGACTATTCACGTAATCGAATAACACGGGTACTTACATATGCACGGAGAAAAGTGTTTGGTGTGGCGAAGGATATTCAATGTCCCGTATTTGTTCAGAATTTGAATTAGAAATCACGGCGTGTAAACATGTTGATTCGAATGCATTTATATTTCTACTCGTATTTTTCCTTCTTTAAGCTAATTTATGTTCTTTTTGAAAGCCTGAATATTTTTTATCCATGTACCTGATTCTCCAGCAGGACTTAAGATTAGAAATAACTTATCTTCTATTTGATTATAGATACTATGATTTAAGGTAATGAGATTGACTTGCAAGATTCACATTTGAAAATGGAATTAATCTTATAGACTACAAGCCCGTGGCAAAAAGCTATGAGTCATAGCAAGCATTCGTTCAATTTCTCATTAATGATTGGTCAACTCAAGATAAAGCGTCGTTGTTTAAGCCTACATAGAAAGTGTTTTTAAACTATCAACTATAGGTAGAAAATTGTCAGAATTCATCGTAAGAGAAGTGTCAGAAAAGTATACTTGCAGTGCTCACGAAGAAGCAGATACAAAAATAGTGTATCACGTTTGCGCTGTTGGATCCAATACTAATATTTTAATTAAATGTTCTGATACAGATATACTTATTATATTATTGTCAAATATGAAAGAAATTCTTGTAAATACAGGTGAAAATTCATTCAAAGTAGATCGTAATATATGGATGCAACTTGGAACTGGTATCAACGTAAAAAATATTGACATTTGCGCTCTTTACAACAACTTGGGCGAAAAGCTTTGTTCTTCATTGGCTGCATTCCATGCTTTCACAGGATGTGATGCTAATCCCGCTTTTTATAGAAAGGGCAAAACGAAGCCGGTGGAAGTTTTAGAAAAATCTGTCAGGGTCCAAGATGCATTCATTGCAATGGGGCAAAATACGTTTGCTGCCGATCCACTACTCATGGAACAAACATTCAACGTCCTTCAAGAATATGTATGCATTTTATAAAATGTGAAAGCACGAAAAACAGTAAATGAAGCAAGATGTGTTTATTATATTCGACCAGATTTATACACAAATTGGAAGCAACATCGTTTCCCCCTTGTTTCCGCGAGTTGTAGCAACACATGAAGAGAACGACGTATATAGCACAAATTTGCTGTAATGCCTACACAACAATTCCGTCAACTTTGTTACCAATTAGCTATGGATGGATCTTAAATAATAACCGGTATGATTTCGACTGGTTTTACGGCGAAAAATGCCCCGAAAAAGTCAGTAATATAAATGAAACGGATGAGGTATCAGACAAAGAAGCTGATGACATCATAGGTAAAAAAATATATATCCTTACATTTAGAATTTGTCGGCAAAATAAGATGACACATATTCATGTTTCAGAATGTGATCGAGAAGAGGATTCGGACGTCGATGAGGACGTTGATTCCGATACCGACTCAGTCGCTGATTCAGATATTGAATAAAAATTTCAAAGAGTATGTCTTTTTCATTTTTGTATATAATGTACCATTTAGTATATTTAATAACACAATTCAACAAAATATGTCCATATTTGAAGTATATTACATCGAAAAGTTTACAAAAATACTAATACTGAGCTTGATAGTTTTCAATTTTTGGATATATGTGTAATATACACTCAGTTTTACTTTAAAAGCCGGCATAATGACTTATACATGTTATCATTTATTCTCTTAAAAAATATATTAATGCCGTGTAGTATCACCACCATAAAGTACTCCTGAAATGGTAGTACCATTTTAATCAGCCACAAATTATGTTCTGCATTAAAATATACGGCATCATTTTTTCTTCATTCGTTTACCTGAGAACTGTTTAAAACAGCAATAATAAACTCATTTGCAAAAAAACGGACACCTAAGCAATGAACCATTTCAAATGTTACTATTGGTTTGTTTGATAATTATAGGTAGTTTTACTTTCACAATTTTGTAAATTAATGAGCAAATAATCGTTTTCGTCAGTATTATCATAAAATTTTGATAAAATTTATGGGTTTGAATGCTAAAGTTCACTAGTACCTAGTGTATGCTCGCTAGTAGTGCATATTCTCGTGAAGTAAAAGTTAACAAAGATTTTTGTGTGTTTTTTCTTTAATAAAGTAAAAGCAGATAAATGTTTAGTATCGAATGTGACCCCCTCTAGCTGAAATCACAGCTTGAATTCGTCTGGGTATGCTAGCGAGGATATCCCGGATACTTGCTTGCGGAATACGTTCCCACTCCGCGGTAATCACATTCTTCAGCTCTCTGATGGTCTGCGGAGCCGGTTGTACTGATCTCACGCGTCGTTTCAGAACGCATTAAAAACCCAAAAAAAAAAACAAACAAAAATCTTTGTTAACTTTTACTTCACGAGCATATGCACTACTAGCGAGCATACACTACTAGTGAACTTTAGCATTAAAACCCATAAATTTTATCAAAATTTTATGATAATACTGACGAAAACGATTATTTGCTTATTAATTTACAAAATTGTGAAAGTAAAACTACCTATAATTATCAAACAAACCAATAGTAACATTTGAAATGGTTCATTGCTTAGGTGCCCGTTTTTTTTGCAAATGAGTTTATTTAGAAAGTTGCTGTATTTCATTAATCTACGATAATTTAAACTTTTGAAATAATTTGAAATAACTCATATTTTGTTTTCCTCTCAATTTCTTTTTAAACATTTTTTATTGAATGGCAATACTATATAACAATTGCATTTAGCCATATCATGTTAAAAAAAAAGTTGCCGTACAGGATCAAATGACCTTTCAGCTTTAAAAGTCAAACTTACGATAAATTTAGGTATTACTGATAAACATTCGAATGAACAATAATTTAGTGACGGCATTTTTTTAAATAATAATTTTGAGTGCTACGTAATGTTATGAAACCGATGCCGTACTTTTTCAAATCAACCCCCGGACCACTGAAGGGGAGTGGGTTGCAACCGCCGATTTTTCTCCCTCGTCGCATGGTTTTTGTACGGCGTTGCAGAATAATGGATTAGAAGAGGTATTGCAAAAGTATGGAACCGTTGCCGTATAAAATCAAATGACCAAATTTACCAACAAATTTGCCGGAATATCTAACGTTCTTCCGACTTTGTGACGCACTATTTTTGTACAGCACTACGTATTCTCTTACTTTTTTTCATGGTTCTATCGATGGTAGGAATGCCGTACAAAAATAAATGACCAAAATGTACCCTCGCCCTGTGCTTTTGAAGTCTCATCTGCACCCAGACGGACAGCTTACAAGTGACGGCATAGTGCTGAATATTATTATTATTTACAGGGGTACTAAATAGGTCTCTTGGTGGTTCATTTGACCGATCCCTTTTTACCACGGGCCTGTAGTCTATTATACTGATTTCTAGTAATGTGAATTTTCAATATTTTTTTATCATGCTCGCTTAGAACTTAATCAGGTGGAATGTAAATCTTACTTAAGCAGGGTCTTGCACTGTCGTCACTCTTGGGCGAAAATAATCATCTAACATCAAGGTGCTCATATTTTTTTATTGGTATGAATAGTCAGGCGAGCGTGCTATTAGCCTGATGGTAACCGAGACGACAGCTCATAGATATGCTCAGCATTCCACTGTGCTTGCCATCCTGAGACAGCAGATGTTCAGTCTCAAGTCTCAATGTATTGTCCAATGGTTACTCTGGCTACAACATAATCAAAACTGGAACTGGAACAGCGCATTTACCCTGCTGTTTGGTAGTAGAATAACCATTTACCAACAAGGTGATTATTCGATCGTAGGCTTTCATCAGTTACATAAGTGCAATCATCAGGTTGGACCCTTATTTGTACGTCATTATTACTCCTAAATGCAGCTCCTGAAGTAAATATTTTATCTAAATCATTTACTAATATCCAGGTACCCAGCTGTATATTGTTAAATCCAAGAATGATTGGGGACGTATATTATGATGATGTGCACTGTCTGTATGGTTATGAATGTAACGGATGTGTTATAATCATTCACGCGGTCCGTGCATATGTCACGGCTTAAATTCCGAGTGATTGTGCTTTGAGCTGGCTTGGGTAAGGCTAAAGCATTGTTTAGGAGGGACGTTGTGTATGGGAATGACGTGGATCTTGTTGCTATTAAAGTTGGAACTAAACAATATTCTACTATTTTTATTGATTACTAATATTTATATTCATTCAATATTATTGTCCATTGAATTATGATCTTT
This sequence comes from Hyles vespertilio, assembly GCA_009982885.2. NCBI lineage: Eukaryota > Metazoa > Arthropoda > Insecta > Lepidoptera > Sphingidae > Hyles > Hyles vespertilio. The sequence continues at coordinate 15,984,515 of CM042809.1, read as the reverse complement.
GCGAATGTTCTTTAACAAAAGGATAACCTTAATATATTGATATTTTCTGTAATACTTATGTTAACGTACTTTTCCACATAACAAGTATTTTGATGAAGCCTAATGGTTTGTGCGGAAAAAAACACATGACATTATAAATGAAGGTCCAAAGAATTATTCTCTGAAGTTTTAGAAATTTAGCATTATGTTTATCTATCTCTCTTTTATATTATCAAACATACTTTTTAGTCGTAAAATTCATGTAGTGGTGTAGTATGAACTTTAAATCATTAGAACCTAGATTCAATTTTCGAGTAAAGTGGCCGAGAAAAAACTTGAACGAACTTGGTATACATTTTAAGAAGCCACATTTGAGCCAGTTTAAATTTAGCCTTGGATGTAGCAGCGATGAACGGATTTTAAAGACTCCACATGACCGGGATATGAACATAATTATCAGGCAAAAAATATACAATATAATATTTTTACTAAATTGATGTTTGTAGTTTAATGGTAATCCGTACAAATAATATTTTCGTCTAATGCATAATTTATGGAATTTCAATAATATTTACGTGGATATATGCATTTATATAACGGTATTATTATGACCTAGGCCGCACTAGGCCAGCGTGGTGGACTATATGGCCTAACCACTCTCAATCGTACTCTCGATTGTAGAGTAGGCCCGTGCCCTGCAGTGGGACATATATGGGCTGATCCAGATTATTATGACAGGTTATTTATTTATTATTAAAATTTTTACTGTACACAACCTTAACGACAACTTAAAAATACAGAAATAATAATAAAAAAAAACAGTACAAATGGCGGTCTTATCGCTCTACAGCAACGGACCATAGTTTATGTTTTACATAAACTCTAACGTAGGTTTTTTTACTAATGATTGTGGAAGTTTTGTAAAAACCCCTATTCTATTCATAAAAATCCTTCTTAAACAAAGTGTCATTACACAAAGTTGTAGCAACAAAACTCAAGTACACAAATACCAGACAGGACTCAAGCGAACTTTCCAAGAGGCGTGAAATTTATTTATAAAAGAGTAAAGGAAATATTTACCCGGCTAGTTTAATAATTAGCTGGTAACAACGTCGTCAACACTCCCTACGGTCTAGTTCCCTTCAAAAACTGGAGCTTTGTGACACGCGTGGACTGTAGTACGGGGAACGTTCCAGAACTGTTAGAGGAACTAGTTCATTTAGCTCAATGAGCTTTTGATCTGCGATGATTATAAAAAATAAATAAATGCACTCAAATTATCTTTTAACAAAAGTGAGGAAGTAGTCAATTACAGTATAGCTAAATAAGTGTTATAGTTTCCAGTGGATAACATAACTGGTTCACCGCTACCTATGAAAAATAAAATAAATAAATAAATACGCCCAGCAGTCACATACATAGCCTCACATTAAGATTGTGTTTTGTGTCGTGGGTATCAGTAACTATAAGAGACTTTTCTGTCTCACAAACACATATATTATGTGTCACGACTGTAGGTATGCTTAATGTTTATTAAATTGTATATTTTTATGTTTATATTGGCGAAATCACCACACTGATATTACCGATACCTAATTTTGGGATTTACAATGGTGAGACTTTAAGCAAATATTTATAGGATATATACACATTTTTCTCACTTAGTAAGTTAAACGATTACCGGCCTAGCAAACACTGTTATATCATGACTGATTTTTCATAGAATTCTGATAAATAATGTTCGATATTGATTAAGTTACCATGTCTATTCACGATAAAAATATAATAATTTTTCTACAATTTTTCTGAGTACAATTCTTTTGAAAATGAAATTCATCATTGAAATAAAAATACCCAATTTTATTTCAAATTCCAATTGCACAAGTAATACATTTCTATAGAAATGTTACGATGAAATTACAAATATTACGGGAAACAATATTTCTAAGCTAGCTATTACGCGTATTTCTATAATATTATGGATTCTCTGTAATATTTACTGGGAAATATGCATTTATATAACGGTATTACTATGAAATAATTCAATATAAAGGATGAAATGAAACACATTTCCCTACACACCATCCTAGCTCAAAATTAAATATTAATAAATATGGATATTGTAAGCCCTCAACTGACCTTCGAGACAAAAGTTCGTGGTAGGGTATTTGGATCCTTTGAATATTCTCGATGGTTGGAAAGCCGTCACAATAATTATCTCTTGAGCGTCGCATTTTGGATTCAATTTGTATGAGATTGTCATACCTTTTAAAAAAAACCGGCAAATTATTTACTATTTTACTGGTGGTAGATATCACCACAATGTCTATTTCTTCCACCAAAGAGCAGTGTAGATATACTATTCTGTTCCGGTTAGAATGACAATGTAGCCTTAGTAACTATTTTATATATTGAGACTTCACATCTTATGTCACAGGATGGCGAGCGCAGTGGAATGCATTGCTTTGTTATTCAAGGTGCTGTTTGGTTTTGCTACTCTCCATGAGCGGTCGTATCGCTTACTATCATGCGAATTGCATGTCTCAACATTCACTATAATTTTTAAAGAAATACAATTTCTTCAAAACCTCTAAGAATTATAACAAGGAACTGAACGATTGAATCAAACTACGACCGAATCAGATGTAAGATGTGAGGTGTTGACAGCACGACGCATGAGCTCTTATAACTCGGCTGGATATGGTAGTGCACTTAACCTCTTTTGCAGTAAGCTTCTTAAGCTACTTTTAAATAGGTTAGTGTGAAAGGCTTTGCTCGCAACCACTACTGAGACGCTGAAATACGGTACATTTTTAAAAGTTTCGTTTCATATTTAAAGAATTTTGAATTTTTATATTATAATGAGGACGTAAAGTTGCAGTACACAACCTTGTCTTGTTTTTCTTTTCAACGTGTTTTATGTTTTTGGTTTTATTTCATAAGTGTTTTTCCCAGCTTGTGGTGATATCAATGCATTTCATAAGTTAAATCATAACGACATTAAATATTTGTTACTATAAGTGGCACACGAATATATTTTATTACAATAGTTCGTCATATCAAATGACTTCTAAAAGCGTGAAATCAAATATAATCCTGCGATAATTACTTTGAAATGTGCAGTCCTGCGATAATTACTTTGAAATGTGCAGTCTAAAGAGGAGGATCATTTTTCCGAGTCGGTCACATCGCTTTATCTTCTTTCACGTCGGGTCGCTTTGTTCCGGTTGGTGTCAGAGTTCGCTTAATCTGGCCAATTTTTGTGGAAAATTCACAGTTGAATCGTGGATATTTGCATCTAAAAGGCGGGCAACGCATCTCCATGCCCAAGCAGATTTTTCATGTTCATGAGCGGCGGTGATCACTTACAGGTGAACTGCATGTATGTTTGTCTCCTATAAAAAAATCTTTATAGGAGACCATCGCCTGATTGTGTACGAGTTCTTGCCTAGATTGACACAGGGTCCGGTACAGAATAATTTTAATTTTAGATATAAATCTAGAGGTGCTAACTGGGATTTATTTAGCTCGCTATTTGCTCGGCATGCTGGGGACTTCACTCGCAATGATCTATCAGCTGAAACCTGTGCCGAGATTATGTCGGACACTTTTACATATTGCGCAGACATTACCATCGGTCGAGGTTCCATCACTAACACTCGGAGGTGCGATTGGTGGAATGACTTATTGGTCCAACTACGTCGGACTTTTCGCAGAGCGCGTAGGCGTTTCAACGGGCTTAAGAGACGTTGTGTCACAGGGGAAGCAATTACATCTGCTTTAAATAAACTGAGAGTTGCCAGATCACATTATAAAGCGGCCGTCCAAAAATCGAAAGGTAATTTGTTACGTAAAATTGTGGCCCGGTTAGATAGTGAGGGTCCGTGGTCTCCTTTATACCATGAATTCAAAGCGAATAGGTCAATCAATTTGGCTTATATTGAGAATTTAAAAATTGACAATAACTTCACAACTGGTATTGAGGAGACAACGGAGGCTCTGTTACAATCGTTAATTCCGGATGATAATATTGAAAATGATACAGAATACCATAAGCAGATTAGGATGTGGGCCTTGGAGGTACCGAACTCTTCCGATTCAAATCTCGCGTCGTTTGATGAATTTAGCGAAATTGTACGAGCTTTGCCCCTAAACAAGGCTTCTGGTGACGATAAAATAACTAATAAAATGATCAAAGAAGCGTGTAAATTGGCCGGCGATGCATTACTCACTGTTTATAACAGATGTATTGCTGAAGGGGTATTTCCACGGGTATGGCGTACCGGTTTCATTCGTATAATACCCAAGGGTGGCGATAAATCTCCACATGATCCTAAGTCGTATAGACCTATTACACTCTTACCGTCTCTAGGTAAACTTTTAGAACGTCTTATCGTCCCTCGATTGCTACCGGGTGGACCAAAGTTTCACGAAAAACAGTTCGGATTTACGACGGGTAAGTCAACTATCGACGCGGCAATATCGGTTAGAAGAGCTGTAAGTACATCGGCGCGCAAATATGTACTCGGTATTTTCCTGGACATATCCGGTGCTTTCGACAACGCTTGGTGGCCAATGCTGCTTCTTAAGTTGAAATTACGAGGTTGCTTTAAAAATATATATTCACTTATTTACTCGTATTTCTCGCACGGAACAACAAAACTTAAACTTGGACGTTATGCTGTGTCGAAACCACTTACGATGGGCTGTCCACAAGGTTCGGTCTTAGGTCCTTATTTGTGGAACTTAGGGTTCGATGATTTTCTTGCAATTCCCGTGCCGTCAGGGTGTTCTTTGACCGGATATGCGGACGACGGCCTCTTGCTTATAGAGTCAAATAGTAGGTCGGGATTAGAAATTATGTCGGACGCGTGTTTAAAACTAATATGTGATTGGGGCCATCGAAATCGCTTAACCTTTGTAACCTTTAACCTTTGCACCACAAAAAACGTTCCAATTACTTCTGAAAGGAACTTTAAAATCACAGCCGCGAATTAAATTTAATAATATCAATGTTAAAAAAAAGGAATCGGTTTGTTATCTTGGTTTAACTTTAGAAAGGAATTTTTCCTTTCTTGAACATATTAAGAACGTCGGGGAAAAGTCGAAAAGGAACTTTTTTGCTTTGACAAGAGTATCAAAATCAACGTGGGGGCTATCTTTCAATACACTAAAAATCATCTATGGAGCAACTTACTTAGGATGTATCTGTTATGGATCTCCCGTATGGGCTGATAGGGCTACTATCGGTGCTGTGCGAAGAAAACTGCTCCAGAGCCAACGTTTGGCGTTGATATTCTTGTGCAAGGCATATAGAACTGTTAGTACCGAAGCTTTGCCTGTCCTAGCGGGTGTACTTCCAGTCGACCTGGAGGTGCAACGTCGCGCCGCGATGTATTACTCTAATAGAGAGAATATGGATAAAAGTTTTTTCACCGCACGTGAACTTTTAAAAGTTGACAGATTATTTAAACCGGTTTCAGTGGTATATAGCGAACTATTAGATGAATGGCAAAATAGATGGGAGGTATCTTTGAAGGGCCGGCATCTATACCAATTTTTTCCTTGCGTACGAGATCGTTTAACAAAGACATGGCTAGATGTCGATTATTGCGTATCACAATTTCTCACGGGCCATGGTAACTTTAAGTCTAAACTATACTCTTTTAAGCTTGTTGCGTCGCCTGCGTGTCCATGTTCAACACCTAATTGCGAGTATGAGCAGTCCGCGCATCATATACTTTGGGAGTGTAGTCTTTGGCATAATGAGCGTAAAACCATGCTAGATAATATGCAAATATCATCTGGAGTTGTATACTACATGGACCTTGTAGAGACTAGAAAGAACTTCCGTGCTTTCCGGCGTTTTTGCCATACCTATTACTGGAATCAAGCATAACAGTTCACATAATAGGTCCCATTTAAATGTAATAATAATTTGATCCGTGGTGCTTTACAGCTGGCTTCTCCGGCTGTGAAAGTCTTTTTGCGAGGTTATTTACCTCTTCAGTTCAATGTTTTGTCACCCGCTTTGCACGGAGGGAAGTAGACAATAATTTATTTCCAACTCCTCCTAATAATTTAACTTTCTGATTAATTTCGTTGCGGGTTAAAGACAAGTTAGACATTCCCGGAGACTCGCCGAGCTTCAATGCTCGGTGTCATTACATTGCGTGCCACTGTTGATCCTGGCTCACAGGAGTTACAGTGGTGGGTGTGAGGGTGGGACAGTCTCCTATAAAAAAAATATTTTGCTTTAGTTATTGCAGAATCTAAATTCATTTTCTAATCTTTTTCTTAGTTTCAAATTATACTTACATAATAATGAAAGATTTTTACTTTCACATCTGTCTTCATAGGTTGTATTTAATTTCGTTCCGATTGCATCGGTATTTTGTTTCTTTATATATTTTTATTATTCTGTATTATCAGCACGTTTAGGAACTTACATCAATTATATTTGATTTTTTGTACTAAGTTTTTTTATGTAAATAAATATTCCAAATAAAAATGAAAACAATATTAGTCGCTTGCATCGTTACGTCAACCATTGCGGACACGTAGTTTACTTTAATTTCGGTAATTTTCTTACAGTATTTTTTTGTCACATGTCCTTGTACAAAACTACTTTTCACATCAGTGAAGTTAACACATTTCTCGTTCGCAATCAGCCGTGTCCTGTCCTGAGACACAGTATGCATAATAAGCGACGGTCGTCAGCCTGCCTCCAGATCTAATAATGCATACCTAGGTCCAGTCGTGCCTTGAATTCTAATAGCCGTCTGGTTTTTTAACTGAAATTAGGACGTTTTCGTACATTTTCTGTACTGGGGAATAATGTTATTACGAAGGAGTACGGGTGGTGCTTTGAGGGATCATTATCTTTATAAAAAAATTTTTGTCAAGCCAATTTTATGAGATATAAAAATAGTTGATTACCTCAATATCTTAAAGTCTCACTATCATAAAATTTGAATTATTCAACAAATTACTTCTTGTCGTAAAACAAACGTAGATATAAGCCAAGTCATTTATCGTTTCTGTCCATTCGTAAAACAAATCACAACAAATGTTAAAAAGCGAGCAGCTATGTTACAAACACAGTTACACAAATATTTGTAACAATGGTTTTTGTACAAATCTGATTTTTGCTGCACAAACAGTTTTTTTTTAATTCTAAATTTAGGGCTTTTTCACTTAGTGAATATGTTGCCCTGGTAATTAAAATACATGATTATAAAAAAAGATGTGAACTAAAATTAACTAATTGCTAAGCATTATTGACTAATACATATAAAGTTCTGGCTAAATCCGATTGGGGCTCCGCCAAAATACTGTTACAAACTCCCAGGTTGTATGTTTTTATGCCACAACGAGCCCGGATGCCATCGTTACGGCCGCATTCCATCAAAATATGGTATAAATCCTGTATGACGCCACGGTCGGGACAATTAGCCGTTATGGATTTCTTCATTAGAAATGCGAATTTATTGCATGGAATGTGGCCAGAACGGAGTCTTAATGCAGTAGTGGTGTCCGCTCTTTTCAGTGGAGTATTCTCAATCCAAGTTCTATACATAGGTTGAGGCTGGATCGTCTTAAACCAAATACCTTTTTCACGCGATCTCAAATCGAAATACTTCTTAAAAAGATCAAAACATCGAGATTTTATGGGGTAAATTAAATTTGTAAAGTAAGGGAAGATAGTTTTGGTCATTGTTCACCTGAAAAATATATCATTTTCATAGTCCGCTCCAATATATTTATTTATTTATTTTATTTATTTTTAAACTTTATACAATATGTACAGGCGGACTTAATGCCGTCGGCATTTTCTACCAGTCAACCTTTAAGAGATGCAGAGATGAGATTAAAAGGGTGTTTCGAGGATACAGAAAAAAAAATATACACGATTATATAACAAAATATACACATACATATACATATATACATACATATATATAAATATACATACATAACATACATAGATGAATACAATATATAGCTATAAAATATACATGTCATAAATGAAACGAGAACTTAATTTGACTTTTTTAATATATCACTATTAGAATTCAGGTGGTAGTATAGAAGGTTGCTATAATTTCGTCTACTGGCGAGAGACGTTGTTTTTCTTTTTATTGCTATAAATGGCGAGACGATCATGCCATTCGCCTGATGGTAAGCGATACGACTGCCTATGTACAGTAGCAATGCTTAGAATTCCACTGCGCTCGCCATCCTGAGACATAAGATGTTAAGTCTCAATATGTCCAGTAGTTATTCTGAATACAATGTCCTTCAAAACGGAACATAACGGTGCGTTGACACTGCTGTTTGGCAGGAGAAATAGACATTGCTGTTGTACCTACTCAGGCGGCCTCTCCCAAATGAGAGACCTACCACCACTTCTTGAATTCTGTAGACTACAGTAGAGAGAGTTGTATTTTATAATTTTGTCATGCCAATATAAAAAGTGAAATTCAATAAAGAACCCATTGTATCTGAACAAGGTTACGTGAAAGTATGTACTGTGAGTCAGGAACGGTTTTTGCATATTTCATATCAGATTTCATGAGAGGCCCTTGGAAATGTTTGCCGTGACTATTTATTATATGGCAATTGCATACGCTGATTCAAATCATTGTTATATTTGCAAGTGAAACAAGTTATTTATTTATGAATTAATTATTTGATGGTCTCCGTGGCACAGTTAGTTAGACGCCGGCTGACACTTTTTTTTGTGATCCACAGGTATGTGTTTCGGCTCTGGGTGAGACCGAAAATTATTTCGTCGATTCTGATTCCCAGGGCACAAGTCTAGATCTTAGTGTGGCATCAGGGCTATTTATATGACTGTTGGGTGTATTTATTTATTATTTATATTTATTACCTCGTTATGTTATTGCAAAAGTCTCAGCTAAACGTAAAAGATTACCACTGCCAGTACATAACTTTAGTACTTGATCGTTTATGCTTTACTAGCCTTTGAAGTAGGAGAGGCAGGGGGAGTAAAAATAATAATAAAAGGAGAGAGATAACTATTGAACCCCGGATAGGAAACTCATCGATTCACATATATTTTTTGCTAGACAGTAGACAAACCGAATCAAATCAACCACTAACCAACCGGTATCTTTTTTTATTTTAAATACATATCTCCCTTCAGCCATAGGAAGCCCACTGCTGAACATAGGCCTCCCCGAAGGATTTCCACATCGACCTATTGGAAGTGGCCTGCATCCAGCGCCTTCCTGCAACTTTAACCAAGTCGTCCGTCAACCTTGTAGGTGGGCGTCCAACACTTCACCTGCCTGAACGTGGCCTGCATTTGAGAACCTTTCGGTCCCAACCGCCATCAGTTCTTCATATCCATGATAAATAAGTCAGACGTGAAATATACCCAATATTATGACCTCCCAGCCGATCCGATTACTTTATAAGGACCCACCAAACATTAGGAAGTAATGTAATACTTAACAAAACAAAATATTTTAAAACTATGCACCGGTACTGAAAACTAAACTCGGAATGTCAATAGAGCTTTTATTAAAACGTTGTATAATAAAACAAAAATGAAATCTCCAGCGGAATGCTTTTAACACCACTCCGCTCTCAATATTTGCACAATGATATGGCATAAAGTACACAACAATTTCATTACACGTTTGGAAAATAGAAAACATTGTTGCATTCTATACCGCTGTGAAATAAAATATTCTTATATTCAGCGCGCGGTGCAGCGGTTTTTGGGACACAATCGCATAAAGGAAGCAATTCATGCGAGCTATTTTGCATTACGGTAAGCAACTTTGAGTCGTGCTGCATTATTTCATGATGCAAATATTGCTAGTCTTTTTATTTGCTTCGCGTGTTTTGAGTAATGCAGTATAAACTTCGACTATTGTGAGTAGGTTTATAAATCACTTGCATCTTTTTTTTTATGTTATAGGGGCAAACGAGCATGTGGTTCACCTGATAGTAAGTGGACACCGCCGCCCATGAATATCTGCAACGTCTTAGGGCATTTAGATGCGTTGCCGGCCTTTAAGGTCAGTAGGTCGTGTTTGTCCGGATTTCCAATCTCCAAGATGATATTGGTGGTATTTACAAAATTTATTTTAAAATTTGAGAATCATAAGCTTAAATGTAACTAAATCTAAAGAAAGCATTCTTGGCTTTGAGGCACAGGATTTTGTAAAAGTATAAATAATGCACTGCTTCGGTGGCGTAGTTACACTACGGTACGATTATAAAGCTGAAGACTCGAATAACGGGTCGGGCAAAGTGATATTGGATTTTTATTTTCAGTATCAGCGCGGGGTCACCAATTTGTTCACGATATGGCGATAGACCCTATCACTTCGTGGGACTGAATATACATGCCAAAATGTAGGTAGCAACTTGGCCTGTCAATTCTGTGAACGGATATGAGGTTATATATGGAAATATGCAGACAAGAAATCTTTTGATATTCGTTGACGAGAGGTGGATATAGCTACCTTAAGCAATTTTACAGAAAAATTCTCACAAAAGTTTCTTCCACTTGGGCTTAGAATATAATATAAGGCAATAAACAGCCCTTACATTAACTAGTTAACATCATACATTAATTGTTTTTACTTTAATACTAAAGCATTTTACAAGTAAAGTCGAAAGTTCCTGGCATGACAGCGATCCGCCTGCACAAGCTGTGTGCTTGCAATCTGCATAATGTATTATGCTTCGAAATTTCCTGCTTTTTTATTAACTTGACCCAAAATTGCCTATACCACGTAGCTGTCTGTTAATTAGCAGTCTTGTGGTTTTTATTATTGTGCTTAATGGCGAGACCAGCATGTCATTCGCTTGATGGTAAATGACCACTAATAGACAGGAGAAAAACCAAACAACGCCATGAATCACAAAGCAATGCCTATGCATTCCATTGCGCTCACCATGCTGAGACATAAGATATGGAGTCTCATGTCCTTCAAACGGAATACAACAGTTCATTTACACTGTTGTTTGGGTAGGAGGGGAGGGGGGATACACATAACGGCGGCAACTACCCAGGCGGCCTCTTACTACGAAAGACCTACCAAGTACCACCAGTTTAATCTATTTCTATAAGGTTAAAAAAACATTTCTATTTGGGACTGTATTTTAAATTAATTTATAAATATACCCAACAGTCACATACGTAGTCCTGGCTCCACACTAAGATCGAGTCTTGTGTGTTGGGTCATTAATCAGGAGTTACGAGAAACTTTTCGCCCTCACACACCCAGACCCGAAACAAATAACTGTGAATCACACAAATATTTGTCACGGAGCGAGGATCGAACCTGCGGCCTTACGTTTCACAGCTGGCGAAGACGCCGGCTGGTTGGCCACTTAACGCTAGTTGGTAAGAACCAAATGCGCCACGGAGGCTGTAAATATAAGTTTTGTACATAGGTTGTAAATTACGTGCCCCGATATAAAGTATTTTTACGAGCCATATTTGTCATCTATTCAATTATTAAATGGTTTGATAACTAATATAATATTTTCTTATAAACCGCCTCACAACTGTATAATTGAATAGTAAGCTCCTTATTTACCTGCAAGAGGTTACTCGACACACAAACGGAATGTCATTACAACTATACATACGACTTACATTTCAAATATTTATATCAATATTCATTCATACAAATTCATTCACAATAATGAAATAAATTAAATACATAATTTAATTATCAAATCCATGTTTGCCAATTAACAAGCCAACACTTTAATATACATGTATCATTGTATTAATTGAAATTAAATTATCATTAAGCATGCATGTACAAATTTATTGAAATGGAACTTTATTTGTAAATTGTATTTTAAAACAAAACACGGCGCTGAGTGCTGGAATTAATTATCAAAATATTTTCATTATTCATTTATTTTGTTTCCGATATTTTATATTACTGGACTTTTTGGAGAATTTGTAGATATTTGGTTTTTCACGATGAATCCGTTCTCATAATTGACAATATTTGAACCGAATACAATACTTAGTTTCATATAATAAAAATCGTATATCATGCTTTTTTATCGAAAGGGGTAGGCAGAGGCAGAGGTGCAGGAAACTCACATTTTTGCCTATGTATTCACACGATTTGAAAGGTTATGAGCCTAGATTCATATTCCATATAGGTCACAAATTGCTGACTGCGGGCTAATAATTAATAGAATAAGCCGATATGACTATGGTCGACCCGGGATTTGAACCCGAAACCGGTATTGTAATCGTACCGTTGTAAAACTGCACCCCCGAGGCAGTCCAGTTTTCAACAAACTGAAATAAAATACGATAGAACAGCATAGGTAGCAAATTGCAGAGGTTTTACGTATAAGCGTATTTTTCTTTTTGCTCCTCAATTCTGTTGCAATCAAATGCCCATTGGGGAACGAAACATACTATAGAATTACGAGTACATTGCTAGCTGTAATCTACGGGCATTGAAAAGTTATACTATGTATGGTGACGTGGATATATTACTTTAAGGTACATTTTTTTCATACTAGATTATTTTTAAAAATTGCATCTAATATGTAAGAATATCAAAATATTTTGATTGTTTCGTGATGTGGTGCAAAGTCATCATGTTCCCATCACCCTGAAGTATATACAGGGTATATCAAGACTGCTACCGAAAACGAAGCCGGGTGTTAGTTAAAGCGACTTCAGACACAATGCAACAGAAAAAGTTGCAAAAAAAAGCGATAATTATTTTTTTGATATTTTTTTCCTATGGCCATATTTGGGTGGTAAATTATTTTTTTCCTAAAATAATAGTGTATACCCTTTTATTTATAAATAATCTAAGGTATAAAAGTGTTTAAATTATTATTTTAGCAAAAACTATGGATTTACCACCCATAAATGACGATATTTAAAAAATCATAAAAATCATTGTCGCGTTTCTTTGCGAAATTTTTAGTTGCATTGTGTTTGTAGTCACTAAAACTACCACCCAGCTTCGTTTTCGGTAGCAGTCTTGAGATACCCGGTATACCACCGTTCAAGTACCTGGTCCTTTTATATTGACTAATTGTATAATAGTAAAATTCAGTTGTGAAATTAAAAAATAAACTTTGTCTGCGCGTTTGGATATTCGAAAAGTCCTTCGTATTATGCGTGGATCTAAAACTATATAACATCAATTACAAGGCGAGAGTTGCTGGTACCAAGACTTGTATACCAGTATCGCATGACATAACCACCATAAGGTAATTTTTACTCAATTTTCTAGTGTTTATGTCAACTCTCTTTTCACGGCATTATTGCTTCATAAATTTTCGATTAGCTTAATCGTATTCAAAATCGATTCTTTCGCCATTCGCTGCATGTAATTTGTACCTGTCAATTTAAGTGCACGAGAAATCTTGCACGTGGGAAACTGCTCCATATATCGGGATAAAAAGTATTCTATATGTAAATTCAATACTATGAATGTGATTGAGTGGGGAACATACGGAGAATGTGACGGCCGAGCTCTACAATTCCAATTTTATTGAAAGTTAAAATTGTAGCCGTATTGACGTAAACGTTTGTGAAAATGGATATAAATATGTCATCTAATCTTTATTTCAGTTTTGTTTATGACTATGTCCCAAACCCAATTGAACAGTGTGCAATAATCACATGGGCATGACTAAACTTTAAGTAAGCAAACTTTAAGGAAGCAATTTTTGCCAGACAACCATGATTCCCAAATCACTTCCCAAATCCCCTTCCTTCTACACAATTGATAGTACGATTCAGAGTGGTAAGACCATGTAGTCCACCACGCTGGCCTAATGCGGGTTGGTGGACTTAACGTACCATAGAAATTCATATAATCGTATTGGTATGCAGGTTTCCTCAGGATATTTTCCTTCACCGTTATAGTGTGTTGTGATTTACCATTACCATATTATATAATGATATTTTTCCCTTTACTGCTAGATCTCCTATGCAAGGCATATCTAGAGTACGACAGAACACAAAGTCGGGTAGTACTTTAACTGTGTTTTTTTTAATATATCTTTCTCAATATATACGTCAATTTCCTCAATCTACATTTGATGATGAGCTCAATATCCCTAGCATCCGTACACAAAATCTAAAACAAAAATGTGTGCAATAAAGTTTGCTGGTGTTCTCAACACTTATTAAATTAAAAACTACCGCATGGCTGAAGAGACGTTCCGCTTGCCGCAAGTTTGTTACAAGAAAACTTGCCCTAAGTGCTGGTAAATATCAGGTATGCGGTTATTCTTCATAATATGGAGTGTGTGATGAGATGGATGTGGTATTGAATTGATGGAATGTTCTCTGTTAGCTGTTAAATAATGATTTATAAATGTAGTAAGTGTTCTTTGAAGGCTAGGTTAGAAATAAAAAAAAATACTTTATTTATTCAGACGTTTTTGGTATCAGAGTTAACACAAGAAACAACACTGTGTATTTAAGAGATGTTGTTGTTTTTCGTTTAGTAAAAAATCAGACGTAGTATGAATAATATGAAAGGCAAATATGAAATGCTTTTATTTTCGGGTAAATCAATACCTACTAGTAAAGAAATATATTATTTATTCTCTGTGAATATGTATAAAAAATTATCTTAATAATTAGTAATATTGTAATGCTTTTTGTTCTTATTGATTTTTCTGCAGATAATAACAAACAATATCTTCACAAAACATGCCATGTTACCAATATATTATATTTCATCTATATTCTATCGGAGAGTGGCACAATTCGGAACTACAATTAACATTTAAAAATATTTAAAAAACACATTGTTTGAGATATGTTTCCTAATATAAATAAGAAGCATATATACTCGTAATCAAATACTATTAACTAGTCTAATATAATAAAATGTAAAGGGAGAAAAACTGTTTCTAAAACTTGTAAGCAGTATAACAATAACGCATTCGGCGCCAAAAGATCGCAGTCGATATTATATATATTTGATTTCAGTCGACCTCGTGTACAACCAGTACCATATTGTAATTGACAATGCACATACGATACGCACACAGCACTTACAACCTTAATTAGGCGAAATATTCACCAATACGAATTTTCTTTGTACCAAACACGACGCCCTTTGTGTTGCGTCCGCTACCAGCAATTCTGTTCAATAAGCAAACGTTCTCTTGATTTATTGGTTCCGTATTAACGAACACTGTCCTTTTGTTTGGCATGCGCTTGTAAAGTCAGTGTCGCTTTCCGTTCCGCTTTGAGTTGAATTTGCTTGGAGCATATTAAATTAAAGTGCGCTTGGTTATTTAATTTATATTCACAACAATTAATTGTGGAATGCCCTTTTGAAGATTAATGGTGTAATAGTCACTATTTACGGTTAATATGTGTAACATTGTAGTAGAATACAATTATTAATATATATCGGCTCGTTTGCTATACACCACGTCTTCACACCCCGTTCCGTCCTCCACGTCTATGATCTATCTCCTTCTATATCTATCTCACTCACCCTTGGTTCGCGTAGTGTATAGTTCGAGACGACAGATGCTAAGAGTATGAATTTATCAATACACTACATCCCTCCCTTTTTGTTGTTTTAAGAGGTTATTCAATATACAGCGCATTAAATCATTTGAACAACAATATAGATACTTATTGCTTATATCTTTTGACATTCATTTAGATGATTAAAACTATTTTTCTTATAAATGCTAAAATATGGAATTGAATTTTAAGTACAGTACCAATGTTTTATTACATAATCAGATTGCTCATTCAGTTTGTTCATTTCAGTGTTGTTTATTTTGTACAACTCTATATTATCCGTTAGTTTTTCCAAATGAACCCATTTTGCTTAATTGTCTCCCCAGTTTCGTTATCCTGGGCTGTACGTCTCCGCTTTTCTTCGCCTTTGCGGTCTATGATGAATTTGTGCATATATTAGTTCTATTTTATCATCCATATCTAACTCACAACTCATGGGCCCTCTTCTTTAGTCTGCATATTACTTATCTATCTTTTTTTTTTCTTTTGTCTTTTTTTTCTCAATTCTGGGATTTCCGAGTTAAATGTCAAGTCCTTAATCATGAGTAATTTTCCGCAGAACTGTCTCCTAACATAATTCTAACATGTATTTCTCGTGAAATTATGAGGCGTCCCATACTAAAGTATATCCCGGTTTTGCCTTCCTACTTCTCCATTTTATCATAGCATTGTACGTTGCCAATGGCTATTTTAAGTCCATCTCAATATTTATACTAATATATAGAGCTCACGGGTTTGTTCGTTTGTGTGGTTGAAACCGCTTAGGCACTACTAGATCAAACCGAAAATGTACTCCGGTGTTTGATAGTCAATAAATCCCTCGTTAAACAGTATTACCTGGATGTTCGAGCTTTGCTCGGCATTTTTTTTTTTACTTAATTAAATGCACCCTTGAAGGAATTACTCCACTTAAAGTCCTCTTGTACTTTCTACCATTTATAATTCCAATACAGTTCAACATGATCTTATTCTTCGTTACAAATTATTCCTAGTAGCGCTCTGCGGAATATACCGTACTTTACACAATACATTCTCTCTCGATTCAATACTCGCTCAATCCGGCAGCACATCATTAATAATCCATGATTCAAACAAACAGCCATATCCAAAATCAAACGCCAAACCACCAATCTCACCTACTACTTTCAAAGTTCCGACACATATCCTAATAAAACCTAATGGCTAATGCCACTCATTGGCTTAACACTGCTCAACAACGCCATCCACTGGGACATCTCTAGTGGCACTGCATGGTTATGCAGTTAGCTGCACACAATAAAACAAACAGTATTTTCATTCGCTAATAGATGTTAGGAAGAGTAATATTATCAGTTTATACCTTTATTATTTATTTTCCAAAATGAATCCCAGCTAGATCGATTTATCGCCCCCGAAACCCTGCATACAAAATTTCATGAAAAATCGCTGGAGCGGTTTCCGAGATCCAGATTATATAGATATTTATATATATATATACAAGAATTTCTCGTTCAAAGATATAAGATTTGCACCCGCGACCCTGACCAATTTTTTTTTCTTTTTTTTTCTATGTAATGTTCATGTTGTCATGCTTAAAAATGTCTCACAGAGATAGCAATTGGTATAACATGTTCAATACCCTTTCGATTAATAAATATATAAATTTTTGCTCTATAGTGTGTAAAATCAGCAAACATATCCCTGACAAAGAATCCACTAAATCTACTTCTAGAGTATAATAATTGTGAATATAATATCAAATTTGCTGCACTAGGGATGGACATTAAAAAAATACATCGATGTTTTTTTCGATGTAATGCATCGTTTGGTTACATCGATGGTAATTCGATGTATTGAGAAATACATCGATGTTTCTTAAACATCGATTGTTTTAGGTTAGGCATTAATTAAAACAAAAACATGTATTAAGAACATGTATTAAGAAAATATTAATGTGCACTTCAAAACGATTAAGACAGATTTTTGGTCAGAAAATAAAATGTTTGATTTTAGGTTAGTTCTAGGTCTGAAATGCCGACTTATGACTATAAAAACGCACAGGCAGCGTACAAAAGTAGTTCTACAATCCTATAATAGCAGATTTTCCGTGATAATCCGTGTCTTTAAAATGTTTTTTGCACAGACTTGATTCAACTGTTGATACAAAGGTTATAATTTTTGTAGCTCTTTCTCACTTTCTTTTTTTCAATGCTAGGGCTTTTGGAAAAAGATGATTACCACGATTAAAACAGCCTGGTACTTAACACAGTGGCATATTAGAAAAAACCTAATAATTCTGATTGAGAATCACGATTATGTATGAAATTGACAGTTGTCAGTCAAACCATCGACGATGCGCCATCTGATGGGATAAATACGCAGTGTGGATCCCCATTTGCGTATTCGATGTATCGAATGAAAAACATCGATATGTATTCGATGTTGAAGTATTAACAATACATCGGTTCAATACGATGCATCGATACAATACATCGAGTGTTTTTAAAACATCGATGTATATCGTCCACCCCTATGCTGCACTGAAGTCTCAAAACTCATTTTTCACTACGTGCAGAGAGCTTTTTTTTATTTATTTTTTTATTGCCAATCGCTATTATTCCAATTCCTCTTTAGTATCTCGGAATCAAGACAACTCTCAGTCCAACGACGCTAGCATCATGCTTAACCATGGAGATATCAAATGGATTATTATTACTTAAAAGAGATATACTCAATTCTCTTAAATGAAGATTTTTTAAGGATCAAAAGGTGATTGTTGAGATGAGCTCCCAGCGTCTATCATATTATTTATTCGTGTTCCTACCTTTTTGTTTTGATGTACAGCGTCAAAGTTTTGTAATATTTGCTTTATTCGGAATTCTGTATAATATATTAATCCTAAAAACGTTACAATGTAATATAGTTGTCAGTGCGCTTCATATACAATTAAAATATCCTTTCAATTAGGAAACGTTCTGATAACTTTAAATAAGTGCTGCGACACGCGACAAAGTTCTCATATGTATTTTTATTCTGTACGATAACTACAATATCAGTATATTTTACCTTCTTAGATGTTTTATCCTTTATTAGATTATGGTGTAATCGGAATCTATTAACCTTCTAATAACATATAATCATACATGTATTTCGCATGTTTTACTTTGTTTCAGTGCGAAATACACATCTAATCTATATTTTATCATTATTTCATATTTTTTTCGTCTATTATTATCATCTAGGAGTCTGCATTTGGTATATAACAGTATAATGTTCCGTGTAATTCACGTGCACCAATATACAACAAATACCCTCTCTTCTGAACATTAGTGTCCATACCGGTCAACTCTGAATATACAATATACATATACATACCGGGTATCTCAAGACTGCTACCGAAAACGAAGCCGGGTGGTAGTTTTAGTGGCTACAAACACAATGCAATTAAAAATTTCGCATAGAAACGCGACAATTATTTTTTATGATTTTTTAAATATCGTCATTTTTGGGTGGTAAATCCTTAGTTTTTGCTAAAATAATAATTTAAACTCATTTATACCTTAGAGTATTTATAAATAAAAGGGTATACACTATTATTTTAGGAATAAACGTATTTACCACCCAAATATGGCCATAGAAAAAAAAAATAACAAAAAAAAATTGTCGCTTTTTATTGCCATTTTTTCTGTTGCATTGTGTCTGAAGTCGCTTAAACTACCACCCGGCTTCGTTTTCGGTAGCAGTCTTGATATACCCTGGATATCCAACCTCCTTCCTTAATGAACATACTGAATAGCAACTGAGCATAGGTTCTCATAACATTCAAAATTGTCGAAAGTTTATTGCGATTTAAACCATAGCACCATACTACAATGCCACCTGTCAACTGTCGAACTTAAATCGTATATGTTTTTACATAATACGAAACCGAGTATCGAAATCGAAAATAAATACCATCGTCGAAATTTGTTACCAACTTGATATGTATCGCAATTCAAGGCAGTTTTATACATTCATCACAATTTAATACCATTTTACACATTTATCCCAATTAAATGTCAATGTTATTGCAATTTAATGACGTTTTACCAATTTATCGCAATTTAAAGCCGTTTTACAAATTTATTGCAATTTAATGCCGTTTTACCAATTTATCGCAATTTAAAGCCGTTTTACAAATATATTGCAATTTAATGCCGTTTTACCAATTCATCGCAATTTAATGCCGTTATACCAATTCATCGCAATTTAATGCCGTTTTACAAATTTATTGCAATTTAATGCCGTTTTACCAATTTATCGCAATTTAAAGCCGTTTTACAAAACTATTGCAATTTAATGCCGTTTTACCAATTTATCGCAATTTAAAGCCGTTTTACAAAACTATTGCAATTTAATGCCGTTTTACAAATTTATCGCAATTTGTTGCCGTTTTACACATTTATTGCAATTCAATGCCGTTTTACATTATTGCAATTCAATGTCATTTCACACATTTATCGCAATTTAATGCGAATGTAGCCTTTACGCTACTAGCAATTTAACGCCAATGTAGCCTTTTCGCTAGTCGCAATTTAATACCAATGTAGCCTTTTCACTACTCGCAATATAATGCCAATGTAGCCTTTTCACTACTCGCAATTTAATGCCAATGTAGCCTTTTCGCTACTCGCAATTTAATGCCAATGTAGCCTTTTCACTACTCGCAATTTAATGCCAATGTAGTCTTTTCACTACTCGCAATTTAATGCCAATGTAGTGAATGCTACTCGCAATTTCATGCCAATGTAGTCAATGCTACTCGCAATTTAATGCCAATGTAGTCAATGCTACTTGCAATTTAATGCCAATGTAGCCTCTGCTACCCGCAATTTAATGCCAATGTAGTCAATGCTACTCGCAATTTAATGCCAATGTAGTCAATGCTACCGCAATCCAATGCCAATGTTCCGGACGATCTTTGCTATTTGTTGCCATTGTTACAGCGCGTCTAC
The DNA here is from genome assembly GCA_009982885.2 of Hyles vespertilio. NCBI lineage: Eukaryota > Metazoa > Arthropoda > Insecta > Lepidoptera > Sphingidae > Hyles > Hyles vespertilio. The sequence continues at coordinate 15,964,025 of CM042809.1, read as the reverse complement.
ACTATCGTCAATCACGTGCCACGGTACATTCGGCAACCTTCGTCACAAATATTGCATTTTTCCAAAAGATCATATCCAAGATATGCGCCATGCTACACGTGCGTTAAATTACACATTTCACGCTAGTGTTACTAGAGTCGTCATTCCTTCATCCAACACATGAATAAAAGTTACTGAGGGTGGTAGATTTTAAATGATTAATTATTAGGCATGACAAATTCCATATGTAACTCTGTTTGCTTCATACATAAAAACATTTCGTACAACAAAACCTGACAGTATACTGCCGTTTTAAATGAATCGCGCATAGAGTCGTCACTACGCAATGGCGTATTATGAGTCGAAACGCAGAGCTCCACTCGCGTCAAAACGCACATAATATGCTTAAGGTATTACTTCAGTAGCCTGCGCCTTTCATTGTCCGTAGTTGATACTGGCCATTGTGTGTACGAGCTATAAAATACGTACATAAATAAACTCATATGTATATATATATTTTTTTCCGACTTTTTGTCCAACCCGGGTCTCAAACCCGAGACCCGAGCACCTCAATCACATGACACATCGCAATATAACCGCGCCATACCGAGGCTATGTTTATATCTGTATATTAGTTCATCAATGTATATTCTCATATTTTAATTAGGTATAGTTTGTATATATTTCTCTTAATTAAAACATATAATCACATTTTAATACCAAAATAATATTTATGTGCAAATTATTCCATACCTGCAACTCGTAAGGCATTACAATTAATGCTTCCTTAGTCTCGCCATCACGGAGACGCATTGCCAATAAGCGACGCCTCTGATTGGTTGTTAAATCTAGATGGCTTAGAATTAATCAATTGAGCAACTGATATAAAAATAATATGTCTGTAAATCGAAATTTGTTTGTAATTGAAACAAACCGCATACAAATTTGTATACTAATAAGTATAAAATAAATATATATACATATATCAACCTCCACCCTGCTTTATAGGATTTATTCATTAAATTATAAATTAAATCTCGTACCATAAATATCCATCAACAGCAATTATTTCCACCAACAATTTTATTTTAATATAAATAAATTAAATATTAGGAGTTGATGTGACAGCGGTCCCATTTTATCATTTTCTTCTTTATTTATTTGATAATTACAAAGAAACGGAAAGTTATAAAACAATAATTTACTCACCTGTCAGTATCAAAGTATGACCTACATTTAAAAAATATCGATTTATTGCATTGTTCGAGATATGTCTCCATACTTCGTCTCCATATTATAAACAATTAGAATTTACATACGTAATTGTGGTGTATGTATGGAGTTTACAATTTACTCCATGGTTCGAAGCTAACTTTTATGATACCTTCCGCCATTTTTTATTTGTGTCCCGCCAATTAGGTACTAGATTATTACGAGACAGCATTTTATTTACTCACAGTAATGTAACAGAATTAAACACATCCAATTTATTGAAATGTGAAGAAAAAAAATACCACTCCCAACATTTCGACAACAGCATGACAATACGCATTCAAAATCGTCGCCGATCAATAATTGGGACCTACTACAAATACAATCATTTCCACTCACAATTCACCTCGTCGCCACATGTAATAGTCACTATTTACGGTTAATATGTGTAGCATTGTAGTAGAATACAATTATTAATATTTATCGGCTCGTTTGCTATACACCACGTCTTCACACCCCGTTCCGTCCTCCCAATGATTAAAGAATAGAGGGGATGAAACATAAGGTCACGTGACGCGTACCACTTTGATTCACAAACATGGCGGCGGCTCCGCCCGTAAAAATAGTGATACGCTATTACCAAATTTTTTTATCGATATCGATCATCAACAGTGGCATACGACTAACATTAATATAACATTTTTAATTTTTGCTTTACATGTCAATTGAGTATAAACAGGGGATTTTAGGACTTGACAGTCAAGTCTTTAAAAATTAAATCTGATAATAATAGGTCAATGTTTTGATATTTTTTTCATGCTATAATTTATTTGATGGGTAAGTTTTACCTGATGATTGGATTGGATTTGTCAAATAATACACACGTGAGATAAAATACAACTTTATTAATAGCTAGAATTCGGTTGCGACTTCGAATATACCACACTTTTTTCCTTAAGCACCAATTTTCACCATGTCAATATTTCTTTTGCCAAATTATAACTAAAATCTAAAAAAAAACAGACATTTAGCAAACAACAATGAAAATATGTACACTAAACTAACAACTTAAATATATAAATAGAAATAAAATATCTACACAAAATTAACAATTAAAATGTAAAAATAGAAATTAAACAATTAACTAAATAAACACAATTAACTAAATAAACTGACATTATTGTGTTCTGTGACATGAACTATTGCAATTTTAAATGGCGATATAAAAAAAAGAAAAAAGAAGACAGTTCGTGTTGCTGACGAAGTTTCTTGCGCCACTTCTTCTTCACAGCTACAACACGTTCCGAAGCAGTGGTAGCAGAAATGAACAATCCAAAAGATCTTTTGAAAGACTATTTGAATAAATAATAATAATAATAATAATTAATCTTTATTTCATTACAACATGTTTACAACATAATAACACCCTGACTCCTGAACTAGGAAGCCCTGTATAACAGAAGTCAGTCTCTTTCGACAATTATTTATTTAACAGCTGCTTTATATAAAAAAATATGAAACCGAAAAAAATAAAAATAATTAAAAGACTTAATAAACTATGTAACAACACTAGATCGCCAAATGAAATGAACTTAAACTATAAAGAATATTTTGATTTTGATTTTGAATAAAGGAATTGTAGCGGACATCGCGAACGAAGACAGGAAATCAGCACTAGAATAAAAATATTTTTCGAATAATTCAAACAAACAAAAAAAAAACATAAGGTACATACATACATAAACATACAAGCGGTGAATAATGTGGACTATAGATTTTAATTTATGTATAAATATTGACTGCCTCAGTGGCGTAGTTGTATTATGGTACGGTTACAAAGCTGAGGTCTCGAGTTCGAATCCCGGGTCGCGCAAAGTGATATCGGATTTTTCTATTCATTATCAGCACAGTCAGGAATTTGTGCCCAATATTGCGATAGGCTCGCCACCCACAACATCGTAGGACGTAACATACAAGGCGAAATAAATAAATAAATAAATAACACCCAACAGTCACATACATAGTCCTGACCCCACATTAAGATCGAGTCTTGTGTCGTGGGTATCAGGAACTACGAGAGACTTTTCAGTCTCACAAAGACACAGACCCGAGAGAAATATTTGTGGGCCGCACAAACATTTCTCTCGGTGCGGGGATCGAACCCGCGGCCTCTCGATTCACAAACGGCGTCTTACCGCCTGCGCCACGGAGGCTGAAATGTGGGTGTCCTGGTTGCACCTCTGCCTACCCATTCTGGGAAAAAGGCGTGAGTTTATGTATGTATAAATATTAATATTATGATAAATAACAAAACTAATAAAAATGCAACTGCTACATAAACAATAGTAATATGATGTATTAAACATTTTGATCTTAGTGTGGGGTCAGACTATGTATGTGACGGTTGGAGGTAATTATTTCTTGATATTCCTAAAAATATACTTATACATTACAATTATCGTTACTTTTTTAGTCGCCATAATGTAAACATATGACCAACTAATACTAATTTACATGTTACAACCGTTACAAGGTTATACCTGTCGAGACAAACACCCAGTTGCATCTAATACATTTCGTTCATTATTACGTTGCACCATTCTTTGCTAAAATCAAAAATACCTATCAGGATATTTAATACATCTTATATATAAAAACGAATCGCAAAATGTGTTGGTAACCGCATAATTCAACAACGCCTGGACCAATTTGGCTGATTTTGGTCTTGAAATATTCGTGGAAGTCCTGGGAAGGTTTTAGGGGTGAGAAAAATAGGAAAATTTCTGAGGAAGATACTAAAAACCTTTTTTTTTTGGTATCGTTCAAGCGTGATGTGTCCAGCCAATATAGGATGATCTTTGTTTATTTGACGGGAGACGTAAAAGACGGTCCAGCTTCAACTACCATCCAACGTAAAATGATCTATCTTTCCATTGTCTTTCATTGACGGCTGACGAAATAGAACAAAATTCAAAAAATGTGTACTACGTGTATATAATATTATCTAGATACGGCGTCTTGCGCGTAATTTTGTTCAATGTAAAATAAAACGATGTCCATATCTACCAAAATAGCCCATTGTTTTTTTAGATTATTGCAACAGTTTTAAACAAGGTATACTCTATCGAAGCGTTTTGCCGGAGTATGCCAAAATATATCTAATTATAATTTTTCGTTTTCATAAACGACATTGTTGTTTGAATTGATAATTTAAGATGCGCTGGGGGACATATTTAAATTTCGCATTAGTATTGTTTTTAGACTCAAGAATAAAAAAAATATTGGTACGTTGATGCCGTATCTAGACATTATAATAAAACGATATGCAGTTTTATATTTTTAAATATTTGTTCTATTACTTACGTCACCTGGTAAGGCAGTATGAAGGTTTTATTAATTTGTATATGGTAACGTACTAGACGCGACTGCCAACAAGTTAACGATGGTCACGGGTTCAAATCCCAGAGCACACCTCTGACTTTTCGGATTAATTTCTACGTGAAATAAAATCCGCCAACTCGCACTAAGCCAGCAGGGTGGACTATAATATCTTCTTCTATAATATGAAAATGAATCGCAAAATGTGTTGGTAAGCGCATAACTCAACAACGCCTGGACAAATTGGCCAATTCTTTTTCTAAATGGTTATTATTACTTTATTACTAACAAAAAGTAATGGCGTGAAATATTATTAGGAAAAACAGCATTTTGGTGCTGAAATAAGGGACGGAATATTGGATGGACAATAAAAAACGCTAATGTTTTTAATGTCAAAATTTCATAAGGCAATCTTTATATGTACATGTATATGGAGAGACGGGATATAATAGAGTGGAAGGTACGGGAGAGGACTGGGATAGCTGACAGATTTGATAGGACGAAATGTAAATGCACGTTATAAGACGGGATGGATAATAAAAGAGAAAGGACGGGACGGATCGGAAAGAGACTGAACAGACGGATGAGACGGGATTGAGCCAGACAGTAGGATAGCTATGTCAAGTTTAGGTATACAAGAGATTAATACGAAAAATAACATGTAAGTATTTGGTGTGGAGTGGAATCAAAAAATATATGCACCCAGGCGAAGCTGGGTCGGGCCGCTAGTACCAAATAAAATAAAATAACATAGGTAGATTTTTATTGCTATTATTTGACTGAGGAAAATCATTATGTCTCACTTAGAATTCAATCAATGAATATGAAAGTGTTGGTTAAGATAAACAATTATAATAATTAATAATAAAATATAAAACTATTTCTGTTCATTAAAAGGTTCTCCAGAACATTAGACAATAGACTACCAATTGTCCAAATTATCTTGCATGTCATCTTTGTTATTGATTAACAGTTGTATTATTAATAGGATTATTAGGTAAAATATCATAATTACTACAATTTCACTTACCGGGAATATTGTTGGAAAGCTGTTTTCTTTTTCAAAATGTAATGAACAAATAAATGTATTTATTGCAGGGTTCCAATAGCTTCCAATTTTGTGTATCCATTTTGTCCTGGTTTATATGTTTATAGGGAATCTAAAAAATATTTTTAATTTCACTTTGTTTGTCGGTCTGAATATATATTTAAATATAAACTATTTTTTTCTTTTTTTGAAAAATAAAGATCAAAATATTTAAAAATGATAATATCGATATGAATAATTTCGTATCGAATCCACTCATCTCTAAACTTGTGTGTAAACAAACAATGAGGTTGTTATTTACACTACTTGTATAAATAACGCCTAGAAGAGTCTAAAACTTAATCAACAAGATCCAAATACATTTATAAATGATAAAAATAAACCCAAAATGTAAATTTAGCACATATTTGTTAGTATTTCGTAAAAACAGTTACTAACCTATGAAAAGAAATGTTAGGGTCCTTTTTGCTTGAACTCGACTCGAATCCTTTAACACAACACTGAGGCATTTTAAAAACTTAACAACTAAACTAATAAGCAAACTAAACAAACTTAACAAACGAGATTAACCAATGAATAATCCGAAATTCTTTGACTGTGCAGATTTGTTTACTCCGATTGACAGATAACGCCACAGTTTGACATTTCATGCAGTTTTTGGTTTAATAGTCTGTGGTTTCGAAAGCATAACTAAAATGGCGTCATTTTGGTCTATGGGCGGTCCCAGTGTGGTTAGTGAACAAAATATTGCCATATTCGAAACAAAGGAATTATTATTTGTCTCTTTCATTAAGGGACAAGTCAGCTTTGTGTAAATGAGACAGATACATAAATATACATTCCGCGTCGATATTCTTAACATAACTATAACTTGACATATATAGCTACATTTGTGCGTCATCCTTTATAATTCTTTTATCATTGCGTCCTCCACGTCTATGATCTATCTCCTTCTATATCTATCTCACTCACCGTTGGTTCGCGTAGTGTATAGTTCGAGACGACAGATGCTAAGAGTATGAATTTATCAATACACTACAAATGGAATGAAGGAAATTACTTCGGAAAAATATATGAAGATTTTATTGCATTTGCATAGCGTGTTTTATGGTGTCCGTAAAGTATATGGCATTATAAATTATTTATTTTTTGATTCTTGTTTAATTATTTTATTTTATTCAAAGTTTATTCAAGTTCCCAATTTAGCCATTATGAAGAACCAGACGAAAATAAATATATCTAATATGACAAATATGGTATTTGTATCATATTAACTTAAAATCGAATGCCATTTAGTATTTACAATTCCAACCAATATATTTCCGAAACATGTGTGACATTTTCATCTCACGTAAAACCACTTATTTTGTCGGCATCACCTTTTTGCAAAGCGCTATAAACGTCATAAAATTATACCATGTTAGTATAATAAAAAAGTCGTTTCCCACCAAATCTTAACAACTATTTTCACAATAAAACCAGAAAGGGCTTACGGTAGTGAAGTAACTTTGCTGTTGATATAACCATCACAGTCAATCCAATAGGCAGTTACTATGCCTTTTGAATAAGAATATGGCGTAGAATAATCTATACACGTAGTGCTCTGTAATGTGTGACTAGGCTTGTGGATACAATTGAGAATATTGTTTCAGGCTGGGTAAGAATAGATGATTCAAAAAAAGAATAATTAATCAATGGTTATTTATATATTTTCTGGCTGGAATCACCTCTTGAATTGATCGCGCTCCGAACCGACAACCAACCTGGACTTCATGCTGCCGATGTATTTATGGTTTGCTTGTTCCACGTTCCACGATATAATTTCCCTACGCCAGTTTTCGAGACTACTACCCGAGCAGAACCGAAGAAGAACAGAACTATGTTTGTTATTAGTGGTATTAAATAAGTGATTTTTGTCTTCTTAAAGAAGCGTGATGACTCCTTAGCTATTTTCCTCACAGAACCCGTTAAGACACCAGTGTTCAAAACATAGAAAGGTGACGTTTCAGTCTTGGTTTAAAAAAATCGAGTTTGTCACTGACGCTTTGCTCACAACTACATTTAATACTCCATAAATAGACTCCATAACGATATCATTTCATTCTGTATCAGCCACTAGCCTGTACAGCCCACTGCAGGTCACGGGCTTCCTTCACAATCGAGAGTACGATTGACAGTGGTTAGGCCATATATTCCATTCATCATTTCATTACTGGAAAATAAACACGACGTGAGTTCAACGAAATGTTAATAGAATGTAAGACCTAACATGTAACAACCTAGATGCTGCTGAAACGCAAACGTTGGTTATAAAAGCAAAAACCATTGTCAACATTAAGGATAAATGAATAAAACAACCGAATACAAAGCTTGTACGCTGTCACCAAAGTCCCGTTCTAAACATCAGCAAGGCATGTAATACAAATCCACAATACAATAACGCAAATCTGGACGCGGTTTTAGCTCGTTTCACGGTGGCTAGTTGCGGGCTGGCCCAGAGCGACATCTGTGAGTTCTATACTACAACTCTAGTCACGGAGCTCTTCTGCATATTTCATTGCAAGTGTCCTACCCCGGGACACGTCGGCACGAGCTCTCAACGTTTATATTTTGTCCTCACATTCAAACTGAATTTATGTGAGATGTTTCGTGGATTTATTTAACATTTTACGTTGAAATGAAACAATATGTTGGATTCTGTTTGCAATGTAAATGTTGTTTGTTGTTTTAGGTTCGTCTTAGGTTTTATTAACTCAGTTTTAAAGTGATACGTATTGCATCTTCTTCGAAAGAGTTTATACAATGTATTATCTATGAGAGCTTTGTTGCAATTTTGTAATTGACTGAGAGTATTTCGTTTGACCTTTCTTAGTATGAAAATAGACTACCTCGGTGGCATAACTGTACTATATTATGATTATGATTATGACGAGGTCTCGGGCTCGAATCCCAGTTCAGGCGAAACGATATTTGATTTGGGTTTTTCAAATCATTATCAGCTCGGAGTCAGGAATTTGCGTCCGATATGGTGATTGGTATGCCACCTATCACATCGTGGGACAAATCACACAAGTCGAAACGTGGGTGTACCAGCACCTCTGCCTACTCCTGGGAAAAAGGTGTGATTTTACCTATGTGTGTAGAAAGAAAATAATGTACTGAAAAAAACAGGACGTCTCGTAAAATTCACTCAATTTTTATTAAGATCCATATCATCATCATTATCATCATCTCAGCCGCAGGAAGTCCACTGCTGAACATAGGCCTCCCCCAAGGATCTCCATATTGACCTCTTAGAACTGGCCTGCATCCAGCGACTTCCTGCAACTTTAGCCAGGTCGTCCGTTCACTATGTTGTTAGATCCATATAGTTATTAATTATGCAAATTATTAAGTAATTTAACTATAATTTTAGAATACTTACGATTACCAGAATTCTCCAGTGTGGACAAGAAGACAGCTGATATTAAAGATACCCTCTATATAAAAATTTATCATGTGAATTGAATACGAAAACTAGTGTATCATCATGAGATATTATGTTCAGCTGAGATCTTGCATCGCGTCGTGCAGACTAACATCATTGAAATTAAATTAATTTTCAGCACATAAGATCCCGTACTAGATGTTTACCAGAGTAAACAACGTTTGATGCTGCAAAATGTACTGAGATATTATAATTCCGTTTAATTAACTGTGATCTCATTTCCCTGAATGAGGTTCTCTTGTTTTCGTACACAGAGTTATTAAGGATGGATAATTTATTGTTATAGTTGATGGATTATCCGTTTTGGCTAGTCTCTGCCAATCACAGACTATTTGTAAGTGTGTGCGTACATCCGTCTTAAATTCTACGGGATTGAGCTCTGTAAAAATAACGGAATAAAAATAAAAGTTTTTTCATATTATATTTGGGAAATCCTATAATTATTAATTACTCTAACTCTCAGTTGTAATGCAATTATTTTACCGTGCGTACATACATGGATACACAAACTCACGCCTTTTTCCCAAAAGGGTAGGCATAGGTACTAGAATACCCATATTACTCCTTGTTTGTTCCGTGCCACGATGTGATAGGGGGCAATCCTAACGCTATATCGGGCACAAATTCCTGACACCGGACTGATAATTAATTAAAAAATCCAATATCGCTTTGCCCGACCCGAGATTCGAACCCAGGACCTCAGATTTGTAACCGTACCAAGCATCGTAACTTCATGAAAAGGTCTGTTCGATAGGGCTTGTATCACTGTGTCTCGATAATTTTACGCGGAAAACAGAATTTTCTACGGTTTTGCGCGTGGTAATTGAGATTCGTGGAAGTCCCATAATTTCTACACTATCGCTTTATGTTTTATACTTTGTATGCGAACAATTTGGTGTATAATTATTATTGATATGTGGGTGTTTATGATTACAAAGTTACTGACTTGTAATATACGATAAAGATAACTAGATGGTTGTGTTTCCTTTCTCAACTTTGAGTTTGCTGTTCAGTGTTGTGTGTGTATAAATGTGGGATAATTTAACCGACAGTACTGGGCTTCCCTGTTTGATACGATGGCTACATAAAAATTAATATGATTTAAAAAATTATTACAAGTCCCTTCATAAGTCTTGTAGCATTGAATCGTGTAGGTTAACTTCCTAGGTAAGAATGGTAGTAGGTCACACAATGTGAGAGACCGTCTGAGTAGGTACCACCGCAATGTCTATTTCTCCCGCCAAACAGTGAAACTGACTTAACTTCTTATGTCTCAAAATGGCGATCGAAGTGGAATGCCAATCACTGTTTTTTAATTAATGGTGTTCGGTTTTGCTACTGTTCATGAGCAATCGTATCGCTTACTTTTAGGCGAACGACATGCTTGTCGATCGAGTCGATTTTTCTGGTTGTAAATTCAGAAACAATTTTCTCGGGACTGGGATTTGTGCGTGGCTCTGGTTGCGTCCACGCTATTAGTGTAAATAATTAGGGCGATTCACGTAATTAAATAAGTTCAGTTGCGGCGCAGTTGCAGTTACGTTTCGATCAAAACAGCCCTTTTTGTATTCTCGTAATACGCTCGCGACAATTTCGCGTCACGCGAGCGCTTTAGTGTATTTTACTGCTACGTATATGTGAATGTCAAACAAATTTCATACGTCTGACGTACAGTTGACGCGCAGCTCACGCGCAGCTCACGCGCAGCTAAACATTTACAAGAATACCATTTTGTACCAAAACGTAAACTTAATTGTAACCGCACCGCAACTTGATCGGCGCGTCAAGAAATTACGTGAATCGCCCTAAAGATCGGCGAGCCGTGGGTGACACTAGAGTGACCTCAGTCTGGGATTACTCTGGGATATACAATCGTGACTTTATGCTATTGACAAGTTTTGTTGGTAACTAAGGACTTGGAGAGTATTGCCCTAGATACTCAACAACAAACTAAGCGAACATAATGATTTCTTAGATTCACGCTAATGTTACACATAAGTGTTATATTTTTAGTTTAAGAAATTTTCTGTTTGAGTTTAATTATGTTTTTACCAAATTGTAAACTGATTTCTGTTTAATAAAGCTGTATTATTATTATGACTCATTATTTTAAATCTTTTTTTTTTACATTTTTATATACCGAGTATCTCAAGACTGCTACCGAAAACGAAGCCAGGTGGTAGTTTTAGTGGCTACAAACACAATGCAATTAAAAATTTCGCATAGAAACGCGACAATTATTTTTTATGATTTTTTAAATATCGTCATTTTTGGGTGATAAATCCTTAGTTTTTGCTAAAATAATAATTTAAGCTCTTTTATACCTTATAGTATTAATAAATAAAAGGGTATACACTATTATTTTAGGAAAAAACGTATTTACCACCCAAATATGGTATATAGTAAAAAACAAAATACATACAGGGTATATCAAGACTGCTACCGAAAACGAAGCCGGGTCGTAGTTTAAGCGACTTCAGACACAATGCAACAGAAAAAGTAGCAAAAAAAAGCGACAATTTTTTTTTGTTATTTTTTTCCTTTGACCATATTTGGGTGGTAAATACATATTTTCCTAAAATAATAGTGTATACCCTTTTATTTATAAATAATCTAAGGTATAAAAGAGTTTAAATTATTATTTTAGCAAAAACTATGGATTTACCACCCAAAAATGACGATATTTAAAAAATCATAAAAAATAATTGTCGCGTTTCTGTGCGAAATTTTTAGTTGCATTGTGTTTGTAGTCAATAAAACTACCACCCGGCTTCGTTTTCGGTAGCAGTCTTGAGATACCCGGAATAAAAATATAAAAGTTATCCAACAATGGCGAGGCTTGAGACCCAAGATTATTATTATTATTAAAAAACGATTTTATTGTGGATTTCGTTTAATTATTACATTTTATAAATTTCCAATTCGATTACTTAAAAACTGTGAAACTTAAATCAAATTCGCGATTAAATCCGTAAAAAATTGATATATTTCAATAAGCAAATATAGTTTTATATTCTTTACCGAAAGCTATTCCACATCAAAGGTATCTATTTTCTAAAGGTTTCAGCCACTTTACATACGAATCGTGCGCTATTCTCTCAAACGTAACCATTTTCAATAAAATTTAAGCAAAAACGATATTCGGCTCATCATAAACGTCTAACTGAGGCTGGAAATATGCGAACGTATTTTATTCTTTACAGTTTTAGAGCAACGGGATTTTAGCCGTCTGATGGTCTGCTGTTAATTTAATTTCGTGAGTTTTTATACATAGAATAGGTTCGATAAGCGAGCGGGTTTGCATGACAGTTTTTTATCCTGACATTTTCTGAAGTAAGCCACTACTTGTCCTATCAGTCGATTTTGGCTTGGAGTTGATTTATGGTACACCTTGTATAAAGTTGAACAAAATACACCAAATAAAAGTGAAGTGTAAATTAATTGATAGAGTGTCACATGACGAGATATTTGTAGGTAGTAGGTCTCCCATATGTGAGAGGCCGCCTAGGTAAATTAAGCATAGTCTTGTTAAAGGAAATATTTTAAATTATTTTATAAAATTTACTACATTTGGTTTAAGCACTTCTTCACATTACGTGCGAGTACCGACAGTGATGATTCAAATTTCAAAATTAAGGATGGGCCCTTCGGTACATTTGGGGATTTCAAAAAGATAACCGTGAAAATCGCACTAAATTAAAATATCAAATTAACTTAATTTAAGAGATATAATTTCGTTTAAATTGTAATAAAAAAATATTATCATTATTTTTATTAATTCTGTCATAATACAAAGAAGCATTTTCAAAATCGTAGTGAGCGATGACTAATTTCAGTAACTCTCCACTGGAGATGTACTGGAGCGCGCGCACCACCGACGTCAGAACACTACGCGCTTTCCGCTCTGTCCATATATTTATGTCAATGGCTGACGTCATTATACCAGACTTAAGAACATTGAAACGCGTGTATAGTTCAGGGATTTAATGTTTTTCCATTACCAAGTTAAATACAGTTTACAATATCTTATTTATGGTGGATTTAAGTTCATTCCATTTTATATTTGGGTTGAATATCCCCCGGGACCCTCAGTACCTCAGATGCTGTTTTATGACGTCATAAACATTTTTATTATTCTCTATTTAGTTGGAAAATAAAACATTAATGTTGTATGAGATTAAAGTTCGATTACCTAGCATAATGTCCTTTGAATTATTTATTATTTCCTTGCTTTAAATTTTTACATGCTTATCCTATATGGATAAAATAATATTGATTATTTTTCCGACCCAAATATCGAACAATAGAATTGCACCATTCGACGTCACGTGGTACAACCTACATGGTATTATACTGATAATTTTTTGAAAATTTTCTCTGGTAGTTGCTATATATAAAAATCAAAACATGATCCAGTCAAATTAACCACACGTCAAACTGACAGGTTGAATTCAATTGTGAAAATTGGAGATTTTGCATGAAAATGAGTTTGAAATTAAAATTTGGGACGGAAAAATAATCCCCCGAATACCACACGAGCTTCAAAATTATCTGGCATTTCCCTCAAGGTTCCCTGCAAACAAATAAAGTCGTCAAGTTTTGACTCCTTCATTTGTTTGCAACGAACCTATCGGGAAATACCCGATAATTTTGAAGCTCTTGTGGTATTATAAGTGATTAATTGCTAGGCTAAATCTTTTTGTTTTGTTTCGATTTACAGTATATTTAATCTGATTTTAACGTTGAGGTATTCTACTAGAGCGGATATCGGGAACAAAATCTGTGCGTATGGTGCGTGCACACGGGTACACATTGAAGCGAGAGGGAAGATATGTTACTTCGTAGGCGTGACAGAGACAGAAATAGAATGTACCCTTCATTTTGTTACAAACATTTTGTTTGCAGTGTCTCCTCTAGTATATTATCTCAATAGATTTTAAAGATGTTTTATCTATTTACTGGAAATTGCTTCTATCTAGAAAGTAGATTAAAATATAATTATGTATGTAACATAATATAAATAATGCTACCAAATGGATCTCGCAAGCATAAAACCAAATAAAATTAAAGCTTCCAAAACCCTAATCCAGAATTATACAAAATGTCACCTGGCTACGCTAAGTGGAACTCTAAACAGCGTTTTTTTCGTAAATCCATAAAATGTAAAATTTTCGCTTGGAAAGGATAAAAAATAAGCATTATAATCTGCTGTGGCCAAAAACCCTTGAGCGTCGAGTTTCTGCGCGAGGAGATAATAGGGGAGGAAAGTGTGGGACGCGAAGGGGGGTAAAGAGGGGTCAGGAAGGGGGGGGGGGGTGTTGATGTTCGCCTTACCGTTGAGTTCCGGAGACGGACACCGGACAATAAACTTGAATGTTGTCTGGCTAATTTTTACGTAAAACTTAGCGGCGCCCGTGCTATAATCTTTACGCCCGAATACTGGAAAGCCATTCAAATAATAAGTTGCTCTTAACAGCGCACGGCCCACTTAGCCAGTACATTTAATCGGGATTAACGTAGTTAAGCGCCATTTATATTTAAGTTGCGTTCCAGTATTTGGGCGTTAGACTCCCAACGTTTTTGAAGCATCGAAAACTTTGTAAACATTGTAAAATTGTGTAAGCCGATATTTTTATTTTAATATCTTACTGTAAGGCAATATCAAATGATTTAACGATCGATAACATAGATCTATAATTTTTAAAGGTTTCTTAGATTTCGGCGAATGTTAAAACAAAAATAACTATTGCTTACGGATTTTATCGCGGATTTGGTTTAGTTTTACATTTTTTTAACTTCCTGAAGTTTCCATTACTTTACAGCTTTCGTGACCTGGAGTTCAGTTCGGAGTCCATGGACTCAGACGGAACATATTACAAGACAAAAAGGTGTCCTGGCACATCTGCCTACCCCTTCTAGGAAAAACGCGTGAATTTATGTATGTATGATAACTACAGCATATAGTCAAAGTGTAAAAGCGAAAGTCAAATAAAATCGATCGCTATAAAAATAAGTAGGTATATAACAATGTATGAACTGACTGGATGAGAGTAGGGATAATCAAATCATAGTTGAACTTGAACTATTCAGCTAAGTATTCAGTCCTATTTACCAGAATCCACAAACTGTCAAAACTGACTTACGCAACGTAACAAGCGAGCTAGAGAATTTTACAGGTCCGCAATCGAAAATCGCCAACTCACAATTTCATCAAGTAAAGAATAGAAAATGGTTCACTCGCAAAACGCTGATTTGGCTTATATTTTGTCGCAAAACTTACCAAGGAGTTCCTTACTCTATAATTTTCAATACAAAGGAAAGGTCCTTATACCGGAGAATTGACTTATTTAGACATTGTATTTTGACCGTTTCCATGGCAACCACATTGACAAAAGAAGGATGTAGTTATGATCTTAGATTATATACTCGTCTAGATTGAGCAATGTCAACAAACGATGCGCTAAAAGTATCCTCACTTTCGTTGATATGTGTGTGTGTCAAGGTGTGTGTGTTTAGGGATGCCTGCTCCAGATTATTAACTTAACTTTTCCCCATTATTTGATATACAAAATAGGTTAAATAAAATATTTTTTCTTTATTTAAAGTAATCATACTATTAATTATATTTATAACGCATTTTAGTAAAAACAATAAAGATCTAAACCCATCTCATAGTGTTTGTTTCCGAATATAATTAACTCTTTGGATTTATTGCCTGGGCTGTTATCTGATTTCTGTATTTATGTAAAATATAAATCATCATAAGTAAAATGTTCGGAACACACAACTGAAGTCATGTGAGGCTACGAATGGTCTTCTTTTCGTTTCCGCTGTGTAATGTCTCTCCAGCAATTTGCTAGTACGGAATCCGTAGGAAGTCTAAAAATATTATTAGGACCTTGAATAAGTTCTCGCTGTTTCTTCAAAGATGACAATAGCAGTACCCCGTTTATGAAATTTTGAATGGTACATGCAAGGCAAAGAATTAATAAAATTACTATGAAGTGCATGCCGTCGTGGGTTTCATTAATATCGTGTAGGTAAGTTTTATTTACTCATTAAATAAATAATGCCATTCTTCTTGTTGTTATTCTGATCGAAATATGATGTAATGATATTTGTGTTTTATAGTTTCTCCCATAGTTTCAACAAATCTTCCTAGTAATAAATTGACAACACTGGCCAATGAAACTCATCTTCAAAATAATGAATTAAAAGTTCATGTTTTCTTCAAATAATAGTGGTTTAACAATAATGTTACCGATAGAAAGTGATATTGGTATTATTATACAGTTTTCCCACACAATTGCGATACAATTCGACAGCACAAACCGGCATAATTAATTATTTTTCGGGAGCACGTTATCCATATGTAGTTCAAATGACACTGACGTACGTGAGAAGCGAGTCTACCAAGTACAGGCGACGAAGCATTTTTTCCTGCATAATTTGCCAGGAGTTTTTTGTTTTCATGAAGAGGTGGCATATGACCCCACTAAGTTAAAAACCCAAAATACTTACAAAAATGGCGTCCGCTAGAGCCGCCATTTTGGAAAACGCGTTTGAAGCCATATCTCCGGAACCGTCCACTTTAGGCCCATCATGCTAAGGACTTTTCTTGTAGATAATTAAATTTCCCATCTTTTTTGTTCAATTTTTTTTGTACCATTAACCGTTCGCGATTTACAATGTTATTAATATTCGTTTCATGTCTTTTTGCCGAAATCTTTGTTAATAATTGTTTAAACAAAAAATTGTTAATGACTAAACTTTTAAATCAATAAATTCTTAACAACTTTTCACCCATACTTTTTTTCTCTAAAATCAATATTTTAAAAGTTATCGCGCGTTGAATGGTTTACTACCGAATCAAGGTCAATGGAAACGAAGGATGCATAGCGTAATTATGAAATCCAATGATTTCTCCATGATTATCACGTAATTAATTAAATACTGATGGCATAAGGGAACAAATCAATGAGGAAATAGTAAATTTTGTTAAAAATCCATGTAAAATTTATTGTAAAAAAGGTATAAAATGAAAATTAATAACATTGTAAATCGCGAACGGTTAATGGTACAAAAAAAAATATTGAACAAAAAAGATGGGAAATTTAATTATCTACAAGAAAGGTCCTTAGCATGATGGGCCTAAAGTGCACGGTTCCGGAGATATGGCTTCAAACGCGTTTTCCAAAATGGCGGCTCTAGCGGACGCCATTTTTGTAAGTATTTTGGGTTTTTAACTTAGTGGGGTCATATGCCACCTCTTCATGAAAAAAAAAAACTCCTGGCAAATTATGCATTGCGGACAAGAGTAACCCGTTGCTTCGTTGCCTGTACTAATTTGGTAGACTTTATTTGAGCCGCGCGGTGAGGTGTGATGTGTCATCTAGACGAGTATATAATCTAAGAGTTATGATATTTGTAATAAAATTATGTAGCAGTAGAGTACCAGCATTTAGGTTATTTTTACGACAGGTTCACGTTTCGTACGCAAAATGACTTGAATTTTGGTAATCTCATTTATTATTATGTAACATGAGAGATATAAAAGTGCGTGGTGGCCTGTTGGTATACGGACCAGACGCGGCTGCCTACATGTTCACGGTGGTCGCGGGTTCGAATCCCAGGGCACACCTCTGACTTTTCGGAGTCATGTGTGTATTGATAGTCAATCACCACGCACTAAAAACGGTGAAGGAAAACATCGTGAGGAAACCTGCATACCATAGCGATTTATAAGAATTTCTATGGTATGTAAGTCCGCCAACCCGCACTAGGCTAGCATGGTGGACTATATGGCCTAACCACTCTCAATCGTACTCTCGATTATAGAGGAGGCCCGTGCCCTGCAGTGGGACGTATATGGGCTGATACAGAACATGAGAGATGATAAATAATTTATAGGTTAAATGTTATTTTAGTATGTTCTTTCGAAGTCATTCATGAGGCTTTATTTGCATGAGATGGGCAATTGAACAAACAAGTGTTTTTTTTTTTTCAAACTATTCTTGCTTTCATACAGACAAACATACAGACTGGGGACTTCTCTTCACAGTGTGTGTTAATTTCTAATGGAACTATGTTGCATAAAAGTAAGGATTTTTTATATCCACTCTATAAGATTTAAATTAATTTTTAATGGAACTGTCACAATATATACATCAAAAACCCCTGGAGTGACAGAATTAGATTGTAGATGGTTTTGAATCCATCATGGAATGGTCTCATAATATGTACGTGGGATAAAGGTAAAACACTATACTCACGAGCAAAAGTTAGTCAGGCTATTAAGCACAGTAAATATAGAGGGTAAGAAGTCAAAAATAACAACTCACAAACAAAATTAGTTTTATAGTAACATTAAACAATTTCGTGATAAAATTGTATAACTTTAGTGACCGTGTTAATCCGTAATGTGGACTTAAGACGAAGTTTTCTGTGTAAATGTGTCAAGTTCAAACATTATGTAACCTTAATACAAGGTTAGTTTAGAATGCGTAATAATTTTTCCTTTGTACAGATTTAGTTTTTGGCCTCAGGTATTGCTTTGCTAAAGAATTAATGTCAAAGTAATGTTCTTTGTGTTAATTTTCTTGACACTTATGTCCGTTTCGAGTCTAAAATAATACGTTGAAATATTATTTTTAGCAGCACACTTCATGTTTCTGTTGACCGAACACTGCTCGGGGTGGTAAGCGAAGCAGATAATGTCACTGTTTTAATTTTAAAAATACTTCACAATACGATGAGTTCCATTTCCTTTATTTTTTAGACGTAAATACTTGCTTCACCCAAAAATATCTTAGTGATTTTCCTATTTGTTATTATTTCTATATATTATTGCCACTCTTAAATGTACAATACAAATACATAGTCTTCATCCTACGCTAAGACCGAGTCCTATGTCGTGGTTATAAGGAACTACAAGAGACTTTTCTGACTCACAAACACCCAGACTCGAAAGAAATATTTGTGGGCCGCGCAAAAATTTCTCTCCTTGCGGGGATCGTGCTGTCATAATAATGTCTGATACTGAATAGAAAAATCCAATATAATTTTGCCCACCCTCGGATTGGATTAGTACCCGAGACCTCAGCTTTGTATCCATACCTTAGTGCAAGGCCACCGAGGCAGTTAAATAAAATATATTACATAGTAGTATAAAACTGTTAAAGATAATAAAATAAAGATTAATATCGCGCCAGCAAACCTATGTCAAGACTGCCATAGTGATCTACGAAAATGTGTCGTGTCCCGGGATTGACCTGTATATATCTGGTTTATTTTTCATTGTAATCTATGGCGAGAAAAGCATGCCACTCGCCTGATGGTAAGTACTACGAACGCTCATGGACAGTAGCGAAACCAAACATCACCTTGAATTACAAAGCAATGATTGGCATTCCACTGCGCTCGTCATACTATGCCATAAGATTTAAAGTCTCTGTATATTCAGTAGTTACTTTGGTTCAAACCTGAACACAACATTGCATTTACACTGCTGTCAACTGGTAAGAGATAATTTTCCGCCCGTCGATATTCTTGTTGGCCTGCATTGAACTTATCATCAAAAGTGGATGAATATATCACGGCTTGCAATGTATGTCTGTGCAAACGCGAAACGAATGTCTAAATGTCACAGTTCAACAAAGTTATTTCAACAACTACTAACACACGCAGATATTCCAATTATTTCAACGATTCCGCTCCAAACATAACATTCCGAAATCTACTAAACTACATCACATTCAAACCTTGTTTGTTTAACGTAAAAACGGTATCGATAAAACCCAATTTGATTTTATTAGTGTCCGGATAAACCCCACATCCTCTTTACACTCTCTCCCCTATCTCCCCCCTCCCTACCAAGTTAATCAACAGGGACCGTGTTTCGTGTAATTTGTGCGACTATTTAGCCTTTCATAACAGTCAACAGGGACTTTAATGACGTTTCGTTTTTAAACGAGGCTAAAATAACGCCAGTTGCCCGTACCATGAATTTGGTGTAATAGCCTTTTGGGTAAAGAATTTTGGGTGTATGCGTTCGGGGAATTTAGGTCACTAATTAAAAAATTATGCCACGTGATCCTTTTACACTTGGTTGAAGTAGATGAGGCTTTTATTAAGCAGAATGACCCGAAAGATGGATGAATTGATGCTTTTCCGTCCAAAATTATGTCCTTATCCCATAGGTAATATTTTCTGAACATGAATTAAGCGGGATATGATGTGAGGTACAATTCGTTTTCAAATAATCTTTCAAGAACTTATGTATGCATTGGCAAATCAGTTTACTCAATAAGAGAAATATCCGAAAATTGCATTTCCATTAACTTAACCATGCGTTTCCTGTCGTTAACTCTAGTTGTAAATAATTTACGTATAAGGCGATGAAATGTATCTGTAGTTTTATTTCGGGGTTAATACTGTTACAGGACTTATTGTTAAGACTCGTTAACGTTCCTTTAACAAAAAATATTTTAACAATTTTATAATTAATTTAAAACAAATAAAAGAAAAGTCTGTCGTTTCCGAGCCGCAAAGGAAATTGTTTGTTAAATGCAATGAGATTGCATTCAAAATTTTGTAAAGAATAAACGTTTTTTGTTTGGAGAAACAATGGCCATTGTTGCGTTATTCATATTTTTCCTTATTAAAGCATTTTGAGATAATGGTAACAAATGAAACAAACGATGCTTTTAAAATGCTTTTTTATTATAAACACGGAAGTAATTAAGCGAGACTGCCATTAAGGAAATCACTCAGTGGCTATTTTTTTTATTTTCCTTTATAATTATAGCTATATTATTTATCATAAGTACTAGAGCTCCACTAATTTGTATTTGTAGCAAAAACGGGCTCACTGGTTCGAGCGAAGACCATGGAAAGAAAGAAAGAAAGAAAACACATTTATGTGTCACTTATCACAAACACACACTCATATAACATAAATTTACATAGACCATACAGAAATAAAAAATAAAAAAAGTATTTACGTCGCAAACAAGTGACACGTAGGTGACCACTCAGCTACCATAAAATGATATTACCTACGTTTCTCTTTTTCAACGTCTTGTATGCTTCAGGCAATACACTGAAACAAACTTTTATTTTGCACTCAAGTATCTCAAAAATGTATAAAATTATTGGACCTTATTTTATATATGCCACTTAAAAACCCTCAAATAAAGATCTATCCATAATCCGCCATTGTTCTTTAAGTTAATACGAGCAAGCTAATTTAGTGACTTTTATACATTTAATTTACTTTAAAAGCCTACTTTAATTTTATATGCTTATTTTAATTATATAACTGTATTTAAATAACACTTTTTGAATACAGAGCAGCTATACAGCTACTGTTTCGGAAAAGAGATAATATTTATCACAAAAACGTTATTATTTCTCGTTGAAATCGTGGTTTCAAGGCTGTGACACCGCGACAGTTTTTCATGACACAGACGTGCCATCCTTCAAAGCCGGACCGTTCGTGATATTTCTACAGTGCACATCTTTGAATAACCTGACCCGATATTCAATGTTAGCAAATGCACTTTACACCTGGAAAGAGTATTCTCTTTTCAAATAAGAGTCGATAAATGTATCTACATATATCCATCTTAACTTAAAATAATATCACTTGCACCTTTGCAAAAGGACGTTGATTGTATTATAAGGGATTCTTATTTTTCGTATGGTTATAATAATTATTAGAAAATATTAAAATGCTTTATAAATAACGATTGAAAATAAAAAGATGTTGACCGACACGTGTATATTTGGAATAAAGTAACTAAGGCTAGAAAACAAACATATTATATCAAATAAGAAATACAAACATTTTCTACTCTCCAGTGATATTTAAAACAAAAACAACGGAGGTTTCATTTCTCCAACCTATAGATAATATCTTTGACCACTTGACGAAAATATGCTATCTTATTAATTGCTTTTATGGTATGGAGGAAGGATGCAGGATTATTGGAGAAAGGGATCAAGGGTCGGTACGCTGCTATACAGCTTAATGATGGTGCGAGGGAAGTATAAATTAAGGAACTTCTTGTTTTGGATTTATACCACCACTAACAACCAAATCTTAGTCCAGAAATTTAGAGAACTGAATAATAATAACGAGGTACGTGGTGCAAAGACTGGTGTAGCTCAAAGGCAAAGTCATGTTGAGTCTGATCACACCGGCGAGGGCGTAAGCGAACTCATTCTCCTTGGTCAAAAGAAAAAATGCTTTCACCCGCCGTCGCTCGAGTTTATCTGCAAAAAGAACGGGAAGCGTAAGAAATCTTCAACTTTAAGTGCTTTGTGATTTAGTGCATTAAATGTCTCATTTTTCTTTTATAATGCGTTTTCATTGCATGGAAATTGAATGCTTGTAGAATTTAAATTTGATTCGTACTTTTCTTTGACGTTTGAATGCGAGACTTCTTTAGTTTTTTTATGGTGCATGAACTGAGTTGTCAGTTGTAATAAATAACAAAAGCAAACGAAAAAATGTGTGTGCTTGATTGTAACAATTCTCTAAAAACGGAAAATTGTTGTTCAATTCTACAAATTGATAACGTTCATTACGAATTATTTGACAACTGATGTATACCACAGAATATTTAGGATCTATCCCAAAAGCGTCTGATAAACTTAGTATGTATACTGGTTTCTTAGATTTACACGAATGTTACATATTAAAATAAAACTATTAAGTATTTACGAATTTTGTTCGTCGGTTCTTTCGCCCCGTGACCACGAAAAATGTAAAATAATCGAAACGCCGCGGCCGGGAGGTTAATAAATGTAAAAATTACTAAATCCGCGTTAAATTCCGTAAATAATACTTTAATTTCAACTTAGTGTGTATTCTGACAGCCCTTTAGCATGAGCTTGAGTCGACCTACAACACGTTAGCTCCCCAACTGATAGCGTATATCATAAAATAATGTTTGATAGATTTATTTGGTTCATAAAATATGTCTGACACATTTCAACGCCCTTCAAATATGGTGACAATCGTAAACGACCTTTCAACGTTGAACGATCAATTTTGTTGAATAAAATGGATTTTATGTTTGAAGTCGTTACGTGTGATTTTTATTTATTTGATGATATCCCCTTATGACATTTTCATGTTTTAAAAGGTATGCTTTAAAAAGTTAAATAAATCTATTATTTATACGGATACTTTCGCGGATTTGGTTTAATTATACATTTTTGAACTTCCCGACGTTTCGATTACTTTACAGCTTTAGAGGTCACGGGGCGGTGGTCCGTAAAATCCGTAAATAATAGTTTTATTTCAATGTGTAACAATCGCGTAAATCTAAGAAAAGTTTAGCTACACTTTATCTGACTGATGTTACCATCTGCTCATGCATCTGCCCATATGTGAGAGGCCGCCTAGGAAGGTACAACCGAAATGTATATTTCTCCTGCCAAACAGCAGTGTGTGAATTGTTGTGTTCCGGTTTGCACGACATTGTCGCCAGAGTGACTACTGTACATATTGAGACGTCTTAGGATGGCGAGCGGAGTGGAAAACCAAACATTGTTTTGTAATTCATGGTGTTGTTAGGTTTTGTTACTGTCCATGAATAATTGTATTGCAAGCAATGGTGCACATTAAGCGAATAGCAAGCTAGTCTCGCCAATCATAATAATGCCGCCACAAATCGTTGCCAAGTTAAGGAAAATTATAGGACAATGGTTTAATTTAGTAAAAATGAATTATGTCATTTATTTATTTCATGGAAGACCAATATCTACTACACATGATTAAACGAATGCGAAAAACGCAAATAAGCCAATGAAAGGTCTTCACTATTACACAGCCGTATATGACAAAATACAAGCGCGAGTTAAAGTCGTAAAAATTGTATATTACAAGCAATAATTGACAACAAATGCTAAAATATAAAAAATATAATGGTTTTTAACACGCGAATGTTACACATTAAAATAAAATTATTTTTTGGCAGATTATCGTGAGCTTGTTTTAATTTTGCATTATTTACCTTCCTGATGTTTCGAGTAAATTTAATTAAAATATAATAAGTAATTCCGTGAAATATTGTTTCATTTATTCCCAGTCTTTACAGTAATATTTGCACATTACCAATAAACATAATAAAGTTCACCAGAGTCTTTGCTCTTGTAATGAGAATACAATATAAATGCAAGGTATAAACAATAAGTTAATTTGCAAACAGCCTGCACTAATGGGTTCTGCAGTTCTGCTAATATGTTTTTAACTTGTGCGAAATTGCATTGTGTTAGCCATAACGACACAAAACAATGATAGGTTGTGATAATCCTTAATTATGTTTTGTCTACGCATGGTTTATATGTACATATATATATATATATATATATATATATATACATATATATATATATACAGGGTATATCAAGACTGCTACCGAAAACGAAGCCGGGTGGTAGTTTAAGCGACTTCAGACATAATGCAACAGAAAAAGTTGCAAAAAAAAGCGCCAATTTTTTTTTGTTATTTTTTTCCTATGGCCATATTTGGGTGGTAAATACATTTTGTCCTAAAACAATAGTGTATGCCCTTTTATTTATAAATACTCTAAGGTATAAAAGACTTTAAATTATTATTTTAGCAAAAACTATGGATTTACCACCCAAAAATGACGATATTTAAAAAATCATAAAAATAATTGTCGCGTTTCTATGCGAAATTTTTAATTGCATTGTGTTTGTAGCCACTAAAACTACCACCCGGCTTCGTTTTCGGTAGCAGTCTTGAGATACCCGGTATATATATACAATATATATATATATATGTATATACATTCCAAGGCAAGGCACGGGCCTCCTCCACAATGGAGTGTACGATTGAGAGTGGTTAGGCAATGTAGTCCACTACGCTTGCCTAGTGCGGGTTAGCGGACTTTACATACCATACAAATCCTTTTTACTCGCTATGATATGCAGGTTTCTTCACGATGTTTTCCTCCACTGTAATACTGCGTGGTGATTGACTATCAGTATACACATGACTCCGAAAGGTCAGAGGCTTATGTGCAGTGTGTAAATTCAAGCTGATATCATCATCATGATCAGATGATACTTACTCAGAGGGATGGTGTTCAAAGAATCGTGGAGTGTGGTTCGTATAGTAGTCACTTGAGCAGCGGTGATGCTGGAGTAGTAACAAGGTACTACCACGAGTAGCGTCAACTTAAGGCATCGCACCAGTAGATATGTTACTGTCGCGATCATTACCTGAAAAATATAGAATATTGATATTGACAAAATTAAAAAGGTAGATAACTCATATTATCGTCATAAATTTTAGCTTATAACTGTCCAGTGCCTATTGAAGAAGTACAAATGGTAGAGTCCTAAAATGATACCCGATACAGAACAGATATAAAAAATCATAAAAAAATATTTTTACATCGGTACCGTCAATTTCTGCATAGTGAAATTCATTGTTAAACTGCAACATCACATCTATTAAATTACTTAAGTAAATGTCTATCTACACGACAAGATATTATCTTCTCTCTCTCAGCCTCTCTCTCTCAGCTCTCTCCTCAGTTATCTTCTGTGTATTCTTAAATGCCATTTAAAAATAATTCGTTGATTGCAACTTGATAGAATTAACTAAAGAAATAATATTATAAATAAAATTACTCACTTTTGGTTGCAATGCAATGTTTATCTGTATGAATTTCACTAAAATCTTCAGTAGTAACGTCGTCGCCATTCCTGATGTGAACAATATCACCATCATCTAAAAATATAACCCAGGCTTTATAAAAAAAAAAATATATCAAGGCATTTTAGTTTAATATTCTTTACCGGTAAACTCATCATCGTGTTAAGCTGCTCGGAGCACTTGTGCAACAGCTCATACACTTTGTGCAAGGAACCAATATCAAGCTGGGCATTGTTCGATAATGTTTCAATTTTATCGGTCTTTTTACTTATCATTGTGTCGCTCACACCAAATGCTTTGTTGACGTGAGCTTTCACCAATCGAAGTCTTTTGTAAATAATTCTCAACAATATACAAAAGAATATTTGCTCAGCATCATGCGTCATCGATGTTATCAAGTAGGTCATAAAAAATACTTTTTCTATGTTCGAGCTCCGGAAAACATATGATTGGATGAACAAGAATTCAGCCATATTATATGTTATATTGACAGCCATCCAAATAATTCCCCTTCTTGATTCGTGAAAAGCCTCATTATCAGAGTAAATTTTAACAATTTCATCAAATCGACTTAGCTTTTCGAAGAAATTGAACAGCTGCTTCTTTTTAGTCACCAAAGCGATTATGACTAGAAGGAAGTATTCAAGGGTAAATATATTTCGAATTGCTTGATGGGAAGAGTTGACTAGCTCTGCATTTGTTGCTATCCACAACGTAGCAATTAGCAAAGCAACAATGTATAGATAATTAAACCACACGAAGCACTTGTTACATTGAAGAAGATATAGCCTACTGACTCCCAAAATAGATTCTACGTAAATGACGTACTTAAACTGTTTGATAATATTAAGTCCTTTATCAAGAAAATTATTTTGTTTCACTTGCGGCACCTCAAGAGGCGACACTTTAGAAATGGTGCTTATACTTCTCATTTTAACGAAGGTCGAATGAAGACTGTTCTAGCTGAAGGGGATTTAATAAATTTCCAATTTAACAAAGTGCTTACGGTTAATGGGCGCGATAATATCTTTAATGTATAAATTGATGACAAACAATTTTTACTCGTATTTGATTAGACTTATGAAGATTGATCGTTCAACTCCATCGTTATGATGTTTTCATCGACGCATTTATTTCTTGAATAAGTTTTTGCATGAAATAGTAATTGTCGTTTAAGAAATTGTATCATAGCATTTTAGTAATCACAATATTTTGTATACTAAAGAAATGTTTCAGATTTTTTGCTGATGTCTCGTCATATTTACAAAGCTTTATTTTAAACTTCAAAATCCAACTTAAAGTATTAAATTCCAAACAAAAAAATATGCAGCCATGAATATTCATGTTTTGGTTATCAGTTCCTAGCAGTCCACAATTTTTATTTTGGATTTAGTCCACTATAATACTTCATCGAACTTCATCCCCACCTTCTCTCATACCCTCCCCCCTTCCTCGTCCCTGAATTCGCAAATCACAATTAATATTAATTTACATACTAAACCCAAAAATATAAGGGTGATTGATGGAACCCACAGCGTTCCCGAAGATTTATAAAGCAGTGTGCGGGTATTAACCTTGGCATCTATTATGTCAAACGGTATGATTGATGTCGTGTGTGCCGGAGCAACGCCTGACAAAGCACATAAATAGCCCATTATGTTTAGGATATACGGCTTTGTGAATATCTTAAAGGGTATTGTTGATTTTAGTCAAAATATTTACCTTATACTTGGAGATTTGTGAATATTTCATCAAATTGTTTTGTTGCTTTATAAACATGTTATTTTGAAGAATTCTACCGTTGTAATTTAAGGCTTCCAGAGTACTGTTGACTATAGTATGCACGTATTCATGTTCCAAAGTTTATAAATGTATGATCTATAGCTGTCAATAGATGCAAATAGCTTGTGTTAATTTGTATCTTTTATAAGTTAAAAAAAGTGTATTTTATTAAGTATAAGGTATGATGGAACTTACATCTCAGCACGGATCAAAGCCAAGTAAAAATAAAGAAACAAAATCTATAGTAATACAAACAAACCTCCATAATTTAACTTAGTCAAATCTTACAAAACCTACACATAAATCGCTATGGTATGCAGGTTTCCTCACGATGTTTTCCTTCACCGTTTTAGTGCATGGTGATTGACTATCAATACACACATGACTCTGAAAAGTCAGAGGTGTGCCCTGGGATTCGAGCCCACGACCACCGTGAACATGTTGGCAGTCGCGTCTAGTCCGTTTAACAACAGGCCACCACGCACAATAGAGTATTATTTTTCAGCAATACAGAGTACGGACAATAATTCTGACTTATAAAAATCAATGAAACTATGCTTACACGATCTACAAAATAAACAAGATTCAAATGACGCCACTCACATGTCTAAGTTTGCAAGACCATGTGATGTTCACCGCATCGTAAAGTTTCGATTAGTTGTACTAAGTTGTTGGATAGAAACTGCTATCCAAGAAAACATTGAAGACTTCCTATAGCGCAACGAGCAAGCGAACTTGATTAAAAATCTTTTAAAGTCATGTAAACTAATAAAATGATCATGAATGGTAGACGTATTGCCATATTTAGAAGTTATGAGACATAAGTAATTTGAGCGTCCGGTCATCTGTACTGCTCTAATCTTATAGTAGGGAGCTTGTTAGTTTCAAAATTGGTGGAAGTGTTTTTCTGCATAGTGTAGGTAATTCGGATTTAGTATTGAATAAAATATATGGATATCGGATTACAACGGAACTACACTTCATAATTTTAGTCAGGAATATATATTGTATAAAGCATACAAACGGAGAACTTCAATACGGCATCAATAATGTTCGGACCATGAAAGTTGGTCTGGAAAAATTTTTCTTTATAACTTTAGGGTTATAAATGAGAACGAAATTTATTAGGGATCTCAACTTTACTCTTGATTCAGAGCATAAACACAATTTTTGCATTAAACTTGAAAAAGATTTATCTTCGGAGCGCATTCGTGAACGCAATAATGGACAGGAAAAAGCGAATCTCTGTTGCGGGAAGTCTTCGTTAGGTGAATAATAAATGTTCGATGTATTTAAATATGAATGTACATTTTCTAAAGTATTGACGATAAATAACTTAGTGTGCAACTGATATTTTTCACCAATATTTTGATTTTAGAATGAAACCAATATCGACTTCGTTTCGGAAGTTGATAGGTTTTATATGGTTTTTTAAATTATTCATATGTGAGTCTAGTTTGATGGCTCCAATGAACACTCCTCTAAATTAAAATTTTAAAATTTTCGTTTTTCTCTTGAAATGCTTTTCTATTTAGCAATGCATAGTGGGAGAGTTTTCAGATTTGCATTACATAAATACATATAGTTAGCGTTATGTAAATCTTAAAACTTTTTTGTTATCTATTGCTGAAAAGTAAAGCATTTTACGCGGAGAACGAAAATTAAAAAAAATTAAGTTAGAGGAGTGTTCATTGGAGCCATCGAGTTTTTTTAGAACTTTTATTACTTTTATAATTAACGTAGTATAGACCAGTAGTAAAAAAAGTGGTGATATGTAGTTACATAAATCACACATATCATCACATATATACATCATAATCACAGCTCGTATATGAAGTTTCATATACGAGCTGTGATTACAAAAAATGGTGGACGTATGGTCGAATTTTTAAAATGAATCATGAATGGAAAAAAGGATAAAGGAATGATGAAAACTATATATCTCCGACAGAATTAAATGCAGAAGCTAACAATGCACTAAATACCCTGAGATTTATGTATTATGAAACAATGTGTGAAATGTTTTGCGATGTATTCCTCTCGGGGTCCCAAAGTATTTTATTTCTACTCACGAGGGGATCATAATACTTTTAGATATAAATACGGAACAATGGTTCTGCCCACCCATTTAGATATACGCGAAATGTCATTAACTTTAAATGACGTTGCCGTCGGGTAATCTAGTCAGAATTGATTGCATCACCATTCAAAATTTTGTTTTAAAGGTTTGCTTAAATTCTAGTCTAATAAAGCACAATTTGCATTTCATAAAATATATTGTAACTGAAAATGCAAATATTATTATAAATTGTATTTTCCATTTCAAGAATATTTTTGTAAAAATTCAAATTTTTGTAGGAGTTCAAATATTTAACAGTTGAAATTCAAATGATTGGCAGTTTTTCAAAAAGGATTTAAACATTCCAATGAAGATTAAAACGTATATTCAGTCTATTACTGTATTTTTATTAAAATATTATGCAACATACAAAGCTATAAAATTACAGATACAAATTATTATTTAAGAAAATAAACTAAACAATTGAAAAGAACACAATTCAAAACAAAGTAACGTAACAAGATGGCAGCGCAATCTACACCAAAACTTGTTTGAATTAAATTCGTAAAAGCAAAACTGATTTTTTGGGCCAAAATTTCCTTTTACGAGGAAATTATTATCTAAACGAGGTCTCATTAGCTGTGGTTCACTTTTGTTTTGCAAGCTACATTCACTCGTATCCATTTTTTACTTTTTCCTTCTGTATGTTTTCTTAATTGGATAATTATGCTGTGCTAATTATTATATTTTCTTTGTGTTTAGAACGGCATGTTAGGCTGTCAATCCTTGTGTGTATCAACAAATATATGTCCCACTGTAGGGCTTCCTCTATAATCAAGAGAACGATTGAGCGCGTAAGGCCATATAGTTCACCGCGCTGGCCTATTGCGGGTTGGCGGACTTTACATCCCATATAAATTTTCACAAATCGCTGTGGCATGCACGTTTCCTCACGATATTTTTTCATATTTTTTTCATATTTATATATCTTTAAAGAGATAAGCCAACGTTATGAACTGATGTTCAATCATAAAGTCGAAAGATTGTCGAATGAACGTGAGTGTCATATAAAAGGTTTGCATTGTACCTAATGAAGAAGTAAAGCGTTGAATGCTAGCTGCTGATAACAGATCGCCGTGGAAGTCTTTGAGGTTTGTCTACAGATATTCAGCAATGAAGTTTCTTAGCCTGGGCATGTAATGATGCAATACGAAACAATTGATTCCATTTTGTTTTATAACAAGTTTATTATCGGTACTAATATTAAGCAGAGGAAAGATTTAATTGTTTGCGTCAAATAGGCCCTGTAACTGTAAAAAAATCTTTCCCTGTTAGAATCCTACATGATTTCTGATCATATTTTCAAAAAAGTATATCTGCACCCGGGCGGAGCCGGGCTGGGCTGCTAGTTATAAGAATATTATGAATGCTTATGATTGAAATTACAATATTCATCAGATTTCTGATTTTAATATAAAATGAATTCATCTTCTATCGTCTGTCTACATTCATATCTTTATTTTATTATAACGAATGAGCTGCTTTGGCTTAAAACCTTCAGTCTGACCTTGCAAAACCGATTTCAATCAGATATTACATAATTATAATACCAAATTTCTTTAAGTTAAAATTCTCTAAATTTTACAACTTTTTTGCTGTAACCTTATCTTTTGGTTAGAAGATCGTTTTGGGGCTCCAATTAGTAAAATCTACGGTCATGCAAAGAGGATCGTTTTCGAAAATAAAAACACCCAGTTCAAATACTCTTTTGGAATTGAAATTGTCCATAATGTTGGGAAGGATTTTATTTCTTGCTGTAAAAATCAGTGTGTACTCAATACTTGGAGTTATTAGTAAAATAACTTAAGTTATTAAGGATAATACTTTCAGTTCAATTTGATTTGATAAAAATAAAATATATAAAACAAAATAGTTTTTATTCAGTTCTTCATTTTTTTCATTGTCTTCAACCTAATGAAATCCTCTGAAAGTTTTCAACTTTTTCTTGGAAAATATATATCTTCTACATTTATTTGAACTTATCTTATTCCAAATGGATGATCAAATTGTCGTAAAATATATGAGAAAGGCACGACATTTTTGCAATTGCGTAATTCGTTAATATAATTTCGATCCCTCGCTCTCTGTAATGGGGCCAGTCTCCCCTACGCAGCGAACAGAAAGCCAATTACCGGTCTTGTAGCTCATTCGATTCCTATGCCGTTTCGCTTTTATTATTACTAGTTAGTCTGAAAAAGCATATTCTATTTCAAAAGAAAAGTAAATAAACAAAGAATACTAATAATACCTTCGTATCAAATCCTCATTTAATAGAAATAAACTTGAGTAGATTTCCTTATTCAACATTAAACATTGGACGCTGTATAGTAAGCCATTCTCATCCGCGCATTATCCTGCATTTCCATTTTAAAGCTGAACATAGAACTCCGATTTAAGTGGGGATTCTTCGTAATTCCCTTCAAAAGGTATCTTATACGGCCACAGCATAAAAACATAGCTTTAATTAAAACGCTTTCGTAATTCTGGGAGTAAGAAAGGGTTTCCTTGTCGAGTGGGTGGGACAATGTTTCCCGGAGCGTTTTCTATTTTGCTGACGTAGGGGAGACAGATATGAGAACACATCTGTGTACCTATATGTATATATTTGTGGATATCTATCGTTGAGTAACAGTTATACGCGAGGACGATAATGCTTAGGGAAATGCTTGTTATCAAGGAAGATTGCAATTGAAGTACTATTTATGTATGTAAACATTAGAATATTAAAATATGAATTTCATTGATCATGTCTTTGATTTCGTTTTTTTTTTCGAACCAATAATTACTAGATATAACATTACTTTTTCATTAATTATTATTTGACATATTTTGGTTATTTCTGTGTACTGTTTTCTGTCTTACAACAAATTTATGATTTGAGAGATGATTTAAGAGTGCATGTAGCATAATATCTATAAAATTTTCAACCACGTAGTCTCCAATTAGTTGAACAAACCTACAGCTTTAGAAAGTTTTCATGAATCCTAAAGCTGTCTAAGCCTATAGATAGTAACTGAATAAATACCATAAATAACTCGAATAGATGATTGCCAAGTTCACGTTCTTTATCAAGGTCATTTGTTATAGACATGCCATAAATCAAACGAGCCGCTTTTATCTAAAAAAATATATCTACTATAAGAAAAATAAAAAGGGACTTTTCCCTGCGGCAAATTTAGTTTCCAAGATAAACTTTCCCGGTGTAATGGACAGTGCTTCACCATTATCAAATATTTATTAGGCGTCTTATAAAAGAAATACGTTGAAACTATGACATTGCCTGTTTAGTTTTTTGTTAAGACAAGTTTTTTAGAATATGAGGTTGTTTTTACGTGTTATCTTGGATTGGTTATATTGTTAATAAAAAACTTAAAATGTAAGAAATAATAATAATTCATTTTAATGTTTTAAATAAACGTGGTATCTGTATCTGCCCATATGCGTCCCACTGCAGGGCACGGGCCTCCTCTACAATTGAGAGTTCGATTGAGAGTGGTTAAGCCATAATTATATTCCACTACGCTGACCTAAGGGACGTGGTTGATTTATTGTATCTAGTTTCGATTGTATCCAAGCTCGTATAAGCCGAAAATCTTATGAGGGAAAACTATGATACGTTTTGTTGAATCACTACACAGACTCAACAGCCATTGCCAGTATATTTCTGCAAAGACCGGCTAATGTACTGGTAATAGGTCTCTCATTTGTATGTGAGAGGTCGCTTGGGTAGGTTCCACAATAATATCTATTTCTCCCACCATACAGTAGTGTAAATGCGCTGTTGTGTTTTCGTTTGAAGGATATTGTGGCCACAGTAACTACTGGATATATTAAGAATTAACAACGCATGTCTAAGGATGGCGATGGAAGTGGAATTTTAACCACTGTTTTTCAATAAATGGTATTTTTTGGTTTTGCTTCTAATGTCCATGAGCGGTCTTTAGTGCGATTCACGTAACTTTTTGACGCGCCGAACAATTGCGGTGCGGTTACAATTAAGTTTACGCTTTGGTACAAAATGGTATTCTTGTAAGTGTTTAGCTGCGCGTGAACTGCGCGTGAGCTGCGCGTCAACTGTACGTCAGACGTATGAAATTTGTTTGAGATTGACATATACCACGTGCAGCAGTAGAATACGCTAAAACGTTTGCGTGACGCGAACTTGACGCGAGCGTATTTGACAGCGGTTGTCAAAATTACGAGAATACGAAAAGGGCTGTTTTGATCGAAACTTAACCGCAACTGCACTGCAGCTGAACTTAATAAAATACGTGAATCGCCCTACTTATCGCTTACCATAAGACGAACGGCATGCTTGTTTCGCCATTCATAGCAATGAAGAAACTAAATTTTTACAGATATTGTTGGTGTTGATAATAGTAGATAGTTTTTATCGAGCCCAGACATAGGTTAATTTCCTTTGTAAAAAAAAATAGAGGATTTCTTCGAATTAAATAAATAATAAATCATAAGTTGTCATAAGTTTACTCCTGAGAGACCAATTCGTGCGTTCACTATGGATCTTTTGTCTTCCATCCATCACATTCGTGGAATTTTCTTTCACGTATTTATTGGCTTCGCATTATTTTTTATTGCAATTATAACGAGCATGCCATTCATGTGATGGTAAGCGATATGACCCATCATGGACAGCAACATCAAACAACACGTTGAATTGCACACCAAGTAATGCTTGGTATTTTGGCCTCATTAGAAGGCTTAAAGTCATTGGATGCAGGCCGCTTACAGCAGGTCGCTGTGGAGATCCTTGGGGAAAGCCTATGTCAGTGGACTTCCTGTGGCTGAAATCATGATGATGAAGTTGATGATGGACCAAATAACAGCTCCTTCGAGTAAGGGCCGGATTATCAAATTGATTGCGGATTCTAAAACTAAATTTGAAACATCGAATTTCGGATATTATGAGAATATTTTTATTACTAATTCTTTAAACGATTATTAAAACAATTGATATCAAATAAAGACAGATAGAATAAGAAGACGAAAATTCCTTTTGTATTATTTTCATAAAAACCCATTCCCAGAACAAACGTTTACCCTTTAGCTCCGAAATATAGCTTAACCACCATAGTTTTTTGTGAATTCAATGGCCGTAATGCTAATTTTTAAAAAGATTCTTGAAGTTTGTCTTTCGAACAAGGTTTGTTGGTATGAAACAACATCTCTTATCTTCAAAATCGACCTTCACCCTGACCCAAAATCTTTGAGAGCTCTGGGGACTAATTAATAAAAAACAACTGAAGTTGAAGAATTTGTTTGTTCAACGTAGTTCAAACAAAAATTATCGTTACGTTATTTAATTTTTTTTTCGAATCACCGATAGATTAATAATTTATATATTATTCTCATGTTATTAATTGTATTAACACACTACGTTTTTTAAAGTTTGTGACAACTACAAATTCGGATTACGTGAGCTTGGTCTTACAAGGGCCAAAACAATCTAATTATACAGAAGCCCCGTACATAATAGAACATTTGAATTTAAACACGCCTCTCAATATTTTCTTCTACTTCTTCATTGCTAATGTGTGACTTGAAATATTTGACTGTGCTACTTGCACAGTCAAATATTTCAAGTCAGCTATGCATACAACTTATGGAACCAAATTCAAGACAACTGGAATTAGGATTCAATTAAACAGTTTTTTAAAATAACCTGTGTTTATAGGCGAGACCGCTTACATTCAAGTTTGTTTGTTTGCCTGCTTCCAATCTCATTTGTTTAATTTTGTACACTGATATCCTATGTAACTTATACAGTTTCCTTAGATTTACTAACAAAATCATCAGCATTAAATCTCGCTAGGTGTCGCCGCAATTTGAGGCTATTACCGCGCATTAATTTGTCTTCCTAGAGATTTAACAGCGTGCACCCCATCACATTAAAGCATTCCTTTCGTCATGGTCCTTAAACATTTTGGGAATTCTAGGCAACATCGCAATGCTGCTGTGCTTATTACAGTCTTAATGTTACAAATCTACCCGATGCATAGGCTTAAAATATTTAGATCTAGATCTAGCTCAAACGACTGGCTCAGTGGCGCAATTGCACTACGATATTATTATTATTATTTACACTTTATTGCACAAAAGGAAAACAAATACAAACAGAAATCACATACATAAAAAGTACAATTGGCGGTCTTATCGCCGAAAGGCAATGTCTTACAGACAACCATGGGATGGATTTAAGAATAGGATAAACAGAGGAAAGTCTAAAGCGTTAAGGATAGAACCTACTTAGAAAGAAAAAGAGTAAGTACAAATAATTTAATAAAATTACAAGTAACGGTACGGTATTATTACGGTACGGTATTAGTACGATATTATTGCAAAGCTGAGGACCAGGGTTCGAATCTTGGGTTGGGGAAAATGATATTGGATTTTGATATTCATTATCAGCCCGGAGTCAGGAAATCGTGCCCTAAAAGGCACACACGTAAGGCGCAACGAAACTAACAAAACTAAAGCGGCTCAAAATCAATCAAATTTGACAACAAACTAGTCATCATTACACAAAAATATGATAATATTTAACTAATTTATGACTTATTTTCAAGTTCATCTGAGTTTCTGAATTACTTTGTTCCTGAATATTTAATTAAAATTTCATTTATTAAATTGCATTATATAACTGTTATGTTCTACCAAAAGAAACTTTTTGGTAGAAATCGACGTTGTAATAACATCAACATCATTATACCGGGCGAAAAACAAACCCAAGAACAAACCCCGTTTTTATTAAACCAATATTTTAGAGATTCAATCAAGAAAGCGCTGCGCTTACAAGCGGTTTCTGGAGGTTTCACGGGCAATTTACAATGATATACTAAGGAAGACACGAAACGCGTTGCTCTGATTTAATTGTGTGATAAATGGAGCACCACAATATTTTACACTGATTTAACTTAGTCTACAATCTTGGCGTTTGTTATTTATGTGGTATATAGGACGTGTTTGAGTTATGTATGTTTTATTGGTTGATCTTATGTAGAAATACGAAATTTTATAGACTGACCAATTAATTTTATAAAGATTGTTTATGAATAACTTATTTAATAGTTCTTTCCTGTTGTTAAGTATTATTACATATTGTGATCTCCTCTATTTGAAGACATACATGTTTAAAATGCAACAGTACGTTAGCAAAGCTTGTCTAGTGTATTCTTTGTTGCAGATCCTTTTTTTTTTATTGCAGTGAATGGCGAGAAGAGCAAGCCGTTCGCCTGATGGTAAGCGATACGACCGCTCATTGTTTATGAGCGGTCGTAGCAACATTCCACTGCGCTTGTCATCCTGAGACATAAGGTGTTAAGTTTCAATATGTCCAGTAGTTGCTCTGGCTACAATGTCCTTCAATCCGAAACACAACAGTGCATTTAAGCAGTGTTGTTTCACGGGAGAAATAGACATTGCGGTGGTACCTACCCAGATGGCCTCTCACATATGAGAGACCTACCACCAGTATCAGTACCAGTAGATCCTACTTAATAGACTTAAAATAAATAAATAAATAAATAATTCGTGCCCCACTTTTTGATGCGTTTTTAGAGGGTAAGCGGGAGGGGGGGGGGGGTATGCCATTTGAGTGCACGACAGTGAAAAGTGATGCGCGATGGGACGCGTTTTCTTTGTAAGCTGTGTCATTCACCTCCATTTATGTCAAATGTATTTCGTCCCCCTAGGCCGCAATATCCCTTGCTTTGCACGACTGATGCGTATGATCATGGTAAATCATTATAGTCTTTCTTATACAAAGTATGATTTGAACATACTATTAGATGTTATTTTGTTAATGCAAAATTTCTGCATTGGTTATATAATTATGGTGTATGAAACTACAGTAGTAATTTTTAAATATTATGTCTATGATTAAAATATGTTTTCTTCAATTTTCTATTGCCTACTCTAAGGAATACATGTAAGACATACGTACCTGATTTACATCTAATACAAACTTCTTAAGTAACATTACGTTCTGCAAAGAAGGGATAACAGCCATAAAGAATATTTTAACAAAAAGTACGCACAAGTTTTTCGGTAAATTGATAGAAAAAGTCCGGAGCCCAACTGTTTTGTGCGGAAGATGTAGGTAGGTACCCGATTCAATTTTCAGTGTCCCTAACTTATACTTTAGTAAATAGAATGTTCGTATCTGTGTGTTTTCTATTATTTTTTGGATATCATTTCGTCCCTTCCCTGGCTTTTCGCTTGGGATTACACTTTTTTAAACACAAACGTGTTATTATGTCTTTACTATTTTTAAGAATGGAATCATGGAAATGTGTAATATATTTTAGTTTTGTTTAATGTTTTTTGAATGTGAGAATTGTGTATGTCTGTAAAAATAAGTAATGAGGCATTTCTGAAAACTATAAATTTTGCTTTCTGCTGTCAACTTTATTTTTTGCAATTATTTTCGTAAATATGTATATAATGCCTCTGAAATGTCTCTCTACAAATTAGAGCCTTATGTGTAAACACATTTCGAATCCAAGGTAGGATTATACATATTTAATACATCCACACTCTAACAATCTACTCTTTTTGAACAACACCATTCTATTAATCATCCATCATCCATCCATCCATCAGCCAAAGGAAGTCCACTGCTGAACATAGGCCTCCCCCAATGATTTCCACAGAGACCTGTTGGAGGCAGCCTGTGTCCAGCGACGTCCCGCGACCTTTACCAGGTCGTCGGACCATCTTGTTGGTGGACGTCCTACGCTGCGCTTTCCGCTATGCGGCCTCCATTCGAGTACTTTCCGACCCCATCGGTCATCAGATCTCCGCGCTATGTGCCCGGCCCATTGCCACTTCAACTTGCTAATCCGGTGGGCTATGTCGGTTATTTTAGTTCTCCTACGGATCTCCTCATTTCTGATTCGATCTCGTAGGGAAACCCCGAGCATAGCCCTCTCCATAGCTCGTTTTATTAATAAAACAACAAATATTCTATTAATAAAACAACACATTTTGATTTACCGCACAGCTACACAAACCGAAATGTCTTCATGTGACACAGGTGTTGGGAACTCGTTTTTCCTCAACTGTGTGGCTTTGTGGGCTGACTTTGGTCTGACGTGTGTGAGAAGCTTAATTTTTTGCTTAGGATGGAATATGAAGTCAACCTTTGTGGGGAATTGGTTAGACGCAGGCTGTAAAATGAGAGGCCGCAGCCCTATCTATATCCCTGCTCTGAGACAAATATTTGTGTGATCCACATATATTTATTTAGGGGCTATGTGTTTGTGAGACTGAAAAATGTCTAGTAGTTCCTGATACCCATAACACAAAATTATTTGTTTTTATTTATTTATGGGGTAATAGTTGTTTTTATACATGTTAAAGGCCCGTATAAAAGGCGGCCAAGCCACATATTATCACTAAGATATACGAGTTTGTGCAACCTTGAAGATTTAAAGCGTGAAGAGTAAAAAGATTGGCTCTACATGAGATCTGATAACTTATTGACAGTGCGAGGCATAATACGGTCGGTTCGGTTCGGTATCAGCCCATATACGTCTCACTGCAGGGCACGGGCCTCCTCTACGTACTACTACGTACGTAATCGACAGTACGATTGAGACTGGTTATATGGTCAATATTATGGTCACTTCGTGGCAATATTATTCATGAAAATTATGAGTAGTGGTGAGACAATTTATTCTAGATTCTTTATATGGAGAATAAAGCTTATTGTATTTTTTTAATTTTATTAATGACGTAATAGAAATAAGTATCCATATACTTGGCTCTGGAACGCTATATAAAAAAATATATCTTCTTTATTACTCTTCTGACAGATTTTAAGTCATATTATTTTTAGTATTTTTATTTCAATAAATGGCCACGCAAGAAGATAATATATCTTTACTTGAGTTAATACCAACTTCAAAGTCTTGTTGCTTCTGTGTGGGTATAAAATGCGGCACAAAAATTATCGCTATTATAGGAATCGTAAGTACTTCCATAACCTTTATTGAAATAAAATCCTTCATAACGTTCTTAGTATTAAATGAGTACTCCCAAACAGTACTGATTTCATCAACTCTATTGCAGCCATTGTAACCAGAGTGACTTCTGGACGTATTGAGATTTAACATCGTATGTCTCAGGATGGCGAGCGTAGTAGAATGCCAATCAATTATTTTGTAATTCATGGTGTTTTTTAGTTTTTCTACTATAATTCATAGCGTAAACATACGAGACATGCGAATGTAAGTCAAATTATGTAGTAGTTACTCTGGCTACAATGTCCTTCAAACCGGAACACAGCAGTGCATTTACACTGCTGTTGGGTAGAATAGACATTGAAGTGATACCCATCCAGGTGGCCTTTACATATGAGAGACCTACCACCAGTGGCACTTTAAATGAATTTTAACCACTTTAACACACTTCTTCTTTTACAATAATATCACACTCAATATTTGCGAGCAGTTTCTACATAATTAATAATTGTTAACTATCTACTGGTTTATTTTCTTATTTCCACTGACCGGAGCGATATGCGTTTCGACTGCCCGTGTCGAGGAGAATGATGGCGGATACCAGTCCGAGTGCGCGTGCGCCTCCGCCTACCCAAGGCCATTGCGGTGTTGTCGAGATTTTTTGTTGTTGTAATAATTTAATAATTATTACTTTATCGGTTTTAAATTATTGTGTATTTGCAGATACTCGGTCTTAGTCGCCCTCTGTCGGCGCCGGCGAATTTTTGCCGATTACTTAATACCTTTCTGAATTTGTAATCTTCGTTATATTTTTATTTTTTGTTTCTAAATGTTTTATGTTTCCTGTTTATATTGTATAAATTATCAATGTTTTTCTAAAATACATGTACAAGTACCTATATCTGCACACCGACGTAGTGCCCGGATGTCACTAAGGTCCCTCATTGAAAATCAGCGCTGTGGTACTGCTTATGCTGTACTGCAGTAATAAGCTGAATGAGGGTTCCTGTTGTTGGCACAAGTAGTAATGGAGAATATTATTGTCTTTTGTTATCTTTAT
The DNA here is from genome assembly GCA_009982885.2 of Hyles vespertilio. Lineage (NCBI taxonomy): Eukaryota > Metazoa > Arthropoda > Insecta > Lepidoptera > Sphingidae > Hyles > Hyles vespertilio. The sequence continues at coordinate 15,923,284 of CM042809.1, read as the reverse complement.
ATAACTAACACTTCTTTGTTTTATTGTAAATACTTTATATCTTTTAGTTTCTAGGGTTGGATTATTTTTATTATTAATATTAATTTCTTTGTATTTGTACCAACAATAAACTTTTCTTTCTTTTCTTTCTTTCTTTTTAAATATTGGACGTGCCCCACGATTTATTTTAGTTTAATCAATGCATATGTTTAAAATTATTTTTTTAGTTTTTGGTACATTTATCTGCAATATAAAACCGTTTAACTTAATTTTTTTTTACTGTTTTTTTTTAATCTTATTTTCAGCTATTCGCCCTCACATGCGGCGCTATGGCACTGATAAAGGATAGAAAGTACCTGACCATCAGTACTGGGTTCTTGGTGGCATTACTGTCTATATTCACAGTAGTTACTATTATGTTTGTAATAGTTTCCATATTGTTGCTGATTGCTGCTTTCGATGTGGGTATAATTTAATTTATCTTTGTGTCATAGTTACTTTTTAAACCAAGCCGCACTAGGCTAGTAAATTTGACCCCTCCAATTTCAGAGAATACTTTTTTTTTATTGCAGTGAATGGCGAGACGAGCATGCCGTTCGCCTGATGGTAAGCGATGCGACCGCTCATGAACAGTAGCAAAACCAAACAACACCTTGAATTACAAAGCGATGCTTGGCATTCCACTGCGCCCGCCATCCTGAGACAAGATGTTAGGTCTCAATATGTCCAGTAATTACTCTGGCTACAATGTCCTTCAATCCGAAACACAACAGTGCATTAAAACTGCTATTTGACGGGAGAAATAGACATTGCGGTGGTACCCACCCAGGCAGCCTCTCACATATGAGAGACCTACCACCAGTAAAATATTCTTGTGCCCTAAAGTACACCTTTCATTTAATTAGAATTCATTTAGCTAACCCGCATTAGGTCAGCATGGTGGACTCTGTGACTAAACGACTCTCAATCGTACTTTCGCTTGTAGGTAAGGCCCGTGCCCTACAGTGGGACCTATATGGGCTGATGAATTAAACTAACATTCTATTTGGGAATGGTTCAAAATTATTAAGCTTATTTCAGATTATTTCCATTTTTTAATCCAGTCTCTTGTCTGTTTTATTTATATAATTTTAATAAGGTCCGTTTTTACGTAATTATTAGACTTGTAGTAATATTATAAATATACATATTTGCATTAATTTGCCAATGGGGCAACATTAAATTCCGGCTCTTTTTGCAGGAAAATCCAGATTTAATGTCATATTACATCTGGCTAACAATTTTCTACTTGTGTGTACAACTTATTCTGGCGGTAGCCATACCAGTAGTGCTACTAATAGAGGGAGAATTTCACATGGCCTACGCTTTTATTTGGACCGTGATCGTAATGATAATAACTTTGGGTAAGATTACTTTTTGTTGTACACTAAATGCACTTTTTGCCTTAATTGTACCATTAAATTTAAAACAAATAAATGTTACAAACTTCCATTTTCGTTTATTTTAATCCTGCAATGGGTGGATTAAAGGGTGAAGAAGAGAGTAGGATTTTAATTTGATGATAGTGATATCTGATATATGAATATTTATTACTGATTATACATTATAATAGCAGAATAGCATATAATTCGCGATATAACGCAGGCAAAGCCGAGCTGGGGTGCTAGTATTTAATAAAATTATAAATTTACTATTTATGTTAAAATATTAAGAATTTTAATTCACAAAAGCGACTTATTAACATTTAATAGCTGTTATTTTTCTTTTAAAATAATCTAAAAACACAATTTGCAATACCAGCTATCTTGTAAGCTTTCAAAGGTATCAAAATTGTATTATATTATATCAAAAACATTGTTGACGATCAAATTCTTTTTAAATTACATTCTGTAATCCAATGAATTCTACGGACAGCTTTACACCTCGGTTGCTGAACCTACTGTTAGCTCGGCCGAAGACCCGAGAGCCGAGTTGATCCGACACTTTAGCGATGATATCCCGGTCATCAGCCTGTTTGAGATTGAGATGGCCCTCAAACAACTTAAAAACAACATGGCACCGGGTGACGATGGAATCACTTCAGAGCTTCTGAAAGCGGGCGGAACGCCGATACTAAAAGTCCTTCAGAGGCTCTTCAATTCCGTTCTCCTCGAGGGCTCAACGCCGGAGGCATGAAGCAGGAGCGTGGTGGTACTGTTCTTCAAAAAAGGTGATAACACTTTGCTGAAGAACTACAGGCCCATCTCGCTCCTGAGTCATGTCTATAAGTTGTTTTCGAGCGTCATCACAAATCGTCTCGAACGCAGGTTTGATGACTTCCAGCCTCCCGAACAAGCCGGTTTCCGAAAAGGCTTTAGTACCATAGACCATATTCATACGCTACGGCAGGTTATACAAAAAACCTAGGAGTATAACTTGCCGCTTTGTTTAGCGTTTGTGGACTATGAGAAAGCCTTTGATTCGATCGAGATCTGGGCTGTGCTATAGTTTCTTCAGCGGTGCCACATAGACTATCGGTACATCGAAGTGTTGAGGTGTATATACAAAAATGCCACCATGTCAGTCCGAGTACAAGATCAGAGCACGAAGGCTATTCCACTACAGAGAGGCGTGAGACAGGGAGATGTCATATCTCCGAAACTGTTCACTGCCACGTTGGAATATGCCTTCAAGCTCTTGCAGTGGAAAGGATTCGGCATCAACATCAACGGCGAGTATATTACTCACCTTCGATTTGCCGACGATATTGTAGTTTTGGCAGAATCGCTGGATGACCTTAGCACTATGCTCGAAGACCTTAATCGAGTCTCCCAACAGGTGGGTCTTAAAATGAACATGGATAAAACGAAGATCATGTCGAATATCCATGTTGTGCCCACCTCCATTGGAGTTGGGGGCTCGACCCTCGAAGTTGTAGACGAATATGTCTATTTAGGACAAGTGGTCCGGCCAGGCAGGTCCAACTTCCAGAGAGAGGTCAATCGTCGAATCCAACTCGGTTGGGCAGCGTTCGGGAAACTTCGCGACGTCTTCTCGTCCAAAATACCTCAGTGCCTAAAATCGAAAGTCTTCGATAGTTGTGTGTTACCAGTGATGACATACGGCACCGAGACGTGGCCTCTCACTGTGGGCCTCATTAAAAGGCTCAAAGTCACTCAACGAGCTATGGAGCGGGCTATGCTCGGTGTTTCCCTACGAGACCGAATCAGAAATGAGGAGATCCGTAGGAGAACCAAGGTTACCGACATAGCCCATAGGATTGGCAAGTTGAAGTGGCAGTGGGGCGGGCACATAGCTAGTAGAACCGATGGCCATTGAGGCCGAAAGGTTCTTGAGTGGAGGCCACGTACAGGCAAGCGAAATGTCAGACGCCCGCCTACAAGGTGGACGGACGATCTGACTAAGTTTGCAGGAAGTCGCTGGATGCAGGCCGCTTCCAACAGGTCATTGTGGAGATCCTTGGGGGAGGCCTATGTTCAGCAGTGGACTTCCTGTGGCTGATATGATGATGATGATGATGAATCCAATGAAGAGCTAAAATAAATATTTTCATACGCAATATTGTATTTTGTCCAAAAAGGAACTTTCTAGTATAATGCGATTTGTGTCTTAGTGGACATAGATAGAGATAATTTGTCTCACATCAATAGAGAAATCCAAACCTCACCGCCATCTCTCTTGCATTTTGCCATTGCATTTTCATAGAAGAAACCGTAGCCCATTCATTATGTACATGGTTTTCAATTTCGATAAACATTTATTTTATATTACAGGATGGATGCATTTTATATCTGTGGTCAGTGCTTTCAGAAGAAGCCTTCTTTGACAAAGAGAATGGAGGAAAATCAATTACCGATTTCGTGTTCTTTTTACATTTTTTGTATAATTTTATTAGCAATAAAATTTTATAATGTAATTATTTATGATACTATCAGTATTATAAAATGTAAGTAATGTGTTATAGTCCTTGAGCAAGATATGTGACAATAGTACTGTATTGCATGTACGGACATAATGGCTTTAAATATCTGTTGTCTTGAGAGTATAATATTGGTAATCTGCAGGTGCGTAAACCATCATATTACGCATTTCACGTTATGATTTAGTTCGGAGATGCAATAGATTAGTTGGTAACAAAGGACTTGTGAACTTGCTGTAGGACAATTTTGCACGCGCTTTTTGGCTTAAAAACAGGACTTTTCAAATGAGTTAATAGCCACCAATAAACAATTTCAAGGAAAAATAATTAGTATTAATTTTAGAAAAGGTTGCATTCGAGGTATTTTGGTGGAAAACATTATAGATTGAGGGATAATTTGTGAGTACTATAAGGATTACTGAACACTAGTTTCGTTATTTAGGCTTTAAGTGGCAATTTAGAAGCTTAAGATATCCGAAACCACTAAATATAAGATAAAAATAAAAATATTATCAGACTAATAAGACCCTTTTGGAGGGATTTTGCTGAGAAAAATAATCTTTTTGTCTTTAGTTCCTGAAAAATACAAATTTAAACATTGCGAAATTATTCAGAAACTCTCATCAAGAACATATTTTTTTCACCAACTTATGGTACGTAATTTTTTATAGCAATTGCATATTATAATAGAAGAACATCTTATCAATAAACTACAATTTTTATATTTCAACAAAATTAGTTTTCATGTTTTCTACAAATATTTTAAAAACCACTATAAAACACGCTGTCCGACGTGGATCAAATCAGACCGCCGCAAGGCCTTCTAGAGGGAGGACGTATCGCTCGTCGTTCCGGCCTGGCTGCAGTCGATTATTGCCGCGCGTAGTAAAAATAGCCACGCGCGGACTGCGATTACCACATCTTAGTACTTTGGTAGTAAAATATTTAATTATTTATATTACCTACAATGATTTTGTAGTGAGTATAAATTATGTTTCAGGTAATATAATGGGATTTAATTCCGAGGCTAAATTATGTTATGTATTGTAATATAAAATTCAATATATTTCGTAATTGTAAGGGGTTGTAAGGCCCCTAACACTATTTATGTGTTCGAACACGAAATTATTAATAAAACGTCCGTAGTATCTGCTGATTGAACACTGATTTGAATGCAACTTAACAATGTAATAATAACGAAAATATGATTAGTATCTAAATTTGTATTATTCTTTGCTTGCACAGTAATATTTGTCTACTTATAATGCAAATAAAATATTTTTATGATATTATATTACAGTTACATTTCAAATGAATATTTGAAGCGCACGGATCAAAGTTGTTTGAGCCGTTTGTATAGCGAGCCGACGCGGCAGCTCTACGCACACAACTTTGGTCGCTTATGTGTGCGTGAAATTACCGAAGAAATACCTATAGTTGACTTTGCGCGCAAGGTGTATACGCTCTTAAGTTAATTATTGTGGGACGTATATGGGCTGATACAGTACAGTAATTATTGTCAATCCATCTAATGGTAGTGGATAAACTAATATAACTAAACAACTTTATACGAGAATTTCAAAGATATGTTAAGCCCATTTGCAAATCATTTCACTACTATAAAAACCGACCGCTTGTTTAGAATGAATGAAGTGTTACAGGATGTCGAATAATGAACACAAATGACTGAAGACTGGAGTAAGGACAAGTGTAATCTATTTTTAAATTAATCAATCTTCTAGTTTCACTATTTAATCTACTTCAAATCAGCAGATGAATCAAGTTATAGATGGTTTAACCACAATATACACGTCTGAATACACACGGCCGCGAATAAGCTGTGGATACACTGTATTGACCATTAGTGCTATTAAGACACGCAGGTAGCTATTATACCTTCACGTGATCTTCGCAATATGGGATTAATCATTAATGGCTGGGTGTTGCAGTGACGTAACACGACTATGTAGCAATACCTTTCGATGCTCAATATTTCGATGCTTAATATTTCGAAGAAACTAATCAGAGGAACAGACTAGTTTATTGAAAAAAAATCTGTAATGAAGAAGACACTTAAGTCCAGTAGTAGATAAGTATGGGCTGATATGATGATGGTATCGATGCATAAATACCGGGAAACCGGGTTTTATAGACATTCAAACCACCATCGCGCAGTTGGTTGAAAGACGATTGTGAAAAAACAGCTCTAGTTTTGATACCCACATCAAGCCCACATCGAAACAAATGAGAGTGTGATCCACAAGCATCCCAAAAGTCTTCTAATGCATCCTACACACTATGCTTGCGGGACGCTGGGCGAGAGCTGTAGAATGTTAGTAATTATTGTATTAGGTGTTGGAATTAATTCGTAGCGTTTTTTTATTAAAACATAACGCAAATAATTGAAATGAAAATAAAAAAAATACATTATTGAAAATACTGCCCATCGCTTGCCACTACTTATTCTCATCTTTCAGGTAGTAGTTGAATACCTCGTCGAAAAAACTCTTTATCCTTGGAGGCAATCCATGAATCGATCCAATTTTGGCATTCTTCATATAAGATGCTAAATTTTCCCCTGATAAACCATGAGCCATTGATGGCGGATTACCATCCGAAGGGGAAATATCTGGAGAATACAGCGGGTGGGTTAACCCACCAGCTTAGACTTCCCATTTCAATGATTCCAGATATGTTTTCACTGGTTTCGCAACGTGAGGTCGTGCATTGTCGTGCAGCAAAATAACTTTATCGTGCCTTTTGCTCCATTCCGACCGTTTTTCCTTCAATGCACGACTCAAACGCATCAATTGTAAACGGTAGCGATCCCCAGTGATGGTTTCATTGGGTTTTAACAATTCATAATAAACCACACCTTGTTGATCCCACTAAATACATAGGAGGAGCTTAAATCCATGAATATTGTGTTTTGCTACTTTTAAAACGCGCAAACCACTTCCGACACGTTTGATCAGCTAAAGCATGTTCACCGTAAACTTCCACTAAAATCCAATGACTTTCCGCAGCACTTTTATTCATATTAAAATAATGTCATAAAATTCCCCGCAAAACCACTTTTTTGGAATAATTTTCGACATAATTAAATAGCTGCCACTAGTTGTTATTAACAATTAAGAATAAGATGCGTCTTAAAAATAACACCTAATAACAGCTGGTTCAATTTGTTTCTGAAGGTAAAACAGAACACTGTAATAAACACGCTATATCTCATGAAACGCTACGAATTAATTTCAACACCTAATAGTTAACAAACCACCGGCTCTCCGTGCACTTCGCACTGAGATGTGGCACTCCTGGACATCTCAGTGCCCATGCCCGTGACTCGTTTATGCAGCTTTGCTGATGGTGCAAGACCCCTTGGCTTAGTGTGTATGGGGCATAATACCCCAACCAAAACTTTTACTTCGTGGTTGGAAGCAGGACTATTTGTGTAACCATTTACGTCCCACAGCAGGGTGCGGGCCTACTCTACAATCGAGAGTGCGATTGAGTCGTTAGGCCATATAGTGTAACTTTAGGGCGTATATATTGTTATTTACATAAAATTATAAACATACAGCAAATCCCCTGACTTCGTAATCAAGCCCGTCTTCACAATTCACACCCATGTAAAGGTTACCACTCATTAGACCTACCCGGTACCACCTCGTCTCGTACTATTAATATTCTTTATATGAAATTTTATGGACATACGGTCACTACATCAACTCCGTAACGTCCCCGGATCGCCGCCGTCCAAGCGTGGACCACTCGGTGACATCTCGTTATTCGCATGCTTGTCTTGTGTTATTGCGCATTGACTATTCACAAGCCCCGAATGAACCACGCGTTGCCACCGAGTGGACCACGCGCGCCCTACGAGTGGGCCTAATAAGCGGTAACCTTTAGCCTCCTCAATGAACTTTAAATTCAAATTAAATCGACTTAATCCTTTTGTCAGACGAATAAACTTATTACTATTTATATATACGCTTTTTAGGACTAGGAGCACTGCAATAATTTCCTCGCAGTGGGTATTGGGGCTGCCCATCCCGCTGTCAGACTGTTCAACCTTCATCAAATGTTTATTGGCCTGAGTCTGATGCCCCTGCGAAATCCTAAGTAGTCTGCGGGGATGAGAAGGATTTTTGCCTTTTTTTACTGACCTATAACTTAGAAAGTATGTAGGGTACTTTGAGTATTATAGAATAAGATTAAAACTTGCGGTTAAATCTTGACAATATGTGAACATTTTAGAGTAGGTACTGGAGATTGAAAGTACGACTTGTGCGATACAGCGGTTGTAGCTTTGTTTGAAACTGATAGGTGAAGCTGATATGATATTTGTGTTCCTAATTTTTATAACTCTTACGTACCATTTTCAAGACCTTGAAGCAATCTGAAAATAGCCTTAAAATGTATTGAAGAATGCCTGTTGATAGTATAGTACTCGTATCTGATTAATAATTTCCTTTGCAATTACTTAGCACCGTTTATGTGCATAAAAATGTAGTCGAGACACGAGCGTTGCTTTTTAATACGATATAATATACTCGAATTCTCGTTTAAAAATTAAATATTCCAAGTCCTTAATTAAATAACCCGTACTCCATTACTAAACAAAACTTATTTACTTACCAAAACGCGAAATTGCAAGAACCGTCAGGCGAAATATTCCAAAACTTCAGCAGCTCACGAGAATGCTAATCAGCGCAATAAAGTGCATTTATACACGCCCGGTTTATCCGGGATAACAATTTAGAATTAACATTTATTTACACCACACTAAAGCAGTGCTCGCGGATATCCAGGAATCCCGTGGGAGCGCGGAGCTTATTTATATCCAATTGATTAAAGATATTGAGGATGGATCAGACGTATGGTTTTGTGTTGGGATTTGACTTATTTTCAAGAATTATGATTTGTTTGTTTATTACTGACTTATTATTATTGAATTTCTTGGTGGCGTAGTTGTATTGAGATCTCGGGTTCTAAATCCGGGGTCGGGTGAATTAATTTTGAATTTTTATATTAGTTATCAGCCTTGAGGCAGAAATTTATGTCCGATAAGGTGAGAGGCTCGCCTTCTATTACACCGTGGGATGACAAAAGACGATATGTAGGTATCCTGGTAGCACCTCCGCCTAACTCTTCTGGGAAAAAGGCCAGTGTTGGTTTTTGTATGTATATAATATGTTTATTATTTACACGCCGCTGTATCCAATAGTAATTGTTTTGTAGGAAGATAATGAGAAATTTGGCTTTTATAAATTCTGATCTTTTAGAATAGTGAGAGTACGTGACCAGGTCTCGCCTCTGAAAGTAGATGAGTAGTTCTTACTTATATTTTTCACAACGAAGTTACGATCAATCGAATGAACGACGTAACACATTTTTTTCTAAATGCGAAACAAAACTAAATATGGACCAAATAATATCGAATCTAATAATTTAACCGTACAATATGAATAGATGTTAATAGCTGCGAACTAAACTGCTAACTGCTGCGACTGTGGCCTAAGCTACGATTTCAACAATTCATATTACGACCAACTTTGCATCGGACAGAATTTGGATTGGAATAGTATTCACGAATGTTCTAATGAATTGAAAATACTGATCAGATCGAATTCTACGAGCTATTGTAGTGTTTCATTTAGAAATAAATTAGGTTAATTAATATATTGTTATCGGAATTATGGGTATTTGATGAATATGATGAGATGAGGAATCCTCATGTGAAAATATTATTATACTTTTTTGTGACGGGTGATTTCTATGAGCGATGAGTAAAGTAACATTTTCTGGTATGACGATGGTGCTGGCAGTTATATTAGGAAGAATGGAATAAGTATTTGAATACAGAACGGAGTTATCAACGGCTGAAAGGAAAGATGTCTGAGTTGGGAGAGGATTAGGCTGTAATTATTCATGAGTAGATAGATATTCACTTTGATTTCAACCCGGGATACGAAGACTAGACCTCAGCGTTGTAACCATACCGTAGTGCAACTGCGCCACCGAGGCAGTCGAACAGTTTCACATCCCTGAAATAAACATTTCTTGGAAGCCGAAAATTAAATTCTCGTTTTTCCTTGAATCAGGGTTCGACTACAGCAAGTTCCTTTACAATTTGTTCTCGTTAGTTTGAAACTTTGTTAAGTACAATTTTAGTGTAATTCGGTCGTCGTTTTGTGATTTCGGACGAACTACACGAACAAGTATTACTTATCTAGTTAGTGGCGTCGTTTGCTATTGTTTTATCTGTTACTGGGTTCCAGTGATAGACCCCTGACGTAGCTCGTTAAAGTTACAGAATATTGCTACTGCATTTCCTTTTATGAATGATCTTCGATTTTATGAATTCATCTTGTGTTATGGTTTGTGACAATTTATTTTCTGTTGCGTATAAGGCCAATGACTTTGAATGACTCTTACACGAACTTTTACACAAATCACGCGCAGAGATTGCTTTTTTAGCACAAAATATTTATCTCATTAAGGAAGACTTCGTCGTGTTTCCGCATCCCATCTGCTATATTTTACACTACTCAGATCTCTTGTTGGCCTGAGTTTCACAAGTCCTGAAGCCCAAATCATAGTAATCTATTGATTTAAGTTATAAATTCTTTATTGAACACAACATACGGTAATAAGACCAAGAAATAAAATAGCACCTTTACGGTGATAATTGGCGGTCTTATCGCTTACCTCGATTTATTCCGAGGCCGCGGGTTCGATCCCCGCACCGAGAGAAATGTTTGTGCGGCCCACAAATATTTCTCTCGGGTCTGGGTGTTTGTGAGACCGAAATGTCTGTCGTAGTTCGTGATACCCACGACACAAGACTCGATCTTAATGTGGGGTCAGGACTATGTGTATGACTGTTGGGTGTTATTATTATTTATTTTTAGTAATTTACCTGCTTGGTCCTTTTACCCGGCTTAAAACAACAATCACGGGCCTAAGCCAAATGATAGTTGTTTAGGTTTGACACAGTATTAGGGATAAATTCTGGGGATGATTCTGATTGCAAAAATTTCCTTACTATTCTACATGTATTCAAGATAACTGATTTTTGTATTTGTATATAAGTTTGTTGTGGTAAATCTAGTAAGCCTAAAGACTGGAACCGTTTCATTATTTTCGGTGGTCCATTTCATTATTTTTCCAGTTATTGTTTGGGAAGAGGTAATAGGTGGGTATTGGTTTAAATAATTTTCTACTTCTAATCTTATTTGATTTATTTTATCGCTAGGAAGAAGGTTATTCCGGATTATTGCTCTGCGTTGATCACCGATCCTCTGTTTACTTACTTGTACATTGGGAAACTGTACTTTAAATTTTTGATGTAAGCAGGTTAAGTAAAATTTAGTGTCAGTATCTAATTTAGTCAGTATGTAATAGTTGCGCAGGATACAAATATTCATTTCTGACGTCCATTTTATTCGCGCACGCTTAACCTGAACGGGTACAGTGTTATCGACATTTGTCGACTGTACAACGTCGTCGGCTAATAGTTCAGATTGTAAAGGAGAGAGTGAGGATGAAGACAAACTATCGGAGTGATAGTTTGGATAAGATGGGGGGGAAGATGGTACAGACGAGAACAAAGATTTAGGGGAAGACAATGATGATGTCAAATCGGCTGTCGCATTATTTTCGGGTGACCCGGTAGGAGCCCGCCTGCTCAACTCACTACCGCTGACGGTTCGCATGCTGTGGCACTCAGCGTCAGCTCCAAGTGCGCCCCGGCGATCGCCCCTGGGAAGCGGTCCTATACGTTTACTTCTTGATCGAGTCTCCATATTGAATGGGTATCCAGAGCCATGTTAGCCGTGCCAGTAATTATCATCACGTATCCGCCCCCCCACGTGAGTCAGGTGTTCGACTCGGACGTATGGTTGGAATTTAGGGGGCTTATTATTATTATTATTCCAGACAACCATTAGATGCACTGGGTTTAAAAGAACCTAGGAAGAAAAGAATGGTCACAATAAAAGCAAAAAAAGAATAATAGGAATCAGAAAAGAAAGTTAAGTAAAAAGAATGCAAACATATGTTTACTGCTGTGCTCGGTAATTACGAATACCAAATTCTCTGAGGAACTAAGAGCTCGTGTATCTATGCCAGCTATTAATGTACCAGAATCAGAGTTCGTTCATTCTAATTGCTAATAATTGCCTTTACTTAATAAACGATACTACAAACACTGCAATAATCATCTGTCATGATGCTGTACCCAATGAATGAATATTTGGTGACAAAATACTGTTTGTTGCATGATATAGCTTCAATAAAACGACGTATTTTCAGTCACCATTTATCGCGCTTCTTTAAAACTCCCTCCATATATTTTAATAATTGTTATAGAGTATAATTTTTAGGGGGATTTTACTGGTGGTAGGTCTCTCATATATGAGAGGTCATATGGGTAGGTACCACCGCAATGTCTATTCCTCCCGTGAAACAACACTGCGTAAATGCACTGTTGTGTATCGGATTAAGGACATTGTAGCCAGATCAACTACTGGATATATTGAGACTTAACATCTTATGCCTCAGGATAGCGAGCGCAGTGGAATGTTGCTACTGTTTATGAGCTGTCGTATCGCTTACCATCAGGCGAACGGCTTCCTCGTCTCGCCATGCCTTGCAATAAAAAAAATAAAAAACCCGTGAAATTCCTATAACTGAAGAAAAGGACAGAGATTGAGAAAGAGAGAAGTATCTAGTTATTCAGAAAAACACATTTAAATATCATACAGTGTTTACCAGTTTATTAAAATTTGTGAAAGCATTTTTAACGCTGTAAAAATTAGTAAAGCCCTCCACAATAAACCGAGGATATGCTTTCAGAAACACCTGGAGGTGCCATAAACATTTTAATTCCCATCATCTAATGAATGTGGCGTAATGAATACGCAAATAAGTTCCAGAGCGGGTTTAGCAAAAGTGAGTGCTATAAAATGGAGCCTACTTTATTCGGCTTTACTTAACATAATGTATTTTTAAAAGCGACGATTTTATTTACACTCATGTTACGCGCAGATTCAATATTAATTGGAATATCAAGTGGGGCGTGATAATTAACAAATTGCTTCGCGAGCTAAAATTATGAGTTGACGTCAATGTTAAATATAGTGTTTCATGTTTGCTAAAGGGTTCAAAAGAGGTCTTTAATTTGCCCTGTTTGTAAAGTAGTAAGGTAAAAGTTGTTGGTGGAAAAGCGTTTGCGTATTTACATTGCCGCAAACCCACATGAAGTAACGAAGTTTGCTGTTGCGTTTTGTTTACTCACTGGGACTGTTGGAGATTGCCCACCTCGCCTTTTCTTTTCCTTATAATTTCAAACGCCAAAAACGCAGCTATGACTGTTTGGATGTTCATACTATATGCAATTAGGTGAGCTCTCAATCGTTTATTAAAGTATACAATAATAAACAACATGCAAAGGCGAGTCGCTATGATTGGTCCTCTTTAAGAATGTTACTAACCAGATTAGTATTTATTTTTCAAAGCTCAAAAACGAAATCTATTTCAAAAAAGACCTTTGAACATAGAATTTTTCATGCTCTTTCGAGAATATTCTATCAATCCGTTTGAAGTTTGTACTCTCCACTGTGCTAGAAAAAAAACTTTACTCAAAAAGAGTTAATTAAGAAACTTCCAATTTCATCAACTAAAGATTTGTACAAAACTTGGTAATTTCTACCGACTTCTAAAGGAGACCCGCATTAATGTAATGAACACGGGGCCGTATCTAAATAAGTTCTATGTAATATCAATCCAATTTTACGATAAAGATCTGTAGCGCCTTGTGCCATGACGTTTCTAAATTACTTCCACTCCCGGAATATAGGGGAATATTTCCTTTAATATTAATGAGAATATAAATATGACTCGCTTATTTGTCCTGAATTTTAGAGCTAAATATACTGAACTCATGATTCTTACTATGTTTCCTGAAAATATATTTTTTTTTATTACAGAGGATGATATATTTGAAAACTTTATCTTGCCTTTTTTCCTTTTTGCCTGTAAACAGATTGATCTAGCCATGAGTTTGGAATCTAATTCTATCATCTTCCAGTTCAATTGGATAATCTTTATATTAAAGAACCTTTCATTTTATTGTATAAAATAAGAGTTTAAAAATATTAAAGATTACCCAATACTTACTAATAATTACTTATTACAGTATGTACGGTTTCCGTAAACACAAGCCGCTTGCAAAAAGACAAACCTATTGGTCTGTCTCTATGGAATATTTAGGGTAAAACTACATTCTGCAGTAGACTTTCTGGTGCTGATGATGACGATGTTTTCTAACTTTTTTATAACTTGTGATATGTATATGTATTACATTATTTTTTATTTTATTTTTTCCAATGCACACAAATTAATACACTTAATTATCCATAGAATCTATCATGAACATAAGTTTGTCTGTACATCTACAATCATCATCCATCATCCGTATTGAAATTATGTGCCTCGGTGGTGCAGTTGTACTACAGTGGGATTGCAAAACTGAGGTCTTGGTTTCGAATACTGGGTCCGACAAAGAGATATTACATTTTCTATCTATTATCAGCCCGGAGATAGGGATCTTTGCCGGATAGATAGACTCGCCCCTATCACATCGTAGGACGAAAAAAACAAGGCAAACCCTGGGTGATCTGGTTATACATATATAAATATATATATATATATATACATCACAATACTTATCTTGCGTCCTTTCTTTTCGCATTATTGTAACGTCCACTACTTTCAGTTCATTTTTATAAACTATGACCGCGAATATTGGTCCATTATATAATTTCTAAAATGAAGTGCAACTTATTTTTTTTAATATTTAATATATGTTGATATACAAATATTCGTATATTGCCAGACAGAAGGAAACCCATAAGGACTCCTATCCATAATACAACTCATCAGAATTCCTATGATATACATGACTATATAATTCATTCTACTTCTTATTGCAGTTCCATTGTAAAATGCGACGTTGCCGCTCTTACTACATATTCAGATATGGAATATTTTACTTCAACTTATTATTATCACTTATATATATTCTTTCTTAGCCTAAGCTTTTAAATGTTTAACACAAAAAAATACTGGTGGTAGGTACTCTCATATGTGAGAGGCTGCCTGTGTAGATACCACGGTAACGTTTATTTCTCCCCCCAAACAGTAATATAAATGCACTGTTGTGTTTCGGTTAAAAGGACATTGTAGCCAGAGGAACTACTGGATATATTGAGACTTAACATCTTAAAATAATACACATCAAGTAAATGGATTGCCTCGCCACGTTCACGGGTCTGTTTATAACTAGCAATATATAAATACATATTTATGTTAATGAAACAAATATTGAGATCAAATTAAAAGTTTATTTAACATAATTATTATATCAATTCTTCTTTCAGTGAGGTAGATACGATTAGTTATAAAGTTTTAAGGAACTTAATTTTCTCAATTTGGTATTCGAAATGAGAAAGGTAGTTTTAATTTAAAGCTTAAATCTAGCTGCACACTATGTCAAACAAATTGTTTCTTATGCACTATTAATGTATATTCATGGTTATATGGACGTCAAATATCATGCAGCATGAAATGAACCGATAATCTAACGTCCACGTCAGCATGAATAATTAATTCAAAAATATGGACGTCAAATATCTTTCCATCGGAAAGTTTTGAGAAGTCCGGAGTCTATACTATATGAAGCTATATGTAAGGATACGAAAACAAGTAACAAAGTGCAAATAAAATCACTAAGTACAGTAATGTATGTTTTCATAATACGGATGGCAGATTACCTTTAAATATTCACACTAAGTGTTATTTGACGTCCATATTTTCGATTTCAGAAAGGTATCGAAGATACGGACGTCTATTAATACTAAGTGTAAATATTTAAGTGTAATTGGCGTCCGTATATGGGAAATGCCCAACGGAAGTAATACTTCCGTTCAAAATCCACGACATGTAAAATAATCAACTTTACAGTTTTACTTAAGTACCAAATATAATGAATAAAAATTGGATAAAATAAAAAATAGGCGTATAGTTCTCATTACACGCATGTCACAATTCGGATGTCAAATAACAAGCGATACACATAATTTTTAGTAATATAGCGTCCATATTCAAAACAAACAATTATATTTCAACAAAATAAAAAACAAATATAACTTCACAAAACTAAAACATAAAGAGCCTCTTACGAACTGAACTTGAGTTAGTAGATAGAAATGCTGTATAGATTAGGTACAATAGTAGCACTCATCTTCAGGATTGTGATCATAAATAGTAAACTCGCAGTACGGGCACCAAAACTCAACACGATCAAGTAAATAAATTATATTTTCGGGATGATTCATGTCAGCAACAATATGCCACGGTCTATTGTAGAAATCAACAACCCAATTGCAATTCACGCAGTAAACTCTTATATTGAAATGAGTATCTTTCCATGGCCATGATAGATTGTAGGTCAGAATATGATAAAAAAATCTTCTATTTAAAAACCTGTCAATATTCACAACTGATTCCATGGTCTTACACTTAATTTGTAGGTAATTTATACACAGATGGAACGATTATTAACGGTTGCTTACGAAATAATAATTATGCTCATTTAGACAGTTGAGCACCTAACGTAAATTGTATAATATCGTGCAATATGATATAAACAGACAATTTGACGTCCACATCTACATCAATAATGAATTTAAAAATATGGAATTCAAATATATATCAGGACGAAAGTTTTAAGATGTACGAAGTCTATATTATGTGCCGGTATATTATTATATACGAAAACAAGTTCAATTAATAGCACTAAGTATAACATAAACCGCCAGAAAAATCTCCAAAATAAACGAAATAGGATAACATAAAATAATATTACATATCTGGCGTCCGTGTGAAGAAAACTTGTGTCTCCATGCTTTAATAATACGGTCGCATTACGGTCGCCAGATTACCATAAAATATTCACACTAAATTTTATTTCACGTCCATATCCTTAATGTCTGATATCCAATGTTTTTGTTGATTATTGCGTTTTCTTTACAAAGTATAGCCAGCAGCAAAATACATCCACATATAAAACGCTCTTGTCTCGGTATTGCGCTTGATGTAATCTGGTATCTGTATTATAAAAACACACCAAGTGCAACCACCAGACAAGAGTGCTCTGAAGGTAACATTTTTGATGTTATGTTATTGACTATACTTAGTAAGGAAAATGGAAATAATCAACACTAAAATAGTATTGAAATGCCCAAACCGTCATATTTTAGAGTAATTTTTCGTCGATGATTATTGAATACGAGGACAGGACTATTTATTTTTAGTATAGGCATTTTGGACGAAGACTTTGATTTTTAACCAGTCTTTGTTATGCAGAACTTCATGGTGCTGGGAACGAAGTTCCTCGCACTCGTGGCGTTTTGGTGGTTGTTTATTTTTAATATGCTTACTGAAAAACTTTTTAACTACATTTTTCTGTTCTGTGGTCCAAGGAACAAGGTGTCGTTTTTTCTTTACATTAGTAACATCGCTTAATGGTTTCGGAGTAATGACAGGGTTATCGTCTGTGAAGTCTGTTCCATTTGTCCTTTCAGTTGGTACTTCGTCGTATTCCATTAACGCATCGCCATCACAATTATCGTGGTCCTCTGCATTTTCTAGCAAATCCTGATCTAAATCTAGGTTTATGTCATCCAAACATTTCCCTTTATAAGAGTCTGCTTTGCCACTCTCCATAAGCAGCAGAAGTTTGGATAGTTTGGCTGTCTGATACACGTCATCGGGCAATCTATAGTTTTGTCTGTGGATAGCCTGTGTGTGTCCCATAAAGTTAGCTAATTGTTCAATGTCCGATTCCTTAAGGTTAAACATTTGAGTTAACGTTGCCAAGTGTTTGCGTAGCTTAGTCGTAGTGATGGCTGCTGGATTTTGAGCTCCACTTGCAGTGGCGTACTTTTTCAATACCTTATAGCCACATAATGTACTTTCCGATCCGGGTTTTGCAAACAAAAAGTCGTTTATTCCACCTATTAATAAAATATAATTAATTATTTTATCATTCAAATCAAAAGATTGTTTAAAATCTTAAATATTTGTCTGTCAATCTATTGTATATCTAAACTGACTTCTATTACGGAAGCAGACTTAAAAGAAATCATCAAGAAACTCGGGCCGACTTTTTATCAAATTTTATACTAAGAAGTGAGTTATTCTATGTCACTTAGGTTTAATATCTTAGAAATAAACAATTTGTGTCACTGCCAGGCAGTTCTGCATTCATCTATGAAGTATTGTAGTAGACCTGGACGGCATTTTCGCTTACCATCTGGTGCAATACAGACATTATACCGTGCCAGTGTAAAAATTAAGTCTTTACTCATATCATAAATTGTTATTGTAGTCCAGGCAACGAAGCAACGGGTTACTCTTGTCCGCAATGCATAATTTGCCAGGAGTTATTTTTTTCATGAAGAGGTGGCATATGACCCCACTAAGTTAAAAACCCAAAGTTTTCCAAAATGGCGGCTCTAGCGGACGCCATTTTTGTAAGTATTTTGGGTTTTTAACTTAGTGGGGTCATATGCCACCTCTTCATGAAAAAAAAACTCCTGGCAAATTATGCAGGAAAAAATGCTTCATTGCCTGTACTATTAGCTTTGTATGTTTGAAACGACCAAACTTGAAAATTACTGAATTGGTTTTAAAAATTGTTTCAGCAATGGAAAGTTATTTATCAGCAATTAAAATCAGCTATGTTTGATTCCTGAATTCTTCCGGGAACGAGAACTGTGAGGGTGTAATCATTAATATGTTTTATGTGTGTATATATTGCTTTACTGACCTATATAATTGCGTCTCACGGAGATGAGCAAATCTATATCATTTTGCACTTCGTCAGTCAACAAAACAGGCACACCTCGGCCTCTTTTACCTCTTATGACAATTCGCTTAAAGCTTTTTATCAAAAATTTCTCAACACTCGAAATAGCACGGTCGAATTCTTCATATGCACTATTATCATTATTACTTTCTTGATAAACGCTCAGTGGGAGTCTTTGCAATTCACCTGGCCTACGCCTATTAAGGAGCAGAATGCGGCAGTATACTGTCTCTAAAAGTGTGTTGTACGCTTCAATGTTGCCGGTTTCAGATTCTCTCAACTTAGTTGCTGCAGACTTAGATTTTTCGCAAAGAAATTTTTTTAGTAGTTTTAGGTCTTTCGCAAGAGGAACAATCGTAATTCTGTTCCATTTCTTTAATTGTAAATCGCTGCAAGCCTGACTGGAAACATCGAACTTCCAATTAGCTTCAATGAGATGAATGAGCGTCTTCAGATCAGCTTCCACTGCAGCAGTTTGCACGCTGCTGCCAGATTTTAATGTCGTCATTATAGCTATATTACAACATTGTTTTAGGCTTGTGCTGATGTTCATGGCATATGTAGGAGCACCATAGCGATCTGTAATGTCATTGTAACTGGATACTTTTTTGGTTGCAGTAACAATTAAATCATAGTTTTGAGGTTTCAAACAATCCATCAAATTCTTAAGTGACGGTTTCAGTTTCTTTAATTCTTGTACCAATTTAGCCAATTCTCTCATTTTTCGCGATGTGACGTTCACAAAGTGTTTTTCTCGATGTATCCTTATATACTGGGCTCCGAAAGCACATATCAACATGTCTCTCTTAGCTTCTAGTGATATTTTATCCGGTCTCATTTTAGAAAATACCTCATCTTTTAGTTTCTTGTCAATATTTAGGTTGCGTAACATAAAATTTTGGGCTTGAACTTGAGTGTTACTGGTTTGTGATAATGGTTCACATATCTTTTTATGTTTCCATAATTGCTTTCTGGAGTAAAATCCTAGACATTTTTCACAAGGTAAGTAATCGACAGGTAAGCAACTCTTTTTCATTGGTTTATCACATTTTACTACATTTTTTATATAATTGCCTTTTTTGCGCAACTCCGTTAATAACTTTTTACGTGTGAAGCTCTTTTTAGGATAACTCATAATTTTTTGTACTTCAGGTTCCATACTGTGATTTCGTAATATATGTCTCGCAAAATTTAACACATCAAGCTCACAAAAAAAGCAATAATCTCTGGTTCGGATTCTTTTCAACTTTATTCCTTTGTCATTAGTTTTAATGTACTCATTATTACTTGTTGTCAAATCCTGAAAAAATCATAATGCATATTCATAATAAGTTCTTTTCAGATATTTCAATGAATTATAGAACCATTTTCTTAATTTTGATGTTTATACATCTAAAAGACGCAGATCTATATTTAGTCATAAACTAGCTAGAACTTTATAGACTTTTAGAGATTCATGATTTTATAAAAGCTGAAAGTTAGTCTGTGCATGCCTCTAACATAGAATTACACGATCAGCTATTATTAAGTTCCAATCGTGGCGGCTCTGGAAGTTATCAGCTTCAATATATCTGATAAGTTGAAAGAACCATGAAAAGTGTCTGATTTCCAATAAAACACCTTCTGATAATTGCTTAAGAAACATATAAAATTCCGCTTTTATACAATAACAATTTTAATACTGGTAAAATTATAGGTAACTACCGAAAGGTCCTTGGTTGTCAGATACTTTTGATGGTTATTTCAACACGTCAGACACCTTGAAGCTTGTCACAAAAAGCATAGAATTGTCAGAACTTCCAAGGCCACCACGATCAAAAATCACGAAATATTACAAGGGGGGGAGGGGAGTCTAGTAAGATATCACGTGTATTTTTATTCGACGCATAATTTTTCTTAAAATGCTACATAATATATTTAGGGATTATACTTTATACCCATAATTAAAGATAATATTTGAAAAAAATTAAGACTTATTTGTATGTACTAAAAATATACGTGATGTTCAATGGGGAAGGGGGGGGGGGGCAGTCTGGCAGCAACGTGCTCTTAGTATACTATCTTAGGAATTTGATGTTGAACAACAAAAAACTATTTCTGGAGCGTGTCAAAACTTAAACAAATATTGATGACTTATTTTCAAGTTACGAAAAATATATAATTATGAGTGTAAATTTGACTATGCAGTCGCAGAAATCTCACCTGGGGTTCATCTAAATGACGAAGTCCAAGACTCAATTGCTGACTTTGATCCGTGTCATTCAATACTTCCGTTTCCTGAGAGTAACTCGTGAGACTGGAAGAATTCTCAGATTGAAACTCAGGATTGTATGTTGCATCTCTATCGGTGTCGTCGAACTCTGAGCTATTGTCATTAGGTAAGTTAGGAATATCATTATCAGGAACGTGACTTGACGTAGAAGGTCCTGTGTCTTGTATCGGAGGATTATAGTCCTGTGATAGCAATTTGGTAGTTATGGTAGGATTTTTTGTGAGATTCCATTCATATGTGTTACTCTGCGGTAGATGTTGTTCCAATGCGTGTGATAAAGACTGGCTCGTAGGTATTGTTAGATATGATTCATCACTTTCACTCGGTGGAATATGCATTGGATCCTGAGATTGTTCCAAAACATTTGAATAATCCGAGTTTTCGATAATTGAATGATTACTGTCATCAGCTAAAATGTTTGCGTTCGGTCCGATCAAAATGTTGCTGGCAACATCTAGTAGAGGAGGACTAGAAGTTATAATTGAATCTGACAATAAAGTATTCTCTGGCGTTTTGATGGTAGTTATTGGTTCCTGGTCTCGCAAACATGTTTTATTATGGTTTAGCTCCGAATTTATCCCTATATGAGATTCATCAACATAATTCGTTACATCATCCATACAAGAATCAAGCAAGTTGCTATTTAAATTCGAACTGTTTGCGGTATCTTCATCTGTAGATGGTACGTATGTTTCATCCCTAGGATTCTCATTATCGGGTATATCGAAGGAATCATCAAAACTAGTATTTGGCAGTGCGTATGATGGGATATTATGTCTAGATCTCTGTAAAAAATAATGCATTTAGCCAAACAAGCGTATGAAAAAATAAAAAATAAAATTATAAATAAATTTGATTGTTACTTACTAATGATATTTTTCTTGCATTTTCGTAATAAGAAGCATTCCTTGTTTTTCTCGATTCAGTTGGAACCTCAATATCTGAAATAATTAATTAGTTTGATGACTTAAATACAAGCGTAAAAGCTAAATATATACATTTTGATCGTAAGTGGCAATTTTGGGGGCTAAAATAAGAAATAAAAACCGGCCAAGTGCGAATCGGACTGGCGCACAAAGGGTTTCGTATCATTATCTATGAAATAAAATAACGTTTAAAAATTGCTTTAAAATTACGTTTGCTGTAGGTATGCGAGCTCCCATTTAACATTTATTTTATTTTAAAAGCTAATATACAACAAAATATTTTCTGTAAGCATCTACCTGTACCGTTATTAATATAGAAAAATGCAAAAAAATACGTTTATTGTTTGGGGACCTCACTTAATATTGTCATTTTTTATTTTTAGTATTTGTTGTTATAGCGGCAACGGAAATGCATAATATGTAACAATTTCAGCTTTCTAGCTATAACGGTTAATGAGATACAGCCTGGTGATAGACAGACAGACAGCGAGGGCTTAGCAATAGGTTCCCGTTTTTACCTTTTGGCTACGGAAACCCTAAAAATGAACTATTTTTAAATCATCATAATATAGCATACAGGTGGTGCTGGCGGCCGTTTTATCACTCTTAAGAAGCGACTAATACCAATATTAAAAAATAAACACGTGTTGCCAAATAGATATAACTGTTGAAGTTCAGAATACTCAATTATATATTTCAATATACTAAAAACTTACCTTTATCCCTTTGTAACAGTTTCATTATCCTTGCACTTCGACTACGTTCACTAGTCATTTTGTCAAAATAGGCGGACGTCACTTGTCAAATCAAATGTATTCGGGCGAAACCGAGCTCCCTCCCAACGCAACGCCCGTATACAACAACGTGTTATAGCGAATTACTTTAATTTGATTTATCCAAAACATAAAGAAGGCGCACGGAATGGCAACGTCGCAATTTCCAAAGTTTGTGCGGAAGTCAAATACGGCCATCAATGAAAGTATTCACAAACTGCCAACAGCGCTATTCGTTTTGTAACGAAAATCAAAGGAACTACGAAAATATGCAGTTTAGCAAGTGTGGAAGAAAAATGACGTCCAATTTCTTTTTTATATTTTTATATTTCTGGTATCAGTAGGACAATTCGCGAGCATTGCGCTTAGGCCTCCTATTTAACGTCCGTATATGGACGTCGTAAGCAGGTGGACGCCACATTAGATGCAAAAATTGCAATAGTGGACGTACAATAGGTTACAGAATGTATATATATATATATATATATATATATATATATATACCGGGTATATCAAGACTGCTACCGAAAACGAAGCCGGCTGATAGTTTAAGCGACTTCAGACACAATGCAACAGAAAAAGTTGCAAAAAAAAGCGACAATTTTTTTTTGTTATTTTTTTTTCTATGGCCATATTTGGGTGGTAAATACATTTTTTCGTAAAATAATAGTGTATATCCTTTTATTTATAAATACTCTAAGGTATAAAAGAGTTTAAATTATTATTTTAGCAAAAACTATGGATTTACCACCCAAAATTGACGATATTTAAAAAATCATAAAAAATAATTGTCGCGTTTCTATGCGAAATTTTTAATTGCATTGTGTTTGTAGCCACTAAAACTACCACCCGGCTTCGTTTTCGGTAGCAGTCTTGAGATACCCTGTATATATATTGAGGAAAAGGCGTGATTTTAGGTATTTGCAATATATACATTCATACTTGAGTATTTCATAGCATTTCAATTTCAATATCCTGAGTTGAACAGTCTCTAAGTAATGAGGATTTCTACAGACCGAAAATCGTAATCATTTACTGAATTTCCTTTGAAATCGTGGATTATAATTTAGATGCCTGGCTTAACATTTTTTTTCTGTGAGCCTTTGTTTATATTATAACATTTCTTTATATTATTATCTTCCTTAACACACTATACAATCGCTGGGTGATCATGGTATTCCTTCACAGTATTCTATGTTAGTTCAAAGCCTCAGTCAGATGATAGCTTCCATGGCACAGTTGGTTAGACGCCGGCTGTGAAATGGGAGGCTACGGGTTCGATTCCTGCACCGAGATAAATATTTGTCTAATCCGGTATAGGTATTTATTTCGGGTTTGGGTGTTAGTGAGACCGAAAAGTGTGTAGTGTGGGGTCAGGAATATGTGTGTGACTGTTAGGTGAATATATAAAAAAAATAAGATATTAATTAATATTTAATTGTAATTAATATCAGCTGTAAAACAACGAAATATATCTAACAATATTTACACATCGTAGACCTAATACTCCAAATTCCGACATGTACTTAACTATAGAACTTAAGTCGTCGGTCCCAAACGGGGTACATACCACAATTTAATTATTCGTAAACATATATCGTACCTCGTCTTAGGGTTGGGTACAATTGTACTAAATACTACGTTTCCTAAAAGCTAGGGACACTATGATTTAGAACTTTTATGGACTTTTTTCAAATATTTTTACTTAAAGATAATATATTTAATAAAATCTGTAGGTGATATGGAGGTCGTTCTTTGTCAAGTGACCGACAGCTTTGCTCTCGCTTTTCGTTTGGTAAGTGATATTGCCGGATGCTTAATACCCCTTTCATCTACCCATCTTTTTCCTTCACGCTCTCCTCCCAAATTGATTGGAAGGCTTCAAATGCGTGATCCAAGCGAAGTGGATGATATTGTTTATGGGCAGAATGATCACTTTCCATTAGGTGCAGCCAAGCAATAAAAAAAATCGTTTACAAGAAAATTTTAGGCAGTGAAAATACCCGGCATCAAGGGTCTAAAATTTGTCTTCAAGTGATAAGTGGCGTAGAGCAGTGCGATGTCGTGTGCAGTAATGTAATTTATAAGTTTCTTGCCTCAATTTATTAAAATTTAATGCACCCTTGTCAATTTAAAAGTAATAATAAATAGCATTGATTAATATAGTAAAAAAACTATTGCTCCTTAACGAAAATATAATAAACTTAAAACGAAACATCCCTTCAATAGCAGACCCAAAATATGGTATATCTTTACATAATCTTAGTCTATATTGATTTTATTTGAAAGATATTCCATATTTATATGAATAAATCATATTGGCCGAAAGCGATAGTCCAGAAAATTTTTTCAAAAATGTAGTAATCTCCATATTTGGGTTGTTATCGATATTTATTTGAAGGCTAACGCCCGAATACTGGAACGCCAATCAAATAATAAGTTGCTCTTAACAGCGCGCGGCCCACTTAGCCAGTACATTTAATCGGGATTAACGTAGTCAAGCGCCATTTATATTTAAGTTGCGTTCCAGTATTTGGGCGTTAGAGTTATTCTGATCACTCACGTAGAACAATATTTATAGTTTTCGATGTCATCATACTATCTCACGCGTTTGATCTTTGTTTTAAAAATGATTTTTCTAGTACGTTGAATAAGGAATATCATTTTGAGTATAGATTACAGATATAGATTGTTCTGTTATTTAATATTATAAGCTTCAATGGTCTGTGACATATTAAATTATATCGTATTTGTCCCTCAAGTTAGGAAATAATTCAAATTGTGTTATTTTCCAAAGTTGAATAAATTCTGGAATGATTTTTAGTTTTCAATAAAATAAATGTTTTATACCCAACGTTTAATTAATTTTTTGATGTTTGTCGGGCTGGTCGTAAAAGAAATCCAATCACAAACTTGTAAGCCACGCTGCAACTAGTGACCGTGATATAAGTTACTCTGCAGCACACATCACATTTTAGATTAAAACTTCCGATCTTTTGAACGACTGCGCAGATAAAAGTCATATATTTACAGTTTCATTGCACCCTGTTCATTAAGAATTATGATGTGACGGACTTTTTTTATTGTGGCGCAAAAAAATATTTATTTTAACTGCGACCAAATAATGTTGAATTGTGATGAATTTTGTGTGTATGTTTTTTGCATTAAAATACTCCTACAATACAGTATATTTGTTGTATCAAAACAGTATTTACTAGCAATGTTAATATAGGTACTAAGATAGGTCATAGATTTGTTATTTGACCATTAGATGGCGTTACTTGTCTCCCGTCTACCTAAAGTTTCACTTATCCACCTAAAGTTTCCTTTCAAATATTATTTCTTCATTAATGCTAAAGAGATCAAGACGTCTGCTATACAAATGCAAGAAATGTAAAACAAAAAAAAATGCACAAGTCAAGAAGTCATTCTCAACTCACATCTTTAAATATAAATGCGTACTTTATTTCAACGAGAGTTTGGAGTTTCTAGTTGTGTATGTGAGAACTTAAGTCCCAACTTTCCACAACTGTCCCGTTTCGACCCCATTTATTTGGACAACCCTACTTTCTGTGAGTAACGAGGCGCTCTGCAAATCACAATACACTCGACCACTATTTACCTGACGAGAGGATTACGCAAATTAATTTAATTGTGTGGTGACATGTTTGAACATCTTGGGATGATTATGGTATTATTTCCTTAAGGTACGTTCGTAATACTAAAATTCACCTAAGTACGAGTACTAGGTTCAATATTATATCAGTGATTTTAAAATCAATGAGCTATTTTTAAAGGATAACACTTCTTCTATAATTATTTCATCGTTAAAATGTCTACGTCATTGGTCTGTTTGTTGCATTTGCTAACAAAAAATAATATTCAATTGACCCTTATTACGGTAATTATATATTACGGTATTACTTCAATACTATTTATATAATGTGACCCACGATTTCGTATTTATTAAATAACATTAGTTTAATTGAATCTATACTATGATTACAAAATTGAGACACCGATTTTTTTAAAGTTTCGCTATTTTGGTATTATCATAAGTTTTATCACAACACCGTATGTATATTAAGGATATATAACATTTTCCGATTCTCCGGTAAAAACACTTAGCGCAAATAAACCGATACACATTCAGCACAAATCCTGGGACAATAATGGTCGAAGTATTATTATGACGTAAATGGTTTTCTTTTACTAAAGTCACGATGCGGAAGTTACAAAGTAATATTGTATTATCTGATTATTTCGGACAAAGGACGAAAACGTATATTATGAGTTTCCATTTTGATATTATTTGTATTGTAATAAGAGACTCTCGTTAATATACAGGTATTTATTTATATTATATGTACAAATATTTTGACGTAATACTCATGATTACACTTTTTTATTTACTCACGATTACACTTTTTTATATATATTTCGCAACAAGAAAAATAATAGTCAAAAATGATTAGAAAGATTAAGGAAATATTATATTTTATTTACAATCTGTGGTTACTCATAATAGTACAAGACAACCAAAATTTTTGTCTCATAACAATACGGCCACAGCCGCATAAAATTGATAGATTTGATTATTTCGAACTTGAAAATACTAATTTCAGACATTTTTCGCGTAGCGTATGACCGAACTGAATTTTCAAAAATGTCAACAAATTTTACCGATCGTTATCATAGCAATCTGTCTGAACATTTTTGAACTTGATGAAATGAATTAACCAGATGTAAAAAAAAATATATCAGAAGAATTCAGGGTAGCACCTCCTTTATCAGACAACTTTTCGATATCGACCGTGTTGAAGTGTGACTGATTGCAAGTCGGGCAGTTACCTTGCTTTTGTCTTGCCAAAATAGAGCGCGGACAACGTATCTATACTATAAAAACGTCTATTATAATTGATAATTTTGAATTCTTAAAAACTTACTCTTCCATCTCCGAAAACTTCGTCAATGGCAGATGAGCAAACCATGCCTTATCATTGGCAATAGAAGAAAAAAAACGTCCGCGAGCCCTCGGACAACCAGCGACACACCCACGTCCGCCTAGCAACTTATAGTTTGTTGTCACTTTGTGAGCCTCATTTCAACGGTTAGGACAGCTGGTGAGTGACTATGTATATCAAGAGAGTGGCAGGAGCATAATATGCAAAAATCCATTCCCACCGCAGCAGGAACGTAAGAAGCGCTCAGGCATCGGCCAAGCGACTCCAAAACGTTCTTTTCTCTTTTGGGAGTACATCATAAGACATCTAAAATGTCTGAAAACATTTTTTTTGTAATCCTGCCTTATTTACGAACGGTAGAAAAAAAAATCATTCGGATTGCTATAATACAAGTCGGCTAAAATTGTTGACATTTTCAAAAATTCGCTTCAGCTATATACTACGCGCAAAATGTCTGAAAACCAACTTATTCGTAATAAAATTATAAAATCTATGTACATTTTCAATATCAGACGTATTGCTATGATACCGACAGCCTTTTTTTTTGGACACAGCAGAAATAGCCTCACATGCAATTGCTACACTTTTGATCGTTACTACCTACCTAGTCGGGTTCAGAATCACATAATCTAACGATTTTATACAGTTTCGACCGTATTGCTATGATACATGGTTTTGGTCGCCATCTCTGGGACTATAAGCAAATCAGTGCTCATAATACTTGTTTAAAGGAAATATTTATTTTCGGGTCTGGTTATTCCTAAAAAATTTAAACATTAGGCAAATCCTGTGGATTGACATCGATTATATTGAAATTGTTAAAAGGCATGCGAATAAACAAACTATGCAAACAGATAAAAGCAGTAAAAGTAAACAAAAACTATACACAAAACACACACGCAGTATTTATTTAAAACGTTGAAATAAGCAAACCTATCAAACTGTATCATTCGGTTTTACAATAAAATGTTACGTTAGTTGTATTCACGTCATTTCTAAATATTACTAATGGTCAGTTAGTTTTTTTGATTGCAATTAAGGGCGAGGCGAGCATGCCGTTCGCCTGATGGTAAACGATACGACCGCTCATAAATAGTAGTAAAACCAAACAACACCTTGAATTACATAGCAATGCTTGGCATTCCACTGCGATCACCATCCTGAGACATAAGATGTTAAGTCTCAATATGTCCAGTAGGTTACTCTGGCTACAATGTTCTTCAATCCCAAACACAACCGTGCATTTAAACTGCTGTTTGACGGGAGAAATAGACATTACGGTGGTACAAAACAGTATAAAGTCGTTCTATGGAGAGAGCATATTTATAATTTCACATTTGTAATAAATAACATTAGGAAAAAGCATCGAAATACTATACAAGATGGGACACAGCAAATGAAATGTTTGTAACAAAAATAAACGGTACCGTACCGTTCTCTCTGTCTCTGTCACGCTTGCGTAGTAACATAATCTTCCCTCTCACTTCATTGGAATCCCGTATGCACTCACGCTGAAATATTATACCAGCATAATGCGTAGAGAATTTGTTCGCGAAGGCCGCTCTAATATAGTACATCAATGTGAAAAAGGAAAGAAAAATGATAAAACAATCGGACATTGACTATTAAAGTTTGCAAGTCTTAGAATTTTCACATACATTAATGATATGGTTTATTTATATTTGCATATTATTTTATTGTTTTTTTTTTATTATTTACTTTTTTTAAATATTTTTTTAATACTGACATGAAAAGTAAATATATAGTAAGTAAGCAGAAATAAAGTATTCAAATTGAACTAGATTTTTTTTCTTTTTTTATTGCAATGAATGACGAGACGACCAAGCCGTTCGCCTGATGGTAAGCGATACGACCACTCATAAACAGTAGCAACATTCCACTGCGCTCGCCATCCTGAAACATAAGGTGTTAAGTTTCAATATGTCCAGTAGTTACTCTGGCTACAATGTCCTTCAATCCGAAACACAACAGTGCATTTACGCAGTGTTGTTTCACGGGAGAAATAGACATTGCGGTGGTACCTACCCAGATGGCCTCTAACATATGAGGGACCTACCACCAGTGAAATTGACTCAAAATCGCTAGCAACGACTACAAATAAGTTGAATTCATATGAAGCGGTGAATACGCGTTTATTTAAGTGTTCGTTCCAGTTAACACGCCCAACATTTACCTACATAATCATTTCCCATACTAGGAAATCGTGAATTGCATTAAAAAGACGATTCCTGAAAATGAATAAATTAAAAGTTAGTAATAAAAGCAATCTTTCAGGTATTTTTATTTAAATGCCGCTTTTGATTTTCACGTAGGTATTCATAGTGTATTTAATACCCTCTACTGGGTGTAGCTTCTACGTTTAGAAGAGGTAAAGATTTATTGGTACACACCGACATGTGAGATTGGCAAATTTTGTATAATCACAGGCCAGGCGACAAAACCTGCCGTCACCAAGCGGCTTGTAAGGAAAGAATCATATCGGCGACCAACAACAGAACGTGTTGCTCGCCGACATGTTGACGGCATGTGCTCTTTTCAGTTGCCGACACACAACAACGTCTTAAAAGTATTGATGTCATGTCGGTCCTACGACATGCCGCGAACTTCGACTTGCGATCAGTGAAGCCGCTGACTAGCCCGCTAACAAAAAGATGTCGACATGTGTTCACAGGTGGCTTCGATTTGTAGTGTTTAACACTGACATTCTTTACGCGATTTTCTTTAGAATTATACTGAGCAAATAAATAAAAATCAATAGTTCTTTAGCATTAAAGTGGGAGAATAAATTACAATAAATACACATTATTTCGAAAAGTCTGAGGTGTGTGCCCTGGAATTGAAAATCGATCTTTAAATAACTAGTGATCACTTCACATAGTTGGCCTTAAATTAATAATTGAGCAAAAGTAGATAAATTCTTTGTTAAAAAGGACTGCTACGTATTTGATACATCTTATTGGAATATTGGTAATACAAGTTATATGGATACAATTATTCAGTTGGACTATGGGATAGGCGTTATTGGAAGTAGAAAATATACATACCCTACAAATGCATTCATGTGACACCGAAAACGATAACAGAAACCAACGGAGAGTTTTTGGGCGATAACAAAAAGACTAGAAACAAAATATATTCGTTGATTACATTTACAATGTCGCATCTTTGATAACCGGATTGAATAATTTACATAGGTATACACAAATATGTACATACATGACCGCACACCTTTTTTTTGTCTAAAGGGGAGAGTTAGCATATGTGCTAGGACACTCACTTTTCGTTTTGTATATTCCGTCCCACGATGTGATAGGGAGCTAGCCTATCGCCATATTGGAGACAAATTCCTGACTCCCGGCTGCAATAAATACGAAAATGCAATAATACTTTGCCCGACCTGGTATTCGAACCCGAGACCTCAGCTTTGTAACCGTACCGTAGCACAGATACACCACAGAAACACCTATGGAAATACAGCCCGTAAATAACATAAATAAAATAATATCATTCAAACGTCACAAATATAGTCTTGATCCCAAATTTAAGATACTATTTTATTGTAGATATAAATAAAATGTGGTGATCGAATCCAAAGCGTCAGGTTACACAGCCGTCTTATCCTATTGCTGCGGAGACCACAAAAAATAAATAACAAAAAAGAATCATATTTTTCCATTCGTTAAATGAAACCTATTTTCTTTAGAGTGAATAGTGTCCGAATGGAATTGTGTCGTTTGCACTGCGGTTGTTTTGTAATAACAAAAAGGTCTGGTTTGCTTTGTTGGTGAAATATTGAAATATAGAGCACCCAACGTGAGTAAACATCAACTGTGGCTCTAAACAAATACACTGGTATATAAGTACACATGATATGGGGCCTTTAGTTAATAGAAATAATTGCAATAACGGTGAAGGAAAACATCGTGAAGTAAACCGCGATTTGTAACAATTTATAATATGATTTGTATAGTCCGCCATTCCGCACTAAGCCAGCGCGGTAGACTATGTAGCCTAACCCCTCTCAATCGTACTTGGTTATAGAGGAGACCCATATATATAATTTTGCTACTGTTCATGAGCAGTCGTAACGCTTAACATTAGGTTAACGGCATGCTCGTCTTGCTATTAAGTGCAATAAAAAAAGGAGGCACGGGGCCTAACACTGCGACGTATATGGGCAGATACAGATAAAGAATTGCCCGATAATTTTCACTGGATAGAGATTCGAATGGGAAGGAAATGCGCACGAATTGGAGAAGTTCTTTAGGTTTTAAACCGGTTCATAAATGAATTAATACATGCAAGTCACGAATATAGGCTAGAATACATACCGATGTGTGTTATAGATCCCAAAAATTACAAGACATTTGTATTTAGTTTTTCTGATATTCGGTGTGAGAACAGGAGTTATAGGAGCCATTTATTTATTTATTTAAATAATTTCTTATGTAAATAGGCAAACACTGATTATACTTATGTGCTCACTTTGAATGGTTTAAACAACAATCATGCGATCTGACGTTTTCTGTGGGAAAAAAATTACAATTTATGTATTTGTTCCGGACTCCGGGCTGAAAATGAATATCCAATATCAGTTTTCCCGGCCCGGGATTCGAACCCGAGTCGGCTTTATAAACGTATTATAGTACTCGTATAACTTCGCCACCGAGGCAGTCTTAAACAAGGTTACCAGTTCCTATTCATTTCTATTTTCATTCACCCAGTTTTCCTAGAAGTTTGCTTGTATAGGTTCTCAAGTATTAATATGTCAACGCTTATGCGTTACTTCAATATGCACAGTACTATTTAGGTAAAATGTACCACTCTGATTCCTCTTAGAAGCTCATTTGACATACATATGACCTATATTAGTAATATTTCCTATATTGGTTATCATATCCTCACTGGATATCATAGAGACTTTCATAATATTTTTTATATTATGGAAATCCACCGAATCAGATAGGGCAATGTGGCATAGTTGCTTTAAATACAGAAGGACAAATAAACTCTGTCTGATCGATAAAGGTTCATATAACATGGTAAAATATCCTTAGTAAAATAAATAAAAACACAGGCGAACTCACATTACACTGCTAACAACCGCGTTCGTAACAAGGAACGTCATCATCATCATCATCATCATATCAGCCACAGGAAGTCCACTACTGAACATAGGCCTCCCCCAAGGATCTCCACAATGACCTGTTGGAAGCGGCCTGCATCCAGCGACTTCCTGCGACCTTAGTCAGATCGTCCGTCCACCTTGTAGGCGGGCGTCCGACATTTCGCTTGCCTGTACGTGGCCTCCACTCGAGAACCTTTCGGCCCCAACGGCCATCGGTTCTACGAGCTATGTGCCCGGCCCACTGCCACTTCAACTTGCCAATCCTATGGGCTATGTCGGTAACCTTGGTTCTCCTACGGATCTCCTCATTTCTGATTCGATCTCGTAGGGAAACACCGAGCATAGCCCGCTCCATGGCTCGTTGAGTGACTTTGAGCCTTTTAATGAGGCCCACAGTGAGAGGCCACGTCTCGGTGCCGTATGTCATCACTGGTAACACACAACTATCGAAGACTTTCGATTTTAGGCACTGAGGTATTTTGGACGAGAAGACGTCGCGAAGTTTCCCGAACGCTGCCCAACCGAGTTGGATTCGACGATTGACCTCTCTCTGGAAGTTGGACCTGCCTAGCCGGACCACTTGTCCTAAATAGACATATTCGTCTACAACTTCGAGGGTCGAGCCCCCAACTCCAATGGAGGTGGGCACAACATGGATATTCGACATGATCTTCGTTTTATCCATGTTCATTTTAAGACCCACCTGTTGGGAGACTCGATTAAGGTCTTCGAGCATAGTGCTAAGGTCTTCCAGCGATTCTGCC
The DNA here is from genome assembly GCA_009982885.2 of Hyles vespertilio. Lineage (NCBI taxonomy): Eukaryota > Metazoa > Arthropoda > Insecta > Lepidoptera > Sphingidae > Hyles > Hyles vespertilio. The sequence continues at coordinate 15,889,603 of CM042809.1, read as the reverse complement.
AAGACTACAATATCGTCGGCAAATCGAAGGTGAGTAATATACTCGCCGTTGATGTTGATGCCGAATCCTTTCCACTGCAAGAGCTTGAAGGCGCTTACCAGCGCGGCAGTGAACAGTTTCGGAGATATGACATCTAGGGAGATGCTATTCCACTACAGAGAGGGGTCTCACGCCTCTCTGTAGTGGAATAGCCTTCGTACTCTGATTTTGTACTCGGACCGACATGGTGGCGTTGTTGTATATACACTTCAACACTTCGATGTACCGATAGTCTATGTGGCACCGCTGAAGAGACTGTAGCACAGCCCAGGTCTCGATCGAATCAAAGGCTTTCTCATAGTCCACAAACGCTAAACAAAGCGGCAAGTTATATTCCTCGGTTTTTTGTATAACCTGCCGTAGCCTATGAATATGGTCTATGGTACTAAAGCCTTTTCGGAAACCGGCTTGTTCGGGAGGCTGGAAGTCATCAAACCTGCGTTCGAGACGATTTGTGATGACCCTCGAAAACAACTTATAGACATGGCTCAGGAGCGAGATGGGCCTGTAGTTCTTCAGCAAGGTGTTATCACCTTTTTTGAAGAACAGTACCACCACGCTCCTGCTCCATGCCTCTGTCGTTGAGCCCTCGAGGAGAACGGAATTGAATAGCCTCTGAAAGACTTTCAGTATCGGCGTTCCACCCGCTTTCAGAAGCTCTGAAGTGATTCCGTCCTCACCTCCTCCGGCGCCTTGTTGTTTTTAAGTTGTTTGAGGGCCATCTCAATCTCACACAGGCTGATGTCCGGGATATCATCGCTAAAGTGTCGGATCAACAAGGAACGTGCGGTACGATATTTCAGAGTAGTCTGAATATGTATTGTTGTTGTCAGAATGGTAAATTTTGCTAGATTTTAGGGTAATATTGATACTAAAATATACATGTATACTATAACTTAAGATAATTATGTTATCTTTCATATTTGTCTTCGTATTTTTATAAAAATTTTAATTCAGGTATACAATTGCGCATATGTTATTCTTTATTATATATTTTTTAATATTACAATTGAGGTATGTACCCAAATGCGCGTCTTGGATTAGACAGGATTCTTTTTGTTATACTGTACATACACATGTATGTCAAATTCAAAATCTTTATCAATATCGTAATTCGAAAAAGGCAGCGGTAGCACATTAAAAAAAATGTCTTCAAGCTATTCTAAACTACTCAACTTCATACATAATTATACAGCTTAGTATCTTACTTGTTCTCGGCAGTCCTTAAACTCTAACCCTTGTAAGATGTGGTCTACCGCGACACAGTGGTATTACCTACTACAACTCAGGTGCGGCTGCTGTAAAATTACTCAAAGTTTCTTGTGTATTCGCAAGATGTGTTAAAGGTGAAACAGTATTTAATATATTCATGCTGGAAAACTAAGGTTCGAGAGTTTGTTAAGTTATTTTGTAATGTAAAATTAATATTTTATTTATGAGGTAGTTGGATATTTGATAATTTTATGTTTAGTTTTAATTAATTGATGGAGATGTTGAATTGTCAAATCATAAGTTGGTGGGAGATTTGTTACCCATGACAAATCAAAATGAATTTACCTCAGTTGATAATTCTTTTCAATAGTGCAAATAACTATTATAGCGACACATCCGTATGAATTGACAGTTTTGAAATATATCAGTAGATACTAGATATTAAGACCGAAATAGAATTTGAAAAAATTAGGTACCTATTACTTTGTTTGTTTCTGAAAAGTCTCTCATAGTTTTGGAACTATGAGAGACTTTTTTTTAGTTTCACAAAAATGTGCAATAGTGTAACAAAAATATCGTTTTGCTATCACAATTCAAGGGAAACAAACAAAATAATACCTAATTTACCCACGACACAAGACTCGATATTGGTGGGGTCAGGACTATGTATGTGACTGTTTGGTGTATTTATTTATTTATGATTGACTGGACTCCGCATGGATGGCCATCGGCATTCCTGAGCGTATTGTAGTATCCACTATTTGATATATAGGATATGCTAGACGTGAGGGTTTTAATGAGCCAGCTTTTCCTAAATAACAACGTTACACAAAAATACCTTTCTGACGGTGTCTCATTCCTTCCGATTGGTGCCGGTATCACCACAGGGGCGCGACTTTGTACGTAAAAATATTAAAAACGGTTGTTTCGATTCTAGCGCCATGTTCTAGTAAGAACGAGAAATTATCGTGTAAGTAGTTTAAATATAATTGTTAAATGGACCACTAAACCAAGAAATATGTTTTGTATGTTGATATTATAAACATTCTTCATATTAAAACAATTTCAACTTGATATTGGGTAAAATTAAAAGAGGTTATGATAAAAATGTTGAAATATTTCACATAACAAATTGGAATTTCGCTCGTTTGCGTAGCGCGCCCTCTGATGGCGAAATCACGCCGCAAAATAAAAGAAACGTAGAATTGCGCATTTACATATATCTGTATATAATACTAATCTATGGATATCACATTATGCCCATTCTCCTTTAGGGAAGCATATTATAATCTCTGGGATGTAATGGGTAAAGAGTTAGAAGGATCGATTTCCACGACACTATTCTGTTGAAGGTTTAAATCATGTCAGATATAATATTTAAATCAAACAACAGTATTAATCTCGTCTTGGCTATCGAAAAGGTATAACTAGGTTCTGCCTAACCATTTACAATTCATAAGGTTTGCTACTTTACTAAGAGAAGGCTGACCAATTCTGATTTAGAATCAATCACTATGCCTAAATTGAACCTCTTTCAACCCTAAAAGGGTTACTAAAAACATTTAAATTAATCAAATACCTAAAACAAAATTACCGAGAACAATTAAAAAAGAACAATTAATCCGTGTAAAATTTAAATACACGTATAAATTAACGCAACAGATTTGAGGCACGCCTACCGACGCCTTCGCACAAAGGTTTTAAAATAATTACGTACACAAAGATAAAACGAGCGGAGTTTTAAGCGGCTACGTGGCGCACTATTTTGTCCCCCGTCCCGAGGGGGGCATTTAATTTAAAACTTTATATGTAGGCCTAATCTTGCCCGTGTCCGTCCCTGTTGGCACTTGTCCCCAGTAATGTTTCTGCATGGGTAATGAGCTACGATTTCAGGGACACGTGTTGACAAATGTGTTTGTTGAGTGGATAGTGTATTAAATATTTTCTTTTTTGTTGTTTTGGGATGAAGCTTTGTTATAATTATTTTCTTTATTTCGTAACATCTTTGTTTAATATATAATAAATACTAGAGTTAATTAACTGTGTTAACTTCTGCAGGAATACATTTTAGGCGTTATTAATAAACTAGTGGCAGGTCTCTCATATGTCAAAATGAGTAAGTGCCACCGCAATGTCTAATTCTCCCGAACAAATAGCAGTGCAAATGCACTGTTGCATTCCAGTTTGAAGGAAATTGTAACCAGAGTAACTACTGGACATATTGAGGCTTAATATCTTATGTCTCAGGATATTAAGCGCAGTCGAATGCCGAGCGTCGGTCGTATTGTTTACCATCAGGCGAATGGCATACTCGTCTCATTCACTGCAATAAAAAAACTAAACATTTTCAAAATTTAACCCAAAGCCTAAAATGTTCACAAAGATTTCCCTAATAAGTTCAAGTCCTAAAATCCCTTCATTCATTTTCTAGGCACAGCTACGATTATATCCAATATTTATTTTATCGTAAAAAAATGTCCTATAGACTAGCGGTCGGGCCCGGCCCCGCCCGTGTGCATACACGTTTTAAAATGGCGGTCAAAATGTTTAATTCTGACTATCAGTTTAGAATATCGACCAATCGGACTACGAAAAACGAACAAAATTTCCTTGTATTTGCTAGAAATATCACTACTGCTTTCCTCCTATAGGTCATAGCGTGATGATATATAGCCTTCCTCGATAAATGGAATACCCAACACTGAAAGAATCATTCAAATCGGACCAGTAGTTCCAGAGATTAGCGCGTTCAAACAAACAAACAAATAAACTCTGCGGCTTTATAATATTAGTATAGATTAAAACGAACCAAATACAATAGCAGTAATAACCATACAAAAAAAGAAAAGTCGAATTGAATTACCTCCTCTTTTGAAGTTGGTCAAAACAACCAGTGAAACATCACTCACGTACCTCAAAATTTATATTGAAGAAATTATATTTTATAAACGGTAAGGTTAGCTTACTTATTGTTTCACGAGCGTATTAACAACACTGTTTAATCCCGAAGCCTCCTAATGAAGCGGAGAACAATAGCTTTACCCTGCCCTAATTTCGTTATGATATTAAAGAATATGGGCAGGGCAAAAATAAAGCATAAAATGCAGCGCACGGCTAAAATTAATTTGGTTGAACATTGAGCAATTGAGCGAATTGTTTTGGAATTAATTCAGGTTTATGAGGTGTGCTTTTTATTTTGTTTGTAAAATAAATGTTTGTGTTGAATTGTTTTATTGGAAAATGAAGAACATGACTGCGTTAATTCTTTATGGTAGACCCGTGTTAATAACTATTAGTGGCCCATTATACAAACAATTATGAGGCGTAAATAAATATTTTTCATAATCAATTTTGCAAAGTAGACTATTGTTGAAAATAGTCTTCTATAAAACCTTTTCGATTGTTTAGAAAACATTGTTAGCGGTATTATCTTTCTGATTATTATACTCAATTTTCTCTAGTTTACATTATAAATCTTATTAATTACAATTTATGAAGCCGGTTTTTTTTTTTCATTTATATTTCGGTTGTTGTAATAAAACTAATCTTATTCACAAGTGCTAGAGTAATCAATATGTATTTATAAAAATAACCGACATTTCATTTTTATTTTATCTAAAATAGAAACACAGAAAATAATAGAGAAAAAGCACTAGTAGCCATCAATTTCCCCGCAAAATTCATTTGGTCTCAGACCTCAGACCTTTAACTGAGCAGCTAATAGAAAAAGATAGATATGTCGGGATGAAATAAAATTTATTACCTTCTATAAGCCTTCAGGGAAACTATTAGTTTGATTCCACAAAAAGAAAATGTTGCCTTATCACGACCGCCACAGCGGGAAGCCGCGGGAAACTCAGCGAAAATATTTTTTTCTCGTTAAACTTATACCGTTCCATTAACTTGGGATATTAATTCGAATTTAAGCCGAATTGAACTGAATTTATTGTTTTTTGGAGATACTTACCAGACCAATTGTGAATCATCTTTGTAGTGACAATGATGTAATGGCTAACTCATCAGATATTTCAAAAAAATACAGTCACTATCTCCATCTAAGGAGCGTGATTAATAAATTATTATTTAGTATTTAAATTTATAGCAATTAGTTCATCCGGATGTGGTATTAATATCAAACTAATTTACGCCAATGATTTTAGCCTATGTCTGGCTCATGTTCATGAGCGGCGATGATAACTATCCATCAGGTGAACTATATGCTCGTTTACTACCCATAACATTATATATATTATGTAGGATATATATCGTAATCTATATGCAGTATTTCTTGAAATACTTATGTGGCAAACATAACGCGTTTTTCCATTTCACAGTCCATATTGGTTGGTAGGTCTCTCATATGTGAGAGGCCATCTGGGTAGGTACCACCGTAATGTCTATTTCTCCCGTGAAACAACACTGCGTAAATGCACTGTTGTGTATCGGATTGAAGGACATTGTAGCCAGAGTTACTACTGTTCATATTGAGTCTTAACATCTTATGTCTCAGGATGGCGAGCGCAGTGGAATGTTGCTACTGTTTATGAGCGGTCGTATCGCTTACCATCAGGCGAACGGCTTGCTCGTCTCGTCATTCACTGCAATATATATATATATACAGGGTATATCAAGACTGCTACCGAAAACTAAGCCGGATGGTAGTTTAAGCGACTTCAGACACAATGCAAAAGAAAAAGTTGCAAAAAAAAGCGACAAAAATTTTTTTGAATTTTTGTCCTATTTATTTGGGTGGTATTTGGGTGGTAAATGCATTTTTACCTAAAATAATAGTGTATACTCTTTTATTTATAAATAATCTAAGGTATAAAACAGTTTAAATTATTATTTTAGCAAAAACTATGGATTTACCACCCAAAAATGACGATATTTAAAAAATCATAAAAAATAATTGTCGCGTTTCTTTGCGAAATTTTTAGTTGCATTGTGATTGTAGTCACTAAAACTACCACCCGGCTTCATTTTCGGTAGCAGTCTTGAGATACCCAGTATATACAGGGTATATCAAGACTGCTACCGAAAACGAAGCCGGGTGGTAGTCTAAGCGACTTCAGACACAATGCAACAGAAAAAGTTGCAAAAAAAGCGACAATTTTTTTTTGTTATTTTTTTCCTATGGCCATATTTGGGTGGTAAATACATTTTTTCCTAAAATAATAGTGTATACCCTTTTATTTATAAATACTCCAAGGTATAAAAGAGTTTAAATTATTATTTTAGCAAAAACTATGGATTTACCACCCAAAAATGACGATATTTAAAAAATCATAAAAAATAATTGTCGCGTTTCTATGCGAAATTTTTAATTTCGGGTATCTCACCCGGTATATATATATACGTATATACCGGGTATCTCAAGACTGCTACCGAAAACGAAGCCGGGTGGTAGTTTTAGTGGCTACAAACACAATGCAATTAAAAATTTCGCATAGAAACGCGACAATTATTTTTTATGATTTTTTAAATATCGTCATTTTTGGGTGGTAAATCCATAGTTTTTGCTAAAATAATAATTTAAACTCTTTTATACCTTAGAGTATTTATAAATAAAAGGGTATATACTATTATTTTAGGAAAAAATGTATTTACCACCCAAATATGGCCATAGGAAAAAAAATTCAAAAAAAATATTGTCGCTTATTTTTGCAACTTTTTCTGTTGCATTGTGTCTGAAGTCGCTTAAACTACCACCCGGCTTCGTTTTCGGTAGCAGTCTTGATATACCCTGTATATACAGGGTTTTTTCCTATTGCCATATTTTGGTGGTAAATAATTTTTGTCCTAAAATAATAGTATATACCCTTTAATTTATAAATACTCTAAGATATAAGAGAGTTTAAATTATTATTTTAGCAAAAACTATGGATTTACCACCCAAAAATGACGATATTTAAAAAATCATAAAAAATAATTGTCGCGTTTCTATGCGAAAATTTTTGTTGCATTGTGTTTGTAGCCACTAAACCTACCACCCGGCTTCGTTTTCGGTAGCAGTCTTGAGATACCCGGTATATATATATATATATATATATATATAATTCTTCCTTTATTCTTTTCTGTCCCATTATCATCATGAAACTAAAGTGCCAGTTCAGGTAAATAATAAACTCATTTGCAAAAAAAACGGGCACCTAAGCAATGAACCATTTCAAATGTTACTATTGGTTTGTTTGATAATTATAGGTAGTTTTACTTTCACAATTTTGTAAATTAATAAGCAAATAATCGTTTTCGTCAGTATTATCATAAAATTTTGATAAAATTTATGGGTTTTAATGCTAAAGTTCACTAGTAGTGTATGGTCGCTAGTAGTGCATATGCTCGTGAAATAAAAGTTAACAAAGATTTTTGTTTGTTTTTTCTTTAATAAAGTAAAAGCAGATAAATGTTTAGTATCGAGTGTGACCCCCTCTAGCTGAAATCACAGCTTGAATTCGTCTGGGTATGCTAGCGAGGATATCCCGGATACTTGCTTGCGGAATACGTTCCCACTCCGCGGTAATCACATTATTCAGCTCTCTGATGGTCTGCGGAGCCGGTTGTACTGATCTCACGCGTCGTTTCAGAACGTCCCAGACATGCTCTATCGTCTACTTTTAAGAGAAATAGGAAGATTTCCCTTAAGAAATTTGTGCTTCACTTTTTTGCTTATAACTTCTTTAATTTTTAATTTAGGGCAAAACGTTAAATAAACATATTTGTAGGCAAAACAATTTGCTACAAATTATGTGCTTACAATTTTTTTGTAAGACGCATAGTTTCCGGGTTATCGCGAAACAAGTGTTTTCACCCCTTTTTCCAAGATGGCGGCCGGGGAACAAGGGTGGCGACCCCACAAACATGAGGTTAAGCTTCTATTGAGCCCCAAACATGTCCCAAAAATAAAATTGCGTCCTCTAAGAAATGCAATATTCGGTCCTTAAATTGTAACATTTCAATGGGCTACCTGGCTTAAATCGATAATAGTGAAGGGTAAAAAAATATTTGTTTGAACCACAGGCATTTGTTTCGGGTCTGGACCAACGTTGCCGAAGTCTCTCGTAGTTTTAGACTATACATAGTGGCTGTTGTGTGCATTTATTCATTTATTATAATTAAGTTTAGGAAATGTTAGTTATTCTTAGTCTACATAGAAAAACAACGTTAATGTATTTTTATGTAGTATATAGTTGGAAAGATATCAATGATATAATATATCTATGGCGATAAATTTGAGAATTATTTTTGATTTCCATTTGTACTCTAACGTATTTTCTACCTGTATAATATAATTAATTGTATTGTAGGGTTGAATTTCAATTTCATGTCTCCCCTTAAAGGACCCCTTTCGTGTGCAAAAACTTCTAACATTTTAGTCGGATTTAACAATAGCCAAAGATATTGGAACCCGAGTGAATTTCGATTTTCTGACTACATTCGGAACACAGACAACATTGACTGTGGATAGTTTTCTAGTCTGGATTTAAACGAGATTCTAAACTTTTGTTTTACCTATTTTGTTTTACTTCAAGAAATATAAAATATACATTTATAATATATCCGTACTAATATAATAAAGCTACTAACTACTATAGTTGATTTCGTGAATGTATGGAATTACTAGTCATATTATAAAACACAATATGCTTTCTGCTATGCTTGTACTATGCCATAATGCTATGCTATTTATAAATGTAATATGCTATCCTTACATTTACACGAGAAGAATTTCACGCCTCGATGATATGACTATCGTAAGGATATAAAAAGTGACATCTTGTAAACATTTGTCAGAATACGGTAATCTTATGGAGGTTATGCCATGCGATAATGGCATAAAGGTCTCGCCGAGAGAAATGTTCGTGTCTTTCAATTGGTCTATTAGGCTCATAGGCTATTTAAAATCACGCGTGACGGTCGTATATATTTATGTTCAATTAGATTAACAGTCTAGGGCTGAATTAGAGGTAATAAGTGGCAAACATACCACATAATGCTGACAAACTAGTCAGAGCAAGCCTCCTCGAAGTATCTGGATCATAGGGAGTTTCTTGCGCCGCTTCTTCTTCACAGCCACAACACGTTCCGAAGCGGTGGTAGCAGAAAAGGACGATTCAAAAGATCTTGTGAAAGACTATTTGAATAAAGAATATTTTGATTTTGATTTGATTTGATTAGTCCGGATGGAAAAACACAAAAACGGAAGATATTGTTCACGGGCGTGCCGACGATGAGTTCTATGTCGTGTGAAAATATGACAATCATAATACCTACTGACGTTACGGAAATATACCAATTATATTCATTTGAAATAAAATTAAATATTTTCTACCTAAATATGCCATAACTGAACAGCAATTTTACTCCAATTTATCCTTCATTTAAAAAAACTACCAAAACACCGAATAAAATATTCATTCACTATAAAAGCTATAAAATTCAGCAATCACTTTCGTACTGTGGCCTCATTAAAAACGTATTTGCTGCCAGATCGGTTGGCAGTGTCGTTTTGTTGCAGTTGATAAACAGCAAGAGCAAAGTATCGGCCCATAAAGGCACAGATTGCTCTGTACAAGCATCGGTCTTTCATGCGCTTATCGAGATTTTTATTCCAACTGCCAATATCGGCTCAAATAAAGTTACGTCGAATATTCTCCTTTGCAGATACGTTGGTTGCTTTACTGCTATACATTTTTTCTTTTGTATTTGAGTTGTGCTGGTTGTGATTGTGCGAAGTAGGTAAGTCTTTGTTTTATAATTTTTTGTTATACAATGCGGGAAATTGCACCCGCGAAGACGTACTGCGAAGAATTATACTTTACTACTGTAATCATTATTACCATGTTAATCTTTAAAATTAAAACATTATTAAGGTGAGCGTTAATATATTTGTTAATACTTTGCATATTATGAAGTAACAATATGAATTTGTACTAAAAATTAACTCAAACCGACGAACAAAGCCAGAACGCATATAGGATAAAAAATACTAAACACTAACTTTTACACCGTAATCTCGTAACCTAAATCAAAAAACATCACTTAGATTACATTCAAACTTAAATAACATTAAGTGCGTGGTGGCCTGTTGGTAAACGGACTAGACGCGGCTGCCCACATGTTCACGGTGGTCGCGGGTTCGAATCCCAGGGCACACCTCTGACTTTTCGGAGTCATGTGTGCATTGATAACAATCAATCACCACGCACTAAAACGGTGAAGGAAAACATCGTGAGGAAACCTGCATACCCTAGCGATTTATTAGTATTCCTTTGGTATGTAAGTCCGTCAACCCGCACTAGGCCAGCGTGGTGGACTATATGGCCTAACCACTCTCAATCGTATTTTCGATTGTTGAGTAGGCCCGTGCCCTGCAGTGGGACGTATATGGGCTGATACAGTTACAGTACAGTAAATTACATTCGACACTATACAGGATGTACCCACATACAAAATGTTGAAATTTACTACAAATTCCTTGCCACCTGAAATTGAAAGCCCAATATCAGTAGATGCATCGTAAACTGGTACATCTGAGTTATGACCTTGCTACATTTTGTACTCATAACAAAAGGACCATCGGGTACAAAAGCCATTCGATATGAGACGAAACCCTGATATCTTGTGAAGACTGATAGGGTTCCCCATAAGTGGTATCTTGTTAAATTAATTGGCTATTACTGATCATGCGATTGTCGTAAAATGCTGATCGAATGTCGTACGGTGAACACAAAGCCGCTTGTATGAACGGGCGAATCCCATGGATTGAAAACATAGGGCTGTCCAATGATAATTCTTTGGACTGTTGATTGAAGTATATTAATTTATTGTTATTATTTCCCTAATTATAATAATATTGCGAAGGTAATTATGTTACTAAATACACTGAGTATAGAAAGATCTAATCTTAATATTTAAGACGCTAATTGTTTTAGAAATTTCTGTAATACTCAATAATGAATTTTGTATTATGCCAAGCTTTGTATTCGTTTAATACTAGTAAGACAATTAGCAGATAATTTGAATCGTATTGTGTAGAAATTAGCCAGCTAACAGAAATAATTATACATATTTAAACTGTTAATTATAAATATACAATTATAAACTCATTTGCAAAAAAACGGGCACCTAAGCAATGATACATTTCAAATGTTACTATTGGTTTGTTTGATAATTATAGGTAGTTTTACTTTCACAATTTTGTAAATTAATCCTTACTAATATTATAAAGGTGAAAGTTTGTATGTATGTATGGATGTTTGTTACTCTTTCATGAAAAAACGGCTCAACAGATTTTGATGAAATTTGGTATAGTGATAGCTGACACCCTGGATTAACACATAGGCTACTTTTTATCCCGAAAAATGTAGTGTTCCCGTGGGATGAGTCAGGAAACCAAATATACATATTTTCTACTCTTTCAAATTCAAATTGTTGGCACGGGATGTCCTCTCCTACGGAAGGGAAATATAGTCGACGGCACGCGGGAAATATAGTTAGTAGACACGCGAAATAATATGTTCTTGATGTGGATTGGACTCAAAAACTATCTGCACCCGGGCGAAGCCGGGCCCGACAGCTAGTAAGCAAATAATCGTTTTCGTCAGTATTATCATAAAATTTTGATAAAATTTATGGGTTTTAATGCTAAAGTTCACTAGTAGTGTATGCTCGCTAGTAGTGCATATGCTCGTGAAGTAAAAGTTAAGATTTTTATTTGTTTTTTCTTTAAAAAAGTAAAAGCAGATAAATGTTTAGCATCGAGTGTGACCCCCTCTAGCTGAAATCACAGCTTGAATTCGTCTGGGTATGCTATCGAGGATATCCCGGATACTTGCTTGCGGAATACGTTCCCACTCCGCGGTAATCACATTCTTCAGCTCTCTGATGTTCTGCGATCTCACGCGTCGTTTCAGAACGTCCCAGACATGCTCTATAGGATTGAGGTCGGGACTTCGAGCTGGTCAATCCAAACGACGAATGCCGACCTCTTGCACATACGCTTCCACATCGCCAGACCGGTGGGCGCGAGCGTTGTCGTCCATAAAAATTGAGTCTTCGCCTAAAGCGGCCAATGCGGGTTGTGCATGAGGAATTAGAACTTCCGTTATGTATCGATGCCCAGTCAGTGACCCGTTTTTAATGAAGACTAACTCTGTACGATCCATTGAATTTATTCCTGCCCAAAACATAACAGAGCCCCCACCATAAGGTGTGATTTCTTCAAAACAAGCCTCTGCAAAGCGTTCTCCTCGTCTTCGTAGCACTCGCCGACGTCGATCTTCACCGATCAGAGATATCCTGGCTTCATCGGAGAACAATACCCTATTTCAGTCTTCTTGAGTCCATGACTCACAATTTCGAGCAAACCTAAGCCTGGCAACTCTGTGCTCACGGAGTAACTTAGGGCCGCGGGCCGGGCGATGACTGCGTATATTGGCCGCGAGAAGCCTCCTCCTGACCGTCCATAGACTAATATGCACATTTCTTACTTCTTCGAGGTTGTTCTTAAGGTCCACATACGAAGACTTGCGATTTCTCAATGCGCGACTCACAAGAAAACAATCATCCCGTGGTTGGGTACATGGTTTTCTTCCAGAACCAGGCCTTCTCTTGACGGAACCGGTGTCTTGATACCGCTGCCAGGTCCTTTGAACCGTCGAGCGACTCACACTTAGCCTCTGAGCCACGAAGCATTGGCTGCAACCCTCTTCGAGCAGCGCAATAATTTTGGTAGCTTTTACCACTTTCTTTAACATTATTGAGACAGCTAAACAGCAATTAATGAAGCTTTGACAATTAAGAATATGAAATAAATTCATAAAAATTGACTAAAAGTTATGAAAACCGAAAATATTATCTTTTGGAACTTCGCACCAAAAATGTAGGATAAAAAGTGGTTTTCTGTAAAAACGAGCATCAAACGAAAATTTGAATTTAGAACGTACTGTTTTAAACACCACGGCATTTTTAAAACCGGCCAGTAACATGTACAAATGATTGAAATCATTTTGGTACCGTATTTTTTTAAAGAAGAATTAAAATCAAAACCGCCCATTTTTTTGCAAATGAGTGTATTTCTATAGATCGTCTACGGTCTTTTGGCGTATATGTAGTTGTCATGATGTTGTCAAATTATTAGGAACAGTTTTCTCTATTTTACGCATTATTTGAGATATGTTTACTTAATATAAACGACAAGAATTTATACTAGTATTAATTTAAATAATTGGACTAGCCAATACAATAAAAAAATTGTTCCTAATACTTTGAGAAAAGCATGCCAACCACGCATTCGCATACCAAAACAACGTAGACGATCTATAATGTGCACCTTAACACAAAAATATTTTCTAGCTGTCGAAATAATGAGTCTGTTGCGAGTGAATACTTTTTGTAGTCTGTAGTGTATGATGAATTTGGTGGGAAATACTAGGAGAGTAATGAAACACCGCGTCCGCGTACAACGTATAATTCCAACTGACTCGCTAGGCCTACCCCCGCCAACCCGTTACAATGTACCCCCTTTACCTTATACACTACACTTGACATGCAATTTTTTTTGTTTATACCATTAAGTAAACTATTGCTATAATCTCTATCACCATCTAACAACCATAGAAGGAGAAGGATGGTAAGACGTTGGTATATGTTATTTCATTTTTGTAAACGCAGCTTTTAAGAAGACGGTTCAGAAATATTGTCCATTGCCTATTTTAGCCAACTTCAGAACGTTAATAGATCAATTTATGACTCCAATTCTGGGGGTTTTCACGATCATCACAAAGATTATTTAAAAAGAATAGCTTTGGTTTTTACAGAAAAATGTAATTTACGATTAAACTAAAATTGATGTTCAATTTCAAGTAATTTAAAGTATTTTTCTAGGCGTAGTTCCAATATATTTCTTAAACTACGTAAAACAGTTTATTAAAGAGAAAATATATTATACATATTTTTTAGACGTCGCAGTAAAAGTTTCTGTATCAGCCCATATACGTCCCACTGCATGGCACGAGCCTCCTCTACAATCGACAGTATGATTGAGAGTGGTTAGACCATATAGTCCACCACGCTGGCCTAGTGCGGATTGGTGGACTTACATACCATAGATTTTTTTATAAATCGCTATGGTATGCAGGTTTCCTCACGATGTTTTCCTTCACCGTTTTAGTGCGTGGTGATTGACTATCAATACACACATGACTCCGAAAAGTCAGAGGTGTGCCCTGGGATTCGAACCCGCGACCACCGTGAACATGTTGGCAGTCGCGTCTAGTCCGTTAACCACCAGGCCACCACGCACTTAGTAAAAAGTAAAAGTTAAAAAACAATTTTGTATAAAAAATATATAAAACATGACTGGCAAGACTAATTTGTAGAAGTATTTTCGTTGCCAATTATTTCATATTTAGAAGTAAAATTAGAGTTACTGAATTCGACAGTTTATTATAAGTAAGAAAATATTATGTTAATAAAGCATTATAAGTTACAGAATTAACATTTCAATGCATTAAGTTTACACAGCTTTAAAGCTATTTAATGGAACAACAGCAATAAAACATTTTTTCGCAGAAAGATTTTAATAATATAATTATATTTCCTTTAAAAAATATTAGACTAAAGATATTGTGTCTTCACGGTATTGAAGTTCACAATCACACACACACATGTCATAAACTTTTTAGTATTCCAAAATTGGCCACTCTTTATACAATAAAACCATATCAATGCTATGTCCTAACATCAAGACAATTATAACTAGCCACAAAAAATGTTTAGAAACATCAAAACAATTCCATGCTTAACACTTCCGCGCCAACTTTTCCAGCTCATAAACGCATTCCGTATTCCATCTATGATCACAATACACCAAAACATTACACAGATTATAGCCAAGATAAAAGTTGGCAGCCCTGCGCGGAGTAAATCGAGCATAGATGCTATCTGCGCCGTTGGGGGGTCATTAAAATGAAATTTGCCTCTCGTATTAGCTGTCGCGTCGGGCCAAACTGTGCCTGCATATTAGGCATGTTGAGATCTCAGTGCCAGGGCTGGTAATAGCGTGAATGGGTGTCGATCCTCATTAAGGAGTGTTTGGAGAGATTTTGGTAATGTGCATTGTTGATAAGGCGAATTTTAATAACAATCTATTTGCAGTTAGGAACGGACGCGATGTGAACCTTAATATGCAGATGGTAATAGAATGTAATGTTACTTTAAACTGGAACTCAAAATACTTTAAGGAATAACGTGTTAGTGTTTTTTTTATTGCAGTGAATGGCGAGACGCGCATGCCATTCGCCCGGGGGTAAGCGATACGGCCATGAACAGTAGCAGAACCAAACATCACCTTGAATTATAAAGCAATGCTTGGCATTCCACTGCGCTCGCCATTCTGAGACACAAGATGTTAAGTCTCAATATGTCCAGTAGTTACTCTGGCGACAATGTCCTTCAATCCGAAACACAACAGTGCATTTAACTGTTTATTTTAGTTGAACGATTTTTTTTCCTATTATGTCTGAATTTTCGTATTTATATTTTATCGTCATCATCATGAGCCCTTTACAGTCCACTGCTGGACATGGCCTCTCCCACGGTATGCCACAGATCCTGCCGTCTGGCTAGATAGCGGGATGACTTACACAAGAGGGCTGATAGCGAGTGGATTTATATTTGCCCTTTCTTAACATTTCAATACCGATTGAAAACGTACTGAGATAAGACGAGACCCGGCAGTTCTAGTTTGCTACTTAAAAACCATTTATTGCCTATGGAAAACTTGATTCGTTAAACAAATTTCTTTCACTACTACTTTTTCAGAATGTATTGATAGTCAATCACCATGCATTATAACGGTGCAGAAAGACATCGTGAAAAAAACCCACCCTCAAGATGTTTTCCTTCACTGTTGTAGTGCAGGGTGATCGACTATATATTTTATTACACACGTGACTCGTGAAAGTCAAATCTACGATGACCTATTACCGACAGGCTACTACTTCAAATCAATAAACAAAAATCCCATCTAATAAATCAATCGAATCGAACTTTCAAACAGCAAATCAAATATCTATTGCAATGGCCTAAATGCAATAAATCTAGTAAGCGCGCAATTGAAACGGGCCGAATTGATTGGAAACGTCAAAAATGAACCGAGTGGTAATCCCATTACCGTACGAATGTAACTTGACGAAAATACACATGTGAACAGCGCTGTAAACTGTACAATTTGCGTTTGGACGATATGCGATTGTAGTGGCGCGTAATCACAAGTGGAGTGGCAACGCGAGCCGGGATTATAAAATCCAAAATAAAATATTTTTTTCAACTTGGCTTTAGCCCACGATTTTTCTTGGATCCTGGTGGTAATTTGGGAACTGATATTTTATTTTTGTTATTTTCGTCTAGCATGCTTTAATCCTTGTGTAAAACAGATATCATGGTGCGGTTTCTTCATGTATGTAAGTCTGCCTGTTACTCTACTGCTGAACATAGGCCTCCCTCAAAAATCTTCACACCACCTGGAAGCAGCATGTTTAACTTAAGTTTAATTGCATTGTATTTTTCTGAAAAATATATTTTATTCTTAGAAGATTTTTTTTCTCACTGGAATCAGCGCAAAAACATACAGTAATTAAATAATTTCATAATGTTATAATAAAACGTAATATGAGGAGACTTGCTACATAGTAGACAGTGCTACGAAATGCTACGCAATCTCTACGAAGCTACTACGGAGCTAAAATATTTTTTATACATTCTAATTACTTTTTTAACTTTTCAAAGTGGCAATTGCTTTCACCTAATTTCTCACAAGTAAAAAGTATCAATGCTACACTACTGCTGGAACTTACAAGTTTGCACGAAAATTTCCGTTTGCTGTTTCAAAACCTAAGTCCAATATACAACAACAATCTGCTTACTCGCACTTCATAGTGGTCCAAAGTGTTGGTGCAATTACCGCCTGAAGTGTTTACTTAGCGAGCTCTCCTCGAGGTATCTTCTCAGCCTCCCAGCGGTTCTGCGCATACAAACAAGGGCCTAGTAAATTTGAATCAGTAGGGTAATTTTTTATTTCTTAAATGCGTTAACTACACTGTGACTTCACTCTGTTATATCAGGAGGGGTGACATAAAATAGTTAACAGAATTTTAGTGACCTTTCTTTTTTATTAAGATTGTGCGATGTTACAATTATGATGAAAATAATATTATATCGACAGATGTCTTAAATGGTTTAAATGGTTTAAACATCCAACAAGTAAACGTAAAAAGCAACTTTCTATGCACCAACTTACTAAATTGTGGATCGTTGCCTGTTATTCAGTTATTTTTTTTATCATGATGATGAATCATCATTATTGTTTGATTTACAATAAACTAATAATGAATACGAGTAACAATCATAACAAGCCTGTTAATTATGTCGAGCGCGACCCGAGGTTGCAAAAAAATGCAATTTTAAAATATAATTAATTTATTTAAAATATAAAAATTACAAAATTATAACTAATTAATCTAGATGTCTACTGGTCGATGCGAGACCTAGAAGTGACGGTGGCCTGAGGGGCGAAGGCTTTGGTGTCCGCTTCCGATGACGTCGGTGCGGGGCACGAGGCGCTGAGTCGGCGGCTCGTGGTCGATACACGTTCCGCTGCGTCGGCGATCCTTCCGTTGCTAACTTGGATATTGGCAAATAGCATAATTGCAAGTCAGCGATATCTAGGGGTGGTCAATATGTAACACCTCCCCCCGTACTTCAGCGACTATTTCGAAACGATTTTTGATAGAGTCGCTGAAACGATGCTGGAATTGAGATTTATCTCTGAGGGATGACATCTCGGTTCTTGTATCTCGGAGTATGTTTCTTGTAGAGTATTTTCTTTAGCTTGATCTTCAATTGTTCGTTTGGTCCGGAAATACCAGTATGTGAGAGGTATAACCAGTGCTACTGTACTTAATAAGATGATGTAAACCGGGATAGTTGTATGATAGAGGCTCGACGTATCAATTTCATCTAGCTTTGCGGGTAGCTGCAGAGATATCTTCTCATTAAGTGTATGTAGGTTCTTGAGATCCGCCGAATTCAATATAATAGGTGCATTTTCTTTGGTTTTCTGATCCTTGTATGCAAGTAATTCAATTATCTTCAACGGATGTCCTTTGACGCGGTCGTTGGTATTGGAAATTGTGAATTCAGGAGTTTTCAGATAGCAGTTCAGAGGGATGATAACCAAATAGCTCCCTTGAAGGATTCTGTATTGTTCTTGGCCGCAGGAAGTCTTGATCTTGGTTTTATTAGGAAAACTTATAGTATAATGTTTCTCGTCGAGTTGTTCCATAGCTTCTCTCACGAGGACAACCGAAGTCGGCTGGCAGGATGCGTCAAGTTCCTGGGACGCGATCAGCTGGTGCACGCAGTTCGGGTTATCTTGAGTGTTGTATGTGGGTTTTCGTTCGCAGAGATAGTAGTCCATCACCTTCGGGCATTCAGCCTCCATGTACCAAGATTCTTCTCCAGAAATTGCTATGTAAGGTAAGGACGGTAAAAGGATTTGGTGGTGCTTATTAGGAACCGTGGATAATTTATAAAAATCATAAGTTGGGATATAGACAATCGGTATCTTATAAACTATAACTATCTCGTTACTACTGTAAAAATAACCTAATTTAATTATATCATAAAAATGCCTAATTTCTATATTAAGAATCTCTTTGCTATTATAGAGAATCTTTAGTTTTCCTATAATCTCCATCATGTCCTTTGCAGTTAATATGGAATGAGGAGTGCCCGAAATTCTAATAAAAGCTAAAGTTATTTCTAACTTATACAATTCTTCCGACAATCTATCGATATTGTCACTCAAAATGATAAGATGTTGCGCCAGATGGGCGTATTTAATTAATTCAGTTTCCCTAGCGCTATCACTATCCATAATACGATTTAAAGTTTCACTTATCTTTTCCTGATTTATAGATATATTTTTTAATACCTGTGAATTTTGTAATACCCATTCTTTATTTAAACTTATGTGGCTTGTAATTTCAGTTTCTAATTTATGTTCGTTATTTCTGAGAACTTTGATGGCATTGTCATATTTTATAGCATCCGTGTAATCCAAATTACCGGATATACTTTTAATTACCGAACCAAGTCCGTCAATCAGGCCTCTCTTTTTACGGTTCAATTCAAATGTGCCCAATTGATCAGAAATTCTTTTTAATTTATCACTAAGGTATGTTATGTGGGGATCATATAATGAAAGTGTTTTATTATTTAATTGAGGCTTAAGATCGGATAACTGTGATTTTACCATAGCAACTTGGGAGTCAATATCACTGAGGTTAATGTAATTGAGAAATGAATGATAATGGGATATAAGTTTCGCGGGTCCTAAACTAAAAGGCAGTAGTCCGAGTCCGTCTTGTAGGGAGTCAATCGTTACGTCTTGTCCTTTGGTCAGTTGTAGCAGCAGTAGTGTCATCATTTGCATCTTGGTTTCTGCGAGATCGATTTCTTGATCACCTCAGGAAGCTGCTCGCGAAGATTCTTCAATACCCGATCGCACGCGCGCGGCGGTTTGCGATATACGTGATATTTCGGGTATCCTACCGACTGCGCCAATTATGTCGAGCGCGACCCGAGGTTGCAAAAAAATGCAATTTTAAAATATAATTAATTTATTTAAAATATAAAAATTACAAAATTATAAATAATTAATCTAGATGTCTACTGGTCGATGCGAGACCTAGAAGTGACGGTGGCCTGAGGGGCGAAGGCTTTGGTGTCCGCTTCCGATGACGTCGGTGCGGGGCACGAGGCGCTGAGTCGGCGGCTCGTGGTCGATACACGTTCCGCTGCGTCGGCGATCCTTCCGTTGCTAACTTGGATATTGGCAAATAGCATAATTGCAAGTCAGCGATATCTAGGGGTGGTCAATATGTAACATGTTTGCATCAAATATATAATCAATAACAATATTTTTTCGTTGGGGGACGACATTTTTAAAAATGAAAAATATAGGTAGTAAGTATAACCTATTACCTCACAAAAATATTCAAAAAGAACTGACAAATAATTTCTTTAACAAGATTTGTAAGAATAATTTACCATGTGGTATAACTTCGCTAATTACAGAGTTACGCTACCAACTTACATCTACTGTGTCATTAACTCATTTGTATACTGTAACGCTGTGTTCATAGTACAGATTATTTCACTGTGACCGCGATAAACAAGATTAATTATATCATTAGCGTTTTAGATAACGGCTTGTTTTGACTGATACTGTGAACTTCCACTAAGCCCAGATGCTTCAGGCTAAGAATATTCAAATATTCACGTTTGTATGCTCTAGCGATTTTAATAAATTGGATGTTTATTTCATCATAAATATTTTTTTAAAAAAATTAATAGGTTTGTTTGACAGCCTCTGTGGCGCAGTTGGTTAGACGCTGACTGTAAAACGAGAGACCGCGTGTTCGATCAAGCCCGCATCATGTCAAATGTTTGTGAGACCCACAAATATTTATCTTGGGTGTTTGTGAGACCGAAAAGTCTCTTGTAGTTTCTAATACCCACGACACAAGACTTAATTAATCTTAATGTGGGGTAGGACTATCTATGTATGTGACTGTTGGGTGTATTTATTAAATGGTTTATTATAATAATTAGTAGAATTTTCAATTAATCATATTTGTATTTTAGTGCAGGAAATAGAATTATGATAAAAGCAGTCAATTCATAATGTCTGTATCTGTATCGACCCATTTACGAGTACGTCTCACTGCAGGGAGCGCGCCTCCTCTACAACCAAAAGTAAAGTCATATAGGCCACCATGCTGGTCTAAAGCGAGTTGCCAGACATAACATACCATATAAAAGTCTACCAATCCGCACAAGGACAGCTTGGTGGACTATATGCCTAACCTTTCTCAATAGTATACTCGATTGTAGATGAGGTCCGTGACCTGCAGTGGGATATATAATATGGACTGAGGCAAAGTTGTAGGAAGATGCTAGGATAATCTTTGATTGAGTCTTATATCCTTCAGTAGATTTCCTGTGGCTGAGGAGAGAGAGAAAGAGCAAGAGAGATTAATTGGTAGTAAGTGTTGTGCTCTACAGTCTTAGCATAAAATGTTACGTCCTAGAATGCGTTATTTTCTGATGTGATTATATCAAAAAATATTTTGAACAATTGTTGAAATCACACAGAAAGATAGTTGTAAAATCTTAGGGGTTCTTTTGCAAAGTGAAATCTGAACTTTTTAGCAAAAGAAGTTTCTCTTCTAGTTATTTTTTAACGCCGTCGGTACTCATCATTTGAACCAAATCCAATATACCACTTATTCATGTATTTAAGCGTTTAATTAAGAAAGATAACAAACCATAAAATTCTTAGTCATTTTCTGGGGGCACGGCAGTGCCCCCTCCTAGTCGAGCTAAAAAGCGGCACAGCCGTACTATCCTTTTCTCGAAGCAATTCAGACCATTTTCAACCCCCCATAACTTCGTTGTGGTTAAAGCAAGAAGCCTGAATTTTCAGTTACTAATTAGGCATTGTGTAAACACGGTATATTTAAAAATTCATTCAATTTGAACCAGTAGTTTAAGAATTATAACTTGTCAAACTTTCGCAATTTTGTCACTCACTGACTGACTGACCGATCATCAAAAGTCTTAGGCACTTCTAGCAGACATAGAACCTTCAAATTTAGAATATAATTAGTGTTTAGTGTCTAAAGTAAGGAAAAATTCAAACATTTCATAATTTCTGTCTAGTTTTCTAGATACACCAACTGCGTGAATAACTTTGTAATCTCATATAAATGTATAGGATTACAAAGATACATTTGCAGTTTATGATTTGTTGTACCTGTATATAATGGAATAATAGTTGTAGATTGGTATCTATATATTTTATATATGAGGCATAACAGGAGGGGATATAAAGAGGGAAAGGGTGTATTCAGCCCATTAAACTGTACAACAATCCTCTAGAAAAACATGACAAAGATAACCTTGCAAATAAATAGACTAAATAGCTCGAAAACAATCACCATGAAAGATAGAACACTAATAATCAAATCCGCTATATTTGTAATAAATTGATACCTACAAAAATAAGAAAAAAACATAAGATAGAGGCTTTAAGAAAAATCATTATATATATTCTAGAAATAAAAAGTACCGAAAAGGAATAAAGTAGGACTCTACAAAAAGACGTGAGATCCCATCAAAAACATCCTGTAAAAAAATTCCAAGTCTCGCAGCTCAGTTTATCTACCGCAAAAAGTTGTGAGATCCATGTAATACCAAGTCGATTAATTTATTTAGTCCTTGATTAAGGGACGTTCTGTATAAAGTTATCACGTAAGTTATTATCATATCAATATTAAAAATTCTTTACGTTTTAAATAAATAGATCGACTTGGCCAGTAGCATTATGCATAAATTGTACGATACATTATGTTTTCATGCGATGGCCAAGTCGATCTATTTATTTACAACGTAAAGAATTTTTAATATTGATATGATAATAACTTACGTAATAACTTTATACAGAACGTCCCTTAATCAAGGACTAAATAAATTAATCGACTTGGTATTACATGGATCTCACAACTTTGTGCGGTAGATAAACTGAGCTGCGAGACTTGGAATTTTTTTACAGGATGTTTTTGATGGGATAATATTAATATGGACAAAGTGAGAATTAGTAAGGCGTTAAATATTTAATGTTTGAACAACGTAAATTCAGACTTTACTTTCGAACCGGCGGGTTACTTTGTAAAACGGACCAAACTTCGTACGTAATTATTAGTTAGAGAGTTATTTATTAACCCACGAGTTTGTAAGGTTTAGATACACGCGGTTAAAGTTGAAAAAGTTTTGACACGCAACCCTAAGTGTAGTTGGTACCCAGTTTCTTGAAAGGTGGATTTTATAGTTCATAATTTGTGTAATCAATCCTTAAATATACCACTATTGGATAAAGCTACGAATATTCAATCTATATTGATATATAAAACTGAAGAGTTTGTTTGTTTGTTACCTTTACACTCAGAAACTGCTGGTTAGAATTGAAAAAAATATTTTTGTTTTAGATATGATTTATTGAGGATTGCTATATTTCATCAAGCTATAACCTATAGGAGGCAAACAGTAGTGAAAAATCTAGCAAATACGAGAAAATTTTATTCGGTTTTCGTTGTTCGGTTGGTCTCAAAATCTGAGGGTTCCTTTGCTCCAATATTCTAAATTGATCGTCAGAATTAATCGTATTTGTTCCCTTTCGAAGAATTTATTTTCACTCGGATGGAACCGGGCAGGAGCGCTAGTCTTGAATAAATAATCAGTTCATTATTTAATATATATCCAAAATACCTCAGTGCCTAAAATCGAAAGTCTTCGATAGTTGTGTGTTACCAGTGATGACTTACGGCACCGAGACGTGGCCTCTCACTGTGGGCTTCATTAAAAGGCTCAAAGTCACTCAATGAGCCATAGAGCTGGCTATGCTCGGTGTTTCCATACGAGATCGAATCAGAAATCAGCAGTGGACTTCCTGTGGCTGATATGATGATAATGATGATGATTTAATATATTGTTGCTCAGTATCGCCATACCGATAGAACATTAGAACAACCTCTAGAACATTAAGAATGGAAGTAAGTTTAGCGAAGAAGTAATACAGCCGCACGATTGTCAGTCATGATTTAACATGAATCTTGGCTCATCCGGAGCGGTACTTCAGTCTCACAGAAAATCGACGCTAAGCTACAGGTTCGCTATCGTGTCTTGTTTGGTGAATAAGATTGCTAAATGTCCAATACCTTTTTGGTATTCTCATCCTTTTTCTTTTCTACAACCCTTGCGATCGTATGGACCGTCAACACATTCATGATACAATCGTTGTGGATGTTAATAAGTGCCAGTGATATTTTACTATCAGATAAACTGTTTGCTAGTTTACCGGACATATTGAGTTAAAAAGCGAACTGCAGGCACTAGTAGTATCCTTGCCTACACTATGACATAGATAAGTAAGTTGAAAATATGCACAATATGAGTATATATCGCAATCATCTGGTTGAAACTGCTATTTGATTGTATGACTAGCGCGTTCATTGAAAACGACATTTAATTGAATGACTAAAGGACAACTCGTCAAGTTGTTTAATGTAACGTTCAAAGTCTTGACTGAACGTTACTTAGCATAGTCGTTGAATGGGATATAGCTGACTTTGTAATGTTTGATTAGGGTGACCATAAGTTCGCAACTTAAAAGGTAACCTTGTGAAATGAGGGATTAGGTTAGGTTAGGTTGTGATTGTAATTTAGTTAAAAATGTACTAAATTACAATCATCTGACTGATTTTACGTCCACTCTTCAAAGGGCTATGTTACAATCCGTTAACTAGTTGGACGTTGAGTGACTTGTTCAATGAACGATCGGCCCTAGTCATACAATTAAATGTCGTTATTCAATGAACGCGCTATTCATACAATCAAATAGCAGATTCAACCAGATGACTGCGACATATACATAGCATTAGCAAACAATCCTATTATGTTTCCGTATGTGACGCCAAGAATCCGCAATTAACACAAACCACACAATTTGTTTTATTGCATACGAGTTAGTAGAGAGCTGGCATTTCTATAGCTTTGTTACTTACACATAACGAAATAATTGAACTCGATTCTCTGAAGTTAATGAAAATTGAGAATAGAAAGTTAAATGTAGTTTTTAAACTTGCTTTTCATTGGTATCCACATAGAAATGAATGAATTATTGATGATTAAAAATCAAATTAATAGAAAAATACTTTATAATAAACTGGTCTCCTTGTTTCTTTTAGTTACATTATTATTGTAATAATTAATGGTGGCAAAGATTTTTATTAATATTCTACTTCGTATCAAGATATTTTCACGCCTTATTGTTGAAATATGCAGGGAGAGATATAACGGAAATAGTATACTTACCTACAATATTTTCATCTTATTTTTCAGGTAATCTCAACTACATATCGGCATCAGATCTATGCGTCTTCCATCTTTTTTAGTAAGCTTTATATATCGGTTCAAATATTTTTTTATTATAGAACTTCAATCAAATATAGATTATAAGTAACGGCCTAAAAACGGCAAGAGAAATAAGAGCACAAATAAACTTGTGATCTTATTCGGTTTTAATGTTGTCCAAAAATAAAATAAATCTTAATTTAAAGGAATAAGGTTTATTGTTACGTGAAGTTGATTATAATTTAAAACGTGTTGCTATATCTCGTGGTTCAACATTCAAATGTATAACCTCGACCACTTTTGGCGTGTGATTTTGTTCCGGACCCTGTATCTAGTACACACTTCATCGATGTTATAGTAATAGAAAGTTTAGAAAATAACTACTTAACACTAATTGATCATCTGATCATGAATTTCATATTAAGACATCACGGTCACAGGCCATTTTCTTTGCCTCGATATTGATAAAATATTCCATCTTGACTACACAAAATCGAAATAAAATATAGTATAACATCTGGCTCACGTACTCATTCAATCGGAACAAATAAGTCAGATGGATCATATTTTTTCCTCCACGCCACACCGATTTGTGGAACAAGATCTGACTGCTCATTGATTGAAGCCGCGTCCTTGTTTCGTACGAGCTCACTACTTATTGGGTCAAAGGGACGTAAATTAATGTTCAAACCTTATTTTGACCAATAATATCTTTATGTCAGTCAATTTTATCATCGATCGTATTTTTGGTATAACTTTTGGTGGTGCCTTTTTTATTGCAATGGTTGGCGAGACGAGCATGCTGTTCGGCTACTGGCGAGCGATACGACCGCTTTTGAACAGTAGCAAAACCAAATAACACTTGCAAAGCAATGCTTGGCATTCCATTGCGCCTGCGGTGATTGTACAATTTAGAGCGACTAATTGGGAAGTAGGGTCAACGATACGTGTTTATTAATTTACTTTTTAATAATACTTTTATCTGGTAGTTCTGTAAAGCTGATGATATTTCTAAAGTGTAGCTAATTTACAATCTGAGAAATAAATATATGATTGTATTTTTTTTTGTCAATTAAACTTATCCATTATCTAAAATAAAAAGGAAACAAAATTAGATAGTTCATGTTGCTGAGGGAGTTTCGTGTATTGTTTTATGAGAAACACGTCCCGAATGTAGTAATTCAAAATGTTTTGCTAAGTTGTATTTGGGTTAAGAATATTTTGTATTCTTGGGGTTCAACCTATAACTCTGCCGGAGGTCCACATCAAATCTCTTCATCTCTTCATCTACTTACGATTAAAGACTTCTAGATTCTATCAACTGATACAGCGGTTTGGAATTAAGATCCGAAATTCTTTACCAATTTTTTTTTAATAAGGCCACGCAGCTTACATCTGTAAAAATAATTTTAGGTGATAACAATTAGTTTCTTGCCAATACATCACTCTTTTAATCATATAGATATTTTTATGCATTATCTGCTCGTTGCGTATATAATAACTAGCGGTCCAACCCGGCTGCGCCTGGGTGCATATTATTCTTGACTCATATATTATTTCAGGTACTAACTTTATTATGTTTCAACCATACTTGCCTGGCATCCATGATACTTCTTTTTCCGTTCCGTCCCATTACATCGTATCCTGTTTGGGTTCCACGACTCAAGGCATGCAGTTCCATCCCTTTATATTCTATTTCATCACCGCTATATTCTAACCCATTCCATTCTTTTTAGTTTAAAAAAGTAGAAAACATACGTGTTATAATTCCTTGCTCATCTCATGGGATCACCAAATGTTCCAGGATAAAAGTAGCCTATAAGTTAATCCATGGTATTACATAGTTACCTCCATACCATATTTCATTAATATTGGTTCAGCCGTTTCAGCGGGAAGACTTATTAGACATCCCCGGGAACGCTAAATTTTGCGGGATAAAAGTGGCCTATTTGAAAATGCAGGCTATCAGCTTTCTCCATACCTTTCATCAAAATTGGCCAATCCGTTTTAGCGTGAAGAAGTGACAAACATACAAGCTTTCGCAATTATAATATTAGTAGGACGTGTGGTCCGAACAATCAAATCTCTGCCATAAGGAAAAATAATACGGTTCCTAACATCACCCAGGGTTTATTAAACAAAGCTGGGTAGAAGGTATTTTTTTGGCAAATATATGCGGTAAACAAAAAGTTTCCTTATTGATTGTTCGATCATCTCATGTCTTTCTTTAGGTATTTTATTTACAATACCAACGAAATATTATTGTGTCATCAAGGGATTTCTTGGTACTGACAATATACAAGTGTAGAAATGAAGATTCTTAGAACTACGGGTGATATTTGTGGAACCTTGTAAGCTTATGTGTGTATATTAGAGGTCCAATGACCCATATATTTTACTTTCCTCGAACTTTTAAGGAAAGATAACTAAAAAAGTAGTGTAAATACCGGTTTAAATTAATTAACACGCTTTTATAAGTTTTCCTGTATATATGTGTTCTGTATTTATTGTTACAAAGCGTGGGGTGTTTACAACAATAAGATACGATAAGATAACAAAAGATATTTTAAATCCAGAGATTACCGCGTTAAAACAAATATGTATGTTACACAGTTGAGGTTTATCACAAAACAAAATATATATCATAAAACACGGTAAACGACTGACAGTAAAACTGGTATGCAATGGATCGTATTTGTCTTTTTGGCAGTTGCAGTGGAAATAATAAATTTATAATGGACCTGGCAGAATGGAAATTTCATATGCATAAACAAATTTTTATCACGACTTTCGCTAAACCAACTTTATTTTATAGCCATGCGAATTTTAAGCCAAGTTTAATGGAGTTTTATTGCATGGTAATTCGTTTGTATGGGTTTTGAGCTTTTGCATAAAAAAGAAATGGTAGTTTTACCTCCAGCATGGGCAATTTGCATCAGTTATAATCGTTTTGCTGGTATACATAGTCAATCAACTTAATATTTTAAGATATAGTGATCACTGGCTCTTCAGTCCGTACTTAAAAGATTCACAGTTCCTACCAATTTTGTGGCCTGCCGCCAACACGCACTAGGTCAGCGTGGTGGACTATATGGCCTAACCACTCTCAATCGTATTTTCGATTGTAGAGTAGGCCCGTGCCCTGCAGTGGGACGTATATGGGCTGATACAGTTACAGTAATACCCATCATTAATCGCACCCTTTTGTTGTTTTGCATTTCAAATTTCTAGATAATAAAGATGAAATGTAAGCTTATTGTAATTAACCTCAATAAATAATTTAAAACCATTCAATACAGATTTATTTGTGTCTACTACAATGGATGTTGAAATTCAATTAAATCTACGAATTTCATGTCATCAAACAAGTGGAACAACTCATTAAAACAAATTTATTATTGAACACGTGCCCAATTATAAAGGTTGACAGCTGAAACACAATATCTTATTGTTCGATATTACTGTTTTAATAAAATATTAAATTTAAAGGAATTGTTTCGCTTTGGACTACTATGCGTAATTTATACAGAAGTTTGGAATTAATATTTCGATTTCTGGAATATAATTCGATTTATAGTATGTGTTGGCGGAAAATCAGGCAGTTGCGCGGAGTCGTTGGTACAATAATGAGAATTCTTTGCATAATCTACCTTAGGCATTATACTCAAATAGCAATTCATAGTGTAACAAAGCAAAGACTATTTATTGATGCATATAGTCCTTCTTTTATAGGTAGTTTCTTTTGGATAAAAGTTGCCTGTTAATATGTTTCCACATTTATAACAAAATACCAAACCACATAAAGGATTTTAAATAAACAATGATTAAAATATATACATTTATCTAGTAAGTATAATTTTAATAGCGTAAGAAACAATATAATATGATAAAAAATGTTACCTAGGTTAAGTTTTAATAATATATTGCACGCTATAATGGTGGCAAAACATGTATATTCTACTATTATAATTTGATCATCTGTTTATACCATGTTTAAAGCAATTTTATATTAAATAATTTAACAAATGATGTCACAAATGCTTTGAGGAAAGACATACAGAATGATAAAAGCTATATTTTTCTTCTATTTATTTATCACTTAAAATAAAAATACAAATACACATATTTAAGTATCACAAAAACCATTTACAGGTTTGTCTGGATACTGAGACACTCTTAATCATTAATAATATAAGTCAATTTATACAAACCAATATGATTAAAGACTAACGTTATATAATAGGTATATAGATTTATCTTTAAATTCTATTTATAGATATTTCATTACAAACCTAACTATTTCACAAGTTTTTATTTCCTACTAGTAGTTCAAAATGGTATTTTAAAAATGAAAACAACATATCGTAAATACAATACAACAAAACCGTTTGAGGGTACGCAAAAAATATTCTGATGCACATACTTAAAAGTAACTCTAATGTTACAATGTCGCTAACTTTTTAGTCGGTAACCGATTTCAAGTAAGCGAACGGCCCGGCCGCATCAAATGCTATACATTATACAGGACGTTATAACCGAATATTTATTAGGTTCTTAATGTTTAACTTCGATTATTTTAATTAATATTAATTTACATGATATATGTATATATATTAATCCATATTCACATATGTACATATGCTATGTTAGTAGTTTGTCCGGGTTTGTTTGTAATATATTGTGAAAATATCTCTTGTATTTATATTTACAATTTTTCTCCGTTAATTCATTTCTTATTTCAAAAGGTAGTTCATTCATATAAGTAGGTATTAAATAGGCATGAGTTCGTCTTCCGTAGTAATTTTTTGATTTCGGCACCTTTAATTTAGATTTAGCTATTGCCCTCGTGGTGTTCTTGTTTGATAATATAATTTGGATATTTTTATTATGAAACTGTTCAATAAGTAACATCATTTTAACTTTTGTAAATACAGGTAGTATTCTACAATATTTAAACAAACCCATAACATTATTTTTGCTATATATAGACTTTTTAATTTTATTAGGCACGATTAATTTTAGAATTCTTAGTTGTAAACTATATATTTTATCTAGATAACTATTAAATGTTCTGCCATAACTAGTTAAGCCGTATAAAATATGAGATTCAAAAAGGGAATTATACAAAAGAAGTAATATTTTAAATGGGATTTTATACTTGATAACAGCAAACTTTGCCAGAATATACATAAGTATTTACACATACGCTATGGGCGCACTCATTTATAATCTAGGTTTATTTAAAAATCTGCAAACATCCCAAAACTACATCAATTTGTCATATATTTTTTGGTATTACAATTTTAATGTTTATTTTTTCCGTCGAATTATACAGCACACTACTTTTGTACGATAAATGGATACTGTACTGTCTAGTTAATTCTATATTTATTTGGGTTTTAGCCCAAAATCCATATATATCTGAAACATCTGTATACATTTAATCAATCGCTAATAAATATCACGCTCCCAAATATAATTTAACGGCCAGAACTCAAACAATTCGTTTTAATTAAAAACAAGCCCTTGCTAAATACCTCTTAGATAAATACCTTGTGGAACTTAATTATAAATTCGACTTGTGATTTTAGATGGAAAATTAAGAGAAAAGTATAGCACTTTTGTAATTTGGCTAAAGGAAAATGTCTGCCTTAATGTTTTCGCATAGTTTGAAGTGTTTAATTTCTGTAAGGGATTTAATTTAATAATTCCTGGGCGCTTATTTTGATAGTTAAGTGCGTAATGTAGGCGGGATCGTGGTTAATAAAACTTTTGTCTCATTTTAATTTGTTGTGTTGTAGCAACTAACATTTGTTTGTTTTCATCGCGTGGTAACTTTGTTTGGAAACCCTAATAATGCTTCATCAATTTTTCATTAATTCATCAATTTAGTGTTTCTTAATAGCAAACATATCTGCTTGTATGTCTTTCAATAAAACCTATAGATCATATTATAAAATACTGAGCGTAGACTAGTGGCTACTTCGTCAAATCCCCTAAATATTGTTCAAACTCTAAAACGCCATGTATTTTTTTAATTGTACACTGCGATATTTCGCCACTGGGAAATAAAATAATAAGTGTAAGTTTGATGGGTTGTTGATAATCTTATTAGGTAGACGTTCGAACGCATTCTTCTTTATTTCGATTTATGTGTCTTGAGATAGCCTTCATTTCAGTCTGCGGATTGTTGGATGTTCTTCCTTTAAAACATTGGCCTTGCTGTTTGGATAGATTTTAATTATACCCTTGTTTTAGTCTGATTAAGCTACTTACTACCTACGTTTTAGTATGATGGAGAATTTCCAGTGACAAATATTTTACTGTAGTTACATGTAAATCGTGACGGAGTTTTTCATTTATGACAAAAAAGGACGCATCAGTTAAGTTAACATTTTGTGTTAAAACAACATATGAGTAAAAGACCTAAGGTCAGTTAAAATTACACTACTCGTCAGACATCGCACTAACCTAATTCAAAACTCGGACTAAATTATACAACAGGTATAATAAACTGCGAACATAGTTTTATAAACAAAGTTATCACAGGGAAATTTAATGTCTGGATGTTTAAAACTGTTCCACTGCATTATCATTTTGGTTAAAAAAAATTCTTCAGACTACAAATATGATTTTACCAGGATAGTTTCTCTACTCGCCTTTACTAAGTTAAAAGTTAACATTATTTTGGAATATCAAATTTTATATCCACTTTGCTGCGGTGTTAGAACCTGTTGCCAATTTGACTTCAACCTCCTCCAGGTACTTTGTACATTACGCTATTGCTGACGAGATCAGACTTGGAATGGAATATTACATTCCTTCCTCTGAGATCGCCAGTAAGGGCCGTGGACGCTCCTGGTTCAATCGTGCATGCGCCGATGCTGTCGGTGACAAACAGGCGGCGTATCGCGCTTGGATCAGGGGTCGCGCCATGAAGGATCCGAATATAAGATCCCTCAAAGAAGCCTACAACCGTGCCTCCAAGGCCTGCAAGAAGGCCTACGTTAGGGCGGATGCCCAGCGCGTTAGCAGGATTGGGCTCGCGTTGGCCGATCACCCAACTAGCAGTCGTGCTTATTGGAGGTTGGCCAGGGCCATTCAATCTAACTTCTGCCGTCCAGCGTTGCCGCCGCTGAGGTACCCAGAAGGGTCGCTGGCCCACAAGCCGCAAGAGAAGGCTGCCTTGCTGGCAAATCTCTTTGCGGCTAATTCCCGCCTCGAAGACCGTGGTTCCCAGTCGCTGCCTACGCTGCCTGATTGCGATTTCTCAATGGCAGATATTCGCATCAGGCAGTGTGATGTGCGACGTGAGTTACGGTCTCTCGATGTGCGGAAAGCCAGTAATCCGGATGGGATACCAGCGGTGGTTTTGAGGGCTTGTGCAGCCGAGTTCTCTCCAGCACTGACTCGCCTCTACCGAGCGTCCTACCGCACAGGTGTTGTGCCGGAATCTTGGAGGGAGGCCAATGTGCAACCGATCCCCAAAAAGGGTGATCGGTCAGACCCTACCAATTACCGCCCTATCGCTATCACCTCAGTGATGTGTAAGGTCATGGAGCGGATCATAAACGCTCAATTGATCCGCTACCTGGAGGATCACTCGTTGATCAGTGACCGGCAATACGGTTTCCGTCATAATCGATCGACGAGTGATCTTCTAGCGTTTGTCCTGCATCGCTGGGGTGAGGCGATTGAGCGGCGTGGCGAGGCTCTTGCTGTGAGCCTCGACATTGCCAAGGCGTTTGATAGGGTCTGGCACCGTGGTCTCCTGTCCAAGCTTCCGGCATACGGTCTACCCGGCAACCTGTGTTCGTGGATTTCCGGCTTTCTGCATGGGCGTAGAATACGTGTAGTCGTTGACGGACACGCTTCGGCGCTCATGTCGGTAAATGCCGGAGTTCCTCAGGGCTTGGTGCTGTCGCCCACCTTGTTTATTCTGCATATCAATGACATGTTGTCGCTTGGCAACATTCATTGCTATGCAGATGACAGCACGGTTCATGGGCGATACCACTGCGGGCCTCCAGGTTGCCGTGTCGAAACTGTGAAGGGACGCGAAGATCTTGTCATTGAGCTCAACCGGACCTTGGATCTCATTTCTATATGGGGTTCCAGGAATATGGTTGAGTTCAATGCCAAGAAAACCCAGGTGTGTGCGTTCACGTGCAAAAAATCCCCGTTCTTTCCCCTCCCCATTCTTCAGGGTACTCCCCTCTCAGTGCGGAATGACCTGAGTGTCCTTGGTGTGGATCTCAATCCAAGGAATCACATCGAGGGCTTAATATCTGCCACATCACGCAGGGTTGGAGTCCTGAACAGGGTGCGTCGGTTTTTCACGCCCGGTCAGCTTTGTCGCTTATATAAAGCGCAGGTCCGGCCGGGTATGGAGTACTGCTCGCACCTCTGGGATGGATCCGCCCAGTACCTGCTCGATGCCTTGGATGGATTGCAGTGGCGGGCCATCCGCATTGTGAATGATGCAGTCGTTACGAGCAACTTGGAGTCGCTACAACTCCGGAGAGATGTCGCCTCTCTAAGTGTGTTCTACCGCCTGTATCACGGTGAGTGCTCTGAAGAATTGTTCAACTTGCTCCCCTCCTCTCCATTCCTAACCAGAACCACGCGTGCTGGCTTGCGAAGCCATAGCTTGACGGTCCACACCATCCCGGCGCGAACCAAACGGTTCTCAAATTCGTTTTTGTGCCGCACCGTCAGGCTGTGGAATTGTTTGCCGGCGCACGTGTTCCCTCCTTCCTACAATCCTGGGTCCTTCCGCCGCGGTGTGAAGAGGCACCTTAGCAGGCCGGCATAATTGTTTCCATTGGCATGGGACTGCCGTCCGATGCCAATGTATACTCTGCCTGGGCGGCATTGGCACTTTCCATCAGGTGCAATGCCGCCACAAATGCCGGGCCAGTATATAAAAAAAAAACATCAATAACTACAAATAAATTGATAAACCCAACAGTTACACCGATGCTCAATTCTATAATATAAAATACATTTTCCGTTTATTATAATTAATGCTTGTGGTTTCCGTCCTGTATTTCTCCTTCTTTAATTGTCGATCAATGACCTCTAAGATCTCTATGGTATACAGGCTTCCGCCTGATATTTTCCTTCGCTGTTAAAATGCCTGAAAATTACCTCTCTCTCTCTCTCTCTCTTCAACTATTGGAAGCCCACTGCTGAACATAGACCTCCCCCATAGATCTCCATATCTACTTGTTGGAAGCGACTTGCATGCAGCGACCAACAGTAATTACTTTTTGCGACGTTCGCCCGCGGACTCGATCTCACAACCACCATCCACCAATAAGCACAGTCGAGTACCTGCTGGCATCCAACTCACACTCAGTTATCGCCTATTGTAGCCTATCGCCAATCAGCATTGAACTAATTAATCACCGATCAAGATTCGTTCATGTATTGTGAGCCTCGCTTTATTGGTATCGATTACATTATACAACAATATGATGTTGTATCAGGTCAATAAAGTGATATTGCCTGATGTAAATTACTGGTTAGGATATTTATCAGTCTATTGTTGAATAAGAATAGAATAGAAGGAAGAAGATGAATTGAAAATCTAAGGGTTAAAGGTTTGAGCCGAGGTACAGATCTTTACTTTCGATTTTATAGTAAGTTATCGTTCATTTAGACCGGTGGTTCTTAACCGGTGGTCCATGGAAGCATCGCAAGTGGTCCGTTAAGCCCTCTTAGCACCATCTTTATGATAATTTTAAGCATGTTTTAATAATGGACATCTATATATCTTTTTTTTGGGTGGTTGGGTTTAGGTTGTTTTATTTTTATAAAACCCCTTTATTTATTCCTTATACATTTCTGTATCGTATTAACATACAACCAAGCCAGTCAACACACTGGAAGGTGCATGGCTACACAGATATTTGTCAAATGGTCTCTCGTGACTAAAAGGTTAAAATCCACTGATTTAGACACATTAGATCTGATTCATAGTCTCAACCATATTTGTGTAGTATTCTTTTAGCATGACCATTTACTATCAAGCTGGCAGGCATCAGCTAGATCGTCTGTTTACGAAAAAAAGAAAAATATATCAATAACTATTTGTATTTATCTCCGTTAGTTACTTCACCAGCTTAGTTTCCCCAAATCTAGGCAACACACATCACATCCCTAATTTTTTTGCTGTGATACAAAATCCACATTATCTGAGATTCCCTTGATTGGAAAAGCATGATTTGCTCGGGGTGGATAATACCCCAAAAAGATTATAAATAATAATAATAATAAAATGTATTTATTATTACAAAAGAATTACATTTTGCACAAAACATATACAAATTTCATCTCTAAAACAAAATAATTACTAATTAAGGGAAATTACATATGAAATATGTTCATACTTTAATCTTGGTTCCCTGGCTCCCAAACTAGGTTATACCTGTATCTTGGGAGGACCAGTGTACCACACATAATCCATGGATACAATGTAAGTTCCTATTCCAAAAAAGATAATATATACAAGAAAAAAATAACACAATATAGAACTAAGTTATTGACATTTATCGCATTCGCATCTTAACAAACTAATTATTACTCTATAATTAATAATATTTAATATTTGCCCTACAACTTTCATTAATTTGTGTGTATGTGTGTGTGTGTGTGTTAGTCATGTGGGATATGGTATTCAACCTGAAAGTATAATTCACATAAAATTAATTTTAATTAAATTTTCGGTTGTTTCATAATTTTGCTCAAAGAGCCAATTGCAGATTTTCTTTTTACATTGAAATTTATTTAAGGTTTGAATATTCAATTTATTATTTAGTTTATTATACAAATATGAACCCAATATAAAATATTGTCTACGAGAAAAAGTGGTTCTGTAAGCATCAACATGACAAGCTCGAGGTGCTCTACGTTGGTATTGTGAAGTATTATAGTGCGGTATAGAAGAGTGTTTTCGTAGAGTAGAGTAGAGAACAAAAAGCTGTCGGACTGTGAGAACCTTACAGTCTTGGTATAGTTGTGCAGTCGAATATCTTGCTGGTTTTTGTGTCATAACCTTTAAGACAGCCCTCTGTGCTCTCTCTAGGGGCAACAGTGATGATTTCGTGGTTCCTCCCCACACTACCACACAATAGGACAGCAAGGATTGGCACAGGGCGTAGTATACATTTTTTAGTGTATCATTATCAGTTACATATCTTAGTTGTTTAAAAATGTAGATTGATTTCCTCACTCTTGTTATTAACAATTCAATATGTTTATTCCAAGTTAAGCGCTCATCTATTAACACCCCAAGATATTTTATATGTGACGTTCTCGTTAAGTGTGGACAGGTGCATGGGTGTTCAGCTCTCAGATTTTTGTTACAGGAATGAGATTGGCGTCACATTGGTTGTATAATCATAAGCTTTCTTTGCTCATACCCTATTCTTGTGAACAAGAAATTAATAAATAAATAAATAACACCCAACAGTCACATACATAATAAATTGAATTACTGGATTGTAATCTGAACACAACTTGATGATAAAATTAAATTAATTTATTAATTTCGGCTATCATATTTTCAGGCGGAAAAAACTCTATGAAATGTTACTAACTAATGATATCTCTGCTTACAACTGCGAAAATTATATTACATAATGTAGGTAGGCGTCATATCGTATAATATGATCAAGTCATAATGAAGGATCACAAAAACAACATAATACAATATTTTAACTTATTTATTCAATGTGTGCACAATTAACAAGTAGCTTTGGATCAATTTATATATCTTCACAAATACAATGTGGTTAATTATGACTAGATACTGGTATTAAACAATATATTTTTCTATTTTTATACATTAACACAGAAATGTATTTTTACATTAATATTTTATGGATATCGTAAGTGAGCCAGGTCATGTCGCTTCGCCTGTACGCCCCTCGGACGTACAAAAATAATTCACCTGCTCCCATTTCAGAATCACCAATCGATACAGAGAGACTAACTTACCAAATGTATTTCTAACTAATAATTATGAAACACTTGTATACAAAGTTTCATTGATACTTCTGATTAATTTTACATTAAGTAATGAAGGAACGCTCTTCGCAAACGTGATTGTAATGTCATCGATGAAATTTCATTTGTTTTTATTAACAAAGGAATTGTAAGGCCAATGTAGGTTTAAGGATTTAGCATTTCGCTTAATCCATATTATGTTCTTGCAAATGAACCAATGAGAATTTTAGAGAGCACCTAGTGGTCGTATAATAGCATTGCTCAAATTAATTCGAAGTTGGAGAGAGTCAATAGTCAATTCATAGTCAATTCGCCTCTAATATTGTTACAAATTTTTGAAAATACATTAATCCGCCATCTTTATTTTAAACCGTAGGTAACAAAAGAAAAAAGACATTGACTCGACCGTGTTGCCAGCTTATAAAAAAATAATTACTACGTTAAATTAAAGTACAGAAGTTACACATTTTCCCCTAAATACCTTACATGATACTGAAATATCTACAACTGATTATATAAATATTACGTGGGTATCTATATTATACATACAAGTTTAAAAATGCTAATCAGATCATATTTACAAAACCGAGAGATGATACCATATAAACGTTCTTACCACTACATGTAACGTGGAAGCACACAGAAATAGATAGATACAATTTAATTACATTTTTAAATAAACAATTGTAATACATTTTTATGTTTTGATCTGATGAAGAATGATGGGCGCTTTAATGCTGTTTGCAAGGAACTGATTCTGTCCACGCTTGATATCAGTTTTATTTTAAAGGTCATTTAACCACTTTTTCTTTTTATTTCTGTACCAGGACGTAGTGGCCCTGTATACATTCAAATTTTTCAAAAATATGTATTTTTTCTCAACTAACATTGATTATAATAATGTAGGTGTCTCAAAAGTAAATTAAAATTCACTAATTACGCAAAAACACAAATTTCTATCCTAATACATTAATTTTACCTTGAAACAATGTTTAAAATAAAATATTTAAGATACAAAACGTGAATAAAATTTCAAATAAATTACTTGACGTTACAAAAGTCAAATTACAGTCTGGCATTTAATTTAAAGGCCTTGTTATTCATATTTAATATAAATAATTACTTAACATGACTGCTGAGTTTAATCAAAAGTTTTTGGCACGCAGCCCATCATTCTTCACATATAGCCATTATAATACTTCAACAGCGCGAATTTACATGTAATATTCACGGACAGTAATTAAACAGTGAAATTATAAAGCGATAATTGAATTAACTTCTTACATAACCTATTTATAGACTGACAAATTGGTGCATGACACTCTTGTCTTACCCTACATTGCGGAGGGAGTGTGTTATAAATAATACGCATTTTATCGCCCGATAAAGTAGTAGAGCTGTTTCTTAAGGCATTAAAGCTTCACTTCTTTATTTATAGACAATTTAAATCTATTTTAGCAATCAAATGGTCCTTCTCTTTTGGACAACTTCTGAATTCAGTTTGCGCGAAAAATACAAAACAATTGATAACTAAAATAAGTTTTTAAATTGTCTATGAGCACCGTCACTATATATGTGTATATTTGGTTGGGGTAATACCAATACATGGAAAACCGGTGTAAAGTAAACGATCCAATATTGCATTTTGTATTCAGCCTATATGTGTTGTTTTAAAAATCAGTACGGCAAAATTGTATTTGCGAATCAAGCGTCTGTTGTTGACGTTCTATCTGAGCTACTTTTGTAGGCACTTTTTTGCCCGTATCATAAAATGCTTTCTTTTCGCTATTCTCCTATATACAGCACAGCTTCAAATGCATCTAGATCTTTTCCCCCTTTCAATGTCCTTTCTACAGGGTCATACACCAATAACACTCTATAATATAGATGTTGCAAGGAAACATCAGAATCAGCTGTTTCATTAAGTGTCTAAGCGGTTTGTATACATCGAAGTTATAAGAAAAACAAAACAGGCTTTTTGTAAACAACCTTCTACGCAGACAGGTCAGTGAAAGGTATTTATTTTGCCTGAACGGTGACGTGACGGAGCAAAAATTTAGTATTAAATTTAGCTTAATTAGTATGAAAAATGCTTAGCTCAGTGTAATATTTAATACAAATAAAAGCCGGGATTACATTGACGTACCGCGTAAGTGATTGGTTCTCTGGGTTAAAAGCTTTTGAGTTCTATATAGTTCAGTCAATATGTAAATTGCCCTCCGAATAAAGACCTACCCTTATTTAACATAATGAATCGTTAGGAGGGCATGTCAAGAGGTCACAGAAAAATTAAAAAGGTCGCGCTGTTTGCTGATTTTGAGAATTCAAAAAAAGAATTACAAAAAATTTAAAAACGCTTTTTTCTTGGAAACTCTTGATTTTAGGAAAAAGTTTTTTTGGATAAAAGCTGTAGAGGGCATTGCGAACTACATTTTTTGTCATTGGAGTGACGTCATCCGACTTGAAATACAAAAAGTAGAGGGCGCTAATGGATCAAAAAAGTGTTCCAACGCTATTTTCGATAGGAAAATATGATTTTTTTATAATAATGTAAATTAGAAAGTTGTTCGTCACAAAATTAGCTACAACTTTTGTTTACACAATTTTTTATAAAACTTACCGTTTTCGAGCTGGAACTTGTCGAAGAGTACAAATTGTACATTATGTACCGTGCCGTTGCACAGTACTCATGCCATTCAGTTTTTATCTTTTTTTAATTCAAATGAAATAGCAGTAATTGTTTTCTGATTTTGTTATGAAAAAATTTAAACTTTTAGTAGTTCGCAATGCCCTCTACATTTTTTATTTAAAAAACTTTATCCTAAAATAATTTAATTAATTATGTTAGATAAGGGTAAGTTTTTATTCGGAGGGCAATTAATTATTTCTTACATATTGACTGAACTAATATTCATGCCAGTATACGTAATGATGTTTAGATATTGATTCTCAATTTCGTTAATATTGCATGTGAATTTTATAGACAATTCGATGAATAATAAATGTTAGTAAAGTTCAATGTTCTTTTTAACAGACTGAATACACAATATAGTAAATATACCACTAAAAATAAGTAAAATATTGTAATCACTATTTAGACTCTTAACAAAACAGCTGGTCCGTTCTCCACAAACAATACAGAAGTTTATTAATTTATTGTACCGTATTACATGTTCCATATAATTACAATACGTGGAGTATTTACAATTCATACCTTCGTAAATGTAAGGTATAATTTCATTAGAGAACCCTTTCCGTATCAAAATTGAATATTTAGTTCCGGAAAACAACTACGGTAATATTTTAATATTTATATTGCTTACTTTAAAGGGTGGAAATTTAAATAAAGGGAAAATATCGGTTATAATAATTTGTAGTTACATAAATCTTATTAACTTTTTACAAGAAATCATTTTACTTTTGGAAAATAGGTGACGAAATAATATGTTGCTCAAAACTATTTAATCATAATTGTATGTATTATATTTTGATCCGATCCATTAGAATAAAACAAATATAAAACGTAATTTACAATCATTTATATACATTTATCGACTATGGAGTACAAAAAATAAGACATGGTTAAACCAATCACCAAAAGAACATCAGCTGAGCATTTGTATTATAATATACATGAAATACGTAACATTATAAGTCATTAACATTTTGCTACGAAAAGTTACAATCAGTTCGGTATTGTATAATCAACTAATATTTGCTGCAAAACTATTATTGATTACATCAGCAAGCACAGACGAGTGACGTCATTTGTCAGTACCCATACAAAATATATTCGATAAATTTTTAAATTTTTCGCCATGTTTTCTGATCCTTAGTAGCCCTGTCAACGTTCACTAGAAATTAAATTTGCGTTCATCGATGGGATAACCGTTCAACATGTCACTACTTACAATACATAGCACGTGGATCCTAAACAGATTATTGTCACCCGGTGTGTTAGCGTCCTCGAGTTTCTCGCCTCTGGTCCTCTCATTTTCGATTGTCTGCGATATGTTTTCATCTATTCAACACTATACACATATATTACATTATATTATGAAGTTTTAGTTCACGTTATGGGTGTACACGAGCCTTCGTAACACTTTAGACCCGGCTCGCAAGTCCCGCTGAAACCGCCGCAGTTTTCGCCTAGAGTTCTTGCGCATACTTTGCAGCATCTGTAAAGAAAATTTGAATATTAAATAATGTAACTATTTATAAAAAGGAATAGGCTACGCTATACGTGTCTGAAGGATTTGTTATGTCGAATATTGAAAATATAAAATAACCCCATATCGACGGTTAAGGATTTGTTATCTCGAATATTCAAAAATTTAAAACAACTCCAAATCTAAGCGATGA
Organism: Hyles vespertilio; assembly: GCA_009982885.2. NCBI lineage: Eukaryota > Metazoa > Arthropoda > Insecta > Lepidoptera > Sphingidae > Hyles > Hyles vespertilio. Next base: position 15,847,942 of record CM042809.1, on the reverse strand, counting down.
TACAAGCTTTCGATCGTAATTTTTTATTTTGATTTCCCATAGTCAAACACAGATAACTTTAGAAATTGTACAAATAACAAATTAAACAGTTAAGCGGAATTTATGCAGTATCTAAATAAAAGTAAATAGTAAAGTTCATTACTATTTACTGTTCTACCATAATAGCTTCGCCTACTATAATAATACTATAATAGCCTCGCACTGCAAGAAACGCATCTATATATATATACTTATTACTATTCATATTGTTTGTAAACTTGTAACCATTTACATATCCAGTTGTGGACGACATAGCATTTAAAGGGCCATAATCTAATGCCAACTGCATTTTAGTTACTACATTAACACTCAATCACACATAATTTGGAGCAGTAAAATCGATGTTATAACTTAATACGAGTAATATCAGGTCGATATAGAACGGTAACATCCGTAAAGCTAAGTCGGAATCTTTGGAAGTCTGAAAATTTTCACAGGTCACCAATTTAATATCGCCAAACGGTACTGAGCGTGGGGACTCAAACGTCTCTAAAAGGAAAGAAAGTACACATAAACAGTGACAGGAATTTAATAGCTATTGGTAGTGTAAAAAGGATCGGAAAAGGTAGTGAGTTTAAACATGGAAATCGTTGGAAGGTATAATGTCAGGTAGGCAACTGGTCATACAATTATAAGCGGAATAATTTGCTAACATAACTGAATATTAATATTTAGGCGACATATGTAAATGCCATATAGGGCAGGAACAAGGAAATTTATAATGAAAAGACAACATCATATATATATTTTTTAAATGTAACATAAAAATACATTATCAATATTTTAGATTTACGTGAATGTTACACATTGAAATAAAACTATAATTTACGGATTTTATCGCGGATTTGGTTTAATTTTTGAATTTTTTAACTTCCCAACGTGACGTTTCGATTACTTCACTACTTTCGTGGTCACGGGACGGATAAAATCCGAAAATAATAGTTTTATTTCAAAGCATTAACAATGCTAAAATGATTCTAGAAGAAATATGCATGAAGGTAAACAAAATATGACACTGTTACAAAGTACTATTACGGTCTGGTAATCTTAAACTTGAGAATAGGAGTACCATAGGTACATATTAACTGTATAAGAAAAAAGAGAACTATGAAGTAGTTTGGAGATCAAAGAAACATACTATGGTGTTTTTTTTATTGTAATGAATCGCGAGACGAGCATGCCATTCGCCTGATGGTAAGCGATACGACCGCTCATGAATAGTAGTAAAACCAGGTGGCCTCTCACATGAGAAAACTACCACCAGTAAAAGGTAATTGATCCAAACTCTAATTGATAATAATATATTGGCATTACGAACTGGGTCTCGAAGCCATCCAAATAATTAAACACAAACTTGCACGGTAATGTGTAATAGAATCACTAATAGAGGCCAAACGATAGTTATATTGCTACATAATAAGGAACAATATATGAGTTTTTATTTTAATTTGATTCTAGTATTACTTAGCAGGTATATTTTGATATTCAATGCATGTTGTGACGCCTGCAGGTAGTGCATTTAGCATTTTACCAAATTGTAAGTGTATTAGATATAAGGAACAATGTAATTACCATTTTTTTTTATTGCAATGAATGGCGAGACGAGCAAGTCGTTCGCCTGATGGTAAGCGATACGACCGCTCATAAACAGTAGCAACATTCCACTGCACTCGCAATCCTGAGACATAAGATGTTAAGTCTCAATATGTCCAGTAGTTGCTCTGGCTACAATGTCCTTCAATCCGAAACACAACAGTGCATTAAGCAATGATGTTTCACGGGAGAAATAGACATTGCGGTGGTACCTACCCAGATGGCCGCTCACATATGAGAGACCTACCACCAATGAATTTGGATAAAATAAAATAAAATATCTATAATATAATAATACAATACAATATAATAATGTGTAAATAATCAAATACTTCGGAATTGGTTTTATTAAGCCAAGGCCAATATCTTGTATATTTAAAATGAAATTATGTATATCTTTGAGATTAACAATAGTTAAGCAAAAGTTTTTTTTGTAGTCGCATTAAAATATGGCTATGGTTAATGAGATGCCATCAAAATACAATATCCACCTGGGAAATATCTTCCCGTACATCAAAACCATATTGAGACTTAACATCTCAATATGTCTCAGGATGGCGAGCGCAGTGGAATGCCAAACAATGCCTTATAATTTGTAACACACGGTTTTGTTTGGTTTTGCTACTGTCCATAAGAGGTCGCATCATCGTCAAAGGAATGCTTGTTTCACCATTGTTGCAATAAAAAAGCCTGTTTGAAACTGAATATACATATTCTGCAGGTAAGTCCCGAAAGGCAACATGCATGGGTCAATTTGATGTGATAACCATCATCATCATGATACCTATACGAGTAGTTAGGAATATTCTACAATCCGCTCTGTCAGACTATCTTGCTATGATTCCTCACATGTTTGACAGCCTCCGTGGCGCAGATGGCTAGACGCCGACTATGAACCGAGAGGCCGCGGGGTCGATCCCCGCACCGATACAAATGCTTGTGAAGCCCACAAGTACTTGTCTCAAGGTGTTTGTGAGACCGAAAAGTCTCTCGTATTGATCTTAATGTGGGGTCAGGACTATGTATGTGAACGTTGGATGTATTTTTTTTATTTATGGTCTGAACAATTACTAACAACAATAAGTTACTTCGATTATGTAAATTCTTTATTTTGTATCCACTTATAAAAGATACAATCCTAAGTAGCTCGTAAGTATGTAAATACAAACACCGCTACGAAACATCGAGAAAATTTCAAAGTAAATAAAATCTACTCGGCAACTTTTTCAGGAACGTGGTTTTTGTTTATTTCGAATAGCTGAACAAGTTGCGCGACGGGAGTTACGTAATTGCATTAGTCGTTCGATCGAATCCCTTATTTTGAAGTTCACGGACAAACTTATACTAAGTAGACTAGCGCTGCAACGATGAAGGTTTTCGATGTAAAAGTCAGTGGAGCTAGATAGATTTTACAATCGGATATTTTTAACACTAGCAGTCAAACGTGGCGAAGCCTAAATGCATTTACGTATTGAGTCCAGTCTACATCAGACACATAGTATTGCGCGTGTTAATTTTATATTCATATCGTTTTTCCCGTCCCGTCCTGTTTATCCCGCACTGTACCTCATTGTGTTACAATCTGTTAATCTACGGTTACCACATACATAGAAAATTGTAAGAAAATTGTTGGAAAACGGCTGGCGTTTAAGCAGGAAGATTACTTTTTCATCCCACAGGCAGGAACACAACTTTCTTCGGGATAAAAAGTATACATATTAATCCAGTGTTTCAGCTATCTCCATACTAAATTTCGCAAAAATTGATTCTGCCGTTTGTGCGCGAAGAAGTAACAAACGTACGAACTTCCGCCTTTATAAAAGTAGTAGGAAATAGAATTCCTCTATAAAACAGAGATAAGTTGTTGTTTCGTAGCAAGTAAGCAAGTAACTCTCACAATCAAAACGCACTACTACATCGTACGGTTGGTACCGCGATTGGCATGTGACTCACCGTTTGGTTTTTTTTTAATTGTAATTTATACATTTTGTCAAAAATACGGTTTAATGTAACTAAATTTAATAATCACTTTTCGTCGATACACGTCAATTGGCCATACCTGTTCATGATGAAATCCTGCACATCTATGCCCTAGTTTAGCCGGCATTACAATTTTTTGTGTACAATCTATACTAATATTATAAAGCTGCAGAGTTTGTTTGTTTGAATCTCTGGAACTACTGGTCCGATTTGAATGATTCTTTCAATGTTGGGTAGTCCATTTATCGAGGAACTTTATAGGCTATATGTTATGACGCTATGATATATAGGAGGAAAGCAGTAGTGATATTTCTAGCAAATACGAAGAAATTATGTTCGATTTTCGTGGTCCGATTGGTCGATATTCTAAACTGATAGTCAGAATTAAACATTTTGACCGCCATTTTAAAACGTGTATGCACCCGGGCGGAGCCGGGCCCGACCGCTATATAATATAATTTTATATAAAAGTGCGTGGTGGCCTGTTGGTAAACGGACTAGACGCGACTGCCAACATGTTTAGGGTGGTCGAGGGTTCGAATCCCAGGGCACACTTCTGACTTTTCGGAGTCATGTATGTATTGATAGTCAATCACCACGCACTTAAACGGTGAAGGAAAACATCGTGAGGAAACCTGCATACCATAGCGATTTATAAAAATTTCTGTGGTATGTAAGTCCGCCAACCCGCACTAGGCCAGCGTGGTGGACTATATGGCCTAACCACTCTCAATCGCACTCTCGATTGTAGAGGAGGCTCGTGCCCTGCAGTGGGACGTATATGGGCTGATACTGATACAGACAATTTTTCGCGAGTGTTTTGTTTTCGGTTAACCGCCATTATTATTTTCTTAAATTATTGTAATACGTAACTCTGTCGCGTCAGTTTATTGGAATATTTTATAACATAGAAGATGATGAAAACTACAAAAATAATTTTAATGGCACCTTCCGTGGCGCAGTTGGTTAGACGCCGGATGTGAAACGTGAGGTCATGAGTTCGAGACAAATATTTGTATGGTCTAGTTACTTGTTTTGGGTCTGGGTGTTTGTAAAACCGAAAAGTCTCTCGTAGTTTCTGATAGCCCCGACACAAGACTCAATCTTAATGTGGGTCAGGCCTATATATGTGTGTATTCTTTATCTATTTATTTAAATGTATCAGCCCATAAACGTGTGCTACTATACACAGAACTTCTCGACAACCGAGAGATCGATTGGAAGAGATTTAAATTGCTTGGTAATACTAACGGACGTCTATTCTAACGAATTTTAAATTCAGTTTGAGGGAAGAAGACAAAATATTCGATATCTAAAATAGGCTTTAAAACTGTATGAAAAAGGGCGTTAATATTCAAAGGCATATACACATATTTCGGCGCCAGCGTGCATCCAAATAAATTCCACGAAATATATTGTGATTAAACATATTTATGTTGAATACATAAACTCACGCCTTTTTCCCAGAAGGGGCAGGCAGTTGTGTTACCAGGGCACCCACATTACGCCTTGTATGTTCCGTCCCACGATGTGATAAGAATTATCGTTTTGCAGCATTTCTGGGCTAGATCTTCATGAGCTTGATGCAGACGTTGTAATTCTAAGAAAGCTGACATTTTAATCTTTAATTTAATTCCATTGGATACTTCCGAGATTTTCTATTTTCAACTTTTCTTATTACGGGTTGTTGTAATAGTAATTTTGTAAAATTGCCTCCATCTGGGACCATAACTAATTAATAGAAATAGTTTAATCAATACATTTACAGGTGAGTTCAGTTTAAGTTACCGGAAATGTTTTAAATTGAGGAATTATACACAATTCCTAGGAAATGTATACCATTCCGAACGGATCTGGGACATGTGTAAAATAATTATTTTAAGATTCTGTTATATGTGTACATTCATTTTCTAAGAATTGTACACATTTTTGAGATGATCTGGGAATTAAATAAAATATGAATACTTCTGTTTATAAAGTAAATAAAACGCGCTAGTAAACTGACAATCAAAATACTTGACCGTAACGAAACAATCGTTAGGTTTCACACTAGATACCCACGAGACACCAACCGGACACCGACGACCGACACACCGACCATACTGAAAAATCTCTCGTAGTTCCTGAAATACGACAGACTTTTCGGTCTCACAAACACCCAGACCCGAAAGAAATATTTGTGGGTCGCACAAAGATTTCTCTCGGTGCAGGGATGGAACCCGCGGTCTTTCGTTTCAGAGGCGGCAACTAACCAACTGCGTCACGGAGGCTGCTATTACTTAATCACAAAAATAATAAGGCCACTCCTGATGCTGTTGACACGTTTTATATCAACATTCTATGTTTATTTTATTTACGAATGATTCAACATTTTAGTGTCCATTAAAGCTCTGGCCGTTTGGCGGTTTTTTAGTCTGTTTAGATATTTATGTGTGCATAGTTATGCAACTTGCTATCCTATAGCCTATATAAACTTGATAGCGTTAATATTTAATAATAAAACTTAATGTGTAGTATGTCGTTCTTCATCCTAGCTTATATAATATGTGTTCGGTGTACCGATGGTGTTGAATATGTGTTCCGTCAAGGAAACAGTATTGAGCCTCGTACCATCGATATACTACGCGATTTTGCTTCTGACTTTGTTAGTGTAAGCAGTATTAGCACCGTTGTAACTTAGAAAAAATAAATCAATTTCAATTTAACAACGCTACCAAATTAATTGACCACCTACAATGGAGTTAAAAAGTGGACAATAACAAATCTCTTTAGGTTGTGGATATATTTTATTTAATTGACCTATATTTTCCATTAAATAAATACACCCAAAAGTCTTGTGTCATGGGTATCAGAAACTACGAGGGACTTTTCGGTCTCACAAACAATTGTTACACGATTCGCACAAATAAACGACACTTACCGGATTTGCGGAAGACCAGCGTTGGTTTTATTACCAGCACATTCTGAGCATATTCCGTTTCGTTGACTAGCATTGTTATATTAGTAATAATTACTTAAAACTGTAAACAATTGCTTGTAACTAATAAATATTTGTCTTTCTTTCTTTCAAATAATTGTCTTGGTGCGGAGATCGAACACCCGTCCCATCGTCTCACACCGTCTAACTTACTACGCTGCTGACGCTGTTTTTCTTAATTATCATAAACTTGTACTCACCTACAAGGATCCCACACAACAATCCCGAGTCCCGGACATCCACTGGGCTCGAGCACCTCACATTCCCTGGGGTTACAAATACAGTCCCACCCACGCACAGTCCCTGCCAGCACCACCACCGCCACCATCGCCACCCACCTGCCTCTGGTCATAGTCACTCACATCACATGCAACACCACAACACTCAGCCTTGTACGCATGGCTCACATTTTCTGCACATTCCGCGCGTCTGTTGTATGCTTGGATTCTGTAACAATGAATTAGAATTAGTATTTATGAAGTCTTCCCACAAGGTTGTCTTAAACGTTTAAGGCGACCACCAAAGCTATAATTTAATCAAATTAAAGTAGTCAGTAAATCATAAATTTAAAATGAAACCGCGTGAAAATCCGTGAGTACTTATAGTAGTTTTATTTATATTTCTAACATCGCGTAATTAAATTAGTGACACTATAATAATAGTATGAATTAACACATAAATATACGTAAGCAATAGTTGTTTATAAATAGTCCTGAACTTAAACTAAGATCGAGTCTTGAGACGTAAGTATCACAAAATACGTATAATAGTTTAGTAATCGCATTTCAGCGAACACATATTTTCCCTTGTATTTTCCGTTACATTATGTGATAGGGGTCAAGGTTATCGTAATATCGGGCACAAATCCCTGACTTTGTGCTAATAATGAATAGAAAAGGTGTCATTGTCGTACTACAGTTCGATTACAAAGCCGAGGTCTCGGGTTCAAATCTTGAGCCGGCTAAAGTGATATGGGATTTTTTATTTAGTATCAACCCGGAGTTTAGAATTTGTGCCGATATTACGATAGGGCCGCCTCCTATCACATCGTGGGACGAAATACATAAGGCGAAACGTGGGTGTCCTTATGGCAATTCTGCCCACCCCTTCTAGGAAAATAACGTGATGTTTGTGTATGTACATATGTGAAAAAATAACAGCAATACTTTTCCCCTTCTACAAATGATACAATAAAATATTATATAGATTAATTTCTGTGAATATCTGAATATTTTTAAATATAGTTTTAATGATACGTGTCGGTGAATATGCCACAATATGTAACACATTGTTATAAAAATGCAAATTGGAAACGTTGTGCGATGCTTGATTATCCTGCCAAACCAATTAAAAATCCTTGTTGTTTTAATTTACTTCCGTTGTTTTTCATAAAATTCATTCAGTTTCAATAATTGTATAACATATGTACATATGTATATATGTTTTATAGCTTACTAGCGGCCCGGCCCAGCGTCGCCCGGGTACAAATAGATTTCTGTACAATAATAAACCTTCCTCTTGAATCACTCAATCTATTAAAAAATACCGCGTCAAAATCCGTTGCGTAGTTTTAAAGATTTAAGCATACAAAGGAACATAGGAACATAGGGACATAGGGACATTACAGCAGTGTAAATTCACTGTTGTGTTTCGGTTTGAAGGACATTGTAGCCAGAGTAAGTATAGGACATATTGAGACTTAACGTATTAGGTGTCACGATGGCGAGCTTAGTGGAACGCCAAGCATTGTTATTGTCCATGAGCGGTCGTATCACTTATCATTAGATGAACTACATCTCTCTTCTCGTCATTCATTGCAATAAAAAAATAATCTACATAAATAATTTATTTCACAAATATAGAACTAAAGTAATATTATCTATAAAACAAACTCACTCACAAAAATGTAAGTTGTGATAACGATAACGAAAAAATATTTTTAATAAAAAAGAAATATCGGTCAAGAGTGCAGAAATGAGAAATAAAGTTAATTCCATTTCACGCTATCTGAACGAGGTCTGACACAGATTTTCAGTTTCTAAAAAAACAAAGTGAAAAAATTCTATCGCTACGATCGGTCGCGGAGATAAATGGTCCAATTGTGAAAGAATAGCACGTTTGTAATGACCGCTGGACAGCTGAGCGCTAATAAAAATCGAGCTTGATGAACATGTCTTACTGAGACACTGTGATATTCCATATCTGAATTTAATTTTTTACAGCGAGTAGCTTTTCGGAGTCATAAATTATGTTTTCTTAGTTTAGTTATTAAATCAGTGGCTATGGTAACAGACCAGAGGGGTTACTTCGAATTTCGAATCGTTTTTATAACCCCCCAGACGCGGCTGCCAATATGTATACCATGGTCGCGGGTTCAAATCCTCACTTCAGGACACACCTCTGACTTTCTGGAATCATGTGTGTATTTATTGGCAATCACCAGGCATTATAGGAGTAAAGGAAATCATGGTGAGGAAACTTGCATACCATAGCGATTTGTAAGAATTTCTTTGGTATGTAAAGTGTGTCAACTCGCACTGGGCCAGAGTAGTGGAATATATGACCCAAACCCCTCTCAATCGTAAATCGTAGAGAGAGCCCGTGCCCGAAAGTGGGACGTATATGAGCTGATACTTATATAGATAGCTTAGTTGTGGTTTTTAGCATGTTCTTTTATTTTATTAAATGATTCTCCGTTCCTTAAAATCAAATTTCAAGTGGATGATTAAAAAGCGGATTCTTTAGAACGTCATTCGTAATTATGCACATTGATTACATCAATACTTAAACATAAAAAGGAAATTTCATGTATTTCTTAAACATCGATGGATAATAGTGTACATTTGCTTTAATGTCAGAACATAATCAATTTAGTGTTGAATCGTTGTCAAAATGTTTCACGTTAAGCTAGTTAAGCGCGTGTTTAATACCAATTTGGTTCCCAGAAGCATGTCATAAAGCAGACAATTAAACTACTATTTCATTAATATTATGAAGTTTGAATGATATTACGTAATTTTAATTATGAATTTCGATGTTTGCTTGCGGCTTTTTGAGTAATTATATAAAATAAAATAAAATACTTGTGATAAAGGCCGCCTGGGTAGGCACCATCGTAATGTCTATTTCTGCCGCCAAACAGAAGTGTAAATACACTGTTGTGTTTCGCTCAGAAGGACATTGTAGCTAGAGTAACTACTGGACATATTAAGACTTAACATCACTAAAACAAGGAATTCTCTATCTAGATTATTTTTCTAAGAAATTGAACACTTTCTAAGAAAATAATGAGCGTCTTCGTCGTACAATTTATCTGAACAAAACGCTCCGATTTAATTATAAACAATTTTCATCGAATAAAGTTGGAAAGGTTAAACTATAAATAAAACGGTATTAAAGAAAAGGCGTGGATTACAATACTTTACTAGAACAAATAAAGTTTAAACGAGGCAAATTCATACAAAACTTTACTATACTGAGCGCTACAGAAGGCCCGTGCTTTAAGTAAAACATAATTGTTTATTGCTAACATAATTGTGAGAGTTTAAAATAAATTTAAGGTAATTCAAAGTTGACAAGAGCCATTAAACATGCTCAGAATTCATAAGACGTTAAGGAATTAATTCTATATTTAATTTATTTATACAATGACCGGAATTTTGAATTGCCACGCAAATTATGAATTCACTGTGGCTTCAGTAAAATAATAAAAATAATTAGATATTAAAAAACAAGGTCAGAAATGTATTACAAGATTTGTTGTTTAAAGATCATTTTTTCCGATCTACGGACAAGAAATATTTTATGTTATTATTCATTAAAATATTTGGTACGTCAACCTTCTGAGTTCTTTTTAAAATAATATATATTTAATAATAGTTGTAATCTAAACTAGTTTGAAACTACCGCTTTTAATTAGAAACAGGTCTGATACACGTCTGTTAGAACTTTGCTTGAAACCTGAAGCCTTGGAATATTTACTAATTGATTCCTGCGGTGAGTTTCGTTCCGCCGTTCACTTTGATATCGTCAACTTCGTTAGATATTAATTTGATAACTGCACTGAATTTCTATTTATTTTTAACCAATTTACTCGAGAATATTGAATTAAACATGTCTAATTTGAAATCTAGACTGTGGCTATTTAAGTACAGCAGACAAAGCAGACGTCGCGTCGGCGAATGGACAGAAATCTGAATGTTTGTATAAAATAATAGCATAAAATTTGTACACGTTCATTTGTGTATATAATAACTCCGGCGTATGAAAACTGATATTTATATATACTTTTGTAACATCTATGATATCAGTTTACAAGATTCGAGCACGTAATATTCTCTACCAAACTGGCAATGTGATAGGTGCCGATGTATTCTAATCAAATGAGCCATATTAAGAATTTGGTATTGCTAACCAATAAATAATATTACACCTGTATTCTTAAAGGAGTGGGCAAGATAGTGTGATTTCATGAAGTTTATCCCAAAAAGTATTGGCGAAGCTTATTATTATTATTATTTATACTTTATTGCACAAAAGAAAACAAATACAAACAGAAATCACACACATAAAAAGTACAATAAGCGGTCTTATCGCCGAAAGACAATGTCTTACAGACAGCCATGGGATGGATTTAAGAATAGGATAAAAAGAGGGCAGTCTAAATTGTAAAGGATAGAACCTACTTAGAAATGAAATGTATTGCAAATTCAAATAATTTCATAAAATCACAAGTAATAAAAACGCAAGTAAGTACACATAATTCCTGAAATTCGTGACTTCATTTTATATTAACATTATTCCTTGTCATATAGGTTTGATATTTCTATAAATTATGTATTAATCGTTATTCGAAGTGTAATGAGTCAATTCCTCAATATATACCTATAGACATTAGGTGGTCAACTGAAACACATAAGCATTACTTCGAAACTAAATTTATGTAACATTGATGTGAGTTTAAATACCTGTGTATAGGTACATATATCTACATAATATTATCGTATAGTAATCAAATAATGTACAATTCCGGAGCTCTTTTGTGATCTCAACGTCTGAAATCACATTCTTGCTCATGCCAAACTTAGTTTTATCATATTGCGTCAGTCGCGTAGATTTGTCGTAAAACTTGCTTATTTCGAGTCATTGGGCTGCAACACAACCATATTTTACAAGGATACACGTACCAAGTTTAAATTAGACGTGCCTTCTGAATAAAACTAGCACTGCGTTTGCAACGGTATTAAATTATCTACTATAATTTGTTGGTTGCAAATTGTAAGGCAATTTAGTAAATATAAGATTAATTCTGATAATAAATTTTGTATGATTATTCTTTAATGTTTTTGCAAATATTAGTTTAGGAATCATACATTCAATTTACCTAATCGCAGCTATTATTAAGGCGTATTTTCCTTAAAAGCCTGGGTTTATCCTACTATTATTAGGCTTATGAATGGAGGAATATTAGGTTTAGTCTTCCCGTGCGTTTAAGTCGCGTCTTAGTGCATCATACATAGCAGAATATATTTTATTGATAAAATTTACAACAGTACGAAACATACTTTGAGATTATTTTCTACATCTTTAAGTGAGCAATAGTTTTTGTGCAATGTATCATTTAGTACTCGAAACATGACATCCCGAGTACCCACGGGTATGGAAAAATGAAAATTTAAAATGTTACCCGTATTTAAATCTTAAATCACGGGTTGGAATTCATACTGTATTCTATTATATTGCGATTCATTTTTTCTCTGAGATTTTGAATGTAGATAACAGTATAATAAATGATGCCAATTCATATTTAGATACCCACGACACAAGACTCGATCTTAGTGTGGGGTCAGGACTATGTATGTGACTGTTGGGTGTATTTATTTATTATTTATTTATTTATATTTTCACCCGGACATCGGAGCGTTTGAAAAATATTTATTACAAATACCGTCCTTATATTTATGGTGAAAACATCCTACACTACCTTTATCAGTCTATACTTTATATTTTTGTATAATTAATACAAACATTCAATTACAAAAACAATTTTTGGGCATTATTTATATGTAATAAAATTGTGCATAAATAGTACCATCAATTCTATAATACCTAGGATTTTTTACTGTGTTTATATTTTTTCCTTAACTTACGCCCGAATACTGGAACGCCATTCAAATAATAAGTTGCTCTTAACAGCGCACGGCCCACTTACCCAGTACATTTAATCGGGATTAACGTAGTTAACCGCCATTTATATTTAAGTTGCGTTCCAGTATTTGGGCATTAATGACATAGTACCATTTCTTTTTATTAAAACCACAAACTTTAGAATTACAAGTACTTAATATTTACACCCAAGCTAGCAATAAATATAGCGGAAATCGTTTAACAGATAACTTTTATTAAAACACTGCAAAGAGTATTTATCAAAGTTATGTCTTGGTGCTTCGAGACGTGAAATATAGCGGTGTTTTCCGAGCATATCCCAAGTTTGAGATTAAATTGCCGACACTGCCGCAATATGCTAAAGACTCGACTGTACCACAGCCTATTTGAAAACTTTCATAAACTTGGATACTTGGTTTAGAAGACAGAAACATACGTTGATTTCTTTTTTATTGTTTTGAACGGCTGGAAGAGCATACCAGTTGTTGATTAAGCTATACGACCGCTCAGGAACAGTAGTAAAACCAATCAACGGTATGAATGAAAAAGCAATGCATGGAATTTCAGTGCGCGTTCCCACCTGATTATCAGATATTGTGTCTCAATATGTCCAGTAGTTGCTCTTAATATAAGTTTATCTTGTTTTGTTCTTATTCTTATAAAAAAGGAAATCAAATAAAATAAGTTATGAATTTTTACGGTGAATTTAATTAAATCGCGACAAACTTTGCATGCAGTTTCTGTGAATTGAAAACAATGATGTTGAATGTAGGGCTAATAATATGTTGTGTCAAATTAGTTTGAAATAAAATATAAATCTTTGTATTCATATATAATCTAAGATTCAAAACATTAAATTTGAAAATATGTGATTATGATAGTTGTGCCGTTTTAGATATTCCAAGTCTTTAAGTCCACGAATTTTATTACTTAAAAGAACATCCCAAATGAACATTCGTTTATGTAATCTTTTTATTAAATAAATAAATATGTTTTATTATATATTGTAATGGGTCGAACTATATACATATATATCTAATATATTTTAATACAACAATATATTAACCCGTAAATTCTAAATTCGTTCTGTTGTTGGTTCTGGGTCAATCGTCCGACCGAGGTTACTAATTCAAACTGACCCTATTAAATATAATCCGGGTAAATTTTGATACACATTTATAGCACACCAATTTTTTTTAAATATTATGTGTGTTTATTCAGTAACGGCTTTAATGTCTCCAACTTGTCTTTAGGAATAAAACTATTATTTACGGATTTTATCGCGGATTTGGTTTAATTTTTACATTTTTTGAGTTCCCGACGTTTCTATTACTTTACAGCTTTCGTGGTCACGGGGCGGACTGAGGTATAAGACGTCCGCTCTGTGACTGTTGCAATTCAACTACACTTATTTTACAATTATTAATTAAAAAAAATAATTTCAATAGCTAGTCTGTATTTGCGATCCGATCTACGCAGAAGGAGCTCACAGTGTCTTTAGGTCTGGCAGTTGGTCTTTTGGGTTCCGATTTAATTAAACGTAGTATTGGATCCCATGCTTGTGCAAGCTTCAAACCATCTTCTCTATTGAAATTTGGATGTTTTTTAATTGCAATAGCCTCGCAAAACATCCTGGGCAGGAAACGGTGTTCTTTAGCGAGGACTTGGGGCTGGTCAAAGCGGAGGTAATGCTTGGAGCCTTCTTCTATATGTTCAGCAACTGCAGACTTCGTTGAGCGTCGATGTTTGACGTCAGCTATGTGTTCTTTCACGCGGGTCCCTATGCTTCGTTTTGTTTGACCTATGTAGGAGAGGCCACAGTCGCAATCTATTTTGTAAACTCCCGGTTCTTGCAAGGGTATATGGCACTTGAAAAGTGGTAGAAATTGGCTAATCTTCTTGGGCGGCTTGAAATAGGCGTAAATATTAAGTATAGGCGTAAATAATAGTGTTATTTTATTTCAATGTGTAACATTCGCGTAAATCTAAGAAACCATTAAGTCTTTAGGAATTTTTTTCTTGTTAATTTCCCAAAGTTCGCTGAATTTATATCAGGCGAGCTCATTGTACGAATTTAATAAACCGCCGAATAATAAAATTATGTATATTTCAGGCAATTGATTCCCTAGTACCGCTGCTTTTTTCATTATGTAACTACCGTTAAATTCCAGGCTTCAAATATTGTAATCAGTGACGAGTTTACCATAATAAAAGCCTATTTATAGGCAAGCGTGACGATAACCATCAGAACACCTTCTCATCCCATCATTCTTGAACAATAAAAAAACATCTGGTATATCTCACACAAAAAATGCGCCGTCCTTGTTAATATTGCTTTAGGGAAAACTCCCAGCCCCAAAACAGAGCATCAAATTTAACCCACATTGCGTGCAAGGGAAATATTACCGAATGCTATGCGTGAATAATATGTAGCCGAATCGATCCGTTCGCGCCAATCACGAACCGGTCTCGGGGCGACAAACGTGATTGTTCGCAATCACCCTGTGTTATTACAGTTGCAAATACAGTAAATTATGGCACCAAGGCGCTCTATTATTGTGCTTCTACGAAGACTTCTGTGGTGCACTGCAGTTCTGGTACGGCGCAATCAACATATTCATTATTAGGATATTGTTTCTGTGGGACCGTGGCTTTGATGCAGATATTTCTCTGCATTTACGTTACACAGGCATAAAGCTCTCCCCTCAATTTGTGAGGTGAATTTTAGAAGAGACTAAATAATGACAGGCTGCAATACTAACAATCGATTTCTATGCTAAGATTTTTTGCCTAAGCAAACAATAAACTGGAACTCGTGATTGATATTTAACGAGTCATGTAGGACGATTAGTTTATTTTTAATCAGAAAAACAATTAACGCTCGCATTATCAGGATTGATACCAAGTTCATATTTTAACAAACTGCCTTACATTTTGCCTGATCCTTAGCATCCCATTTTATAACACTAACGACTCTTATATCATTCTTAAAAACATCAAACCAGCGCTTTTTTCATACCTCAAGGCCATGTTAATTGTGAAGTGTTCTCAAAACATGACCAGCAAATCATCAAACAAGTCATATCAAGCTTCATTGAAAGCTTACTGAAAGGCCACATCCCGGAAACCAGATCTGCGTCTGTAAATTATCCATGCATTGCACTGAAATATAAATAATGAATTTACACCTTACAGTCACATGCCTAATCCTGACATGAAAATAATAAATCAATACACCCAACAGTCACATACATAGTCCGGATAAGAATTAAGATCTATTAAGTCTTATGTTGAGGGTATCAAGAATTACGAGAGATTTTTCGGTGTCACAAACACCCAGACCCGAGACCAATACTTGAGTCTTGAGGTGCTCACAAACATTTGTCTCATTGGGGATCAAACCCGCAGCCTCTCGTCTCATAGTCTTCTAATCAACCACGCCACGGAGGCTGTCATATAAAATAGGACCTAGTCGACGAAATGTCTAATTAAGTCAGTGCCTCGAGCACAAACATCGCACGGTAATTGCGCTCGTAGCGTTGTCATAGTAATGTCGATTATTTTTATTAAAGCATTAGGTTTCAACGTGTACGGTAACGAGCCTGTTAGCGCTCGTCTATTGGTTTCTACAGATATTTATTTCATTATATTCTTTACTGTACACCAGGAAATATACAAAAAAAAATAGTATAATCGGCGGCCGCAAATAATATAAATATACAGTAGTATACATTTAAAACCTTCTATTCACTACTAAAAATATATGAGGTACAAAGATCATATAACCGTAAGCTTGTAGCCCGAAATAGGTCCTTAATTCCACCCAAAATAGAATAAGTAGCCATCCCCTGCCGGGTATTCATTCTAAGCCGAATCATAGGATATTTTCCAAACCCACACAAAGCGGAAATCAAACCTATCACCTGAATGTACCAATCATATGTAATATAATATCACTTGTCAATCAGTATGTTAGATCGGAGACGAGATCACAAACTATACAACTGTTTCACTGGGTAAATTCTATAAATAATCAAAAGCAGCAAATTAGTAGTGAACCCATCCACACCGCAAAACCTTTGTATCGCAAATTAAAAAGAAAGACCCAATTCCCCACAACGGTAACCATTAAAAGCCGAACATCCGCCGATTAAAAATAAAGTCATTCATATGTCAATATGAATCACAAATGAAAAGCCTATAAAGCTGAATCGAAGCTGCATTAATACGTAATCGATAGCAGAAAATTACCGAGCTAAACTGGCCATTTTGCGAGCGGACCGACGAGGCTGGCAAACCGTTAATAGCCCTTACTCCCCTTCCCCTTTACTCCTCTCCTTTAACCCCCTGCGACCTCCCCTTCTCGAGGTGAGTCTCTGACTAATGACCTTGTGGTTTGCGTCATAAAATATGTACATATTGCGCCCTCAGGGCCACTTAGTGTGATCTTTATGGTGTTGTTCATTATGAAATAATAGATTATCCTGACGTGGTTTGTTGTGAAGGATGTAATAAATAATGATTTACGTATCTAGGACATGGTCAGTACAAACTCAGAAATCGTATTAAAATAAAACATTTTTTACGGATTTGATCGCAGATTTGGTTTTCCAACTTTTCGATTACTTTACAAACAAACAAAAAATATAATACGAAAACCAATAGTTTTATTTAAATGTGTAACATTTGCTTAAATTTAAGAAACCATCATGTAAATCAGAAATCGTAACAATGGGTCTTATTATGACATTTACAATGAAATTATATGTAACGATATGTAATAGAACACAAGCGTGCATTTTTTTAAATAGCTCAGCTAAATTAAGTTCATGTACTTATATAATAAATAGGAACATGAAATTAGGAGTAATTTAAAAAATCTACATAACATACAAAGTTAACAAAACAGAAAACACACCCCATATTTCGATATAAAATGAACAAAATGCTCACCCAGTTATCGAATAAAAACGAAATAAGCTGCGCTAACTGTTTAATAAATCTCTCAAAATATTCATACACATGAAGCAGATATTTTATGTCGAGAATAAATCACGTGGAACTAAACGACATTGCTTTCATTGTGAACGAACTGATGTTCATGGCGATTGTATTTGTAATATCTACTAATGCCATTTATTGCCATCAATTATTAATTCCCTTTATATGATTTTTTTTATTTTACTATTTATATATACATATTTTGATTTACAAAATAATAAAATATATAAATAATTGACCCTTCGGTGGCGAGGCTCAGGTGGTTAGGATTCCAAAGTGAGAAACCTCCTCACTATACGTGCCGTATCAAGCAATACTGGATTCTGAATATGGGTTTTGACTCAACGGCCCATTGAGAGCCTCTGTAGATGTTGGTCGAGGCTCTTTGGTATCAATCCATGTACAGAAACGACTATCGGGACAATAAGTGTTGATCTGACATCAGTAACCTCGTGCGCCAAATCTAAATATTTTGACAATTTATCCTTTTCGGTCTTAACGAGGTTATCGTCATGCTGAATGTTGACATCAATAAGCATAGCCCGGCGCGCCAATCGATCTATTATCACAATATCGTTGCCGTCAATCATTATTACAACCACCAATATTACTATACCGGGTATCTCAAGACTGCTACCGAAAACGAAGCCGGGTGGTAGTTTTAGTGGCTACAAACACAATGCAATTAAAAATTTCGCCTAGAAACGCGACAATTATTTTTTATGATTTTTTAAATATTGTCGTTTTTGGGTGGTAAATCCATAGTTTTTGCTAAAATAATAATTTAAACTCTTTTATACCTTAGAGTATTTATAAATAAAAGGGTATACACTATTATTTTAGGAAAAAATGTATTTACCACCCAAATATGGCCATAGGAAAAAAATAACAAAAAAAAATTGTCGCTTTTTTTGCAACTTTTTCTGTTGCATTGTGTCTGAAGTCGCTTAGACTACCACCCGGCTTCGTTTTCGGTAGCAGTCTTGATATACCCTGTATAATATATCCATCCTATGGTTGTCTGTAAGACATTACCTTTCAGCGACAAGACCGATAATTGTTATGTTTGAGTTTTCCTTTGATTTAATTATTTATGAATCAATAATGCAATACATGCAATTGCAACATATTATATTGAGCAGATGGGCTGAAAGATGGCAATAGACTTTTGGGACTATCCCACCCACCACTGCAAATCCTATAAGCCAGGATCAACAGTGGTACGCATTTTAATGACAAGCAATGCTTGGCTTTGCGCTGCACTCGCCATTCTGAGACATTATATATTAATCCTATAAACCGGAACACAACAGTGCTTTACGATACTGTGTGAAGGCAGGAATAAACATTTCGGTGGTACCCTCCCAAGCGGCCTCTCACATATTTTGGACATAATCACTATTATTTACCATTCCTACTTCTATAGTATACCTTAGCCTTATATAACGCTATTAAGTTCTATTCATGGAATTCACTATCCATCAGCTGTCCATTGGGTGTGTCGCCACTTTACCTAGTGAAACCGCGTCCCATTCCATTACGAGTATACTGGATTGTGATTTCAAAACCACGATTACTGTAAAGGTACTGTATTAGATTTGCAGCTAATATTATAATGATAAATACGTATTCTGTCGCTGCAATAGTTTATTGGTAGCATGCAACAACCAACAGGCCTCAATGTTTCTTTAAATTAAATCAAGCTGTTTTTATAGATGTTAATAGTTAATATAATAAATTTTATTGGCGTAAATGTGTGAGTGGTACATTTATCCAGAAGACAGAAGTGGTACAATGTATGGGAGACGTAGGTGCTTGCCCACATAGTGTAGATGCGTTGAAGGCTAAATGTGCTTGCTTTAAACCTCTTACGACCACAGACAAAACCAGAAAAGATTTGTTAATCGTGTGAAATTAACACTGTGCAACTTTTAGCTTTATAACTTCCGCTACCAATTAGCAAATAAGCTATAATCAGGTTACATTGCATTACTAGTATTGTTTCTTCTGGTCTATTATTTAATTTTTATGGTCTGACAGCCACCAATCTACTCAAATATATTTTGTTACGTGTTTGATCCAATCTTGATGTTACAATGTGTCTTACCACGACTATAAATTCTACGCATCGTAAAATGATAAATCCAGATTAGTGTTTGGCTGAAAAATGTCATACTTAACTTAATCTCGTTTATCCTGCAATAACTTCACTGGGAGTGTAACATTATACCTTTCAAGTTTAAGACAGTACTGTATCAGCCCATATACGACCCACTGCAGGGCACGGGCCTACTCTACAATCGAGAATACGATTGAGAGTGGTTAGGCCATATAGTCCACCACGCTGGCCTAGTGCGGGTTGGCGGACTTACATACCATAGAAATTCTTATAAATCGCTATGGTATGCAGGTTTCCTCACGATGTTTTCCTTCACCGTTTTAGTGCGTGGTGATTGATTATCAATACACACATGACTCCGAAAAATCAGAGGTGTGCCCTGGGATTCGAACCCGCGACCACCGTGAACATGTTGGCAGCCGCGTCTAGTCCATTTACCAACAGGCCACCACGCACTTTTTTTTTTATTTTATTATTTAAGACAGTATTGGCGTGCAAATCAGCTGTGTGGGCGGTTACGTCACAGACGATTAAAGTAGGTTGAGCAACGTAGTAAGAATTAGTTGATTCTATAGATAATATATGAACGCAAACTTGGTATCAAGTCTTGGGACTTCGAATCTTAAACTAAGAATACTAATCTGGTTTAGCTGCTAAGATTAGTTCATATATTTATAGTCTAGGTATTCAGTACGCGCTAAATTTGAGCACTTTGCTTACCTACTGCAAGAGAATACAGTAATGAAAAATTTAACACACTAGGTTGTGTGCATAAACTGAGTTTCAGACATTTTTGTATTGCAATGAATGGTGATTCGAGCATGCCTTTCACCTGATGGTTAGCGATATGATAGTTCATGGACAGTAGCAAAACCAAACTAAACCAGGAATTGCATAGCAAGCATGTAAAAAAATAGTCATCCACATCTAACGATGCCAACTGATAAACATACGCTTAATCTAAGCATTCCTTGGTGACCTGTAGAATGTAGTCTGCATTTAGAATCTGTGTGCAATTTTCATTTGATCATCAACCAAAGTGTACTTTATAATAAGAAAAATAACCCCAAACCAAATATGGAATGATCACACTAAAATTCCATCTTTGCATAAATGCCAGCACTTTTTAACTCAAAGCAAGTCTGCGATCATCAAGATAGAGGTACGTACAATATACGAGAAAAAACGCACGTAAGTAAGCCCCCGTAATTATACGTTATACGCTAATTAGTGAAAGCTGCACAAAAGAAATATTCTAACTGCTCTGATTGGCTTATGATGTGGTGCGAATAGTTACAGACTCCATGACTAAGACCTTAGAATATAGTTTTTTTTATAAACTAAGTGTCATTGAAATCGGTAAATACCTCTTTTGAATCATGCTACGACTTAGTGATATGCACGATAAATAAACACCAAATATGTATAGAAAACTTTCACACTAACAATCCATCTTTCAATAAACTGCCAGCGCTTTTTAACTCAAAGCAAGTCTGCGATCATCAACATCCCTTTTACTACGAATCCTTTACACCTCCAGTAATTAAATAGAGGTACGTACAATACACAAGAAAACACGCACGTAATTATACGTGAGCCCGCTTTATTCCGCGAGCGCCTCAACGCTAATGAGTGAACGGTGCACAAAATAAATAGTCTAACTGCTCTGATTGGCTTATGACGTGGTGCGAATAGTTACAGACTCCGTGACTAAGCTCAATTAACGCGCTGCCTTTTGTGCTTAAATCCGACGATCTTAATTTCATTAACAGTTGAAAATTTTGTTTTCAATTGCTCGACTATTTGCGTTTTATTTGTATATGTGTTTATAGAATTGGGTTAATGAGACTTTTTTGTATTTGTTGTCACGTTATTCTATTGATATGGTGATGCCTTATTCATTATTGTCTTTTATTATTTTTTTGTTTGTCGTAGATTTAATTTTAAATGTTTTACACGTCACTCTGTAACTTAGGTTTAAAACCCAGGTTTTATGATATTTGGCAGCAGAGTAAACGTAGTGGTGGGATCCACATGACCGTTTGCCTATCAAGAACTTGCTGCCTATTATTTTAGTGCCCTTTTAAAATAAAAGTATAATTAATTCCAGTAGTCTGTATCTAATAATTTAGTATTGAATAAACACTGAAATCGAGTCTACAACTAATATTACATTTAGCTCCATCAACCGAAATTAATCCAAACTACGATATTGTTATTTAGGCGTACCGAAACGGCTCTATTATCCATGTAATGGTTTTAACAAATTGCTGATAGGGAAACTTGGTGTACAATAAATAGGAGCGATTTGTTACCTCCACCAAGACCCGCAAGTGAATCGCCCCTTAAACCGGCCCCGATAAATAGCGAACTTTGATAACTTCGATGTTTGAAGTCTTAATTATTTCGAAAACGCTGGTTTCTTGGTAGGGTTTTTTAAAGTTTTAACTATTTATCGTTTGCGATAGGAAATGTTTATAATGGAATTCATACGATAATGGTGGTTTAAAGTTCATATTGATGTGGTAATAGTTCCGTCTCGGGTCAAATCAAACACAGATTGTATCAATAATCTTGAATATATTATTCTTAATATAAAACTATTATTTAGGTATTTGTTTTGTGGTCATCGGTATTTTCTTCTTCTTTATAATACGTCTTTAAATTGTCAATGGTCGTCCGTCTTCCATTGTTTTCCATTCAATTTTCTACCATTCTGTCCTTCCGTAATTCAACATCTTGATTATTCATCTTCTACCACTATCTATCTTAAGAACTTGCATTCATTATCTCTTTCCCCTAAACCACGTTCCATATAAGTCATTTGTCGAAATTTTCTTTCTACGCATCGTTCTTCAAATTTATATCGGACTGATATATTTTAACTTAAAACGAACACATTTCTCCAAATACACATATTAATATAATGATCATACTATCGATTACAAAACAGCTCAGTTACTTACTTATTTTTAAAATAACCAATATAATAGTTTCTTCATGGTTTCATTTTTAATCGAAATATTTGCTCAACTTAAATAGGTATCTAAATAAGGTCCTCTTTAACCTACTAGTTTTGTATTTTGCCAATAGACTAATACCACAATATTATTTGTTAAATTGCATTCATTTAAATACTTACTAAAAATCACATTCCACAAAACAAAACAAAACAAAAATAATTTAATGGCTTAGAACTTAAAATCCAACGCTGAAGTTATTACTCAATAAGGAAAACATTGTTTATTCCAAATCCTGTTCGTTATCTGGAGATTTTGTGGATTTTAAAGGTGACATTCTTAGCTGGGTTGAGCCCTTTAAGTAACCCAAGTCCAGTGACACAAGCTGTTGCTGATAACAAAAGGGCATGGAGGAAATATGGAAAAAGTCATGTTAAGGATTTATTGTTTTATAGAATATTTTTAATGTATTAAAACAATTTTGAAACAACGGACAGGAGAAGCCGAGAATGAAGTTTGAGGGCGTTCTATTGGACAGTTCACGTTCAGCAGTCAAAAGCTATTGGCTGATTAAGATTTTAAATATATAAATTAAAATTGACAGCCTCCGTGACGCAGTTGGTTGGATGTCTGCTGTGAAACGTGTGGCCGCGGGTTCAGTCCCCGCACCGAAATAAATATTTGTGTGATTCACATGTATTTCTCTCGGGTCGAGTGTATGTGACACTGAAAAGTATCTCGTAATTCCTGATACCCACGATACAAGATTCGATCTTAGTTATGGGTCAGGACTATGTATATGACTGTTGGGTGTATTTTGTATATTTTTTTTTATTATTTACTTTTTCATTTTCACATTATAGTTTTCCCACATTTCGACGTGTGTACAGATTACCAACCCATATGAACTTAATTAAAGGCTGATTCATTATTTTATACTATACATGGTAAAATAAAAACCCGAAAACTTAAGCCTGATATTCATGAGAAAATAAACATTTTCCTCAAACATATTTCAGAAGGTAACGTTCGCGTCAGTTTAGAATAACAACTTTTGCTAAATAAATTCTCGAAGGCTCCGTCTAAACACATTCCAGAATACGTTTGGGTGTAACAGGAATGACAGATGCTAAGCAGAGCCCTACTCTGAAAATCCGAAACGAAGTTCGAATCTTCGGACGATCGAAGTTTATGACGATACGAATAAACCTACATAGACTTATGGTCGTTATTGACTTATGATCGTAACCATACACTTATGGTTACGATGTAAGTTATACGAATCCGAACATTTACAGAGTAGGTGCATTCGTGTCGTCATAAACTTCGATCGTCCGAATATTCGAAATTCGCTTCGGATTTTCAGAGTAGGGCCCCATAACACAGCATTATTTTTGTATGGATAAATAAATAATGCACCGCTCTACGCTTGGTTCTGAATTTTCTAGGTTGTTGGGTGACACGTACATATAAAATAAATAATATTATTTTTTACTACCTGGGTCGTGTAGGAATGCATAATAATGAGATGTGAGTTCTAAAATTCTTATGAGGTTCTATGTTAAAAAATATGTGGTATGTGCTATTTATAATGAGAATAACAATAAGAATTTGCGCTATTGTTAATTATAATTATCAGTAGTTTTCTTTTTGTTGTTAGTGACGAAATAATCTAATAAATGTATTTCAATAACGAATAATAATAGTAACTTTACGTAAAATACAAAATTACAACACGATTTTTTAAATTTATTAGCTCTAATCGATGGATATCTTAAACATGACATTATATATTTATATATGTATTTATGGAAATGTTAAGTTAATACCAGATATTAAAGTATGTAAAGAATTCTTAATCATACTAACATTCGCCTAAGAGTGGAAATCGATTCACGAACTCTCAATATCCTAATCGGTTCACTACGACAATATTATCAAAAACTTCAGTAACACTGTCTTTAAATACACAAACGGCTTAATCTGCAGAAAATGCGCAGCTATACTAGAGCTCCCATAGCTCGTTAAAATCATATTAACATAGATATCGTCCTACGTTGCCCATCTCAGAACGACCTCTTCAAAGTTCTTAGGCCAACTATTACAAGGGCTTAGTTTAGATATTCTAATTAAACGACCTGTTTACAAGCTGTCCGAAACATGAGGGCTTAGAAGGGTCCACGTTAACTGGTTAGTTTTTCCTGACTTCAGCTTAGGACGACGGTCTAAGCCTTTTGAATGAAGGGATTGTAAGTTTCCAAAGGAATACGAAATGCCACACTTTGGCTTAATGCTCTTCACCTGATTGGATTGCGGTCGCCGTACGAATGCTTAAACCTATGAGACGAGTCGCTGTCGAGAAACTTTACTGGTGGTGGGTCTCTCATATGTGAGAGGCCACCTAGGTGACACCGCAATATCTATTTCTCCCGCCAAACAGCAGTGTAAATGCACTGTTGTGTTTCGAATTGAAGGACATCATAGCTTAGTAACTAGTGGACATGTTGAGACTTAATAACATCTTATGTCTCAGGATCTCTGGCTACTCAAAAATGGGCCTTCATAATAAGTATGAATTTATTTTTAAACATATTATATATACATGTATATCTGTTCAAACCTAAAACCCAAAGTATAGAAGCTAAAACATTATTCGTTGTCCTTCTGTAACTTAATCACGTGACCTATAGTTACTTGTACAAAGTCCAGGGTTATGAAACTATATTTCAAAGTACATTGGTAATTAATTAACGCGTATAATGTTTCGGTTCGTGTAAAGTTCTTGGCGTCGCCTATTTTCCTTAGTTCGACCGCCATTATCTTTAACGACGGTTGTTCACGGTCATATTACCTTAGATACTGTTGCGTCTTCAGAACCTTTTGATCTCCATCAGGTACTATTACAAATGAGTTTTTACGTATTTTAATAAGTTACAATTAATTGAGGCCGCGACAAGGCCTGGTCGTGCTTTTTGTTTCGGGAATAATTTTATTGCCTACCAAAATATTAGGGATACGGAAAATTTAAAATGAATAAATTGGAGAATATTGAAGCATCTTTTTAGGTCGAAAGTAACGTTACAAAAACTATACTAGGTATTTAATTTTTTTAGGTGAATGAAGTTTTTTCCAAATTTGATATGACACCTTAATATTTACAAACGACTCTTTCCTGACTAAAAACTTAATAACAGACATGTATATTTTTGACCTAAAGCCCGTGGCTTGGCTTGGCGTGTTTAGCGAGATGAAAAAAACATTTAAAGTGTCTGACTACCAAGGAAACCTTTGATCGTATGATGTCTATGTTAGACCCATACAGACAAACTTTTATCATTTTCGAAAAACTGGCGGCCATGGGCCTTGCTCTATTTAAAAATAAATAATAAATAAATACACCCAATAGGTACATAGTGACCCCACATTAAGATCAATTAAAAAAAATATCTTGTGTCGTCGGTATCAGAAACTACGAGAGGCTTTTCAGTCTCACAAACACCCAGACCCGAGACAAAAACTTGTGGGCCTCTTAAACATTTCTCTCAGTGCGGGGATCGAATCCGCGGCGTCTCGTTTCACAGCCGACGTCTAACCAACTGCGCTACGGAGGCGGTCATATATATATTATTTTATAATATCGAATATTTTTACAAGACGAATATCTTTTCATCCTGAAACTGAATCCAGCCCTGCCCAATTATAATATTACGGTGGCTTCAAGACAATTCTGTGAAATCAGTAAGGAGTTAAGCACTTTCATCTTTTAATAAGTATTCTGTGTAGTGTATATTAGTGTAAAACGACCCAATTTCAGACGTCGGCTCTATTTCATAATTACTCCTGTGAAATGCGAATTTTAGTTCAATGGGCTATAATAGAGTTAATTATATCATACGGTAATTTAATCTTCGCACTTTTGTTTGATTTTATGGTTAATTTATACATTATATGTAAAAAAGGTGAGATTCGAAGTCATGTGATGAGATGGTGTGAAGAGGTTTATCAAATGGATTCTTGTAAGTTTGAGTAAAATTTTTAAGGTTTATAATTTATATGGAAAATATTCTGTCTACCTAACTCTCTCTCTCTTTCTCTTTCTCTCTGTCTTAAGGCTTACGAAGTCCTCTGCTGAACACGTGTCTACCGCAAGGATTTCCACATCACGCGCAAGCAAGCACAAACGCCCTGCAAATAGCGACTTCTTTAATTCTTAACCATAAAACATAAATTAATAAAAAGCTTCTAAAACAATCCACATTATACCCACGTCAACATCTATACTAGATACAATTATACTCGGCATAAATGACATTTACACATCAAAGAAATAAGAAATCTTATCTCAGCACTACACAACAAAACATGTAACATTATCACATATGAAGTTAATCAGGGGTAATGAAAGATCAAAACCCAGCATTAACTTGATAAAGGCAAAAGTAAAGAATGATTAGTGGAATACATCACCGAATCATAATCCGCGTGCCGTAGCTGACACTACCAGAAGCTAATCAACGACATTAATACTGCCTTATTAAGGCTTTGCACTTAGATTAATGCGTTTTCTTACAGTGGTATTACGCCTATTTTTGCTTGGCTGTCGGTGTAAGAATTTTAGGAAGCAAGGAAGAGCTGAAATATTGTTTTTATTTTTCTTGTTATTATTTACGCCCCTTGTCTCTCTACAGGTTTATTTTCTAATATGTGTTTAAATTTTCACAGAATGTTCTAAATCATGAATATAATCCATGAGTACCCCATATGAAACAAAATTAAGTTTTTTTTTTAATCTAGCATGTATTGTCGCAAAACAAAATACTTACTTATACAATAGATATTCCAATAATAATCCCATTTATAAAACACACACACTCGCGCGGGCGTCTGCCTCTATACAAAATGATCGGTGAATACCCTTGTAGTTATATTGGTGTACTAGCTATGCCCGCGACTTCGTCCGCGTGGAATTTAACAAAAAAGTTTATTAGTTTATTTAGTTTTTTTTTTTGTTACATTCATTCATTGGTGGGAGAAGTGGTGGGAGACGCGTGACGGCCCAGTGGTGGCATGTGCGTGAGCTGCGCGCGGTACTGGACAGTACTTCGGAATTGCAACATTACTTTATTTTTCTAAAATAAATGTAGCCTAAGTTAGTCCTTATTATATCAGCTACCTGACAAAAAAGTCCCGTCAAAATCGGTCCAGCTATTTCATCATTTTCGGCACAGGTGTCGTGTATATAACAATATGTAGTTGGACATTTTTTTTTATTTTCACTTTTAAAACAGACACTTCAATTTTATTTATATGTATAGATGTATAGATATTGAGTATAATTTGCACATTTATTTTAAAATGTAAAGAATATAAATTTGAATATTTTTGTAAAAATAACCTCCCCGTATTATTAACACATGCAGCATAGTAACAAATGATGTATAGTAACACATGCTTGCCCTGGGCACTTAAGATCTTAATATTGACAGTGTCATCACTATATCCGAATATGCGTCTCACTACTCCTCCTAAGTTCCCTCACATGATATTCGGAGTTTTCGGTTATACCCAAGGCGCTGCGTGTTGCGATTACTATAAGCAAATTTGCCATCGTCTTTCGATAAATAAATAAATAACACTCAATAGTCACATACATAGTCCTGACCCCACACTGATCGAGTCTTGTGTCGCGGGTATCAGGAACTACGAGGGACTTTTCGGTCTCACAAACACCCAGACTTTTGTGCGGCCCACAAAAATTTCTATCGGTGCGGGTATCGAACCTGCGGCCTCTCGTTTCACAGGCGGCGTCTAACCAGCTATGCCACGGAGGCTATGTTTCGATGTCCCTATGTAACAAAATATCTAATATTCTATTTCACGTTTTAATCAAAACTTAATCAAACTTACCTACTTTTTTGGGATTAAGATAAAAATCCGTTATCAAAATTTTAATCACAAAAATAAGATATAAAAACATTTCTGTAGTGGTGATTTACGAAAGCGCAAAACTATTTCCATACAAACTATTTTGAGAAACACGTAGCCACGTTTTTTCATCGCGATATTTTTCTGCCTGGAGCTAGAATTTCGAGCCCCCATTTCATTTGGCTTTCCTCCAATAAAAGGTGAAACGAACGTGGCCTATCTTTTGTAGCTCCGATAGAAATTGCTGTTTTAAGAGCACTCCTTGTTATGTTAAACAAAATGGATTTGTTATCCTTTAGCACAGCTCATTAAATCTTGAAAGACTTGTTACAAGAATCTAAATCAGATTATTGATATATCTATATTTTCGTAGGGATAGTGAGGTATTTCAATTGTAATAGTAGAGCGACTTACAAAAAAAGGAAATTTACTGTTCTCCTTTAGTTTACTGAAGCCTCGATTTTCTTCCAATCAAATCTATTATTGGTATTTGATAATGACATCACAATCAAATAAAACTTAATACGGATCCTATCTCTTAAATTATACAGGTATACATGATCCCAATAGTAATATTTACTGGTGGTAGGTCTATTATATGTGAGAGGCCGCCTGGGTAGGTACCACCGCAATGTCTATTTCTCCCGCCAGACCGCAGTGTAAATGCACTTACACCGTTTCGTATTGAAGGACATTGTAGCCAGAGTAACTAACTGGGCATATTGAGACTTAACATCTTATGACTCAGGATGGCAAGTGTCGTGGAATGCTAAGCATTGTTGTATAGGGGTCGTATCGCTTACCATCAGGGGAACGGCATGCTCGTCTCGCCATTCATTGCCATAAAAAAAAAAATTATGGCGGGGAAAAAAAGCTAAATTATATTATAAATGTCATTAAGACAATTAAAGGGTTTATTTCTCTCCGGAGGATGGTAAAACATGAGCGGTTTAGAGTAGATTAAGTAGAAAAGCGGATCTTAATAACGAGGGAGTGAAATATTATACTATAAAAAAGAACCGTTTATAAAATGAATTATCTGGTTGGTCTACTAGTTTGAGAACTGTGAGGTAACATTTGTATGCATAATGCAAAAAATAGTGTTTTTTTAAAGTATTAATAGAGATGGTTGAAGTTCTTTAACATTTTAGTATGTTTTAATTGATTTAGTAATTCGATTTTTTAGAAAATTTTAGACTTTTGAATTATTTTAGTTTTATATCTCTTAATTTTTTATGTAGATATATATGTATTTATACAAAGTGGTCAGACGACCTGGTAAAGATCGCGGGACGGCGGATGCAGGCTGCCTCCAATGTCACTGTGGAAATCATTGGGGAGGCCTATGCAGGCTATCAGCAGTGGACTTCATTTGTCTGATGGATGGATTGATATATTTATAATGTACGTTGGGAGTGCCACGTATTTTACAATAGTATAAGTTTTACTGAATAAAAAAAAGTGTTTGAAAGATATGTGAAAACTATTATAATGTAATCCGACCGATTACGGCCATGGCGACCACTTTGACCCCTTATAGGGCTTGGCGCTGATGCGCCCGGAGATGGCTTATATAGCCGATTTTCGCAACAAACTCCCTTGCACAAAGTGGGCATGTGAGCTTACCGCTTTCATAATTGAAGTGAATAGCGGTGAGCGGACGGGCTTTAAACTATTAATTAAGCTAATAAAACACACTGTCGTAGCTCCTAAACGACTTGTGAACGACAACCACAAACACAAATCTAAATACATAAAACTTAAAAAACTTTTATAAAATATACATTTTGAAGAAAAACGCGCTCTGATATTGTAACACGGAGACTTAAAAGACACCATTTGACAGAGCCGAGATCATCTTAATTATTTCCTACGTATAAAGCTAAAAAATCCTTACAAAATAATAAGCTGTTAGTCCCACACTTGAACGCGGCACGACAAGGAACACTTAAGAAACTCTAGATAAAATAACACATAAAAATATTTACCCTGTGTTGCCAACTCAAGTATCTCTTTTGAAAGAGAGTATTTATTGACTGTGGACAATATATTTTATAATAAATAACACCCGACAGTCACATACATAGTTCTGACTTCCACAATAAGATCGAGTCTTGTGTCGAGAATATCAGAAACTACAAGAGACTTTTCAGTCTCACAAACGCACAAAGAAATATTTGTGGGCCGCACAATCCTTTCTATCAGGGAGGTGATCGAAGACGCAACGTCTCGTTTCACAAGCGTCGTCTAACCGACTGCGCCACAGAGCCTGTTAATATGATGTAAATGGGCTATATATTACTCTTGATGTTTTGGAAATGCTTTGATGAAATAATCTCTACAAGCTGTGGGTGGCATTTTGGGCACCTCTACCTATCATGTCTATGACATAGGCGTGAACTTATGTAAAAGATAAATGTTAAAATAAATAGGTATATTAACAGCCACAGATTCCATTGCAAACTTGACTACAGAAAAAAGTTTCAACAATACCAATCGAATTCCACACACATGGATTTATTTATGAAATATTTTCACCTGCGTATTACAACTTCGTTCAAAAAGTTTTAAATAATTAAGTGCGCAGAACAAGTCACTTCGAAATTCAGGGCTTAGGTAACCTATACCGCATAATAAATAAACAGACTTTCCATGCCGTCCGAATTGTATTTAGTCTAAATAAAATATGAATACAAAATACCTGGGCAAGTTTTTTGATGTTATTAAAGTGCACATGCTTGAATTCTGTATGTTAAGTCTGAATATGTCCAGTAGTTACTCCGGGTACAATTTCCTTCAAACCGAAACACAACGTACTGTTGTGCACTTACACTTACTGTTGTTACACTGCTGTTTGGCGGGAGAAATAGACATTGCAGTGATACCTAGCCAGGCGGCCTCTCATATATGAGAGACCTACCAACCGTGAATGGCTTGAATGACTTTCATTGATAATAAGGAAAGGTATTTAAGCATGTACTAATAAGTAATTAGTTATTGGCTCTCCTCGTCACCTCTTTAGTTAAGCTGTAGGGTCTGAGCTCTGAACGATACGATCCTGGGTTCGATTCCCAGGGGAAATAATCTACGTCGTATAATAATATCTCGTATGTATTGCCTAGAATATATTGTCCACCTTAGCGATAGGCTCGTCACCCATTACACAATAAATGTTCGTCAATAGCATTGATACAGTTTCCTATCACATAAAGCGATCAGATTCCTATAATTTTTGATTCCGCAGTACATCCATTAGAAAATGACGTAATTGAGAATTTCCATGCCTATTATTGTATTTTTAGTAGATGTATTCTGCAATACTGTATCCGCCTGTGCCCACGCCCACTGTTGAACATTGAACTCCTTTACAATTGACTCTATAATTGATTGTTCGATTGAAAGGGCTTAGAGGCTTACTATAAGCTCATTAATAGATACTAGCTAGATAGCTTACATCTTATTTTTCTTCTTCAGCCATTTAACCATCTAATATTTAATGTAGCATCAAAATGGTTTCTTAAGCTTAGGCTATGTTACACATTGATTTTCTCTCTTCATTTTAAATGTGGTTTAGTCACAGAGTGATTATGTCATCCACATTAGTGCAGAACAACATAATATACATTCAAAAAATATAAATTGCCAACAACTTGCCTTCCTCAGATAAATAAATAAATAACACCCAACAGTCACATACATAGTCCTGACCCCACATTAAGATCGAGTCTTGTGTCGTGGGTATCAGGAACTACGAGAGACTTTTCGGTCTCACAAAGACCCAGACCCGGAAGAAATATTTGTGGGCCGCACAAACATTTCTCTCGGTGCGGGGATCGAACCCGCGGCCTCTCGTTTCACAGGCAGCGTCTAACCGCCTGCGCCACGGTGGCTGTCAACCACCATAGGGAGAACCACCAAGATAAGGAGCACATTGAAATAAAAGTGTTATTTACGGATTTTATGGCGGATTAATTTCAATTTTACAAGTATATCTTTACGATGCGATGTTTCGATTGTTTGCTTTACAGTTTTCGTGGTCGTCAACTCCGTGACTGTTAAAATATAGCTACATTGTATTAGGTACTAAAAATGCTTTAACAAACCCAAATTTGTTGCCCATACCGACTTCAGACCACTCATTTCCCTTACAAAAAACAAAACGCTGAGTACAAACAGCCTAGAGGTCGGTGGTTAGGTTCGCTTGGCAATAAATCAAGGGAGTTAATCTCCCCGCTGGAAACAATAGACCATGAGTTTCGTTTGATACGTGCGGTCGGTCGGTATCTGTAAATACGTTACGGGCCGATCTTTGTGTTTCATTGTAGCGGAATCATAGGTCGATGTTCCTCCCCTTTGTCCTTATTAATTCGATTTCGGTGGTAGTCGTTTATTGAGCTTGATGGAAATTAATTTAGTGACGGATTTTCTTTATTGACAATGATTCTTAAAAGTGAAGTGCTAAAGACAGTCTGATAATATGGCAAAGATTTAAAGCCGACGTTCCAACGACCGGAATGGTACTCGATAAAAAACATTAAGAATAACTCTTTTTTTCTTCATACATATGTTACAATATATCAAAAATTTTACTGGTGGTAGGTCTCTCATATGTGAGAGGCCATCTGGGTAGGTACCACCGCAATGTCTATTTCTCCCGTGAAACAACACTGCGTAAATGCACTGTTGTGTTTCGGATTGAAGGACATTGTAGCCAAAGTAACTACTGGACATATTGAGACTTAACATCTTATGTCTCAGGATGGCGAGCGCAGTGGAATATTGCTACTGTTTATGAGCGTTCGTATCGCTTACCATCAGGCGAACGGTTTGCTCGTCTCGCCATTGCTTGCAATAAAAAAAAAAAAAAAAAAAAAAAAAAATAAGAATGGTAATACTATGGATGCAGCATATATGGATAGAGCATGAACTAAAGAGGGTACTTGCTTAATCTTGACAGACCACTTTTACTTCATCCACTTTCATCCATCACCCTCACTTTACAGTCCAATGTGCTATTGATTTATTTATCCAAAAAACGCCGAACTTATAATCCTCGAATTTGCTAACCCTCAACCAATTACAAAAAGTCTAACTTTTATATTACAAAGGTTTTCACTTACAAAAAATATCAAACCCTTTGAGATCGAAACTTAAATTGCGGTGTTAACACTGCAAAATCAATTTCGGTACCCAACCTCCAAACACAAAGTTTGGCAGGTTTGCGGGGTCCTTAGTTTCAGCGCTTGTAGCACATCGTATGGGCTTATCGGGGGTGTAAGTCACCCCGTATTAAGCGGCTACATCACAGAATTGGCCCTTTGTGTAGGCGCATGACTTTGGATAAGCTAGTTGAGAGGAACGTTTCGTCATTTTAGGAACTAATGGTGTCTGAGATTTTGAAGATCTTAACAAATAGTTGCGCGGAAGTTCCTACATCGACCGGGTATTTAATTCATTTGAACCTTACTGACACAAGTGAATTATTTTTAGCAGCCTATGTATATTCGTTTTCATGTATGTTCCATTACAGCTTCATCTAATGTCGAAGAATGAAATGTCAGTCCTCTCATTATTTCCCTCTTAGTAATAATATCTTCATATTTTCCCACTACAGAGACGTAAAAATAATACTATATTTTTCTTCAAATGTATCAAGTTTCTACCTGAATTATGTTTTAGATAAAATTGAATAAACCATAAATTCCATTAAAAATTATTTATACGTCTATGTACACTACCTATAATATTTTAACATATTTAACATATTACCAGTCCAATTAGAAAGGCGCCGCTTGATGAAGTCTACGCTCCGACCTACTCGCGCCCATATCCAAAACCCCGAGAGCTTTCAACTCGAGTTGACAAATCGCTTTGATTGTCTAAAAGAAAACCTTGCAGTGGACGAGTTAAACAGCGGTTTGGTAGAAGCTGTCCATAAGGTGGGATCTAAGTATTTTAGACCTCGCCGTAGAGATAGACCACAAAAACTCTCGATCCACACTCTTGACCTCATGGCCGAACGTCGATCTTTGACGCTGCAGTCTTCCGTTGACGCCGAAGCATATCGGCGGCTCAATAGACGGATCTGGAAGTCCTTGCGACACGATGTCCGTGCTCACAATACTGTGAGCATTAAGGAGACAATTGAGCGGAACGGAGGCTCCAAAGTGTTTGCAAGAGACTTGTCTATTGGGCAAAGCCAGTTGTCTAGGCTGAAGACGGAAGACGGCCGCGTGGTATCGACGAGGGCAGAGGTATTAAGGGAGATCGAGAGGTTCTACGGACAGCTTTACACCTCGGTTGCCAAACCTACTGTTAGCTCGGCCAAAGACCCGAGAGCCGAGTTAATCCGACACTTTAGCGATGATATCCCGGACATCAGCCTGTTTGAGATTGAGATGGCCCTCAAACAACTTAAAAACAACAAGGCGCCGGGTGAGGACGGAATCACTTCAGAGCTTCTGAAAGCGGGCGGAACGCCGGTACTGAAAGTCCTTCAGAGGCTCTTCAATTCCGTTCTCCTCGAGGGCTCAACGCCGGAGGCATGGAGCAGGAGCATGGTGGTACTGTTCTTCAAAAAAGGTGATAACACTTTGCTGAAGAACTACAGGCCCATCTCGCTCCTGAGCCATGTCTATAAGTTGTTTTCAAGGGTCATCACAAATCGTCTCGAACGCAGGTTTGATGACTTCCAGCCTCCCGAACAAGCCGGTTTCCGAAAAGGCTTTAGTACCATAGACCATATTCATACGCTACGGCAGGTTATACAAAAAACCGAGGAGTATAACTTGCCGCTTTGTTTAGCGTTTGTGGACTATGAGAAAGCCTTTGATTCGATCGAGACCTGGGCTGTGCTACAGTCTCTTCAGCGGTGCCACATAGACTATCGGTACATCGAAGTGTTGAGGTGTATATACAACAACGCCACCATGTCGGTCCGAGTACAGGATCAGAGCACGAAGGCTATTCCACTACAGAGAGGCGTGAGACAGGGAGATGTCATATCTCCGAAACTGTTCACTGCCGCGCTGGAAAATGCCTTCAAGCTCTTGCAGTGGAAAGGATTCGGCATCAACATCAACGGCGAGTATATTACTCACCTTCGATTTGCCGACGATATTGTAGTCTTGGCAGAATCGCTGGAAGACCTTAGCACTATGCTCGAAGACCTTAATCGAGTTTCCCAACAGGTGGGTCTTAAAATGAACATGGATAAAACGAAGATCATGTCAAATATCCATGTTGTGCCCACCCCCATTGGAGTTGGGGGCTCGACTCTCGAAGTTGTAGACGAATATGTCTATTTAGGACAAGTGGTCCGGTTAGGCAGGTCCAACTTCGAGAGAGAGGTCAATCGTCGAATCCAACTCGGTTGGGCAGCGTTCGGGAAACTTCGCGACGTCTTCTCGTCCAAAATACCTCAGTGCCTAAAATCGAAAGTCTTCGATAGTTGTGTGTTACCAGTGATGACATACGGCACCGAGACGTGGCCTCTCACTGTGGGCCTCATTAAAAGGCTCAAAGTCACTCAACGAGCCATGGAGCGGGCTATGCTCGGTGTTTCCCTACGAGATCGAATCAGAAATGAGGAGATCCGTAGGAGAATCAAGGTTACCGACATAGCCCATAGGATTGGCAAGTTGAAGTGGCAGTGGGCCGGGCACATAGCTCGTAGAACCGATGGCCGTTGGGGCCGAAAGGTTCTCGAGTGGAGGCCACGTACAGGCAAGCGAAGTGTTGGACGCCCGCCTACAAGGTGGACGGACGATCTGACTAAGGTCGCAGGAAGTCGCTGGATGCAGGCCGCTTCCAATAGGTCATTGTGGAGATCCTTGGGGGAGGCCTATGTTCAGCAGTGGACTTCCTGTGGCTGATATGATGATGATGATGATGATGATGAACATATTACAATGATTATATTATGATAAATGTAGTTATTTGAATAGTCTAGACCCTGGAGTAATCATTGTATGAAAGCTGTAGACTGTGTAAATGGATTTAGTGGTGTATCGTAGACAATAGTGCGCATTGCATGTAGTTGTCTGGTTTTATTGTTGTATACAGACTCCTTGGAGGCTATTGTGCTGGCTTGAGAGAGAGAAAGGAATATAGAAGGAAAGAGCGGGCTTAATCGTCTCTATCCACGAGTATTTAAGGGTATTGGTTCCTGTAATGTAGCAGCATAAAGTCATGAAAATTAAGCGATTACATTTATGTGGTGGTAGATCTCTCATATGTGAGAGGCCGCCTGGGTACCACCGTAATGTCTATTTTTCCCGCCATACAGTAGTGTAAATGCACTATTGTGTCCCAATTTGAAGGACATTGTAGCCAGAGAAACTACAGGATATATTGAGATTTGGCATCTTATGTCTCAGGATTGCAAGCGCAGTGGAAATGCCAAGCATTACGTTGTAATTCATAGCGTTTTTTGGTTCTGCCCATGAGCGGTCGTACCGCTTACCATCGGGTGAATGGAATGCTCGTTTCGCCTAACAATGTAAAAAACATTAGCACATCCAAATTTTCACTGTCCTATTATGCCTGCATGGTTATCACAGTGCCAATGTCCCCTATGTGCTAATGTTATCCTATCAAAATATTCGATAAAGAATGTGTCACACATAGAACATTGAATTTGAAAGTGATACGAATGTTGTTTTTTTTTTACTAAAATATAACGGAATGCATAACAAAATTATATTTAAAATGTTATAACAAATTATTAATGCACTGCTTTGACTTAAATCAATTGTAACTTTTCTAAAAATCGCAACATTGTAAACTGGTATTTATAAGAGCAACACTAAAGTTTCTTGCCCGTTCTTCTGTAGTGAAAACTGCTTTCCAAACCGGGTGGAAGATAAAAAATTACTGAATCTAAATAATATATCCTGATGAATTCTATAAATTATTTTCATTTTCTTTATACAGGGTATATCAAGACTGCGACCGAAAACGGAGCCGGGTGGTAGTTTAAGCGACTTCAGACACAATGCAACAGAAAAAGTTGCAAAAAATAGCAAAATTTTTTTTCTTGTAATTTTTTTCCTATGGCCATATTTGGGTGGTAAATACATTTTTTTCCTAAAATAATAGTTTATACCCTTTTATTTCTAAATACTCTAAGGCATAAAAGAGTAAAAAAATTTTTTTTAGCAATAACTATGGATTTACCACCCAAAAATTACGATATTTAAAAAATAATAAAAAATAATTGTCGCGTTTCTTTGCGAAATTTTTAGTTGCATTGTGTTTGTAGTCACTAAAACTACCACCCGGCTTCGTTTTCGGTAGCAGTCTTGAGATACCCAGTATAAATATGACGCGCCAATTTCCATTTAAGATGATCGAATATGAATAGAAAATATATCCGAACTAGAACATAGGTATAAAATTCGTTCGGGCTTTAATGGAAGGGAAAATGGGACAATTCCGCTCAGGGATGACACTGTACCGATAAGTTGAAAAAGATTTATGAGGTTTCGTAGCCGTGCTCAAATAAACCGTTCTGCGAATATAGACCAAAACGAACTCATTTATAACTTGTTCCTATTAGTAATGGCCATGCGAGTTAATGAACCATGAAAAAGTATAAAGGAAATATCATACTATCTTATTTTTGTTACATTTCATTACATTCATTGTCCGTGAATAGTCTGACATTAGGTTTTAGAGAAATCCTTCGAATACGGAAGAAGGAAAAAGTATTAATTACATCTTAATAATATACCATGCATTGTTGATAGCAAACACGGTTGTTTTTTTATTCATTGTTTGACATAGATATTAAATCATGTTTCAATTATCCGACCTTAGGAAAATATATTTTTTTACATAAATTTCACTTTGAAGGGCAAGAAAAGCGGATTGATTGTATTATATTATATTAAACACGTTGATTCTTAAAAAATATTCGAAGAAATCCAATTTATTCCTAAATAATAAGATAAATCTTAGCAGTTTTTGAAACAAATTGGTCACAGAACGTCAGAGAATTGGATTAATTTTATTAGCGCTCAGCTCACCTTGTGTGATACAAGATGAGCTGAGCGCTATTAAACAGATACTTTTTTCTTTTTTTTCTCAGTATTTGTACTACCTCATAACACAATATTACAATAATCCAGTCTATAAAGGTTACTTGGAAGAGATCGCAGCAATAAAGCCGCCTATTGCAACCATGCCTTGAAATGTGGGTGCCCTCGCACCTCTGCCTACCCCTTCTGGGAACAAGGCGTGAGTTTATGTATGTATGTATGCAACCATGCCTTTACTTTTTAAGCGTTTTGTAAGCGTCATTTTGGTGTACAATAAAGCATATAAATACTGATTTCGCAAAAAAACAAACACGAAATAAGAGTCAGTGCGTGTTTATTTAAGACTTTTTTTTCGTATATTTTTCATCCGGGGCAAAATAAAGCCGTACACAAATCAGATTACATTTCGATTTCGTTAAACTTTCAACGGACGAGGTGCGGCATTGATTGGAATTCTCTCTATAAAGCGCAATTCTAACTCGTCTCCGATGCACGCGTTTTTTTCGTATGCAAAAGAAATTCAAGGATAGAGATTAGTTGTTCTACTAGAGCTTTGGGTGATTTGACTCGGGGGCCTTCGAATGAAATTATGTGAACTGTTTACGGTCAATTAGCATGGACATTAAAGGCTCATATCTGTACTGATACTAAATGTTGATACTATACTCAATATCAGTAGTGCTCTCGATTAGCGTACAGAAACGATTCTGCATTCTCCTTTAAAAACTCTTATAAACTTAATTAGGTTTTGCATACATGCCAGGAGGGGTAGGCACAGGTGCTACCAGGACACGTTTCACCATGTTGTTCCGTCCCACAATGTGAAAGGGAGCGAGCCTATCTCCATATCGGGTACAAATTTCTGGCTCCGGGGTGATATAGAATAGAAAATCCAATATCACTTAGCCCAGGCCGGGATTCGAACCTGAGACCTCAGGTTTGCAATCATACCGTAGTACAACTGCGCCACCGAGGCAGTCTTATTATTTACAAAATACAAACTTCATTATAACCATATCCAGGATATATAAAACCAAACACTTCCTATCCGGTACCGCACTTCAAAACTTGTTTTAAGCCTCGACCATCGCGAAACACGGTCCTTGACGAATTTCAACTTCATGAATAATAATAACCTATTACGGGTTTCTTTTAGTTCGGAAATCAATACCGTCTCATTACAAGACATATTTCATTTTCGAGACATTTTATGGGAGGCAGTTTTTCTACGACAAAGTTTTATTTTTAAATGTGAATTTCGTTTTGGCCCGTTTATAAGGTTGATTTGATAGTGTTCTTGGAATGCAGTTTCATTTATTGCGGGAAACGAGTTTTTATACAGCAATAGAAGCAATTAACACTCAGTAAAAGGTTTAATTAACTTTACACGAAAATAAAGTGTTTTTGTTTGATATTTGTTAACAATTAAAATAATAATGATTTGTAATTTATATGGATACAAGGACGGTGGTTCTTTCCCGATTCGAAAATCATACGTATTTTAATTACAGCTAACAGTAAAATATACAGGGTATATCAAGACTGATACCGCAAACGAAGCCGGGTGGTAGTTTTAGTGATTTCAGACACAATGCAAAATTTCCAGTATCCTCGAGTGAAAGATCCTGTTTCCATGGACGATAGAATTATGTGAGCCTGGTCAAAACCGAATATATAGTCTGTATCCAAACAGCAACACACTTGACGTCACAATAACGTACTTTCCAACAACGTATGCAGTAGCCATCCGACTAATTACCAATATACCTGCTACAAAGTCTCATGCAAACAGTGACAAATTAAATACCCGAAGCTGATGAACAGTACAAAGCCAAACAAAAAAGAACGGCTTCAAAAATGCAAAAATACGCGGCGATGCGATCGTCAATACCGACAAAAAATAAACGAACGCCTGTGAGAATTACCTCATCGTTTCAAAGGCGGTTAAAAATGTGGCGAGCGGAACTGACGGTGACGTACGGACCACGGATGAATATTTCACTGCCGCCAAATAAGTAATACCGGAGACCGGAATTTTAGAGTAAATTTACATACGCAAAAATATGAAATGCTAATGTGAGTGGCAGGAAACTCGCGGTCATTTGCGGTAAGGCTTTCTGTCGGGCTGAAAGGATGTGTGTTGATTGAAAATTAATTGTGTTGGATTTTACGAAGATTAAACATCCTATCAAAGGATAAAAGTTATGACTGTTAAATGTTTACGAAGAGATTAATGACAGTTGATGAAGTGAAAAGATTTGTATGGACCGTAGAACTTGGCGCTCTATAGTCTCTGCCTACCCCAAGGGGCATAGGTGTGAGTTTATGTATGTATTATTCAATATCTTAACGATGTTTTCTTAAGGAATTATAAGGTCTAGATCCAAGTGTATTCGGTTTCGGATTCATTCATTATGCTCTTTAAAGATGTTATTTTTAGAACCCTAATAGACTTCAATGTTCAACTACAAACGAATGAATACGAGAGAATAGGTGAAAAAGGTTACCCAAATATAGAACAGTCACATAAAACGTTTAATATTTCACGTCAAGTGGTCTAGCTATAATAAACACTTCAGCACAATGCATTAAACCACCATCTTGAATATAGTAGTATCACTTTTGATTTTTGGCATAATTTAGTATTTTAGGTAATCCGAAAAAAAAACGACATTTTACTATAAAAAGTTATAATGCAATGCTTACTTGATAATGAATCTTTTTTATAATATCGTATGAAGATATAAGATATTTACATAAAAAGATACGATTATGTATGTGTCAACGCATTAATTATTTCTCACAACAATATTTTTATAGCGTTGATGGTAAGCGATTAAGCGATACGATTGCTCAAATATTTAGTAGCAAAATCAAACAACACCGTGAATAATATGAGACGTAAGATTTTAAGTCGCGTTATGTTTAGTAATTATTCTGGCTATAAATACTCGGCAAGAAATTTAAATAAATAATAAAATTTATTGACTTTCTAATAATTTATTACCTGTAATTATATATTATTGAGTGCGTGGTGGCCTGTTCGTAAACGGACTAGAAGCGACTGCCAACATGTTCACGGTGGTCGCGGGTTTGAATCCCAGGGTACACCTCTGACTTTTCGGAGTTATGTGTGTATTGATAGTCAATCACCACGCACTAAAACGGTGAAGGAAAACATCGTGAGGAAACCTGCATACCATAGCGATTTATAAAATTTTCTATGGTATGTAAATCCGCCAACCCGCACTAGGCCAGCGTGGTGGACTATATGGCCTAACCACTTTCAATCGTACTGCCGATTGTAGGGTAGGCCCGTGCTCTGCAGTGGGACGTATATGGGCTGATACAGATACAGAATTAGGTATATATTTGTCTCAAATATTGTGAAAATCAATATAAGTTTAAGATATAAACTCATTTGCAAAAAAAAACGGGCACCTAAGCAATGAACCATTTCAAATGTTACTATTGGTTTGTTTGATAATTATAGATAGTTTTACTTTCACAATTTTGTAAATTAATAAGCAAATAATCGTTTTCGTCAGTATTATCATAAAGTTTTGATAAAATTTATGGGTTTTAATGCTAAAGTTCACTAGTAGTGTATGTTCGCTAGTAGTGCATATGCTCGTGAAGTAAAAGTTAACAAAGATTTTTGTTTGTTTTTTCTTTAATAAAGTAAATAAAGATAAATGTTTAGTATCGAGTGTGACCCCCTCT
Organism: Hyles vespertilio; assembly: GCA_009982885.2. Taxonomy (NCBI): domain Eukaryota; kingdom Metazoa; phylum Arthropoda; class Insecta; order Lepidoptera; family Sphingidae; genus Hyles; species Hyles vespertilio. The sequence continues at coordinate 15,805,420 of CM042809.1, read as the reverse complement.
AGCTGAAATCACAGCTAGAATTTGTCTGGGTATGCTAGCGAGGATATCCCGGATACTTGCTTGCGGAATACGTTCCCACTCCGCGGTAATCACATTCTTCAGCTCTCTGATGGTCTGCGGAGCCGGTTGTACTGATCTCACGCGTCGTTTCAGAACGTCCCAGACATGCTCTATAGGATTGAGGTCGAGACTTCGAGCTGGCCAATCCAAACGACGAATGCCGACCTCTTGCACATACTATTCCACATCGCCAGACTGGTGGGCGCGAGCGTTGTCGTCCATAAAAATTGAGTCTTCGCCTAAAGCGGCCAATGCGGGTTGTGCATGAGGAATTAGAACTTCCGTTATGTATCGATGTCCAGTCAGTGAGCCGTTTTCAATGAAGACTAACTCTGTACGATCCATTGAATTTATTCCTGCCCAAAACATAACAGAGGACACCATAAGGTGTCATTTCTTCAAAACAAGCCTCTGCAAAGCGTTCTCCTCGTCTTCATAGCACTCGCCGACATCGATCTTCACCGAACAGAGATATCCTGGCTTCATCGGAGAACAATACCCTATTCCAGTCTTCTTGAGTCCATGACTCACAATTTCAAGCAAACCTAAGCCTGGCAATTCTGTGCTCACGGAGTAACTTAGGGCCGCGGGCCGGGCGATGACTGTGTATATTAGCCGCGAGAAGCCTCCTCCTAACCGTCCATAGACTAATATGCACATTTCTTACTTCTTCGAGGTTGTTCTTAAGGTCCACATACGAAGACTAGCGATTTCTCAATGCGCGACTCACAAGAAAACGATAATCCCGTGGTTGGGTACATGGTTTTCTTCCAGAACCAGGCTCAATCCTAAAGAGCATGTCTGGGACGTTCTGAAACGACGCGTGAGATCAGTACAACCGGCTCCCCAGGACCATCAGAGAGCTGAAGAATGTGATTACCGCGGAGTGGGAACGTATTCCGCAAGCAAGGATCCGGGATATCCTCGCTAGCATACCCAGACGAATTCAAGCTGTGATTTCAGCTAGAGGGGGTTACACTCGATACTAAACATTTATCTGCTTTAACTTTATTAAAGAAAAAACAAACAAAAATCTTTGTTAACTTTTACTTCACGAGCATATGCACTACTAGCGTTTTATTATAACCAGTAGTAGAAATTTACTTCGTAATCGATCCTAAAACACTCTCAGTTATAGAAATTATCAACATACCTCGACATACATTTCCAATTAACCAAGTCTCTTAGATCAAACCTCTCGATTGCCCGCTTTGAATTAATGTGAATTCCTTGTAACTACATTAAATAGAGAGTGGGAATCAATTCTTTTCAAATTATTCTTTTACTGTGAATGCAGTTTCTCGTATTTCTTTGTTTTCCTTGTTCGTTAGTCCATATAAAAAACATTAAATGTATGTTAAATTCTTTTATATTATTCTCATTTGTTTTTTGAAGTAAATCATTTGTATTTTCATTTACAATTCTGAAAAAGCCACCTGAATTAGAACAGTTGTAATAGACAGTAACAAACCACACGTAATACGTATTTGCTTGGAAACGAAGTCCATGGCGTTATGATATTTGAATATGATGGATCAACACCATATTGTATGGTCGTTCTTGTCCGAACAGTTACAAAATCTTGCCCCATCACTAAAATTTAACCGAACACGCTCATTTATACGTAAAATTAAGTTTTTTCGTCCTACAAACATAACAGGGCCCGTAGTTGATAATAAATGTCCAAACCAAAAACTTCTCCAGTTTAGCATTAGATGACATGAATAAAATTCGCGTAAATCTAAGAAACCATTACTAGATCATAAAACCAAATGATCATCAAAATTCTGATAGTATTGCTGTAACCATAACATGCCTCAAGCCGAGCCCTAATTAAGCTTACCTAAATCTATCTTATATAGACCCGAACATTTCAAACATCTGGCGTAAAAATTCGTCTAGGGCAGCCCATTATGATCAGCCTACAAATTGCCTAGAATTTTATGAAACCTAAGTTCGGGTTAAGAGGGTAAGAAATGTAAATGGGCGTAGACGACCGTAAAACGTTACGGTCACTTTAACATGTCATATAGTGTATGTCATTGTCTTGAAAAAGATATTGTCGACGAGTAGGTGTTTTGATGGGAAACAACTGAGTCACCAGTGTTGCAGGCAGAGATGTTTATTTCTTTTTATTTTATTTTTATTTATTTGGGAAACAATATAATATACAATATGACAAAATTTCTTTGGACATTTGTCGCAACGTGGCGATATATCTGTGAAACGCCTAGTGATGCAGGGTAAGATCGTGACAATTTTTTTAATAACACTTTTATGCTATATTTTGTTTTGGAAGTACCAACGTAAAAAATAAGCTATTTACTCGCAGACAGATGAGGACAGATGTTCTATATCTTACCGACAAGGTAAGATGAATCATTTTGATTCCTAATTATTTAATACAGGTACCTACATAAGATTACGTTCGGTTCGTCGCTTCTTCACGCTCAATAAACCATGTTCAAACTGAGCGTCATACCGACTCCGCCAAATGAGATGTTTAATAAAATTATCTTGGATGCGTTTTAATCCGTTAATATACGTATAATATTGAGGTTTCCAAACCATTGATGCATATTAAATGTTCTGTATTTCCCAAAGTCTTATATATATAAGGGAAATATATGTATATATATATATCCCTTTATTTCATACATACATTATTTTCACATTTTTATACATACATCATATTAGAAAATAATAAAATAAATATAAAAATACAACAAAAAATTGACCCTTCGGTGGCAAAGCTCAGGACCCAAGCCACCGTTAGTTAGTATCTCAAAGTGAGGAACCTCCTAACCATACGTGCCGTATCAAGCAATACTGCCTTCTAAATCTGGCTTGTAACATTTAACAACATCATATTTTACACAAAGAAACAGAATTCATAGACAATCAATAGTACAAATAGTGGTCTTATCACTCTATGCGATACCTACCAGACAACCACGGGATGGATATATAAATACACATTAAGCATCTTGCATACAAGAGGACAAGACACCTTCAATGCGCTGACATCCCACCCAATGCAAACTTTTCCTGCAGATCATGGGGCAGAATCTGCCGCTCCAGAATTGCATTATACAGCCACGAAAACAAATGTTTATCCACATGATAACGTTTAAATCGTCTAAGCCGACGCACAAGGCCAATGTTGATGATGATGAGTATTCTTTAAGTTTTCTCTTAAAAGATGATGGTATTTCTCAACTTTCCGTCCTAAGGCATGACGGTAGTCGAGCCTTTTGTCTTGTTGGAATCAAATTGTAATCATAGCGGTATGTAGGTGTATTAGTTTCCATTGTGCTTGCAGTGGGATATATACGAGCTGATTCAGATCTCCATAAATTTAAAAAGCATCAAAATTATGTTAGACTATTTCAAAAATGTCAGTTATGGCTACTTTTGTGGTAAATAACAGCTTGTTTCCCATAAAAGAAAATCCTATTGCTTTGATTCATAGGAATATTTTTCTCCCACAATTGCAAGCATTTATTGGCTTTGGCCGATAACTGAACGCGACCGCATTCAGCGAACACGCCTTGTTAATATTAATATATGCAAATCACAACATTACCATGTCCGGGCTTTTCCCTGGTCCCCTGATGCAAATGCAGCCACATATTAAAAGGCGCCCTATTGAATTATTACATTTAAAATGGTATCTCATTTATAGGTTTAAAAAAGAAGTTTGTGGGATAAATCACGTTCTAGGTATTTTACAGATTTTAAAGACATTTACGTACCATTATTGAGTATGCAAAGACATAAAAAAAACCGCATTAAATTTAATTTCTTCCTCCAAAATTTTCAGGTCGCATAGATCTTCTATCGTATCACGTTTATTTCTGTTATCTTAGAAGCAGATTTTTCAAATAAAATCATATATAAATCAACTCATTTTCGCATTTTTCTTAGAAGGGATAGCTAGTAGAGGTACTATCAGCACACCCATGTTTCGCCTTTCGTTAATATAGACAAGCCTATCGCCTTATCGGGCATAAGCTCCCGACCCTAGATTGACAATGAATAGATATATCCAATATCAACTCGCCCGGCTCGGAGTTCGAATCCGAGACCTCAGCTTCGCAATCATACCGACGCACAACTGCGCCACCAAGACATCCAATTAAAAGAAAATCTATCATTAATATAAAAATGTTTACTATCGTAATTCTTAACAAGTTTTAACTGAAAATATTCATGTATTTTATATACTTATATTTCCAACAGCTTCAAAAGAAAACATTTAATGATACATCAAGACTTTTTTGATTGACAAAAATATTTCCACCTTATCATTTCAAGTTTTGCTAAATAATATCTATTCCAATTTAAAGAAACTTTAAATTGGCTGACATCGGAATTTGATATGGAAAAGTTTCCATTCCTAATCGTTGCCGTGGCAACGGCTTATCAAAATCGAGAGCACGTCGAAACTAAAAAGCACAAGTTTTCTCCGTAACTTAGCAAACAAAATTAAAAAGCGAAGTTTAAGTAAAAAGTGAAGTGAACTTTTGGAAACAAGACACAAAGACTTAAATGAAGTGTAGTTTGGAAAGAATTTAGGCTATATTCAACCTTTGACATTTTTTATAGCATTCCGACTTTTATATTTTTTATATTTATGTATTAATATAGAAACATAGGCATAATATCTAATCAAATAAGCATATGTAGCACACTTCTGTCATCTCAGCACCATCTCAAGGTAGACTGAAAGAGAACACTTCTGGCATTAAGTCCTCCTGTGTACAATGTGTTTGTTTATAAAGTTAAATAAATCAATAAACAATTTCTATTAGTAAAAAATTTAATCTCTCAATACCTTCAAACGCCTTATAATAAAGTCGCCGATAAAGCACCAAATATTAGTTTTTCTTTATAAAACAATTAGAAAAATGAACTCAAAATTATTTCAGTCAAAAGTTTTCAGAAGATAATTACACAAAAACAAGATTCGTTTGAAAAAAAAAAACCTTCTAAATCAACGTACCAATGCGAAAATGTGTAAATTGAGAATCGATCGATTGAAGTCAACGGCTTTATTTTTCCAATCAGAAGCTCGCAATTGAAAGGACAGAGCGAAACTAAAATTGCATTCACCTTCTTTCACCGCTATCCATTTCTGTTCTAGAAATTGCACGTAATGAACTCATCTCAGCTTCAAGATATTGAACACTTGCCTACAAATGATACAATTGGTAGACTTATTCAGGAATAAAGTAGCCAAAAAATATTCTTCTTGCCTGTTCAGTTTGGTGGTATTATTTTGATGATATTCTTTTCTATACACTATTAAGATGTAAGTAGTAATCAAAATCAATAGTTCTATCTTAATATAATGTAAAACAATCTGCACGTCAAATTCGAAATGCATTGAAATAAAATAACTGATATTTTTGGACTTGTGTCATTTTATGGAAAAATACGGTTAACAAAATACAAACCATGCAAAAAATAAACGCTGTTTTTATTTGTTTTTTTTTTTTAGAAGACTGTGTCCAAAATATTATCATTTACCATTTATAGCAAACAAATAAAGCACCCTAGAGTTTTTAAGGCAAAACCATTCAGCAGTAGAAATTCTGCTGCTAATTATAATAATTAATTATGAAAGCAGGTAAAAGAACAAAATAATAATTCTACATAATATGATAACCACTGATTACAACAATATTATGGCCGCCATTAAAGAAATTAATGGGACGAATATTCTAATATTGAAGTTTACAAGAAGTGAAACAATGCTTTGTAATTCATAAAATCACTCTGGAATTTACTAGAAATAAATAACAAGGAACGTTCTCGATATGAATTATATTAAATTAAGTTATGATGAAATACAACTTTCTGTTATAATAGTTACACAGAAAATAATATTTCAATTCTAGTAACTCATATTTAAAAGCGGTCATATTGACCAACTCCACAATAATATTGAAGAGCCCGAGATCGAATTTCTTCATGGGTAGAATTTAAAAAACATTACAAATTTAAAATTAACTAGTGGTGGGTCTCATATGTGAGGAGCTGCCTGGTAGGTACCAATGCAATGTCTTTCTTCTATCAAACAATAGGATAAATGCACTGTTATATTTCGGTTTGAAGGACATTGCAGAGTAACTACTTGACATAATGAAACGTAACATCCCATGTCACAGGATGGCAAGTAATGAATGGTGTTGCTTGGTTTTTCTCTCGTTCATGAGCTTTTGCATCTCTTACCATTAGATGAAGGGCAATATCGTCTCGCCATTCGACGCAATAACAAAAAACTCTTGCTTTACGTTTTATCGAAACAAGAATATTTTTTCCACGAATAAATAAGATCCGAAAATTGCCACGTCCCGAAATACGTATCTGGCATACATCCTTCCGTACGTTGGAACCGATTCTAGTTTCCATCAATAAATAAAAATGTATGTGGAAAAAACAAAGCTTCTGCTTGCGAGTAGTGAGGTATGTAAATATTATTGAATTTGTTCTATTCGTTGGATGGATTTTGGAGATTGCTTTCGTAGTTACGAAGGTACGAAAACGGTGAAGGAAAACATCGCGAGGAAACCTGCATACCATAGCGATTTATAAAAATTTATATGGTATGTAAGTCCGCCAACCCGCACTAGGCCAGCGTGGTGGACTATATGGCCTAACCACTCTCAATCGTACTGTCAATTGTAGAGGAGGCCCGTGCCCTGCAGTGGGACGTATATGGGCTGATACAGACAGACAGACAAGGTACGAAGACAAAAGAAAATTAGGTAGGTGTATTTTTTTTATGAAAGTTGCTTGGTGATTCTGTTTCCTTATTTTCTTTTCTCTGCTTATTACAAGTAAGTTTTTCTCAAATAAAATTGTATATTTAAAGTAATTGAAATGTTTAAAAAAAATATATTGACAGATGATTATAATGTAGATTTATTTAAAATAAAATTCATAAAATACCACGGGTATTGAAGCCTGGGTAGCTACTGGACATATTGACACTTGACATCTTATGTCTCAGGATTGTGCGCTTAGTGGAGTGTTAAGCATTGCTTTGTAATTCAAAGTGTTGTTTGATTGTGCTACTGTTCATGAACAGTTGTATCGCTTAACATCAGGCGAAGGGCATGTTCATCTCGCCATTCTCATTAAAAAAAATACTAAGCATCAAAAAATCAAATCAATATGACTTGTGACTAGATAATATAAATTTACAAAACAATTTCAAAGCGACGCGACGCAAGAAAGAAAAAATATTTTAAACAAAAATACCTATCAAATAAACCAAATAAAAATAAACTATAATATTACCTACTTATATTATAATCAAGCCAGATACAATCATAATTTTTTTTTCTTAACAGGTTTTATCTGCACAGATGTTTCGAAACTCTGAAACGATCTTCCACCGGGCTTTCCAAATTTGCTGCTTCAGTAAATATTCCATCTAATTTAGTTAAGAGCGGTTGCGGTCACGCGGAAAAGCAGAGCAAAGAGCCACTGCACCATCAAGTCTTTTGAACGTGCCCACCCACGATTATAACGTGAATTATTTAGTATAAACCCCAGATTCACAAATTTTCTAACTTCCAAACTCTTAACATCAATATTTATGCATTCATAATGTGGTAACCCTAAAAGTAAACATAATTAACTATGAACGTTGAAATAAAAGTTACCTCTGCAAAGCTCAATACATCCGTTCCCGATAGGGCTGGCACAAAACAAACAGCACTCGGTTATATAATAACAACTCGTAAGCACGTAGAGTTCGGAATATCGCGACGTCGACTCGTCCACCCCCTACGGCGTACACAGCGATACTGATTCACATCAACGTCAACTCCGCGAAGCTCGGCAAGAACGGTGTGAAATGCGCAAGTCACGCGGCGCTTAACTTATCCACCTACTTTTGAAATTCAAATTGTCATTTACTCGGTCCTATTATACAGTACACACGAGCGGTACCGTCGTTTGGTAAGGATAAATTTCCGGCATGCGGCCTCTACGTGTTTTCACGCACCAACTACTGAATACATTTCGCCGAACTCGTATAAATCACTCGACGCGTTTCGTTTTGTCAAATCACTTGCGTTTTCGACAAGTTATGACATGTGAAATGTGTATAAATTATAGATTCTTTTGCATGCATCCTAGACATATACTATCGCCAAGCAAACTGCTACAAAACGATCCATAGCGATACAGTGATCCGAAATTGATCATGTAATTGTCCAATTTTCTCTTTTTAATCCACATAGAAGTTTTACTATCTCAGTAATCGTTATATCTGTCCCTGCTAGACTTTAGCAATGCTTTCAACACCGTTGACTTTGATGTCTTGCTGACCACACTGTGCTCTATTAACATATCTCCAACGGTAATTGACTGGTTTCGTAGTTACCTGACGGGTCGACGCCAGCGCATTCGTGTTGAAGACTCAGTGTCTTCGTGGTGCGATACACTTACTGGCGTCCCTCAGGGCGGCGTTTTATCTCCCTTACTATTCGCTGTTTTTATTAATTGTATATCAAAAAATCTGATTTCTTCCTACCATCTGTATGCAGATGATTTACAAATATATTATCATGCTCCTGTAGACAGGGTGACAGAGGCTATTAACTCTACAAACAAGGATCTCGAGAGTATTAGCAGATGGAGTAAGTCTCACGGGCTATTAGTCAACCCTGCTAAGTCCCAAGTCATTGTTGTTGGCAGCTCCAGGTTGATATCTAAATTAGATACAGATCAATTACCCCAAATTCTGTTTGATGGTTGTGCTATTCCATTCAGTGATACTGTTAAGAATTTGGGTGTAATCATCGACAAAAACCTATCCTGGGGTCCCCAATTGCAACAAGTAAGTCGCAAATTGTTTGCTGCAGCGGGGTCCTTGCGGAGATTGCGGAATTTTCTACCGATTTCCACGAAAATTGCGCTGGTTCAATCTCTTCTTTTCCCCCTCCTTGATTATGCTGATGCTAGCTACCTCGACCTCACCGAAGCCCAAATGGAAAAACTTGAGAGACTTCAGAATTTCTGCATTAGATTCATATTTGGTCTTCGCAAATATGACCATGTTTCCGAATATCGTATCAAACTCAAGTGGCTATCAATACGTTTTCGCCGTAATACTCGAATTCTTTCCCTTTTATACGGTATCTTGTACAATCCCTCCAGCCCCCACTATCTTAAAAACCGTTTTAAATTCCTCGGTCAAACTCATGCGCGAACTCTTAGATCAACAGAGAATTTGATCCTAGAGATTCCCAAACACAGCACATCATTTCTAAGCAAGTCCTTTACAGTTCATGCTGCTCGCTTGTGGAACGAATTACCATTGTCTGTCAGACAAGCTAAGACATTACCAAGTTTTAAGAGACTTGTTAAGATACATTATCTCTCACTGCAGTAACGTATTATACTGTTATATATATATATATATATTGCTCCTCTACTTAAATCATCATTATAGTTAGCTCGATATATATTAGTATGTATGTTTGTATTTATTTATATTATGTAAATTAATATAATATAGCATGTACACCAATTATTATTGTTTATTATTATTATTCTCTCGCTATTTGCACTACCCTTTATTTCAATTTCACAATAATCCAGTCCATCCAAAGGTTGCCTGGAAGAGATCGCAGCTAGCGATAAGGCCGCCTATTGTAACCATGCCTTTAGTTTTTAAGTACTTGTATGTGTCTTACATTTTGGTGTACAATAAAGCATATATAAATATATCTAGTGCTATCCCAAATCCTCCCGACTTACGAAAAACGCATTATCTCGTCAATCCTGCTTACTGTCAATAATGGCAGACAGCCTAAGACCCCTGAAAGAATTTAAAGAGCCTTAATATATGCAAAACCCTTCACAATAAGTTCATTATATTATTTGACCTTATATTGAAACAATTGAAGGGTATAAGGGCAAAAGCAACAAAACAAATAGGTTTGTTCCACTGGCTTATAGAAAACTATGGAGGAATAAAAGGCCCGTCCAAATAGTCCACGCTGGTGTGTCGTATTTTGGTTGCACCCGGTGTACTACTTCTGGTTGGTTTCAACCAGGGAAGCATATTTGCCGATGTTCTATTTGAATTCCCTATGCTTACAATTATTAGTTGGAATGTGGCGGCTTGTTGTTGATCATTATTATTTTGCATGACGTTTACAAATATAAATAGAGATCTTATAATCAATTTATCTGTTTTTCTGAACATGGGAAAATAAATACATTTAAGTATCAAATTCGCAAAATCCGGCACAATACTTACATCAATGTTTCAACCACAGCCTAAAGTGTCGGTGCAATTATCTAAGCGTATTTAGGTTCCAATTAAAATCCAGGCCAGTCATAATTACAAATCAGTTATTGAGTTATCTCCATTTTGTGTCATTAACACAAGCGTCTAACAAAGGCTTAATAATAATTGGTCTTCAGAATGGCCCATAAAATTGTCTAGCTCCTACTGGCACAATTCGGCGTGATATTTTAATGAATTTAACCGTTTAGGTATTATTTAAGAGCGGACATTGGAAACCAAAGCTGTGCGCGCGTATCACTTTGACACTCCACGATGCCTTATTGTTTCTCATAAAAATATATCGAAGTAATAGTTCTTTACTTTAAGTATCCTCGAGTTAGTTTAAAACTGACACTACCTATGTTTTTAATTATACTGGAACAGTGGCTGTTTTAATACATATAAAATGCAAGTGAGATATTTGATAGACCGACAGCGATTAAGTAGTTCCTGATACCCAAGTTACAAGACATCTTATCTAATATATAAAATTCTCGTGTCACAGTTTTCGTTGCCATACTCCTCCGAAACGGCTTGACCGATTCTCATGAAATTTTGTGAGCATATTGAGTAGGTCTGAGAATCGGCCAACATCTATTTTTCATCCCCCTAAATGTTAGGGGTAGTCCACCCCTAATTTATTTTTTATTTTTTAGACTACATTTTTAATTTCTATTTTTTTATGATACAACATACAAAAATACATACAATCCTCAATTTTCACCCTTCTACGATTAACCCTTATTTTTCTAATATATAAAATTATCGTGTCACAGTTTTCGTTGCCCTTCTCCTCCGAAACGGCTTGACCGATTCTCATGAAATTTTGTGAGCATATTGCGTAGGTCTGAGAATCGGCCAACATCTATTTTTCATCCCCCTAAATGTTAGGGGTAGTCCACCCCTAAATTTTTATTTTTTATTTTTTATACAAAGTTTTTAATTTCTATTTTTATATGATACAACATACAAAAATACATACAATCCTCAATTTTCACCCTTCTACGATCAACCCTTATTTTTTAATAGCCATTTTAGTAATTTAATCATTTTTCCTCTCCGGTCGAAAACTGATCAATCGTCATTTAATTAGTTATCCCCGCCAGATGTCTACAGGTGTCACTTCTGACCCAGTAAACAGCACGGAGTAGGGATGAGAACGAAGCTGTCCTGTTTCTCTCACACAATAAGATTATTGTTTATGCATCAAGTGTAGTAGTAACGTTGACAATTATTATTTTGCTATCTCAGTGTAATTCTCATATTAACTATTAATCTCATATTAAATAATCATTCCTATTTTATATATAAGATGTATATGGATTTTTATGGAGAGAAGGGACATAAAGTAAAATAGAATCGAAGGTACGGGAGAGGGCTGGAATAGATGACAGATTTGTTAGGACGAAATGTAAATGTACGTTATAAAACGGGATGGATTGGGAAGAGACTGAACAGGCGGATGAGACGGGATTGAGCCGGACAGTAGGATAGCTACGTCAAGTTTAGGCATACAAGAGTTTATACGAAAAACAACATGTATTTGGTGTGGAGTGGAATCAAAAAATATATGCACCCAGGCGAATTGGGTCGGGCCGCTAGTATCATATAAAAAGGCCAGGACTATGTACGCGAATGTTGGGTGTACTCATTGAAACCCCTTTGTAAACCGTTCCGACTAATTGAACTATGAACTATAGTCTACAATTATTATTGTCGCAAACATTTTGTTCCCAGTGTCCACTCTGTTATACCTCAATAGATTTAGCAATCATTAATGGAACTATGCTGTTAGCTCCTTGTGGCTTACTGGCGGTGTTAGCATTGCAATCAGAATAATATTTGTTAACGATTGACTTAGCGGAGCTGTTAAATAGCTTAAATTACTCAAATCTCAGTGTTAGATGCTAAGCTGTTAGATGCTAAGTTGATTACGACCGGGAAGAACGGGGAAGAGAGGGGGATATCTTTGTGATAAGCTGTGGACAAGGAAATCTTATGACAACTGAGTACTGATGAATTTATTTGTGGATGAAATAACACTGTGGGTAATTTACCTTATCGCGATTTGACAACATATATTTTGCGTTTTGTTTACTGATAAATTGATATGGAGGTTAAGCCAAATAATTGACAAACAAATATTTTTTATTTTATTTTCTGCGATAGCTTGTAGGGTTAGTTAAATAATAAGGTGGAATTATAATATCCAATGGCAAAATGTAACTGTCTGCCACTAATCAATGCACATAATTTCATTTGGTACCACGAATGGTGCACTCATTTTGTCAAATCAGAATCAGAATAAAAGTTTATGTTAAATAGTCGCCATCAATCCACTTGTATCGCTTTAAAGGCACCATCAACTTAAACTTAGTATTAAAAGTCCTAAACTATCTACTAAAGTTATTATACTTTTAAATTTAATCAGAAAAAGCTAAAAAAGCGAACAGTCTAATATCAATTTGTAAGAAAATAAACTACTTGCTATGTCATAAACAGAATAAATGGTCTTTAATACAAAAAGTGTGTATCGATCTATGTTCGGCTGTTCAACCTTCTTTGATGATGAAAAATACACGCCTGCCGAGTCCGAAGAAAATGTATTTCTTAGATAATTTAATTTTCTACCCAATATAAAGGCACCCGCACACTAATGTCAATTCTGCGATTTCAAAATATAAAGGCAACAAAGTGTGTTTTTTCTTTGAAACTTGCTGTTTGAATGTTTCATTAGATGATATTTTTACTAGAATAGTTGGAATATAAGTTTAATAACTGAAACGTATTTCTTGGCGATCAGAACTAGCTTAAGTTGGTTCCGAGAAATATAGCCAGAAACTTTATTCTAGATGGTGACAAGGTTTTCTATAAAATTCCTAATTTGGTTCATAATGTTGAAAAACATATTCTTTAAAGTCATATTCTTCAGCCACAGGAATTTCTCTGGTGGAAAAGGCTTCCTCTTTTCTATATTTCACACTTTGTTCTTGACATATTCCATTAAAATTTTTATTAATTTAGGCACTGATGGAAAAATCTGCAGTATACCATTCTTTAAACTGCCATCTACGTACATTGAGATAATATACAGAGAGACACTGCAAACAAAATGTTTGTAACTAAATGAAGGGTACATTCTATTTCTGTCTCTGTCACGCCTACGAAGTAACGTATCTTCCCTCTCGCTTCAATGTGTACCCGTGTGCATGCACTATGCGCAGATTTTGTTTCCGATGTCCGCTCTAGTATAATATCTCAATGTCTACGTACGTTGATAAGCTGGATGGTATATAGATGATCAAACATAAATCTCTCTTCTATTATTACTATGATTATTACGAAAATACCCATAATTATTTTATGTAAATAATTAACTTCAACTGATTAGTCTAGTGACAACATATGTTGTGGATGAGAACAATGTAGTTTTAGATTTGATTCCCATTTCGCGGAATTCACTTTGACAGCAATTTTAGTATGAAATGTTTGATTACTATTTTGCCTATTATTCGCTCTCAGGTATCACATTTAGTGATGGAAATTCTGGCAGATAATGCCCCAGGCATTAAGTTCGCTTTAATACAATATGGTATTTAAAGCATAAATAAACACATAGAAATTATCTATCAACTGTGAATAGTACTAGTATAACTCTGCTTGCTCAAATAACTAACTACTGGACTACTAGAGTAATTACTGGACATATTGAGACCTATCTTATGTCTCAGGATGGCGAGCGCAGTGGAATGTTAAGTATTGCTTTGTAATTCAGGGTATTGTTTGGTTTTGCTGCTGTTCATGAGCAGTCGCATCGCTTACCATCAGGCGAACGGCATGCTCGACTCGCCATTCACAGCAATAAAAAAAAAGTTAATTTGTTTATGTACAAATAATTAAATAACTTGAAATATACGTAAATAATATACATAGTTACGTATCATTTAATACTTTGAAAACGTCTTATTTTATCGGATTTAGTAAATAAATGTCAGTAATGTCTCAAAATCTCTACAGGGCTCATTTTATCTTTTAGGGCTTTCTTTGAATTGTTATTTCGTAAATGTTTTGCTTTAGGTTTTACCAGTAATCTTTTTAAGTAACTAGACAACTTAAGTATTTTTTTCATTTGATCTGAATTTATCAGAAATCTTTTACAGTACAAAATGTGTTTTTATCTTATTTGTAAATTTTATGTTCAGTTTAATACTTACTAATACAATCGTAAAACAGTTTTATTATTATTATTTTTATTATTTAATCTTTATTGTACACATACAAAAGAACATAACAATATAAAGAAGTAACATCTATAAAAAGTACAAAAGGCGGTCTTATCGCTAATAAGCGATCTCTACAGTTTTATTTATTAATGAGAAAGAAAATAATTTATTAAATCCATTAAAATGTTCAACATCATTTAGATTAACGGCCGATGCCAATAATCAATCGAAAAAATTAGATTGAAGTCAATCTGGATTGTTTTCTACTTTTCGATTGGTCTCTTGTCATGTTGCCATAGTTTTTTCACTACTGAGATTGATTATTGGCAATATAGTATCAGAAAAAAGATTGAGCTGTCAATTTCAAACGGCAAATTTTGGATTGGGATTGTTTATTGGCAGCGGCTGTTAGTAATTGTTTAATTTACCAACCGGTTCGGAAAACGGTTGTCACTAGAGACGAACGTGCAAGAAACTCTAGTGTTCTGTTTTCAAAACCAGTTTACCTTTACAATAATATAGTGATTCTACAAAACTTAGAAGTTGTTTAATCTTATTCACATCTAAATTAAATGAATTACGCCATGTCATAGAAACCCAGGACAGCACTTGGTATAAAAATATAACAGCAATAAATTTTTTGATACTCAATATTTTTTTACCAGTCACTTTTAGCTCACCTTTATATTATTGCCTTTATAGTATATAAGTGTAATCAAGGCCAATAAAATATTAGTCCATTGAAAAGTTACATGAGCTTTGCATTTTTAGAGGACGTAATTTTATTTTTGGGAAATGTTTGGGGGGTCTGTAGAAGCTTAACCTCAAGTTTGTGGGGTCGCCACCCTTGTACCTCGGCCACCATCTTGAAAAAAGGGGTGAAAACACTTTTTTCGCGATATCTTGGAAACTACGCGTCTTACAAAAAATTGTAAAAACATAATTTGTAGCTAATTGTTTTGCCTATAAATATGTTTATAAAACTTTTTGCCCTAATTTAAAAATTAAAGAAGTTATAAGCAAAATAGTGAGTACATCTTTATACAAATTTTCTTTTTTGATCTATAACTTTTTATAAAAAATCACACTTTTTTGCTTTTTTTTATTTTTATTAACCTATTCTGTCCCACTGCTGGGCAAAGGTCTCTCTCAACACCTTCCACTTATTCCTATCAGTTGCTGGTGCCATCCAAGTGCTGCTAAATTGGTCGAGATCGTCGCGCCACCTTTTCCGAAGCCTGCCGTGTGGCCTCTCGCCATTCTTAGGCACCCATTGAGTGGCAATCTTTGCCCACCTCTTTCTTCTTTCTTTTCACTTGTTTGATTATAACTTCTTTAATTTTAATTTAGGGCAAAAAGTTATATAAACATATTTCTAGGCAAAACAATTAGCTATAAATTATGTTTTTACAATTTTTTTGTAAGACGCATAGTTTCCGAGATATCGCGAAAAAAGTTTTTTCACCCCTTTTTCCAAGATGGCGGTCGGGGGACAAGGGTGGCGACCCCACAAACTTGAGGTTAAGCTTCTCAATAGAAGCATGTTGTCATTAGGGGCATGTTTGGGTCAATACCCCCCAAATAAGACCCAAAAATAAAATTGCGTCCTCTAAAAAAATGCAATATTCGGTTCTTAAATAGGCAAGACGAATTATTTTTAAATCATGTTTTATAATATAGATACACATTTATTATATACGAAATAATCTATATTTCAAGAATTAGCAAAGGTTTAACATAGTTTTAAGCCATTTTTCTAATAATCTTTCAATAGTGCACAGAAAAAGCTAGTAGGTGTCATGGCGTCCGTTATAACGTCACCACTAGGTAAACATGTCATTGTGTCTATGCGCAGCGAAGAAAGTTAACGAAACAAATCATATTTCGTTTGGTAAAAATGAATTCTAAAGTCTATAAGTGGTTCCGGTAAAGTTCACATTCCACATTTCTAAAGAAATTGGTAATGTTCACGGCAGGTTTACATAGGCGTGACGTCATGCGTCGTGGCTAGCGTTTCTGTCAAAATGGCCGATTGCTATATTTTATACTTTTATTTTATTGAAAATCTTGTTAATCTCCAATCCTGGATTAAAACTAAAACAACGTTTCAAATCCTTCTAATATGTTTTCCCCCTAACATCATAAAATATTTGATATTTTGATACTGTCGTCACGCCTATTGTAACATTTCTATGGACTATATGGTTTGTATAGAAATTATACAAAGTATCGATGTTATAAATTATTTAAATTGTAGCATCATTAAATAACGTCAATTTAAACAAATTAAAATGATTAGATTTTATATCACAATAAAATTGAAAAAATGATATTTTCAAACAAACTAAATAATAAAATAATTTGGTTCAAATACAACACGCCTTATATGTTTCCTACTGCCCTCAGTTGACCCAGACATAAGAGTGGCAACGCCGCATTTTCATTCCTTTGTAATTTTTAAGCATAATTTTATTCGTATTATAACATATGTTATAAAAAAATATCAATCAAGTCCCCTTTTACACAAATAAAGTAGGTCAAAATTGCTTCGTCGGGGGATAAAAATAGCACATCGCGTAAAGTATTACTGCCACTAAACAGACCTTCAAACAAACCATATCGGTGTATTCGACAGCTGTAAATCGCGAAATCATGAACATGAACAACATGCAATCGTAATTCGTAATGTGTTTGTAAGAAACGCACGCGCATTCGCAGAGAACAAGCACGGCGCACTGACGAGTGACGACTGACGAGGCGACGAGTGGCGCGGCTCGCCCCCGCCTCTGACCCCCGTCCCTCACTCTCGACCTTCAACCATCGATCGCCGAGTGCAGTGTTGCTATGTTAGATTAAAAAAAGTACGGGAAAAGTTTCGTACAAAATAGTTACATCCAACTAGATGTCAAATACAGTGAATTATTATACTGTTTTTTTATAGTAAGTGAAAATACACATACGTTCTTAAAAATTACAAGTAATCTGTAAAAAAGACTGTTAATCGCAGTATGTGTCACTTTCCTAAAATTCGTTCATAAAGTACTGGAGATATAATAAACTAGTGGTTGGGCCCGGCTCCGCCCGGGTGCATACACGTTTTAAAATGGCGGTAAAATGTTTAATTCTGACTATCAGTTTAGAATATCGACCAATCGGACCACGAAAAACGAACAAAATTTCCTCATATTTGCTAGAAATATCACTACTGCTTTCCTCCTATAGGTCATAGCGTGATGATGTGGCCTATAGCCTTTCTCGATAAATGGACTACCCAACACTGAAGGAACCATTCAAATCGGACCAGTAGTTCCAGAGATTAGCGCGTTCAAACAAACAAACAAACTCAGCAGCTTTATAATATTAGTATAGATAAATATTAAATACACCCAACAGTTACATACATACATAGTCATGACTCCACACTAAGATCGAGTTTATGGTTTGGCTGAAAATTTAAGGATGGCTAGTTGAAATAAAAACTCTAAAAAATATTTTGTATTGATGAATGATTTGTAAGTGTCAGATATAGCTTAACTATTTGTCATGATAGTCATATTGCATGTTTTATACTTACTGCATACCATGTTTTGTTACTTTACAGTAAATGTAGCACAAATATAGATTGTCGAATAAATCTGTTTACATGGCATTGTGTAGTAATTTTTAAAAAACGGGTGGTGGCAACACACTCATTCGTGGTACTTAAGCTGTCAGTTGCGCTTCCACGACGTAAATATTTTCAAATTTTGCGGTCCCGAATTGATTTAACAATGCCAAAAACTATTAAAAGTGGAGAACGTAAACTCGTTCATAGATTGTTGCAATATTGTGAGCAGGAGAAGGCCTCAGTACAATTAACCATCGACATAAACAAAGTGCAAGAACGTGTCGCCGCCATGACTGGTTTGTTGTTCAACTAAACAGATTTTGATTTTTTATATTTTAAAATTACTGTATATTTAATAACAATATAGTTTTAGGTCTGTCTCGTGTAGTCATAAGCAAGATTAAAAAGGAAGGACAGGTGAATCAAGGCGTATGGCGGACTCCAGGCAAAGTTATTATCATGGATAATGCCCGTTACCACGGCAGTCAAATTAATAAAGCCCCTAATCAAAGTAACAGACAACATGAAATACTGAAGTGGCTTTCGTCCAATAATATTAGTTTTCCCACCCATTTCACGAAATCGGAATTATTATTGTTAGTAAAACAAAACAAACTTCGACCGGAATATGAAATTGACGTAATGGCTAAAGAGAAAGGCCATGAAGTATTAAGAACTCCACCATATCATTCCTATCTTAACCCGATAGAGTTGATATGGAGTTTAGCCAAATGAAAGATTGCAATGAAAAATGTAAATATTGAAAAGCAGCACCTTCCACGATTAATCGAAGAGGAGTTCTCATCCATTATGGCTGATGATTGGAAAAAAGAATGTGATCATATCGTTAATATTGAAAAACAATTTATAGGAAAAGATCGTATCACAGAAGACTTGTCTCGATTTATAATAAATGTCGGAAACAGCAGTAGCGGCAGAAGTGGAGAATCTAATATAAGCACATCATACATGTGAGGTGTTGAATATTGAGATAGTGATTTTGATTATGATTCCTAATAAATATTGTGGTCTTTGATGTTGTTTTTTTTTACATTGTATTATCCTAAAATCACATAAACTTCGTCATCGAATTCTCATCATCATCTTGGGTTGTGGCGTGATTTTCCATTATTAGAAATAAGTAATTTTTAGATCAAGTATTAAGATTTGTCAGTGGCACTACACATTTTTGATGGTGTTGCCAAGAGAGTTTTTAAAACTCCTTATTATTCTCCCATGTAAAGACATTTAATCGACAAACTATAGTTTTAGTGTAATTACGGCACACCTTGCAACACTGCCCAGGAGTCGTGCGTAATCCCAGATTTCGAACTGGCAACGTCGCGTAGCGTCGTTTACCGATTATGAGTTTTAATGTCATGGATATTAGCTCTGAATTTAAGTATTGGTTTTATTTCTATGCAACTAATAATAAAACCTTTTATTCTTTTGCGCTTGACTTTTGTGTCAATGACCTAGCCAATTTGCTACAGCAGGTGATTAAATATGAAAAACTAAAAGACTATCCTGTGGCTACACAGATACATACACACTGTGGGTGATGATAAATTAATATTTGGTGTACGGGCTGCTGATGCGATACCCTGTATGTGGTCCAAAAAAAATAAATGATTATGTCACCGACATGTTGTAGAACCAATGATGTTTTATTAAAGATGACGCATATCCATATTGCGTGACGTTTAAAAACTGTACTGCTACCTATACATACTCATTTGTCAATACTTTATGACAATTTTAGTGAATGAAACAGATTATACAGAAAGTACGAGACGAAAAGAGATAGCATTGCGCTATCCAAACATAGAATCGAAGCGATAGAAACAGAAGGGTAACGATAAATAAAACTACCTATTTGGGTTTATAAGTATTTAATATATTAACTTTGAGGTTGCTACATGAGTCTACCTGTGGTACGGCCATCCTGAAACAAATATATTTTTATTTGCTTACAACCTTGATAAAATAAAAAATAAATTGATTGCCGTTTTTTATATTAGTTTATGGTAAGCATGCACTGAAAAATGTCTCTTATTAATATTTTTTTTGTTTTAATGATGACAAGTGATACGACCGCTCGTGGACATAAGCGAAACCAAGACACCTTAAATTACAAAGCAATGCTTGGCATTCACTGCGCTCGCCATCCCGAGATATAAGATCTTAACTATAAGTACAGCGATTACTCGGGAGAGAATGTCCTTTGAACCGGAACATAACATGGCATAAATGCCATAGTTTAAAAACTACCGTGTGGCGGGGGAAATAGACATTGCGGTGGTACCTTCACATGGTGGTAACGTATGAGCGACCTGCCACTGGTAAACAACCGATACAACAACCGATGTTGCAGGGTTTGTTAGGTGGATATATATATTTTCGTAGTTGTATATTTTTAATCATAATTAAATGTGCTAAACCAATATTAATCAGTTTTAAAGGCATCCAATCACGATCCCCTCTTTTTGTCCGAGCTGTGCTTAGTGCATATCCATTTACGTCTCAAAAGCTCATCACGTGGAAATCTGGAAACATTCAATGATATACCGCGTGATATTGACATATTGTAAATAACTTCGTCCACATGTTTGTAACCACCCCAGGAAACATTGTACCAAGTTAGATAAAAATCCACCTGATAGTTTTGTCAAAAATCACGATTTTGTATTTCGTAATTTTCGATCACTCTGTACATGCACGAGTAGTTTTGCCGCTCAGCTGACAAAGGACTTTGACCCCGCAAACATAAAACTTGGCGAAATAGAGATCCCTCAATATGTTCTACACTACAATAATTATTATTAATGTAGCCTAGAACATGATCGTTATTTTATAAGTAAGTAAGTAAGTAATAATGATTAACTGGTGTATTTTTTAGTAAGCATTTACTCAAATACATACACTAATTACTAGGCACTCTCAAAATCCAATATACACATTAAAAGGTTTCTTGAATATTGGAAATACATACACGGCATTTTAATTGCACAATACATAAACTTTAATTGTAATCATAATCATAGGCCACCAAAAAAAAAAAAAAATCGGTCACGTGACAATCGGTCCAAATAAGTATACATGAATAAAACTATGCATCAAGAATAAAATTTCTTTCAGCTTTGTTTTTACACAGTTTGCAGTCAATTTTAAGTATTGTTTGAATCCAACACGCAATATTTCAATTTAACATTTCCAAAACAATTTTACGTAAACGTATCCTAACGCGCCATGTTCCTTCTGTACTTTGCATTTACTATAATCACTTGTTGCCAGATCATACATATTGTTATTATTATGTCATAATATGCAACTGTCCCTTTTTCGCCCTTGGATTGAGTATATTATAAGAAAGTGACAGCATACGAAACATTGTTGAAGTAGTGTTGTGAAATTATTCGAGGACACTTAATCGATATTTTTTTATCTCAATATTATTTAATATTATAAATATGGATCTAAATCAAGCTTTACTATAGTGTGAGTTGACTGGAAACTTAATATTATGTCAGAAATATCATGGTAATTCGTTTTTGTCGCTTACGGTTGATTTTAATAATTTGGAACATCTTCAATAATTAAAACCCAACGTAAGGAAAAAAAATCAAACCGTATTCAATTCTTTTTGACGTGACAACGTCTTAAATTAGGTTGCGGCTCGGAGTCACTTATGAAAAAGTGTAACGCCCGGTAACGTAACGGTGCGCGCGCAGCACTAGAGAATTATTTTTCAGTTTCACCCACTTTTTCCAAAATTGTCCCATAGCCCCCCCCCTGCCTTCCCCCACCCTTATTCCGAAATAGTGCCTATTAGCCTCCCCACGAAACCTACCCCCCCCCCTCCCCTACCCCCACCCCGAAAATTTACCTCACCCCCCAATCCTATCTCGGCCAACATAGGTCGTAGACCCACCGAGTTTGGTATCCTCGGAACCGTCTTGGTGAGGGCTACAAATTGACCCCGCCAGAAATCCCAAATTACGCAAAAAATTACCACCCCAAAAAAAAATATTTTACCTCCAAAAAATTAATTTAAGTTAGCCTCCCCACGAAACCTTCCTCCCCCCCCCCCCTCCCTTACCCCCACCCCGAAAATTTACCTCACCCCCCCAATCCTATCTCGGCCAATATAGATCGTAGACCCACCGAGTTTGGTATCTTTGGAACCGGCTCGGTGAGCTCTACAGATTGGCCCCAACCAAATCCCCAAATTCCTCCCTCTCTCCCCTAAAATATTTGTCCAGGCATAACTCCGTCATTTCTTAAAGTAAACCCCCGTGTTTGGAGGCAGAGGAACCGTCTTGACGAGCTCGACAATCGAGAGCAGGCAAAATACGATTTTTCTTATTGACGTGACAACGTCTTAAATTAGGTTGCGGCTGGGAGTCACTTATGAAAAAGTGTAACGCCCGGTAACGTAACGGTGCGCGCGCAGCACTAGAGAATTAGGCGCATTGAATCGGCGCATGCTTGTGTCTCTGTCTTTGTCTTTTTCGAACGTTCTTGGCGTTGGAAAAACAAGAAAGCGTCACAATACAAGTTCACACGTGTGGTTAAAGTATCGTCAGCTGTGTCTGTAGTGAAAATATGGAGTGCTTAGATTCGTCATTACATGTACAATGTTTTAGTAAACAAAATATATTTCTATAGTTAAAATTTGTGCAATTCTTATTTTCATTCAATTCCTTGTTCCTATTGTGCAATTTAATTATATTCATATCAATAAATATTCTACCGAGAAAAAGACGTTGTCACGTAAAATCTTCGCCCGTAAAACCGACTTTACAGGCAACCATTTTTAAGAATCCCTGACGTAAAGGGTGGTAGGAAGTTCACCTAACGTCAAGTTATATTGCCATTGACGAAATTATTAAAAATAAGAATTTAAGTAATTCCAGCAAATGAGCAAGCAGATCATTTTATGGTAAATGGTCACTGCCGCCGCCAAATGAACAGCCTCGACTCATGTATCATGAATGTGTTACCGGACCATGACATTGCGAAGGGAGCGGGAAGGAAAAAGCCGGCAATCTTACTCACCGATCGAAACGCGACAGCGAAGCTGTCGCTTCAAATCATTCGCCTGTGAGACAGCGGTACCTCCCCGGACGAGCCTGTCCATTCATGCTGAGTATCGGGGTG
Source organism: Hyles vespertilio (assembly GCA_009982885.2). Lineage (NCBI taxonomy): Eukaryota > Metazoa > Arthropoda > Insecta > Lepidoptera > Sphingidae > Hyles > Hyles vespertilio. The sequence goes on along the minus strand of CM042809.1, from coordinate 15,782,055 downwards.
CCCTTCGCTCTGGTATATCCGGTGCCGTCCACAATGCGTGTGACGTTAATTGAGGGGTTTTTAGCATACGGATATTCTGGAGTAGATATTGCTAGGGACCGATCTCGGCCACAATATCCGCTTTTATACCGGGCTGGAAGGCCAGAGACACTGATATACCCCTTTCGACCCCCCGATACCCCCGAAATATCGAAAGGGGAGCTTAAGAGCGTTTATACCCTGCACGCGCTTTTTGGCTTAAAAACAGGACTTTTCAAATGAGTTAATAGCCACCAATAAACAATTTAAAGGAAAAATAATTATTACTAATTTTAGAAAAGGTTGTCATCTAGGGATTTTGGTGGAAAACATTATAGATAGATGGATAATTTGTGTGTACTATACGGATTACTGAACACAAGTTTCGTTATTTATGCTTTAAATTTAGAAGCTTAAGATATCCGAAACCACTAAATATAAGATGAAAATAAAAATATTATCAGACTAATAAGACCCTTATGGAGGGATTTTGCTGAGAAAAATAATCTTTTTGTGTTTAGTTCCTGAAAAATAAAAATTTAAACAATGCGAAATTATTCAGAAACTCTCGTCAAGAACATATTTTTTTTCACCAACTTATCGTACATAATTTTTTATAGCAATTGCATATTACAATAGAAGAACATCTTATCAATAAATTACAATTTTTATATTTCAACAAAATTAGTTTTCATGTTTTCTACAAATATTTTAAAAACCACTATAAAACACGCTGTCCGACGTGGATCAAATCAGACCGCCGCAAGGCCTTCTAGAGGGAGGACGTATCGCTCGTCGCTCCGGCCTGGCTGCAGTCGATTATGCCGCGCGTAGTAAAAATAGCCACGCGCGGAATGCGATTACCACATCTTAGTACTTTGGTAGTAAAATATTTAATTATTTTTATTACCTACAATGATTTTGTAGTGAGTATAAATTATGTTTCAGGTAATATAATGGGATGTAATTCCGAGGCTAAATTATGTTATGTATTGTAATATAAAATTAAATATATTTCGTAATTGTAAGGGGTTGTAAGGCCCCTAACACTATTTATGTGTTCGAACACGAAATGATTAATAAAACGTCCGTAGTGTATACTGATTGAACACTGATTTGAATGCAACTTAACAATGTAATAATAACGAAAATATGATTAGTATCCAAAATTTGTATTATTCTTTGCTTGCACAGTAATATTTGTCTACTTATAATGCAAATAAAATATTTTTATGATATTATATTACAGTTACATTTCAATTGAATATTTGAAGCGCACGGATCAAAGTTGTTTGAGCCGATTGTATACGAGCCGACGCGGCAGCTCTACGCACACAGCTTTAGTCGCTTATGTGTGCGTGAAATTAACGAAGAAATACCTATAGTTGACTTTGCGCGCAAGGTGTATACGCTCTTAAAGCTTTTTCTCTTGAACAAAAAAAAAGTGCACAAAGTTATTTGACTAATCTCGAAAAATGACAATAACTTGACAATATTTAATGTTTCGAAAGTAAACTTTGTGAAATCTTAATTTTATACAAAATACACCTATGTATTCGCAGCTGTAGATTGTTTTATTAATTAACTACTTACGGGTAAAATTGCTTAAAAAAGTAAAGTTGACACATTCGACTAAACTACAAATAATCGATATCGATTTCGAGATATTTTAATCACGGCCCTTATTTTAAATTACCAATCACATAAAGATTTTTTTACGCCAATCAGAGTATCTCATTTGAAATACTATTATCCAATCCAGTTACGTAATTACTGCATCAACCAATCCATCCAATCAATCCATAGGGATCTTACATTTTTTAGCAAATCCTAATGTATGGTGGCGCGGGCGGCGCGGCGGTAAGCTCAGTGTTCGGTGTACTGCGGTACAATTGGTAATGTAAACAAACACGCGCGCGCGCAGAACTCGCCATTTTGATAGTTTTTAAATTCTGTTGTTATTAGTATTTAGTGTTAAGTAAGTGAATAGTTATGAGTGTTTAAGTGATAGAGACACATTGGAATTAAGTACGTTATCATTAGGTGTTAGTTTTAGTGTTTTAAGTGTTCTTTTTATTGTTAAAGTTTTAGTATTTGTGTTTATAAGTACATTTTAGTTAGTATTTTTTTTTTATTTTTTATTATTAATTTACTTTACGCGTATTCTTAATACAATGACGAATACTTCTAGTACTGTGGAATACACAGATATGGTGTTATTGTATGGCGAGTGTAATCAAAACGCCGCGCCGCCCTGGCCCTCAGAACATATTGTGAGAGATTTGGTGTAGCTGTACAAAGATTAAGGTACAGTGGTCAGTACTCAGTTGTTGCCCTAGACGCACGAAGATGTTCCTCCCCGTCGTATTCGAATTAACTTAGAGGAGCGGATTTTGAATTGCTTCCGGGACAACCCAAACATGAGCATAAGGCAGGCTGCACGGCAATTCCGTGTGAGTTATTTTTCTGTGCACGGGATATTAAAAACAATTTAATTTGTTCTGTGATTACTATGAACAATTTGTGACATGGGAAGATAGTTCTCGCGATCGCAGCGCCGCGCTGCATGTACTAGCAGGTCGACTGTTTTCATAAACGCGGGAATATTGCGATGTTGCCGCTCCGCTCCGTACGGACGCTGTAAATCGGGTAAGTGTAATTATAGGACGTTCAAATTAAATGCCATTATTTTGACTTATAATTTGTTTGAAAAATCTTCTTTTTCTTTCTTCTTCGACGACAACTCCTATGCGTGCAAATAATATAACTTACTACGCGATGCACATGGTTTAATTTATTGTAGGGGGTGTCAAAATCACGCTGTATGTAAATATAGTTATTCAAAATATATGGGGAAGCTAATGTATTTAATAATGTTATTTATTATGAAAATAATTCATAACAAATAACTTAATCGTTTTAAATATGATTGAATTAGAAACAAATATACAACTATCCAAATCCATTCAAACTTTCATCGTCAATTTTCTGTATGATCGGTTTCGCTTCTGACTTGTTAATCTATAACGTACGCTTTTTGTCCCTATCGCACTTCACAATCTTTGTATTAGGCGATCCTTCTTATACAATTGAAGGCGGTGTTTACTAATTTAAAATAAAAATTAAATTTTGTGTGGTTTTTATATACTTACGTATAGTGTGTAGGTCCAATTTAGTTTCATATTTTTGCACCATTGTTTTAACACTTTTAAAACACACAATTCGACACTTTAGACAATATTTTCGAAATAAATTATGTTTACAGCACTGAGGTCTTCCCTCTGTCGCCGTTGCTATGAAGTCGGGAATTTGTGCCCGATATGGGGATAGGCTCGCCTCCTATCACATCGTAGGACGAAAACCGCGAGGCGATAAGTGGCTGTCCTGGTTGCACCTCTGCCTACGCCTTCTGAGAAAGGGGTGTGAGCTTATGTAGATACCAATTTATAACATCTAAGTATTCGACGAGACACATCTACAAAAATATTGAATAATACAAATTTTCAGTACGTACCGTCATATCATCAAGTAATGTTATATGAAATTCGATAATGTACGTTATTCTATCGCTGGCAGTCCAATTTGAAACTAAGGCACGTACCGTCGCAATACATCATGAAGCTGAATTATAAAATAAAATATACGCGAGGGATCTGCGCAGACGGACCGGCAGATCCTTTTTATCATGAAATTAAATTTCGTTTTTATAAACAAAAATACTGGAAAATGGATGTTAGAGTAAGAGCTGGAAACTTGGAGAATTAAAGGTTTCTCTCTCGTCTCTTTGGATATATATATATATATATATATATATATATATATATCCAAAGTATAGTAGTATAGTAGTATATATATATATATATTATTGCCTCGAATTACAAGACAAGCATGCCGTTCGTCTGATGGTAAGCGATACGACAGCTCATGGACAGTAGCAAAACCAAACAACACCATTAATTACAAAGCAAGGCTTGGTACTCCACAGCGCTCACCATCCTAAGACGTAAGATGTTAAGTCTCAATATGTCCAGTAGTTACTCTAGCTATAATTTCTTTAAATCCGAAACGCAACAGCGCATTTACACTCCTGTTTGGGAGATATTGCGGTGGTACCTACCCAAGCGGCCTCTCACATATGAGAAACCTACTACCACATAAATTGTTTACAATTCTCTTACATTTCTTTTTATATCATAAATATATTATAATAATGGAATTTAGTCTGCTTTTAGTCTATATTATTTATACCACCAGTAAAATTATTATTTCCAAAAGTCCGCGTATATTTGCTAATGTTAAGAATTGTGGGTGTTAGTGGGTGGCGGTGATCAGTTAATATTAGATGAGGATTTTAGAAAACAGCTCCCTGTGTAAATTCTCTGGGGAGACCTTTAAGGTATGTAGCTTCTTGTAGCTGCTTCGGATGATTTTGATAAATATGTGACTGTTTATTTACTTATACTATTAAAAATATATTGAGGTTATAGAATGACTAAACAATTATTCAAACATCCATTAATTATTGGCATATAGTGGAAAACAATAATATATAATCGGAAACTCCACACGCATTGTTCGAAAGTTACATCGCCTAAGTTTTCTTTATGGTTCTAAAAATACTATAATTTACGGAAAATAATCACTACACAACAAATAATAATAGTTAAATTCGTAGTCAAATCAGATATTCCATCAAGATTTTTACGTACGGTTAGGGTAGGTAGAAATTACACGCTAACAAGTCTCTTGTATGTACACTCGCCTTTTCCACCGAACTCGACTCGCTAGTTTTTCTAATCGCTTCCTCATTACAAGGACGGTTAATTTCCCAGCGGTGTGTTCGCAAACGATAAGTTTTTTATTAACAATCAAGCTTTAATTCAGCCTCCTTGTTGCAATCGGATAAACGCCGCCTATGAAACGAGAGACGGCGGGTTGGATCCCCGTAACCAGATAAATGTTTGTGTGGAACCCAAGTATTTATTTGGGGCCGGAAGTTACTCTTTCTGCAATCAAACCGGAACAAAATAGTGCATTTACATTGCTGTTCGGCGGTATGTTTGACATCAATTATACAGATACTGAATTGGGACCTCTTCATAATTACAATGATCACTCTGATGCCTTTTCTGGTATCTTGTACGATGATCGCTATTTAAGTGGATACAAAAACAATTTTAGGGCCTCTAGCAAGTTTCGCTCATAACCAAGAAATTATTACTTACTTCTTGTAAACCAGTATTTACGTGCCATACCGTATCAACATATACAGGGTATCCCAAAACTAGACGATAAACCGGTAACCAGAAATAGACCAAGGACTATATTTTTTTGGATTCCTGTTCCGCCATAGCTTAGTCTATCTCTGGTTACCGGTTTATCATCTAGTTCTGGGACACCCTGTATACATACGTCTCACTGCAGGGTATGGCCCTTTTTACCGCGCTGTGTAGTCCACTACGCTGACCTTGTGTTTACGTGCAATAAATATTTTATACATGCATCCGGTAGTCCGTTCATCTTTAATAAAAATCCGCTTGGTTTTAATCCAATTTCTGTGAACCAGTCAAGTATAAAATTTGCATGCACGTAGAGTTCCATTGACAATCTAACGTTAGATATTTGAATAATAGACTCGGAAAATGGTCACGAGAACTTGGCAAATGTAAAGACAAAAGATTTTAGGCGGCGCCGCATTGGTGTTCTGAAAATGATTATAATCGGATTGATCGGTCGAGTCAAAACGAATATTTGTGGATAACAACATTTTTAATATCTATTGACTATACAATTAGTCTCTTTTTATCTACTGGCCTAATCCCTCTCACTTGTAGAGATATCCGCTGCCCAGCAGTAGACGAAAACGGGCTGACGCATTACAGTACAGTATCTCATGGACGTAGGCGTTCCATCGTCTGCCATAAGACGGTAGTGTTAAGAAACTCATCAAGTTTTCGTACTCAGGCTTTATTCTTTCCGAGTCTCCGTTGATCCTGGTTATCAAGACTTCCATGGTGAATACATGGGCGGAAAAGTCTCTATTCGCAATCTGAAATTAATGCGTTATTTCGTGTACAAAGATACCCAACACCCGCTTTACGATGACCCTGAAACTAATATCTATAAATGAAAACTTTCTCAACCGACGCCCAATATTTTTCCCCGAGATAAGATACAAGCAATAACAGCATTTTGTTTATGTTGACGGGGGTCTGAGTCCCACGGGAGGCACGCTTCGAAACCTTCACTGGCGTACAAGGGCTATCAGTGCCTAGCAAAATAATTGAGGCCTCCCAACTCCCCATTGCTCGTATATTTTGATAGTGTTAAAAGAGTATAAAGATTGATAAGTGGGAGGTCATGTTATAGTGGTTTTATAAAAACCACGAGCCGCAAACGTTACGCCCATGGGAGATTCCTTTTTCTACAGCGATATCAGTATGATAGACTGCCTCCCCGGATAGTTCTACCTCTTTCGTTTTATTTTTAATTGTACTCTAGGGCTATTTTCTAGATTGGAAAGATATTTAATTATAGAAGTGAACATTGTAAACCAATAATTGAGCAATAATATCAAGCAAATCGTAAAGCTGTTATTCCATAGAAAACACCCGTGAAGCTTTGTCACATTTCGTATACGAAAATGTATTGGCTTAATGAGTGCCTCTGGTGTTCGCGCCTTATGCGTAACTTTGTGAAAGGCAATGAAATTGCAACATTAGACCACACCGAAAATTTAAGAGTCAAACAGGATTCAAACCTACAGTTCGTTGCTTAATAAAAACATTAATTATAAATGTTAGGCACATTATGACTAATTTTCAAGATTAAATTTAAAAGTGTGTGAAATAAATTTGAAAACACAATATACTTAGGTTATTATGCAAGAAATCAAGTTCATAAACAGTTTGAAATATACAAGGTCCCAATATTAGCATTGTAACTCTAGCGGAAACTACGGTTTGTCAGTCTCGACGTTTGTCTGTTTCTGAAAATTATAACAAAAGTAAATATTAAGTACTTTAATGATAATGTACCGGAAACAGGTATTATACCTCGCGTAAATCTAGGTATTATACCACAAAATCACACAGCCAATAGAAATATAGAAACAAACATATTATAATAGATTTTAGCATTACATTATGCTGTAGTATAATAAATAAAAAAAAACTGGATTAATATCGTATTTTACCTGATTAATAATATCCTATCTTTTCGTGCGTTTCTTCAAGAATTAAGACATTTTTAAGATCATATAATTTTTGTCGATGGTACAAAAAGATTTAGAGTATACTTTTATACACATTTATTAACGTCAACACTTAGAGAAAAAAGAGAAGGCAGAATCCATAGTTCAAATTGAAAAACTCACACCAAAAAGAAAGCTTGATCTGTAAGTTTCAGTTCCTGTTTCTTCCTTAACGGCAAGTATCATCTACATGTTTTTTGAAACGTGTCATCGTTTACCAAAACAATATAACCAAAATACTCTTTTCTATATATGAGATGTAAGTAAACATTAAACGAAGCTTGTCTCTGCGTGGCACGGCGCTCGGGCTAATGCACAGCGTTTGTTGAAAATTCAATTCAGTTTTCATTTTTAACAATCACGATTGCGTCATTACTTTTCGTGGAAAGTTCACGTTGTAAATTAGTTATTTAGGTTAATAATTTGTTTTGTAGTTAATGTTTGTTGTTTTATGAACACGTAACAGTATTTTGGTATTTTTTTTTATTTTATTTTATTTTTTTATATTAAGGACCTCCAACGAAGGATACACGACATATAATGAAGACAATGGTATACATTATTATGGTTTACATTTCGAAGTGATCTTCAATTATAGGAGACCACAGCATGCAAATTTAAATAATAATTATACAATGACAAAAACAACAAGACAAACTAATGCTATTATTTGTTCTTTACATATCGAAAAGCCTAAACAAAAGTAGATTTATTTAAAATCTTTATTGAACTACTGACTCATAATACAGAAAACCAAAAAGAATGTTTATTTGGAATTAGAAAATTGACGTTTCCAATTTGCTATGCTGATTTAACAGTATCGGCTCTTGGTATGAAGATGCGATCCAAAAGACTTAAAAATCTTGGCCTTGGATGTTCCGTCTCCTGTGCCCTGCAGAGGAACGTATATGACCTAAATAAGAGCATCATACGGACTGATAGATTACTTTTCCAAATTAAAAGAACAACGCATTCTTATAACCATTCTGTAAACCTCATAATAAAATACTTGACAAGATATTACATTTTACCTTATATAGTTTATTATGGTTTGAAATTAGTTGCCTACCCTATACTTCACGTATAGGGTAGGCAACTAATTTCAAACCTCGCAAATTTGAGTAATTTCCGTACCGTTGATGTTGAGGAAAATGCTTGTTTTTTTATGGAGCATGGCGTGTCTTTATACATGGTGTTGAGTTGGTGAGTTTATCGTAGCCACTAAAGTCTCCCCTGTCGGGCGACCGTAAGACGGTCGCGCGCCCGGAAAATCAAAAGACCGTCACCTGTCACATTTTCCCGGAAGCCGTAAAGTGGCGTCCAGGGTATACAAAGTTTATATTATTCTCGATAGTTACACAGTTTTTTATAATTTAGATGTTCTTGGGTCGCTCCATTGTGAAAAAATTAATAAAACGTCATTGAAGTCGACAATGCCCGCGAAGTTTGAAATTGTTGTTTATTTCTGAAATAAAATTATTAAACGTGGTGTATTGTTCGTGAAAAGAAGAAAATATCATGGAAAAATAAGTAATTTATCATATTTCAGTGTTATACGTGATGTGTGGTGTGTTTTTAAGTTAAAATGTACGTGTCACCGGGCGGCCATTTTGTGTTAAAATTTGAACCGATATATTATGATGGATATTCCCACATACGTGTATCTAGAATTTGATATATTTGATAACTATCTGTGCCCGCGACTTCGTCCGCTTGGAATTTAACAAAAAAGTTAATTAGTTTATTTCGTTGTTTTTTTTGTTTTTGCATTTTTATTTTTTGTTTTAGCATTTTTATTTTTAGCAATTAATTTTCAGTTTTTTAAATTAGGTTTATTGAAAAATTGCGCATGCGCGTGAGCTGCGCGCGGTACTGGACAGTACTTGGGCATTGCAACATTACTTAATTTTTCTAAAATAAAAGTTTTTTTTTCTAAAATAAATGTAGCCTAAGTTACTCCTTATTATATTAGCTAACTGACAGTAACAGACAGTACGGACAGACGGGAATAAACAGACAGAAAGACAGAAAAAAAAAACATTATTATTTTTTTTTTTTTGCATTGTATGGCGAGACGAGCAAGCCGTTCGCCTGATGGTAAGCGATACGACCGCTCATGAACAGTAGCAATATTCCACTGCGCTCGCCATCCTGAGACATAAGATGTTAAGTCTCAATATGTCCAGTAGTTGCTCTGGCTACAATGTCCTTCAATCCGAAACACAACACTGCATTTAAGCAGTGTTGTTTCACGGAAGAAATAGACATTGCGGTGGTACCTACCCAGATGGCCTCTCACATATGAGAGACCTACCACCAGTAAACAGTACAGTACAGTAGTACATTTTCGTTATAGGTATCGTGTATATAACGATATGTAGTTGGTCATTTTATTTTATTTTCACGTTACAAACAGACACTTCAATTTTATTTATATGTATAGATTTCAGTGAATTTAGCTTTCTTGTTTTAACCAATTGGGTATTAGGGTTGGCACTAACACACACATTTATATGTTACCGGGAGTGTATGAAGTCTAGGAATTGTATACAGATCCTAGGAAATGTATACGATTCCGAAGCTTTTTAGGAAATGTATAAGAATAATGGTTTCTGTAATAAAACACGTTGTTCAAATGAGAGTAATATTTTTTATCACAGGTAACAATCATAGCGTTAAATTCTATAATACTTAACCTAACTTAATTTATTTTTCTCGCTGGGAAAATCCCTTTACGGATCATCCCACCCCCGAAGGGGCGAGGGTGTGTCGGACTCACCGGTGCGCCTTCCGGCCCAGCGAGACGTGGAACTGGGTCGGGTCCCTATCGTAGTCTGCGCACCGAAATACCGACTAAAAACCCCGCGTTGGCCACCATCGGTGCACTTTGGAGACGGCCCCGGGATACCGCTCAACAGACGCGCTAGGACCGCCTCCTTGTGCACTGCCGCGTGCTTAGCGACCCCAAACCTTTTTTTTTTTTTTTTTTTTTCTCGCGGGGAAAATCCCTTTACGGACCATCCCACCCCCGAAGGGGCGGGGGTGTGTCGGACTCACCGGTGCGCCTTCCGGCCCAGCGAGACGTGGAGCTGGGTCGGGTCCCTATCGTAGTCTGCGCACCGAAATACCGACTAAAAACCCCGCGTTGGCCACCATCGGTGCACTTTGGAGATGGCCCCGGGATACCGCTCAACAGACGCGCCAGGACCGCCTCCTTGTGCACTGCCGCTTACAGCGACGCGGCATCATACGCGTTTTGCGTTACGTCTCGGGGGTCGCCAGGATAGGGAAGGCGGCCCCGTGTGGCCTCTGCGGCGCCGGGTTAGTTGGCGTCCCGGCGCCTAGTTCGTCGTCTGCGGTGACGACGAGCGGGATCGTTCTGCTCCCGATCCCGCTCGGCGCTCTCCTTCTGCAACATGACGCGCTCGCAGAAGGAGAGCATGGCTCGCCACGACCTCTGGCTGCCGACCATGGCGGCGACCACGGTCGGCAGCGAGAGGTCTCCACCTAAAACCGCAGTGAGAGCGCTGCGCTCCTCGTCCCAGGCTGGGCATTCCTCGAGTGTGTGCTGGGCCGTGTCCTCGCGGCAGTTGCCCCAGTGGTGGCACACGGCGGACTCCTCGGCTCCGGCTACGCGACACAGGTACGCACCGAAGCAGCCGTGCCCGGTGAGCACCTGCGTCAACCGGAATGTCGGCGCACCGTGGCGCCTCTCCAGCCACTGTTGGAGGACAGGTCGCACTGCCGCGACGGTCCTCGTGCCAGCACTGGGGTTCTCCAACCTGGAACGCCACTCCTCCACGGTGGTCCTGCGGAGGGAGGCCAGCATTGCCTCGACCTCTCGGGACACCAGTCTCTGCCCGCGCTGGGACGCCTCCTCTCGTCCAAAGAAGACAGACGAGAGGGTCTTTGCGTCGAGCTCCCAGGGCAGTGTTCCCGCTAGAACGCAGGCCGCCTCGTGCGAGACCGTGCGGTAACCCCTGACGATTCGCTGCGCCACCATGCGCTGCGGACGGTGCAGCAGGCGGACGCAACGAGGGTTCAGGGACTCGGCCCAAACGGGACTCCCGTAGAGGGCCATGGACCGCACGACTCCAGCATACAAGTTTCGGCAAGGGATGCCAGGACCATCGGTGTTGGGCAGCAGGCGCCCCAGTGCGCCCGCCGCCTTCACCAGTTTCGGCGACAACTTCTCAAAATGCGCGCGGAAATCCCATCGGCTGTCGAGGATGAGGCCAAGATACTTCATGCTCGAGCCGACGGGAACCCGCACGCCGTCCACTGTGAGGTGGGCCTCTGGTGGGGGCCCACACCGAGGTCCGTGGAAACACACGGCCTCGGTCTTGTTCAGGGCCACCGTGAGGCCCAGTCGCCGAATCCTGCCAACCACCAGTCCCGTACCAAACGAGGCTAGCAGGGCGGCTCTCCTGAAAGTCCTGGCCGTCGCTGTCACCAGTGTGTCGTCCGCATAGCAGACGACAGCGACGCCCCGAAGGTTGGTACCACGGAGCACCCAATCGTACCCGATGTTCCACAGGAGCGGACCCAGAACCGATCCCTGTGGAACACCGCACGTCACCGCTCTTCGGTGCCACCCGTTGGCGCCCGGATACACCATAGCGACCCCAAACCTAACCTAACCTAACCTACACGCATTGACCTTTAACGCCGCACTAGCGCGAGCGCGCCGAGCGCCCGATCGGATGATGCAATACCCTCGCTCCGCTATCCCCGCTTACCCCTTGATATCTAAAATATCTTACATTTCCGATTACTATTTAGGAAATGTATAGATTTCCTAGGAAATGTGTCTAATGTTATTTATTTCACATATTTCCGGGCGATTTTAGGAATTACATAGATTTCCTAGGAATTGCATACAATGACGGATTACATACATTTCCGTTAACATATATATGTATGTATGTATAATTCCTATAATGGTAAGAATCCCCGGGTTGGCCCCGCCCACGACCCCCGACGACGACTGGCCCTGGTAACACACAACATACGTACTATGAGGACAGACGAGAAGATTGTTGAACTGAAAGAAGAATTGAGCAGGTTACACTGGGACATTTTGGTGTTATCGGAAGTCCGAAGTATCAGAGAGGATACGATAACCTTGAAGTCTGGTAACCTGCTCCTCTGCCGGGGGGACAACCAACAGTCCCGAGAAGGTGTCGGATCTCTTGTCTACAGGTCTCTCATCAACAACATCGTATCCATTGAAAGTGTGTCGAGCAGGGTAGTGTACCTTATACTCAGAATATCAAAAGGGTATTCGTTGAAGGTCATACAGGTATACGCACAGACCTCGACACACCCAAATGAAGTATAGGAGATGTATGAGGACATAAGTCGGGCCATACATACTTCCAAAACCTACTTCACTGTTGTTATGGGAGACTTCAACGCAAAGTTGGGCAAGAGAAGCGATGCAGAGTTGAAAATGGGGCAATTTGGACATGGGTATCGGAACCTTAGGGGTCAGAGGCTGGCCGACTTTCTAGAAAAAGAGGGACTCTTTGCGATGAACTCATTTTTCCAGAAGCCGCCTCACAGGAAATGGACCTGGCTGAGTCCTGACGGTTCTACGAGAAATGAGATAGATTTCATCTTCACGACCAATAGACGGATGTTCAGAGACGTCTCTGTGAGATCTACAGGGTGAAAACCGATAATGATCACCGAATGGTTAGGGGCACATTGAATATCAAAGTCGAATTAGAAAGTCGTCGCTTGATGAAGTCTATGCTCCGACCATTTTTTTTTTATAATGGACTGGCATAGTGGCGGCATTGCACCTGATAGTAAGTGCCAATGCCGCCCAGGCAGAGTATCCATTGGCATCGGACGGCAGTCCCATGCCAATGGAAACAATTATGCCGGCCTGCTAAGGTGCCTCTTCACACCACACCTTCACACACACCTACTCGCGCCCATATCCAAAATCCCGAGAGCTTTCAACTCGAGCTTACAAATCGCTTTGATTGTCTAAAAGAAAACCTTGCATTGGAACAGTGTTGAACAGCGGTTTCGTAGAAGCTGTCCATACAGTGGGATCTAAGTATTTTAGACCTCGCCGTAGAGATAGACCACAAAAACTCTCGATCCACACTCTTGACCTCAAGGCCGAACGTCGATCTTTGACGCTGCAGTCCTCTGATCACGCCGAAGTATATCAGCGGCTCAATAGAGGGATCTAGAAGTCCTTGCGACACGATGTCCGTGCTCACAATACTGTGAACATTAATTCGGTGGAACGGAAGCCCCAAAGTGTTTGCAAGAGACTTGTCTATTGGGCAAAGCCAGTTGTCTAGGCTGAAAACGGCCGATGGCCGCGTACTATCGACAAGGGCAAAGGTATTAAGAGAGATCGAGAGGTTCTACGGACAGCTTTACACCTCGGTTGTCGAACCTACTGTTAGCTCGGCCGAAGACCCGAGAGCCGAATTGATCTGACACTTTAGCGATGATATCCCGAACATCAGCCTGTGTGAGATTGAGATGGCCCTCAAGCAACTTAAAAACAACAACGCCGGGTGAGGACGGATTCACTTCAGAGCTTCTGAAAGTGGGCGAAACGCCGATACTGATAGTCCTTCAGAGGCTCTTCAATTCGTTCTCCTCGAAGGCTCGACGCCAGAACCACGCTCCTGCTCCATGCCTCTGGCGTTCAGCCCTCTGTTCTGCAAAAAAGGTGATAACACTTTGCTGAAGAACTACAGTCCCATTTCGCTCCTGAGCCATGTCTATAAGTTGTTTTTGAGGGTCATCACAAATCATCGCGAACGCAAGTTTGATGATATATACAAAAAACCGAGGAATATAACTTGCCGCTTTGCTGAGCGTTTGTGGGCTATGAGAAAGCCTTCGATTCGATCGAGACCTGGGCTGTGCTACAGTCTCTTCAGCAGTGCCACATAAACTATCAGTACATCGAAGTGTTGAAGTGTATATACAACAACGCCACTATGTCGGTCCGAGTACAAGATCAGATCACGAAGGCGATTCCACTACATAGAAGCGTAAGACAGGGAGATGTTATATCTCCGAAATTGTTCATTGCCGCGCTAAAAAACGCCTTCAAGCTCTTGCAGTGGAAAAGATTTGGCATCAATATCGACGGCGAGTATATTACTCACCTTCGATTTGCCGTCGATATTGTAGTCTTGGCAGAATCGCTGGAAGACCTTAGCACTATGCTCGAAGACCTTAATCGAATCTCCCAACAGGTGGATCTTAAATTGAACATGGACAAAACGAAGATCTTGTCGAATATCTATGTTGTGCCCACCCCCATTGGAGTTGGGGGCTCAACTCTCGAAGTTCTAGACGAATATGTCCATTTGGGATAAGTGGTCCGGTTAGGCAGGTCTAACTTCGGGAGAGAGGTCAATCGTCGAATCCAACTCGGCAATACGGCACCGAGACGTGGCCTCTCAATGTGGGCCTCATTAAAAGGCTCAAATTCACTCAACGAGCCATGGAGAGGGCTAGGCACGGTGTTACCCTACGAGATCGAATTAGAAATAAGGAGATCCGTAGAAGAACAAAGGTTACCGACATAGCCCACAAGATTGGCAAGTTGGAGTGGCAGTGGGCCGGGCATATAGTTCGTAGAACCGATGACCGTTTTGGCCGAAAGGTTCTTGAGTGGAGGCCACGTACAGCCAAGTGAAATGTCGGACGCCTGTCTACAAGGTGGACGGACGATCTAGCTAAGGTTGCAGGAAGTCGCTGGATGCAGGCAGCTTCCATCAGGTCATTGTGGAGATCCTTGAGGGAGGCCTATGTTCAATAGTAGTCCTCATACAGATCTTTCTTTAGAAAATGAAGATCGGGTTGTTTACCCTCTGTGCCCCAAAGCGGGCTCGACCCGTATCCAATTTTTGGCTGAATATCCGGCCACTGTCGCTGGCAAGAGTAAGTTGCTGCGCCTATGTGTGGTGTGCAAGGAATGGACGCACACATTATGACCCGCCTGCAACGTTCCTCTGTGCGTGTTTAGGCGAGGCTTTTTCTATATTTTTTTCTATTGTACTGTATATTAAACTTTATTATTAATTTTATTTTAAAATTTTAATTAATTTTATTATAAAATTACAATTAATTTTATTTTAAAATTAATATGTATTTCATTACTCGAACGAAGCCATATCCATGTCAACGAATTCGATTTTTTCAAAGAAATGTTGGCATGAAAATTCGCGAATTCCGCCATTTTGAAAAGCAGACAGTCAAGGACATTCGCGATTTCCGCCATTTTACATGACCGACAGGACAGTGGCTAATTTGAGTGGCTTTTCTTACATTAATCATTAAACATCAACCATAGGACGTCAGGTAACAATAAACATTGTTTTAGTATATTTCAAATAACATAATCAGACTGAATTAAAAATAAAAATAAAATTTGGAAGAACATTTTTATGTGCAGGAACGCCAAGATGACGCCACTTTACTAAAGTGAAGTCCCATCTAAATATATTTTTTGTGATAAAGCAGTGTTGTTGTTGTGTTTCGGTGTGAAGGGTATTGTAGCAGAGTAACTACTGGACATATTAAGACTTTACATCTTATGTCATAAGTGTGTGTATGTGTTAAGCATTGCTTTGTAATCCATAGTGTTGTTTGGTTTTGCTACTGTTCATGAACTGTCCTATTGCGTATCATCAGGTGAATGGCGTACTCGTCTCGGCATTCATAGTAATAAAAAAGACTAAATTAATATAAAATAACCGACAACAGACAAAATTGCAGACACACATCCATAGCAATCTGAAACAACAGCAAAACAATGACTCGACGCAATTCAAAATTGTTTTATCAGCCCATATACGTCCCACTGCAGGGCACGGGCCTACTCTACAATCGAGAATACGATTGAGAATGGTTAGGCCATATAGTCCACCACGCTGGCCTAGTGCGGGTTGGCGGACTTACATACAATAGAAATTCTAATAAATCGCTATAGTATGCAGGTTTCCTCACGATGTTTTCCTTCACCGTTTTAGTGCGTAGTAATTGACTATCAATACACACATGACTCCGAAAAGTCAGAGGTGTGCCCTGGGATTCGAACCCGCAACCACCGTGAATATGTTGGCAGCCTCGTCTAGTCCGTTTACCAACAGGCCACTACGCACTTGAAAATTGAAACATTAAAAAAAAGTGTATTCCCATCTTAAAGGCTGGCAACGCATCACCATGCTCTATGATGTTGCAGAAGTTCATGGGCAGCGATGATCACTTACCATCAGCTCAAACGCAAGCTCGTTTGGGCCCTATAAAATAAAAAAAAATCGCCCGTATAAGGCAAGACAATTTCCCGACACCGTCATATCCGATCTCACCTCGCGTTGCACGCAATATCCGCTTGTATAAGACATGGATGAATTGCCTATTCCATATCTACACTTTTCCATTACGCGAACATGTAGGATGTTTTGACACGTTAAGTCATTGGAGTGGCTTACAGACTTATAGGTTAGCTTCTTTAGGTTAAAAAATTCATATATAAACTCACGCCTTTTTTTTAGAAAGGGTAGGCAGAGATTCCCCTTGTAGCAACTAGGGTACTCACATTTCGCCTTATGTATTTCCTACGATATGATAGGGAGCGAGCCTATCACCATATCGGGAACTAATTTCTGACTCAGGACTGAGCATGAATAGAAACCAATTTCACTTTGCCCGTCCCGGGATTCGAATCTGAGATCTCAGTGTTGTAACCTTATCGTATTACAAATACGCCACCAAGGTAATAGGAATTTTGAAAACAGTCCAATTATTTAGATTTTCTTACTAGATCAGTACATGTCGATACGCAGGATTTTGGATGTTTTGATAACATTTACCTATAGTTGTATGGCACTCTTTTCTCTTTTTGTTTTTTTTTTATGAATACGTATAATTGTTATACAAAAACATAATTTTATTTGTATTATTCATCTACAATCTGGTTACGAAATTATATAATGCTCACATAACATAAAACTTCCTGTCACTTTATACCGTGCGTGAACCCTTAAAAATTAGAACTGAATTGCTAAACATTTCACAAACGTAAAATTCAACGCGAATACGTGGCCCTCATAAAACGTCCAAACTAAATTACAAAATAGGAACGCAGAGAATAAAATAAGTAAAACAAAAGACAATGTTATGAAATAAAGGCTTGGTGTAGGACGCCGGAGGCATTGTTTGTCAGAAGGATAGGCCCGTACGGGATTCACCGTGTGTGGGCTTAGACAATATTTTTTATATATGATACACGTGAAATCCTTTTTATTAAATTTATAATCGATGTTTGTTGTAAAAAATTCATAGAAGAGTTTAATTTCAAAACTGTTTTTGGAAAGTTGTATTAGAAATGATAAAGCTTAAAAGTAACTTTATTTTATCATTGATCAATTCATGCTTAGCATTGAATGGATCGACTTGACGATGATGGAATCTGCCTGAAAGAAAACAGTCGTAAAGTAGTTTTAAAACCAATGGCAGTTAATTTCCACCTCAAAACTGTAAAAACTATCCACAAAAATATATTTTCACCTCTACTGTAAACACTCTAACTCATTCACAACAATAAAAGCTAGCACGAACAGATAGTGAAAAACAATAAAATTAACTTTTCACATAAAATCGACCATGGCACCAACTAGCTGCCCTATCAGTAAAATATTTGACACACGCAGTCGTTCCCACAATTGTTGGGAACTTTGCGTAGACAACCCGTACTAACTATTAAAACTTCGATAGTTATTGTCACATTTGGAATACCGCTGTTTTCATGCTTTTCCTGGACATGATTATAAAATGTTGGGCTTTTTTAAAAAAATATATTAAATCAATAAAACCCAACATTCACATACATAGTCCTGGACCCACACTAAGATAGTCTTGCGACTTTTCGGTTCGGAATGTTTGTTTTCGACACAAACATTTTTCTCAGTGCGGGGATTGAAACCGCGCCCTCTCGTTTCACAAGCGACGTCTAACCGAATGCGCAACGAATGCTGTCATTCAATTATAATTCCTTTCCGGCAAAATTTGTGTCATGCAGCTTAATATTTGTTGGTATTCTATTACACAAGACCATACATACATTTAAAATTATATTGAAAAATTCCCTGATATGCAGACCCTGAAATATGCCTCGTGAGTTAAAAAAAAAGTGCTAGTGACTATGGATATACAAATCAAATCACAAATCGAAAATATTAACTACGTGTTTCCAGTTGAACATTAGCATCTAAGCTGACACTTGGTACCTAATCTAGATTCTCTATTCAGATTTTCAATATAATACTCGTACATGTAATGTATAGGCACACCCAAAATCGTCATAAGGGTCGTCATCGTTCTGATGCCAATAAAAAAGATTTATAATAATATTATGGCACGAACAAAAGATACGCTGTCAACCATGCATGAAATCCCATAAGAACCACAAAGCACGTAGATTCGTTCCACTAACCATAACACACAAACGGTTTATAAAAAACGAACAAAATTAATAAAAGCATCGGCCGTTTTAAAACCCACTATAAAAGAAACATTTTCCAGTATCGAGTACGTCTGAAAGGTCAGCGTTTGATATAAGGTTTTACTCACTCCCGCCGGAACAAAAGGGACTAGGTCAAGGACGGCTTCAGCAGGTTACTGCACACACACATACTTCTTTTATAAATATCAAATGCTTTGTTACCTAGGCCTTTTTTTACAACCTAGATTCACTTTTTTTTGAAGTGAAAACTTCTTTAGCGGCGTTGAGCACTTTTTCTGTAATGGGTATACAATCTTAAACTCGCGTCAGGACACGTGACCTGATCGAAAAAGCGTAAGACGGATGGAGAGTAGACAGCTGTCAGTTAGCTGTCAGTTTATAAAGCTTTGATGAATTGCCAATGATTTTGAGTGGAGATTTCAACATAAACTTCGCAGACGATAAAAATCAACTATTAATTGAATTTTTAAATAATGAATTTGGTTTAACTATGTCGAATGATCGCAATCTTAGCACAACGAAATACAAAACTACTATTGATGCGGTCTTTATTAGACATTTAAATAGGTTCGAATAAAAACTGTTCGTTTCTTACTTCAGCTACCATAAACCTATCGTATCAGTTTTAGAGATTGGCGATGATAGTTCTGGTAATGATGATGATGAAAAAGTCGTTGAAATTATGGATGAAAGTTGATTTTTCGGAGAGATAAACTTTTTAATGTAAAATAATTGTAATAGTTTTAAAGTGTTAAATTTTTAATGTAATATAAATTGTCATGTTTGTGTACGATAGCGCAATAAATGAATATTGTATTCTACCACATAAATGATAGTACTTTTATACTGATAAAGCAATTGGTGCAAAATTATTCCCTAACCATTCCAAAATATCAAACATGCTCAACGTTAATAATCAAGTTTTCACTTCTGCCGGCACTCCCGGAGTGCAACCCGTCTTTTTTAACTTCAATATTCCGCCGCGGTATTGAATTTCGGCTGCCTCGTACTTGGCCCGATTTTATTACTTCCTTTGTAAGCTAGAACACATTTTGGTGTCGACGGTTTAGCTTCATTTTATAGGGGAGCTATTAACATGTTCACCCTACGGCAAATATTTGAATCTAGTTTGTTAGCTTATGCAAGAATACTTAAGAAAAAATATTTATTTATTTATTTATTTAAATCTTTATTGTACACAAACTTAACAACAACATAGCTAAACAGAAATAATAATAACAAAGAGTACAAATGGCGGTCTTATCGCTCAACAGCAATATCTTACAGACAACCATGGGATGGATTTAAATGAAGGAGAGGGAGAGAGAGCAGTGTAACAAATAAAGAATTACTTAAAGCTAAATAATATTAATTAAACATAACTACTTATACACATATACATATCCGTATATATACATATAAACCTTCATACATATAAATAAATAATACAAAATCATACATAAATTATAACATACTACAATTTTCAAATAATTTAATGAAAGGAAGTAATAGTGTAAACTGTTATTCCTTTTTATTGTGTACAATAAAGAATTAAATAAATAAATAAATAGTGAAGTCTGCTTTAAAGGGAAAGGTAGTGCTCTTTAATCAGTTTTTTAAATGACGACAGCGTTTGCGCCTGTCTCACCACAACAGGAAGCGCGTTCCACATTCGAACTGCTTTGACAGTAAAATAATGCATTATCAACTAATATAATACAGAGTAACAAGTAAGAGTATAAAATAATAGTCAGAAATGTTTAATATTTTCATAGTATAAAACAAACAAACAAACACTCATTCCGCATAAGCTCAAATCCAAAAGGTGACCGTAGACTGAAATTTCATCTGTAAATATTATACAGTAATAAGGAAGTAATATTTTGATTTAGGATGTTAAAGTAAATACATTACACAGAGGATACAGAGAATAAGTCGACTTAACACAAAATCCCGAAGTTACTCAGCGTTTTACAAACACTAAATTTGCATCTGAGAATTGAGTTAAAACATTCATCGGTGGATGTGCGCACCATCACAACTTAAGCAATTCTGTGTTAAGACTAATAATGCCGGCACTTACCTCGTTGGCACTGTTAAAATAGTATACAATGTATAGTAGCAGTAGTAGCACTTATAGTTAGCCGCGCAATGTTCTGCAAAGGCAAATTTAGTGACAATTTGCATGTACGTGGGTGGTAATATGGAGATTATGCAATTATGCTGATCAGCAATATGGCGTCTCGTATGAAATTAAAAACAGCTTGAGTTTTTGATGAATATTATGTTTTTTTTGGAGGACGTTTATGTTAGTTATTACAATTTATTGTAAATACATATATACAAGGCATACTTGATACCGAATTGCTTATAGGATTAATAATATTTTACTTTTGAAATAAGTGAACAATAAATAATGAAGACTAAAAGCAGACTAAACTTTATTATTATAACAATAATGAAAGTCTTAATTTTATGATAGAAAACGAAATGTAAGAGACAGAATTGTAAACAATTTATGTGGTAGTAGGTTTCTCATATGTGAGGCTGCCTAGGTAGGTACTACCACAATGCTTATTACTCCCGCCAAGCAGTGTTAATGCATTACTGTGTAACCACTGGAAAAATTGAGACTTAACATCTTATATCTCAGGATGGGGAACGCAGCGGAGTACCCAGCATTTCTTTATAATTCATGGCGTTGTTTGATTGAGATTTGAGCAGTCATATCGCTTACAATCAGGCGAATTACAGGCTCGTGTCATAATTTATTGCAATAAAAAATTGCTACAATTCCATGCCTTCGAGTAACATAAATAGAAATCAATGTAATAATATTCCCGAAGTATATCAATTTAGCAAGCGTACAAAGTTTTGATTTGCAACTATTAAGGCTTTTGATTGGTTCGCAAATTGATTACAAATAGCTTATATTAGTATAGATCGATATATGTATGTGTTTACCCTTGGATAATCTAGTAACTTGACATATGTCAAAAGTCACGATTGGAGAGTTAAATTAATTGTTCTTCTTGAGATTGATTTAAAACAAATAGTGACTGCCTCGGTGGCGTAGTTATACTATGGTACAACTACAACGCTCAGGTCTCGGGTTTGAATTCCGGGCCCGTTATTATAAACTTATTTGCAAAAAAAAACGGGCACCTAAGCAATGAACCATTTCAAATGTTACTATTGGTTTGTTTGATAATTATAGGTAGTTTTACTTTCACAATTTTGTAAATTCTCATCCATCCTCATTTTCTGATTTCCGTCCTATCTCTATACTCCCGTTCCTTTCTAAACTCTTAGAACGCCTCATCCATCAGCAACTGTCCAACTTCCTCACTACATATGATTTATTAAATCCCCTACAATCCGGCTTCCGCCCCGGTCACAGTACTGTCTCAGCTCTTGTAAAAATTACTGATGACATCCGTTATGGCATGGCTGACGGTAAATTGACGATATTAACTTTGCTTGATTTCAGCAATGCGTTTAACAATGTAGATTTCGATATTCTGATAAATCTATTGGATTCTCTTAACATATCTCCAACGGTAACTGGCTGGTTTCGTAGTTACCTGTATGGGCGTCGCCAGCGCGTACACCTGGATGATACTTTTTCATCTTGGTGTTTTACGACAGCTGGTGTCCCTCAGGGCGGCGTTTTATCTCCTCTTCTTTTTTCGCTTTTCATTAATTCTATTTCTCTTCAATTGACTTCTTCCTACCATCTTTATGCAGATGATTTACAAATATACACGCAAACACCCTTAGAGCATCTCTCTGCGGCCATACGAAGCATCAATGACGACTTGTGTAAAATTACTGACTGGAGTAATTCATATGGTCTTACAGTTAATCCGGTAAAAACACAAACAATTATTATTGGCAGCTCGAGAATGAACTCAAAGATTGACTGGATTAATCTCCCACAAATATTGTTTAACGGAATTCCCATTCCAATATCAGACACCGTAAAAAATCTTGGGGTTATTCTTGACAGAAATTTGTCTTGGAGGCCGCACCTTGCTGAGATAAGCCGTAAGCTCTATGCTTCCGCCTGCGTAGACTAGAGACTGCGTAATTTTCTGCCTTTCGTCACCAAAATTGAGCTTGCACAATCTCTCTTACTTCCTATTCTAGACTATGCTGACGCTACATATCTGGATCTAACCGAAGAACAGCTGAATAAACTCGAACGCTTACAAAATTTTTGTATTAGATTCATTTTCGGTCTACGCAAATTCGATCATGTATCTGAATATCGTAAGAGGCTGAATTGGTTACCTATCCGTCTTCGCCGGAATACTCATATCTTGTCACTCTTGTACAGTATACTTCTGAATCCTGCCGCTCCTCAGTACCTCAAAAACCGTTTCCAATTTCTGCATAGCACTCATTCCAGATCCTTACGTTCTTCCAATTCCTTGCAAATCCAAACTCCCGTGCACTCTTCCCAGTTTTCCCACCTATCCTATACTGTGCAAGCAGTTCGACTTTGGAATGCACTACCGATAGAGATCAGGCGTGCAAGCTCTTCATGTAACTTTAAAGTTTTGCTAAAAAAGCACTACCTTCGTAATTTTACTTAATATTATATATTTTCATTTTTGTGTGTTTATTCTATCTTCAATATATTATAGTATATATTAATATATTTGTATTTATCTAAGTATTCGTGTATTAGTATATATTTTATTCTTTCCGCAATGTCCTCTAGATTTTCTTTATTGTGTACCGCCACCTTCTTCTGATACTATCCATATAAAGGTTGTCTGGAAGAGATCGCTCTAAGCGATAAGGCCGCCCATTGTAATACCATGAGCCTTATATTTTATTTGTATGATTTTGTGTGTTTTTGTATTTGGTTTACAATAAAGACTTTTGTATTGTATTGTATTGTATTGTAAATTAATAAGCAAATAATCGTTTTCGTCAGTATTATCATAAAATGTTGATAAAATTTATGGGTTTTAATGCTAAAGTTCACTAGTAGTGTATGCTCGCTAGTAGTGCATATGCTCGTGAAGTAAAAGTTAAAGCATACCCAGACGCAAGCAAGTATCCGGGATATCCTCGCTAGCATACCCAGACGAATTCAAGCTGTGATTTCAGCTAGAGGGGGTCACACTCGATACTAAACATTTATCTGCTTTTACTTTATTAAAGAAAAATAAAACAAAAATCTTTGTTAACTTTTACTTCACGAGCATATGCACTACTAGCGAGCATACACTACTAGTGAACTTTAGCATTAAAACCCATAAATTTTATCAACATTTTATGATAATACTGACGAAAACGATTATTTGCTTATTAATTAACAAAATTGTGAAAGTAAAACTACCTATAATTATCAAACAAACTAATAGCATCATTTAAAATGGTTCATTGCTTAGGTGCCCGTTTTTTTTTGCAAATGAGTTTATATCATTATCATATATCGTTAATTATATTATCAGCTTAGAGTTAAGAATTTATTTCCGATATTGCGATGGGTCGCCTCCCATCACATCGTGGGCGAAACATCGGTGACCAAGCAGCATCTCTGCCGACCCTTTCTGTGAAAAATGGAGTGAATTTATTTATTCATGTATGCATAATAAATAGTTATCGCAATGATGTAATTGTTTGTGGTGGATAATTTCAGTTTATCGAAGTATTTAATTCTTTTTTGAGTTCATTGTATGCAGGCAAACAACTTCTAATAAATCGCAATAGTAAACTTTGAACTAAGGTCTTAGGATTGAAAATCGAGTAGTGACGAGTTTTTATCTTATTGATATAATACTTAATCAGTGGTAATGTTTGCCTGTTTTTATATATAATATAAATTAACCAGTACCATCAAAAGAATAATTTGAATTATAAATGTAATTCTAGGCAAAATACAAATATGTTTTCACTAATGAACTTCATTCACTAAACATTTAAAATTACGTCACTTCATAAAGTCTGAGTCTTGTGTCTTGGGGTAGGTCTCTAGGTCGCACAAACACCGAGATGGAACTATTACATTCGGATCACACAATTTTTTGTCTCATTGCCGGGATCGAACCCGCGGCCTCATGTCTCACAGCGGGCGTATAAACAACTGCACCGCGGAGCCTCCTTATCACCTCTAATACTATGTGAAAAAAATGAAGTCAATTAACCCATTCAATGCGGCGCACGCCGATCGGCGTATTAATTTTTCTTACTCAGATACTGACAACGCCGATCGGTGTAATATAGAGTTGGTTTATATTTTGCCCATATGTGAAGTTTTAATTATAAAATAATTCATGCGATTTCCCCAGTAGTACGCTATACTACTGGGGAAATCGCATGAATTCGAAACGAATAAAATGAAATTCATAACGAAATGCTGAAAACGCCAATAGGCGTTTTATTTTTGATCCGTCAGGGGCGGCTCACGCCGATCGGCGTTCACGTTAAGAAGTATGCCGCATCTGGGCAACGGGAGCAAAATTTGTTGCCGTATTGAATGGGTTAAAAAATTTAGAATTTAGCGCTACAAAATGAAGTAGCCATTGTGTGGTTGAAGTATCAAAGTTTTATTTCACTTGTCAGTTGAAGTTATTACTACTGGTATAGAGAGATTCAGAACCCATCAAGCCTTTGTTATTGACATCTCTATTGTGTGTTTTTTCGCTGCCATGCACTCCTTTGTGCAAGTTTGAAAATGTCACGTCGAAAGGGTAAAATAACTTTTGTAGATTTTTTTTTGCTATATATAGTTCTATTTTCCCCACTGCTATGTCTATTTCTCCTCCTAAACATCAGTGTAAACGTACTGTTGTGTTTCGGTCAGCCAGAGTAGCTACTGGACATATTAAGACTTAGCACTTATTTCTCAATTTTGTAATTCAAAGTGTTCTTTGATTTTGCTACTCTTCATGACCGGTCGTATCGCTTACCATCAGGTGAACGGCATGTTTTTATTGCCATTAATGGCCACAAAAAGTTCCTCGAAGTGCATGTAGCGGATGTGGAACATAGAAGGAAAAAATTAACTACTAAATGATGCGTTGCGGTAACACCATACTACAAGGAAGGATGGAGTATTGTAAGTTACAATATTAACGTTTTTACTCCTTACGCACTACTATTATGGTATTATCACAAAGCACTTATTCTACTTCGTAAGAAACTTAACATACCAGCTATAATGAAAAAATTTAAAAATTATGCATATAAAAAGTGACATAAACTTCAGTGATATTGCTGCTAGTTTCCAAAAATCTTATTATGTACAATTGTCCACAGGCCTTATTTTAAACGGCTACAATTTTAAAAGCTATTAGAGTTATCGATTGTTGTGTATTTTTCACCCAAACTGGATTCACAAGTCGTCAGAAAGGGACAGAACTTTTGGTGATTAAAATAGTTTATATAGCTATGAATAAGTCATATATATATATTTGTATAGACATGAAGTATAGTAAGAATTTTGAAAAAAACATAATCGAATTTTATAATAACTTTCCCAATTACGTATAAAAATATTCACAACACAGCTCGTAAGTAAATTTTTCCCCAATTACCGCTCTCGCACGCATTTTTCACTTTGATGAGCAAATAAATAAATAAATAATAAATAAATAACACCCAACAGTCACATACATAGTCCTGACCCCACACTAAGATCGAGTCTTGTGTCGTGGGTATCAGGAACTACGAGAGACTTTTCGGTCTCACAAACACCCAGACCCGAAAGAAATATTTGTGGGCCACACAAACATTTCTCTCGGTGCGGGGATCGAACCCGCGGCCTCTCGTTTCACAGACGGTGTCTAACCGTCAGCGCCACGGAGGCTGTCGAAATATCACTAAATTCCCCTTATGAGGCCATCATTATGATTATGACTGGCAATTTGGCTAACTGCGGTATCTCTCATTCGAGTTCGCAGCCAAATGCTATCACGTAAACGCTCCGTATGCATTTAAGAGCCGGAACACAATATGGTATTATCTGAAAACGCTTATGCGATAAGAAAATAGGGATAACGGGGTATTAAATTGTTATATTAGTTTAAACTGTAAGAGTGTGGTTTAGTTCTTAGTATGATGTTTTATGATTTGTCTGCTTTGGAATGATGAAGGTTTTTATACAGAAATCGACCACGATTGGTACAATTATTTTAAATTTAGATGCGTCCAAAACACTTCTTGGTTTGATTTTCAGATCAAGAAATCAATTGCCTTGATAACATTTCGTCTCAAAAATTATATGAAACGCGATTATTTGTAAAAATGCTTCAAGTTTTAATGCAACAATCATTTTTAATGTATAACTATACTGGGTACCTCAAGACCGCTACCGAAAACGAAGCCGGGTGGTAGTTTTACAAACACAATGCAAATAAAAATTTTGCAATGAAACGCAACAATTATTTATTATGATTTTTTAAATATCGTCATTTTCGGGTGGTAAATCCATAGTTTTTGCTAAAATAATAATTTAAACTCTTTTATACCTTAGAGTATTTATAAATAAAAGGGTATACACTATTATTTTAGGAAAAAATGTATTTAACACCCAAATATGGTCTAAGGAAAAAAATAACAAAAAAAATTGTCACTTTTTTTTGCAACTTTTTCTGTTGCATTGTGTCTGAAGTCGCTTAAACTACCACCCGGCTTCGTTTTCGGTAGCAGTCTTAATATAACCTGTATAACCCAGTGCTCGGCACTCGACTCCTCTACAACCGAAAGATTTATTGAGAGAACATTGATATATTAAAATATATTAAGTTGGAATGAAGCAAATAAGTATCTAAGCATTATATTATGCTTACCACTGCTAATACGACAAAAGGATTTGTATGTACAAGACCTCTATTATACATTTATATTTCCTAAGTCCGTTAAACCGCCTTATCATACGTATGTTAAGTCGACTACGGTCTGCATCAACCATTACAAAGCAACTACGCAATATTATCGGCTCTAAGCGCGAATATTCTAGATACAAATTATTATTTACGATAAGCTATTTCCGAGCGAAATGAGCTTTCGCAATGAAATTAAAACATTATCCATGCTGTATCCTCTAATGCATATATAATAACTTCTACATTCGAGAAATTAGTATAATTATATTTATTAAACGTCCATGATAAAAGTCATAAAAATATACTTGAGGGCTGTATGGCCGAACCACTCTCAATCGTACTCTCGATCGTAGAGGCCCGTGTACTGCAGTGTGGACATGTAAGATTTGATACATAACAGTCCTTTGTGATAATATTACAAAACGTGATTTTTTTTAAGAATGTATGGATGTATGTTTGTTACTCTTGCACGCAAAAAACTACTGAATGGATTTTGATGAAACTTTGCAGTAATGTAGCTAAGACATCAGAATAAAACATAGGATATAATTTCTAAATATTGGACATACCGGGCGGACGAGAGCTAGTAAATTATATTGATAATACTTATACCACATCTTTTTAAGAGCTCAAATACGCTGAAACGAGATAAAATATTACTAAAGTTCCATGCAAGCATCAGATATCACGTTATTGCGACGCGTATTTACATTAATCAATCTTACTCCTAAACTAATATAGGTCCCATTTTGAATTTTCTAGGGTATTTTTAATATACATTAAGCTATATTTTGAAAAGAAAAAAAGTTTGAAGTGACTTAAATTCAAATTTGAAAAGCTTACTTCCGGTTCTGGACATGCATTTTTTTATTGTTAAAAATAACAATATTTATCCCTATGTATCGCTATGTAAAATGTTTTATTGTACATTCGAATAACTATTTCCATAAAATTGATATTACAGTTACGACAATGCCTTAGAAATCCATAACTTGTGAATTTACATTATACAAATAAAATACTTTGGGTTCACATTCATACCTACTAGAAGTATAAATGGGCCGAATATGATCGATTTTCAGAATCTCAATTTTTTTTCCCTGTCCACTTCATGTGATATGCCCCGATATTGACTTGAGCTAATTAACAAATGAATTAAAACTACCATAGGTGAAATTGCACAAAAATTGAAAAAATCGAGATGATTTTTTATTGAATATAGTTGTTATAAATTTCACGCTTTTTGACCATCACGTGTAAATAAGAGTATTTTTACCACTCAGCTGAACTTCAGCTCGATTTGGGTACTTGAGAGATGAACCAAAGACAAAAGACATGACGTATCAAACGGGTTCCTTAAAAACTATATTTAGAAAATACTACCAAATTTATCTAAACTTAGCGCAATATAACCTGGGATGGTTAGCAACACGGGGCTCAAATTAAATACAATAAGTTAATATCATCCTGTTTATCAGAATTAAGAACAGGAATATTTATTAAAAGCGTCAAATTATTATATGTGATGTCATATTAAGAACCAAATAAAAACTTGCAGGCATGCACGTTTTATAGAGCACTCCTGCTGAACGCGCGGATAACTCACTTCTCACAGAAATAATTTACTATTTCTAGGAAAATGTTATGAGTGCGTCATTTACGGCATTTTTCTGCACCTTTTTGTGAAATACTATTTCTTTTTTGATACAATTTATATTAGCTTCACTTGTATGTTTGTTTGTAACTGACTTCTTTGGGCGCAATTTAGACCTACTTTAAACTGTCAGATTTCATTCAAACTTGGTAGATTTGTCGAGGACCGATAATATTTTTTTATAATTATTAAATATTTTTGTCTCTTTGGTAACGCACGAAGTCTTCGGTATCTTCGGAAATCATATTATATAATCTTTTAAAACGAATTTAATTAATAAGTAAAGAGAGGTATAAATTAAATATATACCTATATAAAGTTAAAAATGAAAATGTAGTTAAAATATTTTAAAGGTCAAGGCTTATCTCAATGTCAGGAGTAGACTTTGGTATTTATCTTCGTTTGTTTGTTCGTTTTGGTATTTAAATACTCACGAAAAAAATAGAACTCATTAACATTGATTCATTAGTTAATTAGTTTATAAAAGAGATATAATCCCAAACTAAAATATCTCAACATAATCCGTACAAAGATTTGCAAAATATGTAACAATAAAAAAGTTTCTTATGTAAGTAATATAAACTTTATAATATCTCATAAGAGTAAAGAGAGTTTAAAATAATTAAACACATCATAATATTGTCCATAAGAAAAATATCTACAAACATAATCACAATCATTTGCATATGTTATGGGCCAAGTGATTAATGCGAGCAGTATTCATAATGCCTGGGCAGTATAAATATTGCCGAGCCATATCTGGCCAAGTGATTAATTACAATCTAAACTCACCTATTTATCACATTGCCCGGGCATTATGAATATGGCTACATGATGATCGGGCAATGTGATTAATAGGTGATTTTTTTAGGTGTCGCGCTGCCGCATTGTCGCATCTGTGGTCGCATCTGCAATAGACCCATAAATTAGAAAGGTTGAATTGATCTGCTTATGTTTAGTTGTTTTTTAACGTCCGAAACATTATCTTCAGAAGAAAATTTGTGTACCCACTTTATGGATCAGTTAGGTCGACTGTGCCCCAAAACCGACTCGGAACACGCCGACTTCACGTAGTCTTTTATCTACCGACCCTAGAGTGTATATGAAAAGCCGGAGGCGCGGAGGGAGAGCAGCCCCCGCCCGCTGTAACGAAGGATAGGCAACCGTGCGAGCCGTAGCGGCTGAGGGACCCTACTATATATACGTAAATCCGAAACGAAGTTCGAAACTTCGTGACGTTTTTCGTTTCGAAACCTACTCTGTAACACGAAATTCGAATCTTCGGATCGTAGAATGAATTATTCCAATATATCGGCAATACGAACATTTGTACAACATACTACAACATTGTAGCCAGAGTAACTACTGGACATATTGAGACTTAACATCTTATGTCTCAGTATGGCGAGCGCAGTGGAATGTTGCTACTGTTTATGAGCGGTCGTATCGCTTACCATCAGGCGAACGGCTTGCTCGTCTCATTCATTGCAATAAAAAAAAAAAAAAAAAAAAACGAAAAACGCCACGCAGATTCGAACTTCGGATTTATATAGTAGGGCCCGAGGCTGGTCGCCGAAGCTGCAGAGGTGAGCATGGGTGCCTATCTTTTGTTACGCAAGGGCGAAGGGGCTGAACTTCCCGTAGCGCCGGAGGCGATGCAGAAGCTAATTTGTATTGACAACAAGTGTTTTAAGGGTTAGGTTGCTATAATAGATATTTCTTAGGAATAGTGCGTTACCTTTTCATGGGAGTGGTACCAGGGGAGGTGCGACACTCCCCCTCCCCCTCCACTCCTCCCAACCTACCCCTCGTGCTGCCCTATTCTAAATTCTACCACTTCGGCTCATTGTTTTGATTTTGATTCGCTTTACATCACTCTGCCCAATAGGCACTTGGCATTATTCATAATGCCGGGGTAATGTGATAAATTGATTGATTATAATCACATTGCCCGCTCTTATTGAGCATTATTCATATTGCCCGCGCATTATGAATAATGCCTGATTAATCACTTGGCCCATAACACATACACATCGTGTAAATTGGCCATTACATCGATCAGAATTACCAATGAACAAAAACTCGATGACAAAAGTAGGACGTAGTAAATCTAATAATGTGAGTTGAGTTACCTTAGTAGCGCTCATCACGTATTTTCGCGTCGTCAACTAAGGAAGTATATTTAGTCGGTTCACAAGTCCCGGTAAATTTATGCAGAAATGTGCATGGGTTAAGAAAGTGAAATTCTCTCCGTACGTGGCTTCTCCGCCTTGAGCGAAGTTGTACAGTGAGTTGGATAATATTTTTGCGAATATTCCTAGCTTTGTATTTTTCTTTTGAGATAGAAAAAGTAAAGAGTCTTGGTTGTAAGATCAATCGTTATGCAAGTCGTTTATACAAAAGTTCTTTGCTTGACCACTGTTCGATTCAGTTTTGAATTTAATTTGCAATTCGCAGAATTTGCTCCAGATCGTTTAAATCTAGCCAATTAATCCTCATGCAATCAAAGAATATTACGTATTATGTAGTTGTAGTTCTGTGTTTAAAATGGTAGCCTCGTCTTCAGACCATCCCTATTGTGGTTTCGGCCAATGAATGTTGTAAACCTTTACAACATTACGACACGACATTTATGGATAAATCTTTCAGTGTTCACGCTGTTCGTTTGTGGAACGCACTTCCTGTTGTGGTGAGGCAGGCTCAAACATTGTCATCATTTAAAAAACGATTCAAAGAATACTACCTTTCTCTATAAACAGATAAACCGATTAGGACTATTTCCTCTTATTGATTATATTTTGGTAATATATATGTATATATATGTATGTGCATATATATGTATGTACGTATGTTTATTCGTCTATAAATTTATATAAGTATGTATATGTATAATACTTATGTATGTATATATAATATGTATGTATATGTGGTATGTATATATATATATATATATACAAATGTATTTATATGTTTTTTTTATGATTTTATTTATGTTTCCGTGCTTTCGTTATCTTTATTTTACACTGCCCTATCGTTTTTCCTGCTCATATATCCATCCCATGGTTGTCTGGTAGAAATTGCCTTAGAGCGATAAGACCGCCATTTGTACTTTGTTGTTTTTTATCATCTCTGAACTGTTATTCCTTATTATTGTGTACAATAAAGAATTAAATAAATAAATAAATAAACCAAAATTAAAAACAATGTTTACATTCATAAAATCTTACGTGGAAATAGTTACGTCCAGTCAACATTTTTCATGACCCTGAATTCAAAATTGTATAATTATGTCCCTACTGCAAAAAAAGAGTAAAAGTCTAAAGTAAAAGTCTTTATAGGAAAGAAGTGGTTTTGTAAAAACCGATCAATCCGTTAGATGGATACCTAACGATCTAGTCACGATAACATTTATGTTTCAATATTACTTTTCATTGAAATTACAACCATTGATGTAACACGGATCTAACACTGGGAGGTCTCTATAAAAACGAGACGGACTTAAAATGTTCGGATGTTCGACGTTCAGGTTAGATTTAAGATGTCCACTTCTAAAAATCAATACTATTCTCTATTATATTTATCATTTGCTCCGAATTTAGTCTATGGTTGCGACATATGATGGAGGAATCCAACATTTTGTGGACTATCTAGGCACATTGGTGAAGTACGGCGTCCGAACATTCGAAGTTCGTATCCTTTTTATAGAGTAATCCAACTGAATCTGATCACAAGAGCGCAGTGATCTCAATATCAATGCGTACAAACAGATAAAAAGATGTTCTTATGCGTGCGTATTGTGCTCACATCGAATGACGATAGTCAAAGAGAAACCAATGAACAATTCACCGAGCTTCGTGCCACATAATGTCTTTTGTAGCGAAATCGTTTTCCAATAAAGAATTTATGTCAATATTTTCAACTACAATGAAATTTCGGCTCATTTGATTGAGAACTGGCTACGGAACTTTTGTTATTAATTAAATAAAACTGTACAATATTATTAATTCAATGGAAAACATTTCGAGGTCCATTCTTTAATGGATTTCCGCCGGTTTTCAGCGTACGTTGTGAATAAAATGTGTGGTTATTTTGTATAAATAATTGTTCTGGCTGGTGAATTTTTAGACAAAATTGTTTGCGTTGTTTACGTATTGCTTCGAAATGATTTAAATTTGTATGAGGTTCGCTGGATTGGTTGTTATGCATGAAATTACTTTTTATCATGATTTATTACGAAAATCGGGCAACATGACAAACAGAAGTTTGATCTGATAGCTACAAATATCTTATCGCTAGGTTTATCATAGCTTTATTTAATAATTATTTTTTCAATGGAAGAGAATAAATTAAATAAAGTTCTATAAAAACGCGAAATTACTGTCTTATCGCTGACGGAAATTTTGCGAAATTCCTCAAACCGAAAGAATAACCTATAATTTATTAACCCGAATTGAATTCGAATGCCCTACCTCACGATTTAAACACTAAAATACAAAAGAAAATATAATAACAAGCTAAATATAAACGTTTCATTAAACATTTGAATTGTAGAAGAAACAACACAAATAAGAACGCAGCTCTTCAAGAAAGCACATTTACGGAGCCATTCTCTCGTAACAATTAAAGTGATTTATTTCTTATTTTATGCTTTGTTCGGTAGTCTAGGTGTTCCTTCATTTCAACATAATAACGGTCAGCTCACTTAATTTGATTCCCTTAATCTTTGTTATTTCTGCTTTAATAAAAAGCTCATGTGATAAAAAATAATTTTGCTATTTTGCAGGTCATTATGTCACTATGAGAGTGATATAAGTAATGTTCTCTCTCACTTCCGTCAAAGGAAGTCCACTGCTGAACTCAGGTCCCCAAGAATTTAAACATCGATCTGTTGGAAGTGGCCTGCATCCAGCGAATTCCTGCAACATTTACCAGGTCGCCCGTCAGTAATGTTCTAATAGAATTCAAAGAATAGTTAATTGAGTTACCTTATCCCATTCAACACCCATGCAATTTTACAAGCTTTTATTTTATTTGCAATGTATGTAATTTGTAGTCTCTAGAGATTTTGCTCGGCTAATGATAAATTATCAGAAAATAACACAAACCATGAACTGTTAGCTACCCGAAATTTATGGAATGAAGTCTAATAAACACATATTACAAATCAGAGACCAATTTTACCCTGACAAATATTAAACAATTAAAAGCT
Organism: Hyles vespertilio; assembly: GCA_009982885.2. Lineage (NCBI taxonomy): Eukaryota > Metazoa > Arthropoda > Insecta > Lepidoptera > Sphingidae > Hyles > Hyles vespertilio. Next base: position 15,747,564 of record CM042809.1, on the reverse strand, counting down.
ATTTAAACAAATAAATCCTTTCAACATGTCCCGTTAAATGTCGCACCTTTTTTTTTGGGATATGCAAACACTTCACGCCCTTTCGCTTCGGGGTTGATCCGAACAAGGGCCTAGGTCCGCCCATCACAAAGTCGCATAATTAAAGTTAAAGAGTGCGGGAAAAAGAGAATATATTAAGCGAGGGCTAGTTTATTGAAGTTGGAAACGAGATGGCTATTTACACAACGATATAAATTAGCTAGTAACTTCAAAACGTTCGCAAAATGAAAAAATTAGATTGAGGGAGATCGATGTGGCGTGCGATCGGTAGTTGAGTTATTAGCCGCGCTAGACTCGCTGAAATTGCTGTGTAAGCTGGAATAATAGTACTTGGATTTCGTATTTTCTTTTTTGAAGTAGAATTGTCGAAGGTAATAAAGTATTCTGATACGTCATTACATGAAGGAAGTAGTTTTGAAGCAAAATAATCCTCAATTATAAACCTACACTCTATGCCATAGAGACCATAGGGACTATAGTCTCTCTCTCTGTGTCATCCTTAGGAAAACCGTAACGCTCTGGTTCAATTAAAGTCAACAAGCATTTTTTGCCTTTGTATTATCTAACCGATATATTCCACAGACAAATAATTCAATAAAAGTGGCAACCGATGTATATTAATTGTTACCTTTAATTCAGAGTTTTAAGATCCTATTTCCAAGTTAATTTAATTAATAAATACCAAAAATAAACAAAACAAGAGCAAATTCTAGGTACGGTGAATTCGTCTAATTTTACTATGCGAGTGTACCGCGTGATACTCCACGGGCTGGCGCGTAATTCAGTGACGTCGGCGTAACGAGCTCCGTCTTCGTCCAAGGACCCATAAAATTAATTAAACGAAATGCAAGATTATTCTACAAGAAATGCAGGGACACTACGTCTCCTGCTATTCGAAGTACGATGACTTGCAATAAACCTAATGGGTTATTAGAAAATTTAGAAGAAATTGTCATCGTCAGATTGATCTAAGTCAAGTCTGCCAACTCGATCTTAGCTGTCTCTTGCAGTTTCGCTTCGTCTATAGATTGAAACTTATCTCATCTGCCGCGCAGTGTGTCTTACAAATTCGCTTATTTTCTATGCTTTGACAGCTATTTAACTTTAACATTTTGTTATTGTTTAGTTTTATTTCAATGACGGTTAATTTAAAATTAAATTTCACCAAATTATTATTATTGACGTGTAAAATTAAACTTGCTGTTTTCCTAATCCTAAATTCTAATGTTACTTCCTCGTGTACATTATATACTCGTAGTAAAGAGATCCTAATTTCGAACATTTTAAATGTATACAATAAGCACTTGAAATATTTGAAGAGTTCGGTGGCAGCGGCGTGCAATTTATAATACTTTGCAAGATTTCCAACGTCGTCATTAAAAATGAATGTGTATTTTTACATTTACCTCAAAGACAAATGACGCAACTTTGCTAATGTTGTGTACAGAAACCTTACTCAAATGTTACATATTAAGTTATTACAAAAATAGTAGTAATTTTTTGATGCGCTTTATTATGCTTGAAATCGATATTTTTTATCGCATAACAAATAAAAAGAAATTCCCTGAGTCTAATTTTATTCTTTATTATTGTGCAGGACGAAGACTAATTAATAGTAAATAGTTAAGCTTGTTTGTGTTTTGATCTTATTTAAGTTATATAAATGTTCTTATAATGCTCTTATGTAAAATATCATTAAATAAATAAAGCAAACATTCCCTTAGTTATAAACTTATGTATAAGTCGTTGTTGTTGTAATGTATAGTCTCATAATTTTCTATGTAAATTGTTATGTGCAATATTGTTACTTATTATATACTAGAGTGTTTATCTATTGGAGATTATATAAAGTTTTGTGTAGTTAGAACAATATTGTCAGACCCTAGTTTATATACTGATTTAAGCATAGTGTCGGGTGCGAGGTCCGCCGAACTTAGGTGCCTCCCACATATTCGGTGCGGAGTTACACCTCGCGGCCCCGCACCCCCCGCAGGACCGAGCTACCGCCCCGCAAGTCGTTACAGCGACACCCCGCAGCGCGCGCTCTCATTGGCCGAGCGCGCCTGTGACGATCGCGGGCCCGACCCTAGGGATTAGCCCAAAATTGGGAATATAGATCGGCACCCTGGGTCGGGCAAATCAGTTCGGTTCCGGCCTACAGTGAAGAAAACAGCAAGAAGTCAGCAAGTCAGCAAGTAGTCAGCAAGTCAGCAAGTAGTCAGCAAGTCAGCAAGTAGTCAGCAAGTAGTGAAGAATAAGCAGAATCGCTGCCGGGAGATACCAGAACGAAGCTCTGCAGCTACATCACGACGGTGCCGCAGTTACGTGTCGTAATTACGCCGCAATTACGTCACTTTGTAAAACGTACTTCTCAGTGCGAATAAAGTTTCTACTTTCTAATCACTGGTATTATTTACCACGCAGCCAGCACCCCCGAACACATTCTACAATTGAACGAGGCTGTTCGAAGGCGGTCTCGTTCATTCTGGTCCTTCAGTTCGCCGGATTTGCGTGGAAATATGCCAGTGACTAGATCGGTGGGAAGGCACACCGCCTCGGCCTCGGCCTCGGCGTCTGCCACGGTGACATCCGCCACTGCCACGACAGACGAGACGGGTGCGTCATGCACTACGACGACTGTCACCGGCACCGGCACGGATGCTACCACCACGATAAACTCGGAACAGTCAAAACAACCCGCGGCGAACGAACCTATGGTAGCGGAACCTACCATCGCCGCCGGTATTGAAGAAAAACCGAGAAGCAAAGCGCCGTCAAGATCAAGAAGCAAGAAAACGTCGAAATCTCGCCGCCTTGCCGAAGCCCGAGCCGAACTCGCTCGACTAAAAGTCGAGCTCGCCGCCGCCCGAGTCCAACAAATTGAAGCGGACTCGAGCACCGAAGATGACGACAACACGACGGTCGCGGAGATTGAGCAAGAACTCCGCGTCCACACATGGCTACAAAATAGCCAACTGCTCGCCATCGACAGCGAGCCGCATCAAGCGCCGCACACCGAAGCCGCCACGCACGCACCGGCGGGAGTCACCGCCGCACACCCGCCGTGCACACAGTCGTCACTTCACCCGCAACCGACGTCAACAGTAGAGCGCGCACCCGCGCCTCTACACGCCGACCTGCACGCGCCTCCGCCAGCGACCACTGCCGCGTCCTGGGGACCGAACTTCGGCGCTGCACACCTACCGCCGACGTCTACAGTAGAGTGCGCACCCGCGCCTCTACTCGCCGATCTGCACGCGCTTCCACCAGCGACCACCGCCGCGTCCTGGGGACCGAACTTCAGCGCTGCACATCAACCGCCGCCCGCCGTCGCCGCCTGGCTAGCCGAACAGGCAGCACGCGCCCCTCCGCCAGCGACCACTGCCGCGTCCTGGCGACCGAACTTCGGGGTCGCGCAGCTGCCACCGCCGCCTACGCAAGCCACGCCGTGGGACTCCGCCGCCGCCATCACCGCGGCCGGCCTCGAAGCCGCCGCGAACGCCAATGCGTCGTGGCATCAAAACCGCACCGCGCCGCCGCCGCAACCGCGGCCGCCGCCGCCGCCGCCGAACACTGCGCCGGGATTGGAGCCCGGCGCCACCGCTCCGCTCGCACCAGCTATGTCGGACGGAGCACTTGCCGTCCCGCCGAAGAGGACGGAGATGCAGCAACTAGCTGCAGCGATCACCAACGCAGTACAAGCTGCGCAAGTAAAGCAAACAAGGTATGTGGAATTACCATTTTTTAACGGTGATCATCAAGAGTGGCTAACGTTCCGTGCTTCGTATGAAGAATCAGTGAATAATTTCTCGAAGTTAGAAAACATGTCCCGCCTGCGCCGGAGCCTGCGCGGGACCGCCAGAGAGGCAGTGCAAGGCCTCTTAATAACGAACGCGGACCCGGACAGCGTCATGCGCACGCTCGAGATACGTTTCGGCCGACCAGAGTCCATAGCGACAGCCGAGATGGAACGTCTCAGAACATTACCACGCCTAAGTGAAGCGCCGCGTGACACCTGTACGTTTGCCACAAAGATTAGTAATGCAGTGAACACACTTCGGGCCTTACGATGCATGTACTACATGTACAATCCGGAGATAGCACGGGCCGTTGTGGAAAAATTAACACCCACGCTGAAACATAAGTGGTACGAGTTCGCTGCACTGCAACCGAGGGAGGAACCAGACCTCCTCAAATTAGAACGCTTCATTCACCGGGAAGCTGAAATCTGCAGCCCATACGCGACTGCAGAGATGGTCACCGAACGACCGCGAACAAGTCAAACAAGACAAAAAGTGTTCAACACAGCCGCCACCCCGAGAACTAACGCCACGTGTATTATGTGCGACAAAGAGGGACACGCGATCACAGAGTGCTACAAATTCAAGAACTTAACCATTGACCAAAGATGGGACGCAGCCAAGAAGCACCGCGCCTGTTTCCGATGCCTGCGACGCCGCACTCAACAGCACACATGCAAGACGAAGAAGTGCGGCATAGATGGCTGCGAACATCCCCATCACCAGTTGCTGCACTCAAAAAGAAGCACGCCGCCGAAATTAAATGAAGACGCCGAGGAAGAAAAGGTGAACTCGACGTGGGCATCAAGCGTGTCATACTTGAAGATTGCCCCAGTACAAGTCTCGGGACCGGCGGGAGCCCGCGACACCTACGCGTTACTCGACGACGGGTCCACAGTAACGCTGATCGACCAAGGCCTCGCGGACGACATAGGCGCAGTGGGACCGGACGACCCACTACGCATCTGCACATACGACGGGAACACTAAAGAAGACCACTCCTCACGTCGTGTGAAGATACTGCTCCGAGGCAAGAACCGACATAACCAACACATACAAGCCCGGACAGTACCTGACCTGCGCCTAGCCGCACAGAAAATATCGCCAGAAGCGATAAACAACTGTCCGCACCTAAAGGGAATCACGAACACTATAATCACCGACCAAGTGATCCCGAAAATATTAATAGGTCAAGACAACTGGCACCTATTAATAGCTACCCGAACAAGATCGGGTCGAAGAAACCAACCAGTGGCCTCACTCACGCCACTGGGCTGGGTGGTACACGGCAGCAGAACCCGAACACTCGGGCATCAAGTGAACTTCGTCGGTCACACATCCGAAGAAAACACTGAAAAAATGGTGGCAGAATACATAACGACCGACAACACGTACTTGAACCCGAAACGTCCGGAAAACGACCCCGAGCAAAAAGCGCTCCGAATACTCGAGGCGAACACAACACAGCTGCCGAGAGGCGGGTATCAGACTGCCCTCCTCTGGAAGTCGGAGGAAGCTACGCTCCCCGACAACTACGACAACACCCTGCGAAGGCTCCACGGCATCGAGAAGAAAATTGATAGAGACCCGCTGCTGAAAAGGAAGTACAACGAACAAATGAACATGCTACTTCAAAAGGGTTACGCGGAACCAGCGCCCGCCAAGAAGATGCCAGGAAGGACGTGGTACTTACCGCATTTCGCCGTAGTCAACGCCCTGAAACCTGACAAACTGAGGGTGGTCCACGACGCAGCCGCCAAGACCAGGGGCGTGTCACTGAACGACATGCTCCTGACCGGTCCCGACCTCCTGCAACCACTCCCAGGGGTGCTAATGCGCTTCCGGGAACACAAAGTGGCGATCACCGCGGACATAACGGAAATGTTTATGCGTATCCAATTACGCGAAGAAGACAGGGACGCCCTGAGGTACCTGTGGCGAGGGGAACGTCGGGACGACGCTCCGCCTGAAGAATATCGGATGAAATCACTAATATTCGGGGCGTCGTGCTCACCCGCCACAGCCATATTCGTGATGAACAAGAACGCAGAGTGTCACGCGGAACAATATCCGGAGGCGGCAGCGGCCATAAAGAGAAAACACTACATGGACGACTACCTAGATAGCTTCGTGGACATCAACCAAGCGGAAACGGTCGTCAAACAAATACAAGAAATTCACCAAAAGGCGAACTTCCAGCTACGCAAGTGGGCCTCGAACTCGCCCGAACTCTTGGAAAAAATCGGCGAGCACGTTGGAAGCAACACAACAGTGAACATTGAAGGCGGACAAACTGAAAGGGTACTCGGCCTCACCTGGGAACCACAGGCGGACACTTTTCAGTTCGACTTGGATGCAACCCGCATCCCACCGAGCCTTCTAGAAGGACCCCCCACAAAGAGGGGGGCACTGAAGATAGTGATGTCGATATTCGACCCACTTGGTCTCATCACTCCTATAACAATACAAGCGAAACAGCTACTACAAGAAGTGTGGCGAAAAGGAGTCGACTGGGACGATCACCTAGAGGGTGACTTAGCCTCAGAATGGGGAAAATGGATAAGCTGTCTGAAAAATATAAACAATATAATAATTCCCCGTTTGTATCTCAATTACAGCGCGGCTCAACGACTGGAGCTGCACGTATTCTGCGACGCCAGCGAGAAGGCGTACGCATCCGCGCTATACTGGCGCGCAGTGGACCACAGTGGAGCTGTGTCCACCACTCTCGTCGCCGCGAAAGCCAAGGGACCGGAATTTCTGCAGCATGATCCGAACACATGGCCGATGGAGACACCGAGCTCGCCGCCACCTTCAGGTGAAGAACGCGTCAACGTCATCTGCACCAGTGACCAGTCGAGCGTGATACCTGACGTCACACGCTTCTCGTCGTGGACGAGATATCTCAGGGCGACAGCAAGAGTGCTACAAGCAGTCGCTATGTTCCGGCGCAAGATTGAACAAGTCAATTACAAGCGAACAAAAAGGGGTCCACGTCGCGACCCTGATTGGCGAGCCGCGAACACCAGAACCAATCCGACAGTCAGGACACGCCAATCCGCAGCTACGGACAAGTTTATCACGTTGACAGCGGAGTATCAACGAGAGGCAGAAAAACTCATAATAAAGAACGCCCAAGAAGTCACGTTCAAAGAAGAACTCAAGGCGCTACGAGCTGGCAAGGAGGTCGGGAGACACAGCCGACTACACCAGCTCAGCTTAAAACTCGAGGACGACATCATCGTCCTGAAGAGCCGAATTAACGCCGCCACTGGAGTACCGGAAGAAGTAAAAACCCCTCCAGTCATAGACGGAAACCACCGGGCCACACAATTATGGATCCTGCATGTGCATAGGACTCTACATCACGCAGGAGTGGAGGCTACGGTAAACCAAGTAAAGCAGCACAAATGGGTCGTGCGACTGCGACCGACAGTGAAGATGGTGCTGTCAAAATGTCAAATGTGTCGCGCAAGAGCCGCGACACCTCCAAGACCAGCAACAGGAGACCTGCCGACATGCCGGTTGGCGCACCACCAACGACCATTCACCTACACGGGTCTCGATTATTTCGGCCCGCTCACCGTGACCGTCGGGAGAAGCACACAGAAGAGGTACGTCGCGCTGTTCACATGCCTCACCGTGCGCGCAGTGCACCTCGAAGTGGTGTCCTCGCTGAGCACTGAATCAGCCATCATGGCGTTGCGACGAATGATCGCGCGACGCGGTTGTCCGACCGAGATCTGGTCGGACAATGCGACGAACTTCCACGGGGCGGATGCGGAAATCCGCCAAACTCTTCTCTCCGGTGCAAAACAAGAAGCGTCAAAAAGGGCTATAACATGGAAGTTCATCCCTCCAGGAGCTCCATTCATGGGAGGCGCGTGGGAGAGGTTGGTGCGGTCCGTGAAGACCGCGCTGACCACGGTGCTCCACCAGAAGAGCCCCAATGAAGAAACTCTCCACACCCTGCTCACCGAGGTCGAACTTACACTAAACAGTCGACCACTAACACATGTGTCGGTAGATCCTGCCGACCCTGAGTCCCTGACGCCTAGCCACTTCCTGCTGGGCGGTCAGGGACACTTCGCCACTGCGGGCCTGCCAGCGGACCACACCGCCAGCCCGTACGCCAGCCTGCGTGCGACACAGGCACTCGCCGACGCCTTCTGGGCGCGTTGGCTCAAAGAATACCTGCCCGAGCTCCGAAACCGGCGGGAGCCCCATGGACGGGGCACTGAACTTCGTGTCGGCGACCTTGTACGGGTCGTCGACAACAACCTGCCGCGCAACACCTGGGTGCGCGGGCGCATCTGCGCCACGTATCCGGGACCGGATGGCGTCATCAGAACCATCGACGTCGCCACGAGGGGCGGCGTGCTAGACGCCCATCCAAGAAAATCGTCGTAATCCAGAGCGTCGAGAACGACGAGTCGCCCTGCACCACATGAAGATGCACCGTCGCGCCACGTCGCTACGATACACGGCGGGAGAATGTGCAGGACGAAGACTAATTAATAGTAAATAGTTAAGCTTGTTTGTGTTTTGATCTTATTTAAGTTATATAAATGTTCTTATAATGCTCTTATGTAAAATATCATTAAATAAATAAAGCAAACATTCCCTTAGTTATAAACTTATGTATAAGTCGTTGTTGTTGTAATGTATAGTCTCATAATTTTCTATGTAAATTGTTATGTGCAATATTGTTACTTATTATATACTAGAGTGTTCATCTATTGGAGATTATATAAAGTTTTGTGTAGTTAGAACAATATTGTCAGACCCTAGTTTATATACTGATTTAAGCATAGTGTCGGGTGCGAGGTCCGCCGAACTTAGGTGCCTCCCACATATTCGGTGCGGAGTTACACCTCGCGGCCCCGCACCCCCCGCAGGACCGAGCTACCGCCCCGCAAGTCGCTACAGCGACACCCCGCAGCGCGCGCTCTCATTGGCCGAGCGCGCCTGTGACGATCGCGGGCCCGACCCTAGGGATTAGCCCAAAATTGGGAATATAGATCGGCACCCTGGGTCGGGCAAATCAGTTCGGTTCCGGCCTACAGTGAAGAAAACAGCAAGAAGTCAGCAAGTCAGCAAGTAGTCAGCAAGTCAGCAAGTAGTCAGCAAGTCAGCAAGTAGTCAGCAAGTAGTGAAGAATAAGCAGAATCGCTGCCGGGAGATACCAGAACGAAGCTCTGCAGCTACATCACGACGGTGCCGCAGTTACGTGTCGTAATTACGCCGCAATTACGTCACTTTGTAAAACGTACTTCTCAGTGCGAATAAAGTTTCTACTTTCTAATCACTGGTATTATTTACCACGCAGCCAGCACCCCCGAACACATTCTACAATTGAACGAGGCTGTTCGAAGGCGGTCTCGTTCAATTATCTTGGTTTCACTTCTTCATTAACAAATTCATGATATTTCGCCTTTCTTCTTGTATTTGATTATTGGATGTTTATATTTTCTTTATAAAGAAATTACTTTAAGCTAACTCTCTACACCAAAAAACTTTCGATTGATAGTCTTCTTGCGGCATTTAGATTGGACGACGGCCTTTATGGCAGTGGCAGTAGGTACATTTTATTTATTTTCAAACACTAATGAGGAAAACAACGCATGAAAGATCTTATAGCCAGTCATCAACTATTTTCTCATAGCTTATCTTAAGCCTTGGTAACATTTGCAAGCAACCCTTCTGTACCCAAGAACTCAATTTCTTGTGTGGCAGGTTACATATTCTCCGGTAACGAGTTGCAAACGTTACAATTGCTCATACGTGCTCAAGTAATGGATGTGTTAAACTAGTTTTTATTAAATTATGACTGTTCCGAGTTTCTTAATGAAAGTCGAGTGACTTACTGCGCACTTCGTTATCACAGCCTGAACGTTCATGTGATTCGCCTTTTAACTTATGAATAATGATTGAGTTTGAGCCATTACTCAGTGTTGAATTGTTTTTCATGTTTTATATTGTAGATTGATGTGGAGTCGTCTTTTAAATTTATAAGTATTGATGTTTGATGATCATTGTCTGTTTCTACATTTGCACCTTTGCTTGAATATTCTTACAGAAAAAACCACGTTAAATATAAGGTAGTATAGTGGTGTGAAGCTCCTACAAAGAGTGATACTGCAGTTTCACAAAGTAACAGATACATGAATAATCGTATTGAATTACTGAAACGAGTGTCTTAGGAAAAAATCCTAGAACACACTTTTTATGTTAGATATTCATCAAGTAGCTAATTCCAAAACGGCCAGTTTTATTGATTAAAGATAAAACTTAAACTAATTATCATAATTACCTTTCGATATGCTTAATATATAGTAAGCTTTTACTTATTAGACAAAGGTAAGAACCAAATAGTTTTTATTATTGGCACAACTTATATGTGAGAAATAAATATATATATTTTTTCTCAATTATTGTGCTAGCAATGGGCTGCTATTTACTTGTCACATTATTTAACCAGGGGTGGATCCAGCTTCCAAGCCAGTGGGGGGGTCATATAGTTATTGTCATAACTCTGTGTAAGATTTCAATACTCGAATTCATAAAAGTAATATTTTAAAATTTGTTACCGCCCTGATTTATGAACACACACACACACTTTTTTACTTTATTTATCGACGTACAAAGAATTTATTGTACTCTAGGAAACTAGATCAAAAAGGACTTTTTTTTAAAAAATAATATTACACACGGATCGTAAATTAATTTAATAAATTAACAAAAATATTTAACAATTGCACAATTTGAATTTAATGAATCCTAGATAACCACTAATTAATCAAAACCAAACTAACTCTATCTATCTATCACTAAACTAATTGTAAATCTAACAACAAGACAAAAGCAAATAAAATGACAAAAATATTATAATCGAACAATGTGCCTCACCGACCGACGAAATGCCAACAAAATGAGAGCCTGACTACCATTGACACTTGCTTAAATATCATTCCTCCCTCCACTACCCTTATTTTTTCCTACACGGCTATTCCTGACAGGAGACCGTCCCCGGACTCCTTTATCTTCAACTGTCATGATCCGTGTCCAGAATTGGCAGAGAGGGCAAGGAACTTTCTTCGTTCGTAATTAGTTCTGGTAGTCTCTGTATGCCGGAAGAACCTGGTTGCGGCTCGGTCTCTTCCACATGTTGTTCAACATCGGGAGGCAGGTCGACAGCAGGAGGTAACTCATCTCCTTCAGTATCTGCTTCTGTAACACGAAAATAAAACCACAGATCTCTTTTCCAGCTAAACAATGTGTCGATGAAGATAATTATTGCACAGTAGGCTAACTCTTCAAAGCTTACGCAAAATAGGTGTAAAACATCTTAATATATGAATCCAACCATCTAACACTGTACAGACAAGGTTGAAAAAAATATGGCACAATCCGAACAATGACATGATCTATTAACGTCCTAGATCCAGAACAACTAGCAATCTAGGATAGCATGTCTGGTACTCTCCAAAACAATCGCCTATCCTATATCAAGAGACTCAACCCCCTGAGATAACGTATCCGATGCACTCCAAGATAAACAGTTATCGCAGGTCTAGAGTCCCCTTGGGATAACCTGTCCGATACACTCCAAGACAAACGGTTATCCCAAACCCAAAATGCTCCACGAGACAATCAGTGTCCGATGCACTCCAAGACAACTGGTTAACTCGGTTCAGAGTCCCCCCTAGGATAACCACCGTCCGATGCACTCCAAGACTAATGGTTATCCCCGGCCCAGGGACCTGGTTCTTAAGATAACGTGTCTGATGCACTCCAAGACAAACGCTCACCTTAAACAACACGAGTCGATATAAGATTCTTATCTCATCATAAAAATTATTGCAACAAAATAAATAAAATATAATGGCTGTCAGTTAGTGGATTTAAAGTCTCAACAAAGTCTCCAGTAAGATTTCAAATCACAAGCAAAATAAAAATAAAGGGAAAACTCACCATCAAAGAAAAAAGAACACACATCGGGAGTCCATTCTCCCCGCCACGGAACCATATATTCCGCAGCCGCTTGGGTCGACTTGCCGTATGAGCCAGCTAGTAGCTGCAGCTCATAGCGACCATGCGGGAGTATCTTTACTACTCGATATGGTCCTCGCATACACGAGTCTAGCTTCCCGGTTGACTGTGCCTGTTTGCGAACAAAGACTAGGGAGTGTAAGGCAAAGTTGTGCGCTGGCTTACGATTCTGGTTAACGTAGGCGTCTTGACGGGCTTGATTGGCACGAAGATGTTCAGATGCCCTCTGACGGCTCATGTCACGAAGGGCTTCTCGATTACCACTGGAGCCTTCAATAGCTATATCCCGTATCAAATTGCGTATGAGTGGTGTGGCAGCTTCGATGCCAATAAGCAAGTTCAAGGCAGAGTATTGCGTCGTCCTATTTTTAGTTATATTCAGGGTCAGCTGTAGCTTCCACATAACCGCTGGCCACCTCTGCTGCCGATGGTTGCACTCAATACGGACCATGTTGAGCACGGTACGACAATAACGCTCCACTTGTCCGTTGGATTGGTGCATCTCTGGTGTTATAAAATGAGTATTGCATCCCATATCCTTGACCCAATTAAGAAAATCGATGCTTTGGAACATACGTCCCCTATCAGCGACGATCAATTTTGGAGTCCCAAAGAGAGAGATCATGTTCGTAAAATGTCGTTTCAGTTCGTCAGAGTCTTGTCGATACATGGGATACAATAAACAGAATTTCGAAAACGCGTCTATAACAATAAGCACATGACGGTAGCCGTCAGATTCTGGCAGAGGGCCTAAAGCATCCATATGCACGGTATCAAAGGGTACGTCTGGTTTTTCCCATGAATGAATTGGCTGTAAAGGGGCCCGCGCCACTTTTTTGTGAGAAAGGCAAACTAAACAATGGGAAATATACTTTTGAGCGAATATTCTTAACCCCGGAAACCAAAAATATTTTGTGATTAAATCTACCGTTTTATCGACCCCGTGATGATCATGTTCATCATGAAAAATGCGCATGAGGCTGAGCCTATGTCCTTTTGGGATAAAACAACAAAGTTTAGGAGTTTCACCAGTAGGTGTGAGTTTAACATAAAGGATGTCGTTTTTAACAATATAACGACTTGGATCCAGCTGCCCATCCGCTAGTCTTTGTTTTAGTGACTGCGTCTCCTCATCAGCAGCCTGAGCAACTTGTGCCCAATTTGACGGTTTTTTGATGGTACATACGTTAACCGGATTCCGGCTAAAGTAGTCCGCATGAGAGAGGAGACAACCTTTTCTGTACTCAAGACTAAAATTGAAGTCTTGGAGGTATACCCACCACCGGGCCACCCTGGGCAATAGGTCTTTCTTCCGCTGAGTAAGTTTTAATGCGTTGCAGTCAGTAACCACGGTGAAGTGTACACCCACAAGATAGTGCCTCAAATACTCGAGAGCCTTCACCACTGCCAACTGCCTGCCCACTGCCTAGATAACCACTAATTAATCAAAACCAAACTAACTCTATCTATCTATCACTAAACTAATTGTAAATCTAACAACAAGACAAAAGCAAATAAAAATGACAAAAATATTATAATCGAACAATGTGCCTCACCGACCGACGAAATGCCAACAAAATGAGAGCCTGACTACCATTGACACTTGCTTAAATATCATTCCTCCCTCCACTACCCTTATTTTTTCCTGCAGTACATATAGTTTTATCAACAACATAATTTATAAATGCTGTCAATGTAGAGCCAGCTCAAGGGGGGATGGATGTCATGACCCCCATGACCTCGCCCTGGATCCGCCATTGCTATTTATAGTCCATTGAAATGTTACAATTTAAGGACCGAAAATTGCATTTCTTAGAGGACGCAATTTTATTTTTGAGACATGTTTGGGGGGTCAATAGAAGCTTAACCTCAAGTTTGTGGGGTCGCCACCCTTGTCCCCCGGCCACCATCTTGGAAAAAGGGGTGAAAACACTTTTTTCGCGATAACTCGAAAACTATGCGTCTTACAAAAAATTTGGATGGACATAATTTGTAGCAAATTGTTTTGCCTACAAATATGTTTTATAACTTTTTGTACTAAATTAAAAATTAAAGAAGTTATAAGCAAAAAAGTGAAGAAGAAATTTCCTTAAAGAAATCTTCCCATTTCTCTTAAACGTAGACTCGTTGATTTGTATCTTACCAATTCTCACATACGGAGCTCAAACCTGGTCTTTGACCGAACTTCAGAGGTCCAGGCTCGGGGTTCGTCAAAGAGCTATGGAGCGCAGCATGCTAGGCGTAACACGCATGGACAGAATGCCCAATAACACCTTGCGCTCCATAACCAGAGTCAAGAATGTTGCACAGAAATTGGCTGAACTAAAGTGGGATTGGGCGGGCCACGTCACCCGGATGCACCCGAAGAAGTGGGCAAAGATTGCCACTCAATGGGTACGTAAGGATTGTGAGAGGCCACGCGGCAGGCCTCGGAAAAAAAAGGTGGCGCGACAACATCGACCAATTTAGCAGCACTAGATTTAGATGGCATCAGCATCTGATAGGGATAAGTGGAAGGAGTTGAGGGAGGCCTTTGCCCAGCAGTGGGACGGAATAGGTTAATAAAAATAAAAAAAAGCAAAAAAGTGAGATTATTTTATAAAAAGTTATAGAACAAAAAATATTTTTTTTACAAATTTACTCACTGTTTTGCTTATAACTTCTTTAATTTTTAATTTAGGGTAAACATTTATAAAAACAATTAGCTACAAATTATGTCTTCAGATTTTTTTCGTAAGTCGCATAGTTTCCGAGATAACGCGAAAATATTGTTTTCACCCCTTTTTCCAAGATGGCGGCCGGGGGACAAGGGTGGCGACCCCACAAACTTGAGGTTAAGCTTCTTTAACCACCCACACATATCCCAAAAATAAAATTGCGTCCTCTAAAAAATGCAAAGCTCATGTAACATTTCAATGGACTATTATTCTATTCATGACTTATTTGTAATTTTAATATTTAAGGAATAAAATATTTACCATTAATATTTAAGATGCTATAACTCTATAGGACGACGGACCTTTGAAAATGTCTTCTAATAGTTACATTAACCCTATAATAATTTGTTCGCAAATTGTGTAGCGTTAGCAAGAGTGTACTCAATTTATTTTTAATATAAACGTTGTATTTTTCTTAAACGACTAAATAATAGATGTCTAAAAGGTCCAAACCAAATGTCCAATTTACTAACGGTTCACAAGAAAAGGTATTATTTTAAGTAGATTACTTATTCAAGTTTATTTCCAAGCCCAGCTGCTTTGTTTATTTCCTTGAAAAACCTTTTTTACCTAACTTTGTCTGATGGGTTTTACTACTTAAGTTCTGAAAAATGTTATGACAATTATGATTATTGTTTTTTAGGCGCTTAATAAATACACTAAGAATATTTTTTTCTGTTTTATTTAGCTGACAGCAAAAAGCAAATAGTAATTTGAAATGGCCTGAAGACATTATTCTTTGTAATAAACTTATTATTTTGTCTTTACGCCCTTGGTAAATATTATGGGACGTCCGACATAGGGCTACGTTGTAAGGTTGCGTTATATTTTGTAATCTGCGTCTAGACACCGATTTGTGAAATTACTGAAATAAGTAGTCTTAGCTCCCACTCTTTAAACTTTAGACTGCCCTCTATTTTCCTTTTATAAAATTCATCCCATGGTTGTTGGTAAGACATTGCCTTTGAGCGGTAAGACCGGCCATATTTACGTTATATAAACAACAAGCATTTATACACGTAATATAATAGTATTAACATGTCCAATATAATAAAATATGAATAGAGGAAATCTGTTCCTAACTTTTTGACAACAGCATGAGAATAACGCATTCGGAAGCCAAAAGATCGCAGACGATCTATACGTTACATTATTAAAAATGATTGTCAAAAATGTAGATATGGTCCCATGTGAGGGACGTTCCTTCTGTTATTAGAAGATAAACATTGTGTGAAATATCTTCAATCGATTGTAATTTTTTAAGTAGTACCATTTGTATTTTTATATAATTCCCAAATATTAAAAAATGTTGTATTGTGTACACTTATACAAACATACCAGCAAGTATTATAAATCAATAATTTCGTCGATTTTATCACCGGGGGCGTAGCTCAGATGGTAGAGCGCTCGCTTAGCATGCGAGAGGTACCGGGATCGATACCCGGCGCTTCCATTTGATACTGTTGACATCATCTCCGATTTTAGTAATTTTTTTTAAATTACTTGCAAAAGAAGATATTTTTTAAATAATTAATTGTTAACCATTTCGCTGGGAATTATGTGGCTATCACTATAAAAAGAAAATAAAGGAATACTTTAATATACCTACAGATAAAACAAGATTAAAAAATAAATTAATGTCTAGCCGAAATGATTTCAAATGCTTGAAAATGCTACAATTCCTAAACTGGATTTTGAGTTACAAATTCACTTCGTTTGCATTTTATTTGATAAAGCCTTTAAAACAAATTTTGAATGTTTATATTTGGGAATACTACTGGTAACGTAAAAATTTTGTATTTGGAAAATTGACGCTTGCTACACTTCTCAACCTGTTGTGACGTGACCAAATATCGGCGAAGAAAGCCGATCAGCCGTCATTGTCCCTAGTTGCCGACCATTGTGTATATGAGATATTAAAACTAGCCTCATCAGGCTAGTGTATACAGAAAATGTTATTACATATGTACCTATCAGTATGTATGTCTGTATCGGCCCATATACGTCCCACTGCACTATATGGTCTATGACTATATGGCCTAACCCTTTTCAATGATACTCTCGATTATTACTAAATAAAACAATTTAGCCAACAAGGCACATAGACAATTCAAAGAAATTCCTAAATATCATACGACCACATATATTATCTGAAAGCTTAAATACTTTGGGCGGGAATACTTAAACCCTTTTAGGGATGATTCGGGGAGGTAACAGAGGACTGACACCCAAACAGAACTCCACAATTTCATACATTTATATTTCAAAGTGTTGGACAGAATATTTGTCGTTTTTAATGTGTAATAGAAAATATTAGAATATTTGATTTGAATTCTCTTGAACTTTTGTGAAGTAAAGTCTTTTGTTTACTTTATTTTTTTTATTGTGGAGAGTATATTCATGTCCCGAGTATATAAATACAACAAAAATATAAATAGCAGTCGTTATAATATATTTAAAACATTCGTCTATCATTTCCCTTTTTAAATGTCAAAACCTAGAAACCAGCTCCAATTCCCTGAAATATAATGGCTGTTCAAAATGTATGTAAATTGTAGCCCAATTTAATTAGGTTAGCCAATCACTCATTTCCCGCTTCCACACATCAAAATAACTTGTTTTTTGACTTCAATAAATTATACAAGTACATGGAAAACACTGAAAATTCAACATAAACAAGATGGTTAATCATACTTGTTCAATAACGCAATTTTGATCAACTCAAACAATTTTACGAAGCAAAATTCAGTTTACATATTCACAATTTCTAGTCTTTTGTTTTAAAACTAAATTAGTTATTAAACATGAACCTAATCACTTTTACGAGAGGTGAATAACACTGAAACACAAAGAAAGTAATGACTTTTTACCCTTAAAACATAATTGTCTCTCGAAATGACAGAGTGTTATATTAAAATTTCATAAGTCTGTGAACGCAGAATTATGGGGCCCTACTATATTCATCCGAAACGAAGTTCGAAACTTGGGATGATCAAAATTTATATACGATACGAATGTACCTACATAAACACTTATGGTCGTTATTGACTTATGGTCGTAACCATAGACTTATAGTTACGATGTACGTTATATAAATTCGAACTTTTACAGAGTAGATACATTCACATCGTATAAAAAACTTCGATCGTCCGAAGTTTCGAACTTCGTTTCGGATGAATATAGTAGGGCCCATGGGTTTTAATGTTTGAGTGCGCAATGCCCGTTAAGGGTCATTAAACTCACACTAAAACTTATTTGGAATGATGTTGGAAACAATCAATTTATGAAAGAAGCTATTCCTTTGGTATGTACCACCGCAATGTCTATTTCTCCCGGCAAATAGCAGTTTAAATGCACAGTTGTATTCCGGTTTGAAGGAAATTGTAGCCAGAGTAACTAATGGACATATTAAACTTAACATCTTATATCTCGGGATGGCGAGCGCAATAGAATACCAAGGGTTGGTTTGTAATTCATGGTGTTGTTTGGTTTTACTACTGTCCCTTAGTACTGACAAGTTTCTAAAAGGTGACCGTGAAAATCTCGCTAAAATAAATATTAAGTTAGCTTAGAATTTAACCTAAATTAATAGATTTTGTCTAAACCGTGATAAAACTTATTATTTATACTTTGCATTTAGAGTATTTATAATATAGACTCTTAGAGTATTTATATATAGAGGGAGCGCTGTCATACATTCGCGATTTGAAAAACGTAGATATTTTCTTGTTCGTAATGTTGGTAGCGCACCTATATTATTAAAAATTGAATTAATTATTTAGCAATAAATTGCTATAAATTCCTTTATTAGCCGAAATTTTATTTAGCTATTATCCTTTTAATACGAGTTTAAGTGGAATTTAATATACCTAAACTACTTATATTTAATTTTTTTTCAAATAATTTATGTAAGTTGCACAACCTGTTCCAATATTAGCCAATAGGAGGGCAGAAAAAGGTGGCCCGGCACCACCATTTTTATCTACGTTTTTGAAGTACCAGCGCTCCCTCTATATATATATACTCTAAGTATACACTATAGAGGGAGTGCTGTCATACATTTGCGGCTTCAAAAACGTAGATATTTTCTTGTTCGTAATGTTGGTAGCACTCCTACAATTATGTTCCCGACAAATGACTTTCCCGCGAAAAATATATAAATAAATAGAAATTAACATATTCACTTTACATTGTTTTTAGCAATCATAATACAAAATATTAATAATAAATTTAAAGTAAAACTCACCCTTGCCTTACTATTATTTGCTTCGAACCAAATTCCAATATTTTATATTTTCTGCCTAAAAATTATTCCGGAATGTTTTTGGAATTTCAACAATTTAATAACTTGCAATATTGAATAAAAAGGCGTTCGAAAATAAAAAAATATGAAGGGTTTTCTTTAAATCAATGTTAATTATTTCCAGTTATTTATTAATCCAATTTAGCAATTGGATTTATTGTCGGTGATAAACGAATACAAAGTTAATAATTAACCCCTAAAATAAATTTGGATGGAATTCAATAGAACTAAACTAGATTTTTTTATTTTTCCTTTTCATGTAATTCGTACGTATTCCAAGCTGTCACAATTCACACTGGATGTAGGGAAGAAAAAGGTAGCCCCGGCACCATCATTATTTATCTACGTTTTTAAAGTACCAACGCTCCCTATATTATATATACTCTAAGATTTTGCATAAACTTACTGTCATAATACAAGCAAACAATAACAAAATCTTTGCGAGGTTCGACTAATTTCAATAACGCTTCAACAGATGCATTGGAGCGCGCGCATCATTCGTCCTGTCTATATAATTATTTATGTTATTGGTACAACTACATAAATAAAAACAATATAACATTATCAAAATATAAATTCCGAGTTTTGCTTAAAGTAGACTGTCTCTTAATGAACATTATTTAGGCTCTACTAAACATTTAGGTAAGTCTCACGTAATATACAGCCAATTTAAGCCGAGAAACGTAAAAATAGCGTGAGGAAATCTTAGAGTATTTATAATATAGAGGGAGAGAGGGTACTTCAAAAACGTAGATAAAAATGGTGCTGCCGTGCCATAGAGGTATTATAATAGAGCGGACATAGGGAACAAAATCTTTGCGTATGGTGGCGTGCACACGGGTACACAGTGAAACGAGAGGGAAGATAATGTTACATCGTAGGCGTAACAGAGACAGAAATATAATGCACCCTTCATTTTGTTATCAACATTTTGTTCGCAGTATCTCTTCTAGTATATTATCTCAATGTGCCGTGCCAACTTTTTCTGCCCTCTTATTGACTAAAATTTAACAGGTTGTCCAACATGAACGAAAAATAAAATAAGTAGTTTAGGACTATTTAATTCCACTCAAACTAGTGTTGAAAAGAAAATAACTAAATATACTTTTCGTTAACAAAGGAATTTATAGCAATTCGTTGTTATATAATTATTTTAATTTTCACCATTATAGGAGCGCTACTAACATTACGGATAAGCGGACAGCGCTCCCTCTAAATTATAAATAGTCTAAGGTGGAAATATGTTAGTGGTACATTTAAATTTCATACATGTACATTTGAGTTTCGAAGATACGTAAAGACTACGACTATATCAGGCCAGCATGGTAGTCACCTAGCTATAAGTACATTTAATAAACTAAAAAGACCAAAAATTTCTTGCTTATTTTTTTATTTGTCCTCCTATATACTAAAGGCCAGCTTTTCAAATTTGAAACTAAATCGAAAACAACAAAAAAGAACTCAAGGTACTCAGAGACCTCATAGATCACCACCTCATAGATCATATGTACCACTAATGGAAACGGGCGATCCGATATAAATTATCAACCAAAACACATAAATTAAGCGCCCGCCAATATTCCCCAAACATTTTTCACTGTCTATAAAAACAAGCCTTAGAAAAATAATTTCTTCGTTGACCTCAAATTAACTATTAAATACAACGCTAAATACTCTATAAATCGTGTGGCTGTCAATTTGCATGCTAATACAGAAGGGCGGTCTGGTAAGGACATCTGAGTGACAGGGCCGTAACTTCAGTGCCCTTAGGGGCCGCCTAAACGACCCCTTGGGTATTAAGACATTTTTCTTCCCGGCAATTATATTAAAGCCTCAAATATCTGGCCTTATTAAAACTACAGCGTGTAAACGACTTTTTTGTTAAAGGAATTTGCTTCTTTTATGTTTTTGCGATGGGTATAAGTGTTTTTGAGATGTTTGTGGAATGTTTTAATTTTCATTGGGATTTCACAAACAAAAAGTGCGTTTTTAAGGCCTTTTGGCAGTATAAATCATTTTGCTTTTTTTTTTAATTATAACTTGCGACAGTTTCATCGGTAGAGGCACGTACTCAAGAAATATTTAATTCGTCAAGACATCTCTTTCGAAGCTATGTATTTGTAATATTTTAGGATATAGAACATTAGGTTTTAGGGAACAATAGTTAAAAACTTTATAATTCCTCGCATTAAAGTTAGTTTTACAACAACTACAAACAAAATATTTTTTATTTCCCGCTCTGGTTGATTTGAATTTAGAATTCGAAGTAACCTCAATGTATCCTTAGAGTATTTATGTATATAGGGAGCGCTGTCATACATTTGCAACTTCAAAAACGTAGATATTTTCTTGTTAGTAATGTTGGTAGCACTTCTATATTAATGTTACTGATTAATGACTTTTCCGCGAAAAATATATAAATAAATAAATAAATGGAAATTAACATATTCACGTGACATTGTTTTTAGCTATCATAATACAAAATATTAATAATAAATGTAAAGTAAAACTCACCCTTGCCTTAGTATAATTTTGTTTCGATCCAAATTCCAATATTTTATATTTTCTACCTAAAAAATATTCCGGAACTTTTTCGGAATTTCAACAATTAATTACTTGCAACATTGAATAAAAAGGCGTTCGAAAATTCAAAAATATTAATGTTTTTCTGTAAAATGATTTAAATTATTTCTTGTTAATTAATAAGAAATTGGATTTATTGTCGGTGATAAACGAATACACAGTTAATAATTAACCCCTTAAATAAATTTGGATGGTATTGGATAGCGCTAAACTACATTTTTTGATTTTTCTATTTCATGTAAGTCATGCGTATTCCAAGCTGTCACAATTCACACTGGATGTAGGGAAGAAAAAGGTGGCCCCGGCACCACCATTTTTATCTACGTTTTTGAAGTACCAGCGCTCCCTCTATATTATAAATACTCTAAGAATGTATCCTAACTCAATTTACAACAATGGTACCATTGTTCACCATACAAGTTATCAATTGTATAATAAACCCAATTATGTTCATTAAACGTCCATAATCTTAAACATTAGTGATTCAATGGCTACAAACAATAGGATTACGTGTCGTATTGTGCAACTGATACGTATTAATATAGTACAATGCATCGCAGTCCGTTCCTACTTATTAGATGTAAGTAATTAATATGGTGTATGGGGTCACATATCTTATTATTAGTAATATTAAAATACCTTAGAGTATTTAAAATATAGAGGGGAGGCACTATCATACATTTGCAACTTCAAAAACGTAGATATTTTCTTGTTCGTAATGTTAGTACCACTTCTATATTAGTGTAACTGATAAATGACTTTTTCGCGAAAAATATATCAATAAATAAATAATTTGAAACTTTGACATCCTATAAAAATATGATATTTCAAGACGGACAAGATATATTACAATATCAACTTTTAACTACATGTAAAAAAATTATGATCACATATTATGTTGTAAAAAATTTGCTATAAGATTATTTTTAACCTTGCAATTTTTGCATAAGTGACGGTGTTGCAGCGGGGTCGGTAGCGATATGATCTCTGACTTCGGTTTCTACCAAAAAAATTAGGGCTAAAGCCAACAGCTTCACGTATTTCCTCATGTAGTTGTAAAGAGAGACTCTGGAATTTAAATATGCGATGTAGACATTCTAAATTTGAAATTTAAAAATGTAACTGTAATCTACTTGCCTATGAAACCTTTTTAGAACTGAATGTAGTTTGTTTATTTGTTTTTTTACAAAGCACTAATGCAAAGACGTATCAAAAGACTTGACATGCATTTGACATATATAGTCCATCTCACTTAGACTTATGCATAAACCTTAAAAAATGAAAGTGACAAAACACAATTTGCGGTCCTTGTCATAGTTTCACATAATTTTGTAGGGAATACTTTGTGCTACCCAAACAAATAGGACGTGCGGTTTGTTATAAACTTGAATTACTGAGTATTTTACGAATATTTGCGGTCAAAAATGTATGTAAAAGAGTGTTAAAACTGATTATAAGACAAAAGGTATGGTGTGCTGCTTTATTATTGGCTGTGATAGCCGATCCAAACGATAATATGAAAATATAACCTCTCACTGGTAAGTGCATTTTATTTAATATTGGTAAAAATAAATGTAGACGTTCATTATTACTAACATCTGCAATTAGTATTTCATAGAATATATTGAAAAATAGGATTATATTTGCATAAAAAATACGTATTTTAAAAGTATTATCCGACCAAATTATCTTGACTTTGTTTATTATGACAATCTGTATACTACTCGAAGAGGACGCCATTTTGTACATGATTTTAAATTAGTTGGATTATATTATGTTTCGGGATACCAGCTTATAACAATTTGCATTTCCTGGTTTTATGGTAAATTAAACCATCATTTATGGTAAATTATGGTAAATTAAACCATTATTTTATTTTAGCTTGTGTTTTATGGTAAATTAAACCATTATTTTATTTTAGCTTTTCAAAAGGTTTACCTTCGCGTGTTTTGTGGATCAAATTAATAGGATGTGACGGAAAATTAGACAGCTGGGTAAACACACTCGTTCAAAAATTGCATTCAGAAGACTAAGCATATTATAACTTTCTTAAAACCGTTTTCTCTCCCACCACTCGAAATAAAGTTAAACTACTCGTATAATCTATTTAATCTAAATAATAAAAATCCAGAGTATTCATCCTTGAGACGAAAATGAATGAAACCTCTTCTATAATCAGTCTCCCGGCAGCCTGTCTTCATAAATTGTCACAAATTTAAAGTCTGTATTCGAAAAATTACAAAAATGCACCCAATCCACCAAGCTTAATACTTCTTTATTTTTTATTTATTTTATATTGGACACAAACAGTCGTCTTCATCAACAAAAACAAAGATTTTATGTTTAGAACTTACAGACTTTGAGTGCCAAATCTTAAAGTCAATGCAATAAATACCCAATCCACACACGCCTTGACCCGAGGCGTCACGTTACCTTACGTTATTTCAATTTTATATTTTGTTCTGCACATATTAATTACATATATTTTATTCTTTCAATAATTAGATTTAATTTTTACAGATAACCGAATCCGAAACCGTGTGGAATAACAAAGAGTGCTGAAAGGACACATGAGCCTGATATGGATGATAACAAAAAGTGCACAATTGTATTTTTGAAAAATCAATATTCCAGGAAAAAAAGCCAGATGATTAAAAAAATGTACAAGCGCTGTATTATTACACATTCGATACTTTGCTATATCATTTTATTTTTATTAAGATATAGAAAATAAAAAAAATGTAGGAATATTTTTCCCATTTTGTTACATTTGAGAAATGTTTAGGTCTATATCAATAGGTTTTCTGTACCTTTGTTATTTACGATTCGTTTGTAGACGCTAGTTATTAGGAACTTAATTTATGAAAATATTAAGTATATTGTAAATACTTGTTTGTAAGCTTTCTTAAAATAAATAAATAAAGTAAAGTAGGATGTTATTCTATCCTTAGTAGTTACGTTACTATGAATTCTCTGATCTTCTATAATTTATAGAACACTCGGCAGGTTTTGTTTCTATGTATATATTATCATTACTATGTATTATTCGAGTTACGTAAATGATATAAGTATTAGTAATTATACAAAGCCATCTTTCCTTTTTTGCTTTCTAACCTTTGTGAAAATATTGCAAAACGTCAGGTTGTTTAATACTGAGGCCCTTCATCCGCATCATTCATCGCAGCTGGTTCGACGCCAGATGTAAAACGTGAGGCCGCGGTTTCGTGCCCGCTCAAGAAGAGACAAATATTTGAGTGACTTGATATTTTTTTCAAATTGGGGTGTTAGTGAGACCAAAAATTCTCTCGTAGTTTCTGATACCCACGACACAAGATTATCATTTGTAGGGTCAGGACTATGAATTTGAATGTTGCGTCTATTTATTTATTTAGTTAAAATATTTATGGGAAAATGTATGACCTGGTAACCCTGCTTTTTTTACTTTATGTCTGTCCCTTACGGTGGAACTCGAATGTCGAGTCCATTTGATACTACGTCCATGCACTAATGACTTTTATATTCATAATTCCAGCCATCATTTGTGTGGATATAATTATGATGAATAACCTCCTTTTTTATCATACTGCATTGACAAAAATTTCCCTTAAAAAATTGTAATGAGGTTTCATTTAAATAGAAATAATGAATATCTGTTTTATTCAGTTTTAACGCAAATGACTATGTTCTGCGTTCATTTAAACGTTTGCATTGAATAACTTGAAGCTAAATAGTTGTACTTTCACGACTAAGTTTGTTCTATTGATATATAGCTAGTGCTTTTTTATTTTTTAATATGGCTTTTCTTTTGCATTTTTTTAATATCATATAATGTAAGGTGAAGTTGAGATCGCATTTTAATATCTTTGTTAGTATTCATAATAAATTCAAACTGAATAATTTTAACCAGTCGTCACGTTACCAAGCCATTTCAAAAATTAC
This sequence comes from Hyles vespertilio, assembly GCA_009982885.2. NCBI lineage: Eukaryota > Metazoa > Arthropoda > Insecta > Lepidoptera > Sphingidae > Hyles > Hyles vespertilio. Next base: position 15,722,131 of record CM042809.1, on the reverse strand, counting down.
ATGACAAACAGTAGAAATACTTTCCCAATTGCGAAAATAAAGAAAACAACTTTCTTTTCCTGTCAAAAGTCCCGCTTGACGTCATCTGTCAAACAAGTGATTATGTCAAAGTAGCGCCAATAAAATTTATTTCGTTGTGCAACTATAAATTGTGTGTCCATATTATATTTTATTTTAATTAACATTGAGTGTGGCTGAGTGTTTCTTACTGTATCAGCCCATATACGTCCCATTGCAGGGCGCGGGCCTCATCTACAATCTAGCGTACGATTAAGATAGCTACTTAATGTGTAGAAATAGCGACTATATTAGGTTTAAAACTCATGTACTGAGGTCACTATCAAGGGCGTCGCCAAGGGGGAGCAGGTAGGGGCAGCTGACACCCCCCCGAAGATAAAAAAATTGCCAAATGTAAAGCAACCATAATCTATGACTTGGCTTGCCTACTATACGGTATTTTTTTGCATATACCATATTACTATAATTGTACAATAATATTGAGCGTCTGGGGGCTGCCGTCAAAATTGTGTAAGTTGCAAGAACATTTTTCTCACTCTTCACAATCTTGGAATCTTGGTTGAAACCATGTCTCTCTTCCGCAGCTTACTCCCTTCCTGGATTCCACCTCATCAGAAATGATCGCACAGCAAGAGGCGGTGGTGGTGTTGCTATTTATCTCCGATCTCAGTTTCGGTATACTGTTGTAAGTGCATCCCCACAACCTCCACCAATAAATGCTGGCGAACACCTCTTCCTAGAGGTGGAATTCTCACTTAAGAAACTATTACTCGGTGTGTACTATAGTCCTTCTCTTCGCGTCGACTTCTTTTCTTCTTTCGAAATCATTCTTGAAAATCTTGTCCCATTGTACAGTCAGACCATAATCATGGGTGATTTCAATACCTGTATCCTCAAGAACGATCGTCGTTCTACCTCCTTTCTAAATACTATCCAATCCTGTAACCTTTCTACTCTTCCTCTCTCCGCCACTCATCATTCTCCTAACAACACTCCTTCTCTTCTTGACCTAATCATTGTTTCCTCTCCAAACTTAGTTGCCAAATATGGACAATGCTCCACTGATGCCTTTTCCTGTCATGATCTGTTATACCTTTCTTATCGCGTTCGTCCTCCCAAATCCCTTCCTAAAGTCCTAATGCAACGGAATTTTCGGGGTATGAATCTTGATAATCTTCGTAGGGATGCCGACAGCATTGACTGGAGCTCGATTCTTCTTTCAGACTGTGTTGACACTAAACTGCGTACCTTCAATCAAAAGTTGTCCGACCTTTTTGACAGACATGCGCCTGTTAGGCCAATTAAGGTAAAGCACCAACCCTCACCTTGGCTCACTGCTGACATCAAGGCATTACTAACAAAAAAAGCGTCGGCCAAAAGTAAATATAATCGTCGTCCAATTGAATCGAACTGGCTGAAGTATGTAGCTATTCGGAATCACTGCAGTAAGGTGTGTAGAAATGCTCAACGCCGATACATTCACAAGTCAGTCGAAAATAGTGACCCAGCCAAAGTCTGGAAATTTCCAAAAACACTGGGAGTGGGTAAATCACCACAAGATTCTATTCCCCAATCTATAGATTTAAACTCCTTAAACCGTCACTTCTCTTCTCCATCCTACTTTGATGGGATGACTAAAAATAACACCATTAAGCATCTTTCTACCCTTAACACTCCCACTTGTTCTACCTTTGTTTTCAAACAATTCGCCACTTGTGATGTTAAGAAGACTATTACTCTATATTTGACAGCCTCCGTGGCGCAGTTGGTTAGACGCCGCCTGTGAAACGAGAGGCCGCGGGTTCGATCCCCGCACCGAGAGAAATGTTTGTGCGGCCCACAAATATTTCTTCCGGGTCTGGGTGTTTGTGAGACCGAAAAGTCTCTCGTAGTTCCTGATACCCACGACACAAGACTCGATCTTAGTGTGGGGTCAGGACTATGTATGTGACTGTTGGGTGTTATTTATTATTATTTATTTATTATATTATTACTCTTTTGTCATCTAATGCTATGGGTAGCGATAATGTTAGTCGTAACATGATTCTCTATGTCTTGGACGAAACCCTACCTATCATTTCCCACATCTTAAACTACTCCATCTCCACTGGGATCTTTCCAACTGCTTGGAAGAAAGCCCACATTATCCCTCTTCCCAAGAAATCCAATGCATCTCTGCCTTCCGAATTTCGTCCTATTTCCATACTTCCTTTCCTTTCCAAAGTCCTAGAACGTTTAATCCATTCCCAACTTAATGATTTCCTCTCCAAGAACAACCTCTTAAATCCTCTCCAATCTGGGTTTCGTCCAGGGCATAGTACGACCACCACTTTGACCCATATCACAGATGATATAAAATCCGGCATGGAGGACGGTAAGCTGACAGTCTTAGCTTTGCTAGACTTCAGTAATGCCTTTAATACCGTGGACTACGACGTATTACTTTCCATGCTACGTTCTCTTAACATATCTCCAATGGCTGTTGATTGGTTTCGTAGTTACCTGTATGGACGCCGGCAACGCATCCGTGTGGAGGATAGATTTTCCTCTTGGTGCCCCGTAGCTGCTGGCGTTCCTCAGGGCGGCGTGCTATCTCCTCTTCTCTTCGCTGTTTTTATTAACTCAATATCCAACTTTTTACGCTCCTCCTACCACCTCTACGCAGATGATCTCCAAATATATACTCAGGCACCCGTGGACAAGATGGTCGATGCAATTGCTTATATCAATACAGATATTCAACACATCTGTGATTGGAGTAGAGCTTGTGGCGGTAGCAATACGCCAACTTAGATTTAGCTTATAAATTAACACGCTTATTATTTGTAATTTTAACATTATTTAAACACGCATTTCATTTTAAGATATGACTGCAGATGTTAGACCATAAAACATCTGCGAGTCGTTTTATTACAGTAAGAATTTTTGTGTAACTTATTGTATAATATTAGTTAAAAAGATGCTGTGCTAAATTATTGTTTCCTAATTGTAATGGCCCGTTCATACCGGGGCAATAAAACTGTATTATTATAGTTAAGTTCTTTAGTGGCGGCAATCCTTTGCAACAAATTTATGTTTTTTAGACAATAGTACACATGTTTTGTAAACCTTTCGGTTTGGACAATAGCCCAGATGTTTGGGCCGACCTTAATTTTTAGTTGAAAGGATAGACCCTATTTTATGGCTTAAATATATTTTCTGGAAGATTTATCCCCACCGATCCTCATTCGGGTAGTCCTATAAAAGGGTCGGTTTATTAAAGGAGACAGTCTGCCATCTCTCGTCACGAGCACATCTCGCTCCGAGTCGCATAATTATAATTTTACTCTGTCTGTGAATGTATTAAGTGTTAATTTACAAAATATACAATAGTTAGTTCCTGGAAGTGAGTGCTTATTCTAATACCTACACTTACAACCACCAAAAGCTCATGGTTTGAAGATCAATCCCTTGAAAACACAAGTCATTGTTGTCGGTAGCCCTAGGATGATCTCGAAGCTGGATTGGAATCAACTCCCCAGTGTTTATTGTAATGGGATAACCATCCCTTACAGTGACACCGTCCGTAATTTGGGCTTACTTATTGATAAGTCATTTACTTGGGGTCCTCAGCTTCGTGAAATAAGCCGTAAGCTGTTCGTTTCAGCTAAGTCCCTGCGAAGATTACGCAACTTTCTACCCGTTACCACGAAGATTACGCTTGCGCAAACCCTCCTTCTCCCCATCCTTGATTATGCCGATGTCAGCTATCTAGATCTCACCGAAGACCAACTAAATAAACTTGAGCGTCTTCAAAATTTCTGCATAAGATTCATATTTGGTCTTCGCAAATATGATCATGTTTCTGAGTTTCGTGCTAAGCTCAAGTGGTTAAGTTTTTTATAAGGCTTCGTCGGAATACTCACATTCTCTGTCTTCTTTACAATATTTTGTGCAATCCTCTCACCCCATCTTATCTTAAAGAATGATTTATTTTTCTTCATGACTCACATTTGAGGTCCTTGAGGTCGTCCGAGAATCTTAGGCTGAGAATGCCTGTGCACACCACGACATTTATGGACAAGTCTTTTACTGTCAAAGCAGTTCGATTGTGGAACGCGCTTCCTGTTGTGGTGAGACAGGCGCAATCGCTGTCTTCATTCAAGAGGCAAATCAAAGAACATTACCTCTCTCTAAATAAATAAACAGATTTTAGTAGATAATATTATTTCCTACTTCTAATTAATTTTAAATTTGTATTTATTATATATTTATATATGTATATGTTTCTAGTATTATATACATATGTATGTATTTATGCTTTTTATTATGTATGTATGTATGTATGTTATTTTGGTGTATTTTTATGTTTAGATTATATATATAGATAGTATGAGTTTTATCTAGTTTCCTCACTTTTAATTATTTATTTTACACTGCTCTCTCTTTTTCCTTCTTTTAAATCCATCCCATGGTTGTCTGTAAGACATTGCTTTAAGCGATAAGACCGCCATTTGTACTTTTTATATTTTTTGTTTTTGTTTCTGTATGTTGTATTTTTTTTATGTGTACAATAAAGATTTAAAATAAAATAAAAAATAAATATTTGCCCCTCCCTAGACCATCGGCTGGTGACGCCCCTGGTTACTATATGTATGTATAACTTATAAGTAGGTATCTATATCTTTTCACCAGCCTTTAATTTATTTAATAACCTCATCGGCTCGGCGTTTATAGCAAAATTTATTCAAAAATATGATTTTTATTCCCTCACCAGGCTGTGTAATTACTGACTGCTGTATTCCGTTTATTTTTTTAAATCAGTAGGGAAATGAAAACAACCACGTTAAATAAACAAATAAAATACACATAAAATTACTTCACTCACTCAGGTATTCTTCACACGTTTACGACGTATTTGAATAGGTTAATTATAAAACCCGCGTCTGTTGACTCGGTCAAAAAAGTATTTATTTAGGTTAATAAATACGAAAGTAAATAAAGTGAGGACGAGTAATGAGAAAACTCGGCGAGCGATGTCGCTATAGGAACCACATTGACGAGGTGGCATAAGACTGCGTTCACACAGAGTATAAAACTTTATAAGATCCTAAAGCATACGATGTGATAGAATGTTTACTACAAACTGAGACATTGACGTGTTTCATAACATTGTAGCATCGAGGAGGTTAAAAGTACTTTCGTACAAACTCAAGTACAAACTCCATGAGCATGCTGCATTGGACGCACTGCCTGTTTTTATAAGCGACTATGCTTAGACGACTATGTAATGTCCTTAGAGTATTTATATATAGAGGGAGCGCTGTCATACATTCGCGTTTTGAAAAGCGTAGATATTTTCTTGTTCGTAATGTTGGTAGTGCTTCTATATTAGTAAAAATTAAATTAATTATTTAGCAATAAATTGCTATAAATTCCTTTGACAGGCGAAATTATATTTAGCTATTATCCTTTTAAAACGAGTTTGAGTGGAATTAAATATACCTAAACTACTTATTTTTATTTATTTTTTCACATAATTTATGTATGTTGCACAACCTGTACAAATATTAGCCAAAAGGTGGCCCGGCACCACCATTTTTATCTACGTTTTTGAAGTCCAGCGCTCCCTCCATATATATATACTCTAAGGTAATGTCCTATTTTTTGTATTTAGAACTCGATTGCGCCCGGCACATTGTCAACACGTTTTTTTTAATGGAAATGTTGACTAATTCTTTGAATCGCTTTTATTTTGTAGAAAGGCCCTTTTTAAACACGAAAATTATTATTTTATGAAACAATACGTTACATTTTATTAAGAAACATACGTGAAAAAAATAGTTGACGAAATTCCCGTTAAAATGCTTACAGCTGTCACGGTATGATTGTAAAGTGAAGGTCTTGGCTTCGAATACCGGATCGAACTCAGTGATATTGGATGTTCTACTCAATATCATCCCGGAGTCAGAAATTTATGCCCGATATGACGATAGGTTCATGCCCTACCTATCAACTTGAGACGGAACACAAAAGGCGAAACGAGGGTGTTCTGGTAGCATCTCTGCTAACCCCTTCTAGGTAAAAGGCGTAAGTTTATGTATGTATAAAACCTATCAAAATAAATAAAATCCCTACTACGAACAAACCCTTACTCTTAGGTCTACCAAAGTCTCGCGTGCCTAATAACAGCAGAAGTTGCCAGTTGATCCGACGAGCCCAGCGCTTTGTTTCACCGAATTTACATTTATATTACTTTGAGTTTTAAGCAATACTCGAATGCGGGTCGGCGTTGCTTACGTAGTAACGTGACTCCGACAAATTCCAAGCTACCTTTTGCCTTGTACATTTTTACTCGAATATGGATTATAGGTTTTCGATGCATCATTTGCGTTTGTTAGGCAAATTTTGGAGTAGTTTAGAATCTTTGTGTAGTTCTTTTTAGTTTGCACATTTATTCGGGTAACGTTTAAATATACAGTGATTTCGAATGGTTTTTAGATACGTATTTACGTCAGCAAAATTAGGTTTTACTGATGGGCGTAACTCTCCTCTTATATTTCAGAAACGTTTTGTGTCAGTCTAGTACGGTTATTTAGCCCTGTGTGCTATGTACACAAGTTACATACATTTGAAATTTATGATAATGATGAATATTTTTTTATTTTTATAATTATACACATAAATAAATAAATAAAATGGTTATTTATATATATTAAAAAATAATTTCAATTTTATATTTGAATCTCGTGATAATTATAAATAATTGTTGATTTTTATAAATAAATAACTAAGATGATTAAGTAGATAAAAATAAATAATTACAATGTATATGACTTATGGATAAAGTCTACAGCGCTAAATAACCGTAGTAGACTGAACCAAAATCCTATGACATTTAAGAATTTTCCAAAATAATTTGAAATAATTTTGGAAAATTCCCGCATATGCAGGCTATCTAATTATGTTATCTCATACATTCAGAATGCTCTCATAGCTACGGACACAAATTAAATCACAATTCAGCTCGCATCTGAATCTACGTGTTTTTAATTAAACTGCAATTCGCATCTAAGCTGTCATCAAATATAAAAAGCCATGAAATGATGTTTGAAAAATTTCCAGGCGCTTCTTTAAATAAATTTTGTTTTAAAACCATTGGCTTTACCTTTGGAAAGAAACAGGCTGCGGCTTCAGGAAGTTGATTTAACATTTAGGTTACGAGCCTTTGAACTTTTCGTATGAGATTCTTAATAACCTTACTACCTCTGCTAACTTTCCTTGCGTACACTTTCAAGGACTCTTATCTGCGTCATAATTTATCAACGGAAAATGTATGAGTTATAAACGGAGCTGAGAAGTTGGGTTTCGTTTAATTAATTTAGTTTGTATGTCTAACTATATATTAGACAGATTAACAAATAAAGGATGAAATAAGTATATGCAAGTTGCCCACCGGTCACTGAGGAATTTTTTATAAAAAGGAACGAGAATTAAAAACGCAAATTAAACCAAATGTGGGGGTTAAACGCTTAAAAATAAATTAAAATTGAAGGAACAAGGAAGTGGATGAATGCTGCTATCCATTGGTCCTGTAAATAAACTCAAAATAGACTTATTTACGTGAGAAACTTTAATTTAGCCAAATCTATGATAATATTCTTATATTCATAATACTTTTAGCTCGAGGAATCTCATGATTAACAATTGCTGAATTATTGGTTATACGTTTAGGTATATTAAGAAAGGTCTTGAATAAAAAATAGAAGTTATCAACACCCTTTGGTATTATTATTATTGGTAAAATATATTTTTTTTTGTTTTAATAACCTAGTTAATAAGACAAAGTTAGTCAGACCAAAGAATATTTAATTACATTTACCACTTTCGGATATCACAAGCTTTTAAGGTCGGTTTTTATAATTTATACCTTCTGTTAAGCGGTTTCACAAAGTATTTAAGCGTCTAAATTGCAAAGTTTTGCCATCTCAAACAATTTTATACCGGGCAAACAATTTTGGAGGAAACGAGGTAAGTGATCTTAAACTCCCTCTCATGTTGCTTATACATGATCAATGGTTTGAAATTAATGAACATTCCTAATATGTTTGAACGTGTTCAATTAGATTTAATATGATTATATGAACAATATTTTTATTCAATACTGTACTGTACTATATCAGTTCATATAAGGCCAATTGCACGGGCCTCCTCAATAATGGAGAGTTCGATTGAAAATGGTAACTGGATAGGCCACATTGTCCACAATTCTAACCTAGTGCGGGCTGGCGGAGTTTACATCTGTATTGGCCCATATATTTCACATTGCATGGCACGGATCTCTTCTACAATTGAAAGTGCGACTGAGAGTGGTTAGGCCATAAAGACCACCACGCTGACCTAGTGCGGGTTGGCGAACTTTACATACCATATAATTTCTTACAAATCGTATAGTGTGTAGGTTTCTTCACGATGTTTTCCGTCACCTTACAGTCCGTGGTAATTTATTATCAATACACACATTACTTTACATACCATAGAAATTACCCAAAAGGCTACTTTGCAATGCTACTTGCCAGCACCATGATCAACGGTATTATAATAGGTGTTTATTTGGGTTTATTATGCCTTACAGTAACTATCCAATTGAATATTAACCAGCATTTATTTAACAGTTTTTTAACAAAATTAATTAACATTAACATACTGTGTTAGTGGTGTAGTTGTATTACGGACGATTACAACGATGACCATTTCAAACCCGGGTCGGGCAATGTGATATTGAATTTTTCTATTCATAATCAGTCAGGAGGGAGTGCGTGGTGGCCTGTTGGTAAACGGACTAGAGGCGGCTGCCCACATGTTCACGGTGGTCGCGGGTTCGAATCCCAGGGCACACCTCTGACATTTCGGAGTCATGTGTGTATTGGTAATCAATCACCATGCACTAAAACGGTGAAGGAAAACATCGTGAGGAAACCTGCATACCATAGTGATTCATAAGAATTTCTATGGTATGTAAGTCCGCCAACCCGCACTAAGCCAGCGTGGTGGTCTATATGGTCTAACCACTCTCAATCGTATTCTCGATTGTAGAGTAGGCCCGTGCCCTGCAGTGGGACGTATATGGGCTGATACTGATACTGATACTGAATCAGTCAGGACGAAACACACAAGGTGAAATGTGGGCGTCCTGGTAAATCTTCTGCCTACCTCTTTTGAAAAAAAGCGTATTAATATTAACAACTTCAACATTTTTAATCACCCACTTTCTGTCATCTGTGTCCATGGCTCGTAGAACGTGCGATACAAATCCCGATATAACCTTTTGTTCGAGTGACTCCAATGCGTTTGATAAACTTGACAAAGCAGGGTCTGTTACTGATTGATCCAGGACAAAGCGTGTACATTCGCTCTCATGGCCTAGATTTTTAATTTCCTTTTACAATTCCCGAGATGTAACAGCTTGTTTTAATGACGGGTTAACGAAGGCAGCATAAGTACAAGCTGTATGCTGGATATTATGCCAAACAGTGGAATGACGTCGGTAGATTCATGATTAAAGATATAAAGGAATCCATGGTTCGACAAAGTGTTACTTATTATTATATTATTTTATAGGGCTTTTTAATGTCTAGGAAAGCAAAAAATACACCCGAAGTAACACACATGGTCCTAACCTCTCATTAAGATCAGTGAAGTCTTGTTCAGTTCAGGTATCAGAAACTACGAGAGACTTTTCAATCTTACAAATACCCAAACATTTGTCTTAGGGTACAAATCGTGTAAAGAGGTCAAACAGCAGAACAAATGTATGGTAGAATCTTAAATATTACACAAGTAAGTTTTAAAATTGCAATAGCAAAGAAATTACCCCACATTGAAAACCAAATATTTTCCTTGCAGTAGCTAAAATGTATTTTTACATAACACTAAGTGCTGAAATCACAAATGCCCGAAGCGAAGGCTCTTTTGTCTACGTAAGGTAAATACTGCGGCCCGTAGATACGTGAAGAAACAGTTTTCATATTCCGAAGCCTTCGAAATATTCATGTTAGTTCGCCCCACGACTATTTATTTTGGTTTATGCTGATCGCGTTTCCGGAATATCACGTTTTGTGAGGAAAATAACGTAAAAAGTGTGGCGGTGTGTTCATATCTTAATACGTTAGTGGAATCAGAACTTGGGAGTTGTGAATGCTGTGTTTCTTGGAACAGATAAATTGTTGGAGGATAGTATGGCGGAGCAAGGCAGCTATTTAAATATTTATCATGCCATGTTTTTTAATACTGGCATTAAATACTGACAAACCAGTTGATAGCCTTTAGCCACGATAAATCCATAGCCGATTTTTCATTCGATATTTACTGTGTACTGAGGTAGTTTTATGACTCCACAAAGGATCGACACAGGTTTCTATTGATAACACTGATTTATTATCTAAATAAATGTTAATATATATTTAATATATAAAGAAGAAAGATTTGAAAATTGTTTCACCATAAGAATCCCTGATAGGCAATAGAATATTTTCAAAAAAGTGTTTATGCTCAGAGTGGGGCCGGATCGGACCGTGAGTACTTAAAAAAACAACTTACAAACACGCACAAGCAATGAAAGTGGATATGCTAGCATCAAGATTATAGAAGAAGGCAGTAAACATAGCTATACGACTTAAGCCGGGCCGTAAAGGGCCTATGTTTAGCGTCTTAAACCACAACTTTCCCAACAATAGGGCTAATCGTAAGACCCATGTGACATCACATAAACACTACACTAGGCATCGTATATAACAAGATTTGAGACATGCTGTTAGATACAAGCACAACCAGGACTTGCGCAAAATGTATTTTTATGACATAGACTGAACTAGCAATAGTACTACTTGTATAATAAATTAAATAATTCATAACTAACACGTATGAATATAGTGCTGACTGCTGACCCTAACATTTATTTATTTATTAAATGTACAATGCAAACTTACAGCATAATGTGCCAACACGTTTACATTAAATGAGCTTAGTACTATTCTTAACACTAATAATTTTAAACATATAAATTGAAATATGAACCAGTAACACATTATAAAATAAATATAATGAAATACAAACAATAACAGTTAAATAATACTATTTAGACAGTAAAAATCATAATATAAAAAAACAGATGACAATAAAAATATACAAAATATAAAAAAAACAATCAACACATATTTGAACCAAATTGTTCAATTGCATAGGTAACGATTTTGTCAAGCTTGTCACAAAAAATATCAACACCTTGGACCTGTTCAGTAAGTGCATTTAAGAGATTTATACGTCTCAGGTATAAAGTATCTCTACCTACCATGTCAGATACAAATAATGAAGGGTACAGAAATGGATAGTAGATTTTGTATAAATCCGGGCGAATTTGCGTTGCACTCTTTCTAACATAACTGAGTACCTACTTCATGCGGGGCCCACAGAACTGCGTTGTACTCAAGAATACTACGAACGTATGCATTAAATAATAAATTTAGAACCCTGGTATCACGCAATTCGGATGACATACGTATGATGAAGCCAAGGGCCTTATTAGCTTTACAGCATGTGATCTCAATGTGTTCATGAAAATTGAGAGCGCTATCTAGGGTTATGCCCAGGTCCCGAATTAATTTCACTCGTTCTAAAACAACTCCCTCTACTTCATATGTATTAGTGATAGGCTTTTGGGACAACATCGAGTTTCATGTCGTGGGTATCAGCAAGTTTCGCCTGATAGGCAGCGATACGACCGCCAATAGACTGAATATGCTTGGCATTGCACTACGCTCGCCATCCTGAGACAGGAGACGTAAGTCTCAATATGTCCAGTAATCACTCTGGTAGTCTAGTCACACACTGTCACTACAATGTCATTCAAACCAGCGAGGGAAATAGACATTGTGGTGGTACTTACCCAGGTGGCCTCTCACATGAGTATCAGAGTATGAGATACCTACTACCAGAAAATACCTATATTTTAGTCGCTTTAATAAGCAGTAGAAAAGTAGACATATGCAAAATTAACTAAGTGATTCGAATTATACATTCAGCCATTCTAGCCAAATACAAAAGCCAGCTATAAAGTACACTCAGAGTACTTACAGAACCCATTTAAAACATCTTTGTTAATACGAATGCGGGATAATTAAGTTTCACTGATTTAAGCGATTTAAGCGGGTGTCGAATTACATTGTTACCGTCTGATGGATATTGATCCGCTATAGTAATTTCGGTATTAATTAAATTAATGAATTTAATTGGAGTTGAAGTTGCTCTATGGTTTGGTAACTTGCGTTAAAAATCTTCCTTACAGTTAAATATAGTCGATGATATCTGCACGTCACTTCAATATCACATCATCGTTTTCACGATCAAATGCAGTATTGTAATTTTTTTAAATAAATGTACATATATAAACTCCCGTCTTTTTCCCTGATAGGGGTAGGTGAAGATGCAACCGGGACACGTATTTTTTGCGTCGCATTTTCCGTTCCACGATCTAATAGGGGGCGAGCTTACCGCCATATCGGGCACAAATCCTTGACTTTGAAAATATCCAATATCACTTTGCCCGACTCGGGATTCGTACCCGAGACCTCGGCTTTCAGCAATCATATTGCATCACAACTGCGCCATCAAGGCAGTCAATCTACATATATGAAAAATCAATATAAGATAGATAATTTTCTTGTTGGTGGCTTCGTGTTAAAAACAATAATTTTATCATCATCCACAATAAACGGGCTGCCTAATGCTACATTTATTATACACTAACTAATCTAAGCTCGCGAGATTACCGCAATGAAACTAACTTTTCAGTTTTATAAAAACAGAAAATTAAATTCATTTTCGCTTTTATTTTCTGTTCATGTAAGATAACATTTGAGCTAAGATATTTCCATACAATAACTGCAGAATTTTTATAAAATTCAAATCAGTATTTTCAATTGCTCATTTTTATTTTTCAAGTCATAATATGCACATAAAATTTATACCTTCTACTTTATTTTAAGCTTCAGCTCATTATTTTCAATTGCAGTATTTAACTCATAACCGTTTTCATATATCTTTGGACCTTATCCCGTATTTTAAAAGCCATTACAAAGGGATATGGCGTCCATGAGCCAAGGCTGCCTCATTAGCTGTTCATTACGTGCCATAACTCAGAGCTGAGACCCTAACGCTAGTGTTGACGCAGTGAAATAACTACAAAAGGGTCGTTGTAAAATGTTTTGCATCTCTGAATTATGTCTGGGGCCAATGTAATGTTCTTGCCTTGAAATGGGTTCCAATATTATTATAATATCAAGGCTATAATTTATTTCTTTACTAACTCTTTTGGGAATGAAATAATATTTTCCCGACACAATTTCCGAAAAATATTTCTTTCAAATCCGATTGTCATATCTTTCGCAAGACTGATCTTGTCGCAATATTAATTAAGTAACAGTGTGGTAAATAAAACCAAAGATTTATTTATTTCCAAATAATGTAATTTTCTCGAGGTTAATCACATAAATTACAGCTGTCCGAAAATAAAGGACAATGGCAGATTTCCATACATGATTTTAGTTGATGTAAATTTAGAGCGTTTAGTGGTCAAAAAAATATAAATGAATTCCGCTGCCGTTCCTAAACAATAATGTGTTGAGAAATACTGGTGAAAAAGTATACATTACTTACTAAACGTTTTTAATTTATAGATTTTGAGGTTATGTTCTATTTGTCATTTTCAATTGAAATATTATTGTTTTCTTAAAAATGTTATTTGGTGAACTAGGGCTATGATATAAATATTTACCGCACTTGTTTTACCAAATAAAGCTATTTTTCAGAATAGATTTTGCGAGATTCAATGAAAAATATTTTTTGTCGGCTTAAAAGACCTTACGCCATTGCTGAAAAAAAACGGACTCCCATACAAAATAGTCAATAAAGCTTTTTATTTTATTGTGAAACTTAAACATCGTTACACAACTATAATTAGTATGCTGAAAAGTCACGAAAAATAATAATATTATTATTAGCAAGTATGACATTTCTAAACGCGTTGTTCATGCAAATACGATTTCGCCATTGTCCTTTACAATGTGATATATATTTGTGTATTGATAGTCAATCACCACACACTAAAACGGTGAAGGAAAACATCGTGAGGAAATCTGCATACCATAACAATTTATAAGAATGTCTATGGTATGTTAGTCCGCCAACTATATGGCCTAACCACTCTCAATCGTTCTCTCGGGTATAGAGGAGGCCCGTGCCCTGCAGTGGGACGTGTATGAGCTGATGCAGATATAATAGATATATTTAATACCGTATATTATCCATAATGCGACTGCTGTTCCCAACTTAGCTATATCACACAAATCGTCAGCTCCGTCTACAGGCACCATAAGGCAGATAACAGATAAATTGTTGGCTATAAACATTCGGCGCGTTATGTAGTGAGAGAGAGAATCATGATATCTATAGACCGCGTAGACAATGGCGACATATACTTTGTACATGCATAAAACATAATGATGTGGATTTATCTAGCGATATATTGGGACTTATGTTCTTTTATGTATGGTTTAGGCATTGTGGTTGATAAAAACGTTTTGTTAACCGACTTCAAAAAAGGAGGAGGTTCTCAATTCGACTGTATGTTGCTTTTTTTTTTTATGTTTGTTACCTCGTTTCTCTGTACTGTGTGAACCGATTTCGATCATTCTTTCTTTGATTGAAAGCTTGTGCTTGTCGTTTGGTCCCATAAAAATATGGTGAAGATCTGATGAATATCTTCGGACCTGGAGAGGGGAACTCCTTAATATTAAGGAGAATTGCAATGGTTCTTTTTGCGTTACGTTCATTAGAAAAGTTAAGTTACAGTGAGAGAGGGAAAAAGGGGTGGGGGTGAGAGGAGGTGGGTGATAAAATTAAAATACACGTAAATTCTAATATCTTCGGCAGCTTTCAACCGATTTTAGTAATTTCGTTTTCATTAGAAAAAACGTATTGACAGGTTGATCCCGGGAATACAACATGAAGATGTGATGATTATGTTCGGACCTGGAGAATATAACTCTTCAAAATTTAGTAGGATTCCAATGGTTCTTTTTGCATTAGGTTTATTATAAAAGTTAAGTTACAGCGAGGGAGGGAAAAAGGGGTAGGGGTGAGGGGGGGGTGATAAAATTAAAATACACGTAAATACTAATATCTTGAGCAGCTTATAACCGATTTCAGTGATTTCTTTTTCATTAGAAAGAACGTATTAACAGGTTGATCCCAGGAACATAACATTAAGATCTGATTATCATGTTCGGACCTGGAGAGTAGAACCCCTCAAAATTTAATAGGATTTCAACGGTTCTTTTTGCATTGGCTTCAGTATAAAAGCTAGGCTACAGTGGTTGAGGGAAAAAGAGACAGGCGCGAAGGGATGGGGGGGGGGAGAAAAATATTAAACATGTGAATATTCCAATATCTTTGGCAGCTTTTAGCCGATTTTAGCGATTTCATTGTCATCGGAAAGAACACATTCCTTGTGGGGACCAAATCTTCTTAATTTAAATGCCTATCAACACTAAAAAGATAAAAATAACTAAAATTTTTAATAAAAAAAATAAAAACCGACTTCAAAACAAAAATCCACTAAAAACCAAAAAATAATAAATACCACTCCAAAGCAAAAAAAATTAATATTTATTTCATGGAACTCGTGCATGTTGATTAATTTGCTTAATGACTTGACTAGCCAACAAATCAAAATATATGCGTAACATATTGAAGGCGGGTCGCCCAGTACCAAACATACAGATATTTAAATTAATATAAGGCATACGTCCTACATGTTTGGTACTTGGCGGCCCGCCTTCAATATGTTACGCATATATTTTGATTTGTTGGCTAGTCAAGTCATTAAGCAAATTAATCAACATGCACGAGTTCCATGAAATAAATATTATTTTTTTTTGCTTTGGAGTGGTATTTATTATTTTTTGGTTTTTAGTGGATTTTTGTTTTGAAGTCGGTTTTTATTTTTTTTTATTAATTAGTAATCTTAATATATTTGCTTTAAAAAATAAAATATAACCAAAGTTCACAACCGACCGTATTTATTGGTGAATAATTATGTTATATCTTATACACCAACATTTGTTAGTATCTTTTATTAAGATTGACAAAGATTATAAAACGCCAATTGATATGCTTTATGGTCATTTCAAATCTGCAAATATCTATTATAATCACCGATTACTATTCCCATTTCTTTATTTTTTATAGCGCTTATCAGATTTGTGCCAGAAGCCGTTCCATCTTATTCTCGTTCTCTATTAAAATCCAGACACTCGGAAAAAATTAAGGCAGACTAAAATTCCATTTAAAATAAACATTAAAGCAAGAGCAATAAGCAGGCGCCTCATTTGTAAGGCGGGTGAATTATTTTCCATAACATTACGAGTCTGTGGCCTTCTTATATAAGCCAGCGGAAACCCAATATTACTTCCTGCCGCAGTGCACATGAAGCTAAGGACTATTTGTTTGTACAATAAATTAAATGAATAATTTCAGCCTCACCACAATCCGAAAAGGCAAATTGTGGACTTTTGTTGCATTAGCTAATCCCTTGTTTTAGTTATATTTATGTTTTGCGGTTTCGTCGGAATTTACGTGAATTTAATTGGAACTAACACCTCGGGGCGTCGGTGGAAAATTAAAGTAAACTGAAATTACAATACTTGTGATTTATAGAAGAAATGTTTGTCTGGTAACGTACTATTGTACCTAATATATTCGAAAATTTAGAAGGAGGTGCAACGAATGCTCTTACAATTCTTTGCCACACTTATTGTTCTTTGATAGGGTTCGAATTCATTAGCAAATCCGATTCAGAGCAATCTGGGGGCACGGTAGTGCCCCCTCCAAGTCGAGTTAAAAAGCGGCACAGTCGTACCATCCTTTTCTCGAAGCAATTCAGACCATTTTCAACCCCCCATAACTTCGTTGTGGTTAAAGCAAAAGTCTAGTTTTCTAGATACACCAACTGCGTGAATAACTTTGTAATCAAATATAAATGTATAGGATTACAAAGTTACATTTGCAGTCAGTTAATGAATCATTGTACCCGTATATAATGGAATAATAGTTTTAGATACTTATCTATATATACGAGGCATAACAGGAGGGGGTATAGAGAGGGAAAGGATGTATTCAGCCCATGAAACTGTACAACATTCCTCTAGAAAAACATGACGAAGAAAAACTTGCAAATAAATAGACTAAATAGCTCGAAAATATCAATTACCATGAAAGAAAGAACATTAATAATCAAATCCGCTATATTTGTGATAAATTGATACCTACAAAAATAAGAAAAAATCATAAGACAGAGGCTTTAAGAAAAATCTTTAGTGATATTCTAGAAGTAAAAAGAACCGAAAAGGAAAAAAACTAGGACTCTACAAAAAGACGCGAGGTCCCGGCAAAAACATCCTGTAAAAAAATTCCAAGTCTCGCAGCTCAGGTTTTCTACCGCAAAAAGTTGTGAGATGCATGTAATACCAAGTCGACTAATTTATTTAGTCCTTGCTTAAGGGAACTTCTTTGTAAATAAATAGATCGACTTGGCCATCGCATGAAAACCTAATGTATCGTACAATTTATACATAATGCTGCTGGCCAAGTCGATCTATTATTTAAAACGTAAAGAATTTTTAATATTGGTATGATAATAACTTACGTAATAACTTTATATAGAAGTTCCCTTAAGCAAGGACTAAATAAATTAATCGACTTGGTATTACATACATCTCACAACTTTTTACGGTAGAAAACCTGAGCTGCGAGACTTTTTTTTTTTTTACAGGATGTTTTGACGGGATTTTTTTACAGGATGGTGTGACGGGATTGTATTATCCCGAACAGAACAATCCGAAAAAAATGGAATGACATAGATATAAATCAGAAAAGCTGGTAATTTACGTTTTACCACAACAATATATTGAACTTGAGCCCAACTTCGATATTATATCTTCGTGATTTAGTATAAGTCCACACTTGCTATCTATCTAGCCAAATCCCTTAGGCAATAGCTTAGATAGATTAACTAGAAATATATTATGGATAAAATATTACTCTACAATAGTTATAAAATTAAATTTATATCCATGTCTTTCTTAGTCGACTAGTTTCTAGTCTGAGACTCAGGAGGATAAAGAATTAGATAAATTGCTTTACCATACTCAATATGGCTGGATTGAGGTTGCTCAAGAATTTTCCCAAAAAAAACCTAGGGAGAAACCTCATGATCTTATATTCAATGATGTACAAGAATATCGAAAGCGTGAATATTACAAAATGATAAAACAACCCCGGCACTGCGATAACGCAAGATAAAAAAATATAAAAATATAAACGAGAGTGCCGGCAGAAGTGAAAACTTGATTATTAACGTTGAGCATGTTTGATATTTTGGAATGGTTAGGGAATAATTTTGCACCAATTGCTTTATCAGTATAAAAGTACTATCATTTATGTGGTAGAATACAATATTCATTTATTGCGCTATCGTACACAAACATGACAATTTATATTACATTAAAAATTTAACACTTTAAAACTATTACAATTATTTTACATTAAAAAGTTTATCTCTCCGAAAAATCAACTTTCATCCATAATTTCAACGACTTTTTCACCATCATCATTACCAGAACTATCATCGCCAATCTCTAAAACTGATACGATAGGTTTATGGTAGCTGAAGTAAGAAACGAACAGTTTTGATTCGAACCTATTTAAATGTCTAATAAAGACCGCATCAATAGTAGTTTTGTATTTCGTTGTGCTAAGATTGCGATCATTCGACATAGTTAAACCAAATTCATTATTTAAAAATTCAATTAATAGTTGATTTTTATCGTCTGCGAAGTTTATGTTGAAATCTCCACTCAAAATCATTGGCAATTCATCAAAGCTTTATAAACTGACAGCTAACTGACAGCTGTCTACTCTCCATCCGTCTTACGCTTTTTCGATCAGGTCACGTGTCCTGACGCGAGTTTAAGATTGTATACCCATTACAGAAAAAGTGCTCAACGCCGCTAAAGAAGTTTTCACTTCAAAAATATAAATAAAAAATAAAAAGATAAAAAAACGCAAGATAACAAAAAGGAAGGTAGCTAGATCATAAAACAAATCTTGTTCCAACAATATTTATCATCACAAAATCACCTTTGTTTTACAAACTTTACAAAACAAATTAATAAAAGTTTGCACCATCATAAAACTCATACACGGCAAAGGTGGCCGCATTTTAGGAGAATGCAACTTCGCTGTACATTTTCATAACAGAACAGCTCGTAGCCGATGCGCTAGGTAAATTCAAACATTTTGAGGCAATAAGATTAGAAGATGGTGCATGTAGGTACTCAGCAGGATGGATCGGCGACGGTCGAGAAAAACGGCACTTTATTTAATGACGTCATGAATGGCGCTCTGATGAACATTTTTAAGAACTTAATATTTATTTAAAGTTTTTATGGATGCTCGTGACGTGTGGAGTAATGTGCTTGTGAGTTTAAATTGTTTTAATAATTGTTAAATTCTTTTGATCATCTACGATATTTGGGCATCTGCGTTGTTGTCATGCTATTATCAAAATATTAGGAATACGAGTAGTTATTTTAATAAATTGGACATGTTCAAAATATTTAATTTACGAGTATAAAAGCTTGTGATTTATAAATTATGAAAACGTATTATAATATCATTAATTATAATAATCAATGCGTTAAATAGATATTTTTTAAACTTTAATTGTAGTTCCCATTTAGTTCCTTCCGTGCCAAGCCAATAAAATTCATGTGACTTCTACTGTGAACCTGTATACTGTGTGGCCTAACCACTCTCGAAGATAACTATATTATCTTCGAATTGTTATTGTGTTTTCAAGGTTTTTTTTTCCTAAGATAAACATAATAAGTAAATATTACAAAACAATTGTATCAATAATCACCCTTTGTATTTCAACAAAAAGAAACCAAAATATAACCATAATAATTTGTGAATACCAATGTATTTATGACCGAAAGTAATTTCTGTCAGACAGCCAATTACATTAAACAGTGCTTCTTAAAAGTAGTCCAGTTCTTATAGGTTCATTTCACCTTAGCTTCACTATTCGGAAAATATATTTTAATACCATTACCGTTTCTCGCAAGATCATTATATTTTATGTGCCCGCAATAATGAGCGGTGGCTTAGTCGGGAGCTCGGCTTGGCTCAGGGCATACACCTCTGACTTTCATAGTGAGTGTTTCTAGTTAATTATCGTACATTTTGTAAGTAAAGGAAAACATCGCGAATACGTGAGAGTTCTCCAAAGGATTTCAAAGGCTTCACAAGCCCATACGTTCTAGGCGAGCGTGGCGCATTAAGACCTGACCTTTCAATAGCAGAACCTGAACCTGGCAGTGTAGCATTTATGCAATGATTTAGATATTATACTCCTATGTGTTTTACTAATGTTCAAATCGCTATGGTGTGCAGTTTGCAAGTTTTTGTTTTCCTTCACCGTTATAGTGGGTAGTGTAGTGGGTAGTATTGACTATAAATACCCACATCATTCCGAAAAGTCAGATGTGTGCTCTGGGATTCAATCCCGCGACCAGCGGGAACATATTGGCAGTCGCGTCTAGTCGATTTACCAACAGGCCACCAGGCAATTCTGAAAAATTCTATGGTATATGTATCTACATATACCAATAAAAGTCCCTCAACCCGCACTAGGTGAAGGACTATATGGCCTAACCACTCTCAATCGCACTCCCGATTCGATGAAGAGGATGCCCGTGCCCTACTGTGGGACGTATATGGGCTAATGCAGTACAATTATGTTTTTTTATGAAAATGAAAATTTAAATAATTTATTGAATCCATTAAGATGTCCTACAGATTACATCATGTAGATTCTGTCATTTTTTTATCCAACACTCGGTTCGGAAAACGGTTTTCACTAGAATAGAATGGGCAAGATATTAGAACCTTCTGTATGCACATTAATATTTACAAGATAAGACCTATCTTGACGGTCCTCGGCCTTCTTCATACAGCTCTTCTCCGTTACGACCCTCAGTCAAGTCGTCATATCATGTCCATTAAATAATTTATAAACTAAATAAGCATGTCAGATTTACGATATCCTGCTTAAAATATATTCACTGCGCTAAAGTGGCTTCAAAGTTCCGTTTTCTGCAGCGCACGAAGCGCTGTTTAAAATTCCGCGATTGCTCTGCGTACAATAAATTTAATTCCAGAGAGTCCTTGGGGCAATAAATTTTATACTTATTTTCTACAAATTATTTTAGTTAAATGCCGTGCTTTTATGGACTATGAACTGGATGTACGGAGAAGTTTTTTATGTAAATGTTTAATAAGGCTGATATTTCTCGTGTTGCATTTTATAGCCGTTTTATTTTTTAAATATGGTAAATGAGTAAAATGATAATGATCAGCCATAAAATTATATTATGCTAGGTACTTCTCTATAAAGATTTAACGTTCAAAGTTGGTTGTATTTAAAAAGGTTTTTATTTCATTTTAGTCTCAAATTTGAATGAAGTGCGCCCTGCAGTGGGACCTAAAAGGGCAGATACAGTACAGTACAGTAGGTAGTGTAATTTAACAAGTCATTAACTACAAAATACTCATGCAACAATTCCTGAACCGCGTTCAATTTTAGGAAGATATTTTCATTCGCAGGAAGTGACTGGATGCAGGCCGCTTCCAACAGTACAACGTGGAAATCCTAGTGGGAGGCCTATGTTCAGCAGTTGACTTCCTGTGGCTGAAGAGCGAGAGAGGATGTTCAATTTTAATCAAACCGTTTTACACGTGCATTATTCCTAAGTAAGGTATGAAGTTTGCAGAGGCTTTTAACTCGACTACTTAAACGCCAGGTAAGGGACAATGTAATAAATATTTAAGAGCTATACCAAGCAGAAATCTTGGGTGGGATTACGGATACATCGCTACCTCAGCGTAACGGTTGTTTCTATGGCCAATTCTTTGCTAGTGGTCTTGTTAATGGCGAGAAAAACGTACATTACCGAGGCCATTGACGGTATGGATTTCATATTATTCCCGTGTTTTTCCTTTGTTTAAATAGAGGCTACGAGCGGTAACGGTAAAATGGCAGAAAATGAAAAAACCTGGTTGTTCCACCGATTGCTTCAGTGGCGTAGTTGTGCTACGGTACCATTAAAAAACTGAGGGCTCTGGTCGAGCAATGTAATATTGCACTTTTCTATTCCTTATTCTCAACCCACAATCCGAAATTAGTGCCCGATACGGCGATAGTCTCGTCCCTTATTAAATCGTGAGATGGAACATATAAGGCGAAACGTGGCAGTCCTGATACCACCTCTGCCTACCCTTTCTGGTAAAAAGGCGTTTATGTGTGTTTGTAAAACAACCCGTCATAATATGCCAGCAGGACCGATCAGGAACCCAAAGTTCCAAAATATGACACAATGGCCCCACTATACACTTTCTAGCTCACAAACCACACATATTTTTTTTATTTTTATTTTATTAGGTTAATATTATATTAACATTTGTATGTACCAACAGAATTTAATAGTGCGAACTCATAATTATCACAATTAATTTAACAATGACTGAATTAAAAACAAATAAAATGTGGATCTGGATCAGCCCATATACGTCCCACTGCAGGGCACGGGCCTACTCTACAATCGAGAGTACGATTGAGAGTGGTTAGGCCATATAGTCCACCACGCTGGCCTAGTGCGGGTTGGCGGACTTACATACCATATAAATTCTTATGAATCGCTATGGTATGCAGGTTTCCTCACGATGTTTTCCTTCACCGTTTTAGTTCGAAGTGCGTGGTGGCCTGTTGGTAAACGGACCAGACGCGGCTGCCAACATGTTCACGGTGGTCGCGGGTTCAAATCCCAGGGCACACCTCTGACTTTTCGGAGTCATGTGTGTATTGATAGTCAAAATGTGGCATAACGTTAAATTCCAATAATCACTATAACCCGTATAAAATAACCAGTTGCAAAATTTAATTTAACCCAAAAATATTCCAGGAAGCAAAATTATTACATTCGGTAATGTATTTTTAATGCTATCATGCGGAAAACAAAGGACGCTCTACCTGCAATGCACCTTTATTTTGTATCTCATTTTAAATACGGGTTTTAAAAAGTTTCACGTCATTGTTATGGTGTTATAGCAAAATCATGGGGTTAGGGCCCCGGTGACCCATAATTTATCTCTCATTGTTTAAAATTGTATTTGATATTCATTTAGAAAAGGTTCAACAGTGGGTACATAGTATAATAGTGTATAGTCCTATCAAAAATATTTATTGCAAATTTACAACAAATTAATAATTAACTGCTCTGATTTAAACCAACTTGTAAATTTTGACATAATAGCTACATTGTAAACTGGTTTTGAAAAGAGCAACACTTACAGCCGCTGCCAATAAACAATCCCAATCCAAAATTTCCCGTTTTAGATTGACAGCTCAATCTTTTTTCTGATACTATATTGCCAATCTCAGTAGTGAAAAAACCTCAGACTAAATACTCTCTAGACGTAGCCATAACTGGAACGTGAGAAATAAGAGTGAGACCGCAAGTTAAAAATTAGTGTGCGTAAAAGAGACAGAGAGTTTTTTTCTTTGTCCTTGTCACCGTGGCCGGTTTTTTTATTTGTCAATAAGCGCAGTTTGTCAAACAAATATATGTCAATCAGTTTTTCCGATATTTTAATAGTTTTGGATAGTGTAAAGCAGCAATTTATACAAATATTAGTGACTATAGTGTATATGCAATGGTGGATTGTAGTATTTTAGGCTGTAAAAGCCGCAGTGAACGAAAAATTTGTGGAATAACATTTCACTCGTAAGTTACTCATTTATGTTACATTATAATTATTTTGTCGTTTATTGGTAAATAATTTTGTATTTTAATATCAATACAAATTGTTTTACTTAGAGAAATATCGATTACATTTAGAAATTCTACAAATAATATTAAATAACCTTAATTTCTTAAAAGTTTAGTGTTACCTTGTTATGAAAATTGGTTTACCCTAGATAATACTTGCATATTATTCCTTGCATACATAGCGTTATTCATACGTAAAAAAGTAAAATTACTTCTTATTTTAGGTTTCCTACTAACAGTAATTAGAATTAAATGGGTGGAAGCTAATGGACACCAAAATTGGCAACCAACAAATAATTTTAAAATTTGCTCAATACATTTCGAGATTATTCCTTTCATTATAAAAAGAAGAATGTTATAGTAAAACCAAAAGCAGTCCCAATAAAATATGTTCATGTAAGTAGTTGATCATTAATTATTTTTAACACCGTTTTATTAACTTCGCCTATATGTTTGTAACAGAATCTGTGAAGTCGATTTTCGAGCACTTCAAATCGTCGGATTGACTTGAAATTTTGCATACGTATCCAGGACTGATGACGACGCAATAATTTTAAAAGTATGTGATATTATTTTATATTTTATCCAGAATAATAAACAAAATATTATTGTTGAAAAAATATTACCTATATAATTGGTAATTTGCGCGCAGTTGTCTTTCTTTGATAAGACAGCCGAAGATAGATGTTTTAGTGCAAGCAATTAAATAATAGTTTAAAAACTAAAAAAACAATCTTTCATATAAGATCGAACTAAAAAGTAAAAAATAATCATAAACTCATTATCATTTTATAATAAATATGATATACGAATAAATACGATTTAAATCGTACGGTTGGCAACGCTTATGTTGGCCTGTGTTAGTACCCACCAAAAGTAGGAATTTTTCCCAACATGGCCACACTGAAGAATTATATATCTGTCTCTTGTGCGGCCACGGCATGGCTACGTCTAGAGAGTATTTAGTCTGAGGAAAAAACTATGGCAACATGACAAGAGATCAATCGAAAAGTAGAAAACAATCCAGATTGACTTCAATCATTGACTTATAGAGCCACAAAGTTATCTGGCCCGGTGGCCAAAAGTGGAAACAATAACGTCATTTGAAACGTCAGTCTATCTGCCAGTCGCTGACATATCTGCCATTGGTTGTTTACTAAATGTATTTATTTTTACTGCATTATTTAAAACTAGTAAAATATGCCGAGAACTTGATAAAGTGACGTTAGAAACGCTAGACTTCAGGTATTACATTTTATGAAGGAAGAAAAGCATCTCAAGCACCAATAATACCCTTAGAAAAATTGTATCAACGCGTAGTTGCCGCCACAGGTCTGTGTTGTCAGCTTTTCAAAATAAATACCACATAAACAAAATATTGTACGTACTAGTACAATACATGTAAGTACATATAATAAACTAGAATTTATCGTTACGTTCGTGGGGGCC
Source organism: Hyles vespertilio (assembly GCA_009982885.2). Classification (NCBI taxonomy): domain Eukaryota; kingdom Metazoa; phylum Arthropoda; class Insecta; order Lepidoptera; family Sphingidae; genus Hyles; species Hyles vespertilio. The sequence goes on along the minus strand of CM042809.1, from coordinate 15,696,680 downwards.
TGTTGATGAATGGACCAGACGCGACTGCCAACATATTCACGGTGGTCGTAGGCTCGAATCCCAGGTCACAAATCTGACTTTTCGGAGTCATGTGGGTATTGATAGTCAATAAACACGCACTAAAACGGTGGAGGAACACATAGTGAGGAAATCTACATAACATAGCGATTTATAAGAATATCTATGGTATGTAAGTCCACCAACCCGCATTAGGCCAGCATGGTGGACTATATGGCCTACGATATGGCCTAACCACCCTCAATGGCACTCTCGATTGTAGAATTGGGCAGTTCCCAACAGTGGGACATATAGTATATGGGCTGATACAGATACACTTGTTTAAGAGTATAGGGAGCGATTTGTTAGAAATCTTGGGAAGGAAAAATAACATGCAAAGGAAACTGGTCCACTAATTTTGACACTATTGATCGAATTGAAAAATCTTATTTCACCCACTTTATTGCTATATCTATTTTTAATGGCAACACCAAATTCGACAACAGCGACTCTTTCACCGGGTCAGATAAGTTTGTGGGACAGTATATTCTACTGATAGACGAGGCGCGTCATAGAAACTATTTGTCCCGTATTTGTCAAAAGCTCAGTAGCGACATCTAGTACGTACGATCAAAGATTATTAGACAGACAAGACAGTTCATGTCAATAATAGCTTTGTCTAAGATACTGCCTAAGTATAAATACCGTCATAGCAATAATATATTTGTAATTTTTTTTATTTACGTGAATAATTTATGGAAATGGTGTAAATGAAATTAAATACTCTTACAAGTGTACAAGTTTGTCAAGCAGTCAATCAGTGTACAATCAGTCTGCCAATTATTATAATAAAATTTATGATTTTTTAACAAGCTGATAAGCTTTTTTGGAGACTAATAGACAAAAGGAATGGTACACCAGAAGTTTTCAAAAATGACTACCGCATTTGGAATATCTGAAATCTTTGTGTCAAAAATGAATTGAACAAATATAGGTATGTTCTCATGGTACCCACTTATATCCATTCCAATAATTCTGGACAAATATTATAGAGATCTCTTTTTTTCGTAACCGACGCGGATGAATATAAAACAATTTTAAATGATATTAGTCTTCAATAACAATGAGTTCGAATAGTCCATTAAGTAATTCATATTAAGAAATAGGGTCTAAATACAACTGAATCTAATGATGTTGAACACTTCAATGTACTAAATAAATTATTTTCATTTCATAACATAAGTGCGTGGTGGCCTGTTGGTAAACGGACTAGACGCGGCTGCCAACATGTTCACGGTGGTCGCGGGTTCGAATCCCAGGGCACACCTCTGACTTTTCGGAGTCATGTGTGTATTGATAGTCAATCACCTATATATGTAAGTCCGCCAACCCGCACTAAGCCAGCGTGGTGGACTATATAGCCTAACCACTCTCAATCGTATTCTCGATTGTAGAGCAGGCCCGTGCCCTGCAGTGGGACGTATATGGGCTGATACAGAACATAACATTTCGTATGGAATTGACTGCCTCAAACTCAACCTCAGACTGCTCAATTGTACCTAGTACGGTATAACTACGATACTAATAATAATAATAATAATAATAAATCTTTAATTCATTACAACATGTTTACAACATAATAACACCCTGACTCCTGAACTAGGAAGCCCTGTATAACAGAAGTCAGTCTCTTTCGACAATTCTTTATTTAACAGCTGCTTTATATAAAAAAGGAAGAAACTCGAAAAAAATAATAATTAAAAGACTTAATAAACTATGCAACAACACTAGATCGCCAAATGGAATGGACTTAAATTAAAAAGGAAAACAATTTTTAGCGAAACATTAAAAAAAAAAGCAATAAAAACAAACATTAAAACTAAATGTAAAGTATGATGGATAAAATATACAGGGAGCGCAAATAAATGGCGCACTTGCTCAGTTGGGTACAAGGGCATAATATTAATATCGTAATAAAAAAATAATATTTGGAAAATACCTATCCGTTTTGAAGTTATGACCGTTTAAAGTTTTAAGTTTAATCACCACTTTTTCGCATAAAATCAGTTGGAATGGATGAAGAACAAGATTTAAACACATACGTATTTTTTCGTTTCGTCGTTAATTGAACGGTTAACGAAATATACCACGAAAACCATTTTTAACAGCATCAAAACTTTCTTAAACTTCGCTTTAACAGCTGTTTACACATGAGTAAGGTCATGAACTCTTAGCTGTATAATTTATCCTTCTCTAACTTCAAAAAAGGATATTTTTTGTTTCATTTCAAATAAATCAATCAGTTAAACAGGGACGTACTTAGATTTAAGCGTCAATAAATTAACAACATAATAACTTTAGGTGCAGTTGCATCGTGAATGGATTGACTATTTTGTTTGTCATTATTTTCCTTAGTGTCACAAATCCAAACTGAAAGATACCAAGAAATCACACTGGTCATCGCTTAAATCATGTAAGATTGCGAATTTAATTATAATTAGAAAAGTTTTGGTAATACCTACATAACATTTAAATTTTCTAAATAATTTAGATTCATTGAAAAAATAATCTGATGACATTGATTAATAAAAAATAATATTTTTAAAATGATGGCCCAATTCGGCCCTATTAGTCAAAGGAAGCCGCCGGTCATAGTGTACTTTGTCGGATCCAACGCGGCTCGATTATTCTTCCTTTGAGGTCGCCGCCGCCGTTTGTGAGTGCGTGCCGAAAGGCGGCAATTTCTTTGTCGGTAACTTTTAGCCTTTTGCAAAAGAAGACCGACATCTTGAGGTGTGTTCACACTACACACTTGATATAACTTAATTGGATTAAGTACTCCGATATAAAAGTTACGTTAAAAAAAAGATCTTATTGGACTGATACTGATACTTGCTCAAGAGCTTATAATGTTATTTAAATATGTCATCAGCCGATTCAGTCAATTACAAATTGCCTATTTACTTTGCTTATTATTGTATTTAACATTATTTTAATGTATTTTGAAAATAATGTTACTTTAAAGTGATAAAATTTCTTCTAAATTCTTATACCTAGAGAAATGTCGTCTACCATTATAGCATAGAATTTGCATATGAGACTTATTTGAGATAAAATTAGTGAAATCAATAAACACTAACTACTAATTTACTGCACTGGAGACCCCGTGCCCTGCAGTGGCACGTATATGGTCTGATATAGTAGTAATACTAATTGTTCAGATGAATTATTATAAACTCAAATAGGAAAGCTTTGTATCTAATGTGAACAGGCCTTTATCTTTCAAGAATCAAAATAATAATTTATTTTTTATTAGTTGAATTCGGATTGCGATCGCGTGTGCATGTATTAGTCGTGTGCATATTATTGTAAATTCGTTTTCAGTTATTTTGAGTAAATTTTATTAATTTCACTATGCTTTGAACATTACCCAATTTGATAGCTTTTGATGTAACTTGTGTTATGTGAAATGTAAAAGAAAAAGTGATTTGTGCTACCAAACTGTGACAGTGTTTTCGTGCGGGTTTTGGCGGATCCTGCGCGTCCAGCTTTGCCTATCAAGGTCATTACGGTTTACATTACAAGGTCAGTTAACTATTTTGGTGGTCATTAATGACAACTAACCAGCCCATATGAGTCACCGACGGCCTCCGTGGCGCAGTTGGTAAGAACCGCCTGTGAAATGAGAGACCGCGGGTTCGGTTCCCGCCCCGAGACAAATAATTTCCGTGAACCATAATTATTTTTCTAATACCCGTGACACAAGATTTGTATCTTAGTGTGGGGTTAGTACCCATGTATGTGACTGTTGGCAGTATTAATTTAATATCTTTTTTATGTACCCTGAGCGTGATGTACACAATCGACTTATAAGTAAATAATGAGCTCTGCTTATTTATTGTTGAATGTCTACCGTTCAGTTGTAAGGTTCAATCACTTTAGCTTAACATGTTAAGGGGTAGCATGTGTAACGTTAGTTTTTTTTTTCTCGGCATATTTCTTAATATTCGCTAGCGCCATACAAATCCGTCTTAATTAAGATTCCTTCACCATATACTATAATGTATATTGGCAGGTGCGCCGTTTTCTTGTCCACCCTGTATAAATATGGATAAAATATGTAAATATGCTAATGTTTGTGATGTGCGGTGTTTTCTTCTACTTATAAGTATATATATATTTTACTTAAAAAATATATATTAAATTTATATGGGAATGTTAAAAGTGTGTGCTTAATAAATGTTAGTTATTAAAAGATTTTCGCATGAGTCATAATCAAGGGTTTGTAGCCACGAGAAAACTACTTTTTTCAACTGATGTGTGTTAAGTTCTTTCACATTGTTCTTAAGCATAAGTAGTTCATTATACAGTCGTGGAGCATGATACGCATAATGCTTCTTTGCAAAAGTAGTTCTCAATTTGGGGAGAGGACATTTAAACTTTCTCTTAGGTAACACTATCTTATTCGTGTGTTCCATATATTTGTGGTAGCGTTTAATGCATTGGTAAATGTAACATTTCCTGACACTCAAAATATTGGCCTGTTCATATACTGAAACAGTTGGATGTCTGTATGGCAAAAATAGTGCGGTTTTGAGAATAGCCCTCTGAGCACGTTCAAGTTCGATAAGGATAGTTTTAGAAGTTCCACCCCATGAGCAAATGCAGTAATTGACGAGGCAGTGGCAGAGAGCATTATAGATCTGCATTACTAGGTCCTTGTTACCTATACTTCTTAAGTTTTTGAACACGAAAATGAATCTTCTCAGGCGTTTAGTAACAATAGCTATATGTGACTTCCAATTTAGTTTCTCGTCAAGAGTTACTCCCAAGTATTTTATTTCACTTACTTTTTCTAATTTAGTACATTGGCAGTCAATCAAAGTACGTCGTCTGTTGCATGGAAATGTGTGAATATATAAGTCAAAGAATTGTGGGGGCTTAGTGGAAGCTGTTTTATGGAAACAGAGATATTTAGTTTTGGATATATTTAATGTCAGGAGATTATTTTCCAACCATTTTGTAATTGTGGATAGTCCTTTCTCAGCCAAAATTTTTACCGAATCCCAAGATGTACCGTGGAAGAGGACCACAGTATCGTCGGCGAACATAAATAGCTCAGCTTCCATCATTTTAATTTTACACAACTCATTGATATAGATGAGAAAAAGAGTAGGTCCCAAGGTGCTACCCTGTGGAACACCATACAAACATTTTTCAGATTCACTAACATGTTCCTTCAACCTAATCCTCTGCGTCCTGTTAGTAAGATAGTCACGAAACCAAGAAAATACTGAGGTCGCACTCGCCCTCTATCATATTGTGGGATGGAACACACGGCGAAACGTGGGTTTCCTGGTACCACCTTTGCATACCCCTTCTAGTAAAAAGGCGTGAGTTTATATATTATTTATTAAAATGTAAATGTTTGTATAACGAAATCCTAAAAACATACGGTCTCAAAAATTATACCTGATCAAAAAATAGTTATCGTTTGCTCAACAATTTGTCTTAGTATGGGGATCTAGCCTGCTGCTCTAAAATTGCTTATCTATCTTCAAGCAATATGATTTCTAATATATGTAAATATTAATTAAATAAATTAATGAATAAACCCAACAGTCTTGTGTCGTATCATATACTGCGAAAGGCTTTATGTGTCACAAACACCCAGACCCGAAACAAATACCTGCAGAACACACAAATATTTGTCTTCATGCGGGAATCGAACCCGCGGCCTCTCGCTTTATAGCCGGCGTCTTACTAATTGCGCGGAGGCCACCATAATAACATGCAGATGTTCTTTATCCATTTCTAAAACAACTTATACAACTTATATCCCGAGGCCACTTCAAACTGTACTCAAAACTCTAACTTGATATCGAGAGTGCATTGTGCGCAGGTCTTCGGAAACTTTACGATTGGGCTCCAAAACTTGTCTTGTTAGACAATTTGTTCAGCATTGTATATAGCTTTCATGATCTATGAATGCTGGAAAATTTGACTTGAATACTGGCTGATAGAGTGGACTTTAATATGTTTAAATTACGAGTTCTTGGCTTCGATATTATTTTGTAATTAAATGTAACATATTAATTTTTAATATAATAACTACATTAATTTGTAAAATACAGAGTAATACGGATAAAACCGATAAGCGTGTATGAATAGATTGATGATAGTTGAAGAAGCGAAAGAGATATGTATAGACCGTAGCATTTGGCGCTCTAGCCTCTAGCTACCCCAATAGGTCATAGGCATGAGTTTATGTATGTATGTATGTATGCATGTACATACATAAACTCATTTGTCTAGAATTTAAATCAAATGCAAGATAATCTTTTTTCAATATTACAAGCATATTGTATACTAACTTCAGAACGCATCTTTAAGAAGTAAAAAAACTGGATCTGATTTTAAAATTTTAATGCATCCATTACTAAAATATTTAGCAATTATAAAACCACACCCATGTACTAATTAACTAAAAAATTATTTCAGGTTTTTTGGAACGTCGCATTATTTTTTGTGACATCAACAAAAAAGCAAAAAATATTTTTAAAATAAATGTTAATACATCGACAACAAAAATATTTACTTAATACTTAAATAATACCCATTTACCTTATAAACGAAAAAAAATCAGGTCTTATGCAACGTCATAAAAAATTTCATGATGTCAGCAATCAAAAATGCAACAAAGAACGGTAGCTCCATATTCATACCGTAAATTGATTGTTGTCAGGTATAAATAATAGCAATATCTTATTCATTTCAGTTACGTACGTTGGCCGGTGCCTTATCAATTTAATTAAAAGTAAAATTACAGCATTCATTCATTTACATTGCCTTTGACTGAAATGGAGGTAAAAACGTCTGTTTTCATATGCAAAGTGTTTGTAGTGATTTTTTGTTCGATTTTTAAAATAATATTAGTCGGGAGCGAGTATACTGATAGTACGTATATTAATGTTCCAGGCTGTAATAAATGTAATAAATAATGTTACAAATGAATAATCCTTAGAAGAAAAATTTTATTTTTTTGTATTAGTAACATCAATTGTCAAATATAATATATATTTATTCCATAGTCATTTTTTAAACGCATAATCTTCAATCTTGATAATAGATTATTATTTAATAAAGAATTAACGTTCTTTTATTATATTTTCAAGCTGAAGATAACACAAAGGGACCGCCAGTGGATCACCATACATTCATCCCTCTTATCGAGTAAGAGAAAACTGTACATATTTATTATATTTATACCACCCCGCCATCAAGGCTTTTAATTCACATTTACAACTCCTCTTGGTTTGAGAGACCACCTTAGAAATTTGACACCGTTCAACAATGATCGTTGTGATTATTAATTGGACAGCAATGAGGGACTAGAAACTACTAAGAAATATTCCTACAAAAAGATGTTAATTTATGCTTAATTTCCTTCATCATACTTGACATGAGGCAGTATTATCAACAGCAGCGAAAAAGCAAATTGACGAGCACAGAAGGCTGTTTCTTTCACTGAAGACACTGCAATCCATGATTAGCTTATCGTTTATTTACATTATTTCGGTGTTAATTATTGTGCCGAATTATTTACAGACACACATATTAGTCCATTTGTGAGACTGTGTTTTCATTCAATTTGTTTTCAGTATCGTATTCACGGATAACTCCAAAAAGACATGCACGGGTGCAATAATTCATGACTATGTGGTTATTACTGCCGCACATTGCTTGTGAGTATATTTTGTTTCTCGGTAATTAATTATAATAGTTTACCCTACAATAACTCAGCACCTCTATGAAAAAAAATATAACATTTTATATCGTTTTAAGAAAACAAAGTTAATTTGCTACATTAAAAATGTAACAATTCTCAGTAATCATACACAAAGCAACCAACAACAAACTATAAAGGAAAATACATGGCGTCCTGAAATCAAATATTTATTTTGTTTCTTTGAACTAAAATAAAAGAACGTAACGTCCATTTATTTTGCTTTGTTCCTGGGCTATTTTAGGACATAGTTGTGAAAAACGTGGGTACGCATATTTACTACTCCCACTCATCTTAAATGTCATGAAGATATTTTTGTAATATTATTTTCAAACGCACCAAACCTTATGTCTGTGAAACCTTATGATTGACTTAAAAAAAATATTTTCCTTTGTTTAATACAAACAGACGAGTCACCTAATCATCTTTCTTAAACTAATACCGAAACAAAGGAATTCTGGGTGTATTGCCGGCCTTTAAAAAACAAAAGAGTAGACGTGAAAATTTACTAGGACTTCCGAACAGGCGGAACGCAGCATTGAAATATACTTTCCTTTTATGTAGTCTAAGAATACTTTAGATATATCATCTTACAAATTCACTCACTATATCTTCTACAGATTTCTTTGAACACTTACCTACTTTAAAACCACGAACTAATAGATTTAATTTTAAGCGTACAAGAGAAAAACAAAAAAGCGAAACCAGAACTGACAACATCGTTCGTAGTCATTGGTACTAAGAAGATGTTCGAGACGGGATATGAACAGTACTTGCCTATTGAACGAGTATTAACACACCCAAGGTACCAGGGATGGACCGCAGACCTAGCTTTAATCTACACTTTCGCTGGTATGACGTCAGACAAGCCTGGCACAGTCATATCTCTTGCTGGTGATAGAACTGCCACTCCGGTAGATTCTAATGTTACTGTGTTGAGCTGGGGACATACAAGAAATGAAGTTGTAAGTTTTATACTTATTTTATTTTATTTTATCGTCATTATCTTCTCAGTCATAGGAAGGCCACTGCTGAATATAAGCCGCCCACAAATATTATCCTCCTTTATTTTATGTAATAGTACATTATAATTGGAATTACTGGTTGGTCTTTCAATTTTAGTTCTAACTGTAGATAGTTTTGTGTTCCCCGGTCAGTCTTGCATTAAATTACTGATAAATACCGGATTCACTAAATTTTTGAGCTTTTCATTTAGTTCAACATATTAATTTTAATGGATTATACTGACATGATCACTATTGTTTTCGATCTCACAATTATAAGTTAAAAAGGTGAACAAATAATTTATAAATTAATATGAAAAATCTCAAAACTTTCAGGGAATTAATGGATATCAGTACAATACTGTTCCAAAGAAGGTCTCGTCTCAATGTTCGGAATCCGACTCATCAGAACATGTAAATATAGTTGTTTATTCCGACTACATGCTGAACTATCTATTTGGTTAACATATACCGTCACAATGCCAACGGCACTATTTTTTTTTTATTGCAGTGTATGGCGAGACGAACATGCCATTCGCTTGATGGTAAGACACGACCGCTCATGGACAGTAGCAAAACCAAACAACACCTTGAATTACAAAGCAATGCTTAGTATTCCACTACGCTTGCCATCCTGAGACATAAAGTGTAAGGTCTCAATATGTCCAGTGATTACTCTGGCTACAATATCATTTAAACCAAAACACACCACTGCATTGCCGCAAAACAGCAGTTTTATGTTTTGCGGCAGAAATAGACATATCGGTGGTACCTACCCAGGTGGCCTCTTACATTTGAAAGACCTACCACTAGTAAGTTAACAAAATATCGTCACATGTCGAATAACCATTTTGTTTATAATGTTATATTATTCCTCTGGCATATTCCAAAACATATTATATTATTAAACCCCCAAATTGCCAGACTCACAATAATAAATATGTAATGATTTTTTAAGATACATCATCCCCACGAAACTCAAACAAGAGCAGTGCGTGCTGGATTCCCAAGCAACAATGAAGAAGAAGATATACAAGAGGAAATTGTAAAAACCTACATATTATTTTTTTAAATTCATACGTCTAATAATACTACATTTTCTTATTAGTTAATTTATTGCAGAGTTTTAAGCAATAGATACCTATTAAAAAATATTCTGATAATATATTTAAAACACGCGCTAGACCATTGTATCGTGGCGGAATATATGGCCTAACAACTCTCAATCGTTCCCTCCATTCTATAGGAGGCCCGCGCCCTAGAGTGGGACGTATATGAGTCGATACAGAAAATATTTATATCGCCAAAACTAAAATAGTAAAAATGCTTCCAGATAAAAAAAAATCTTAACGAAGCTGTAATTTTCGTTGATAAGACTAATGTGACTTAATTTTTTCAGCGACCGTCGAAGAAACATACAACGACAAAAAGCAGACGAACAACTACTAGAACTTATAAAACAAGATTTAGGACTGTGAAGCAATCTCAACAACAAGACCACCAGATTAAAATGGAGGAATATAAGCCTGGGCATTTCATAAGCCGGTATCTGACGTCGAGAGAATTAAGTAACTATGTAAGTATACAGCTACTACCATGCAGTCTTTATTAATTGCCAGTCATTATGGTTTATGATTGGCTGTTATTATATCTAAAATAATTACAAATCCATTCATATGGGATACTAAATTTGCATTCTTAAAGCTAGAATTTCTAGACATTCGATAGCACAGGTAACTAGAAATAAATTATAGTCAAAATAAATAATTTTATGAACAAAAGTAGTAGGCCCATTAGCAAGTGGATAATCATAATGATATTCTGCTAATAACTGAATCAGGAAGAATGGGACGGCAAACAAATCAACCGCAATTCGGTATAACCGAAATCATTCGGATTCCGTCTTGGAAAAAGAGAAAAAATAGTAAGAATGAATAAAAGCAAAGAATACCAGCGGCTTATGTTTTTTTTTTTTTTTTGTTAATAGATAGCCATAAAAATTATTATATTCTTTCAGACTCAGAAACATTCTGAAGATGACAGCCAAAATGAATATGATCTTATAACGTCTGCCGATGTTAAAACAGACGCTGCTCGTAATGTATGTCCGAAATACAATTCTTGCCTATTTAACATTGATTTAAAACTGGGGGACAGGCCACTTTCAATACATTTTGGAATTTCAAAACGATAAACGTGCAAATCGCGATAATTTTTTAATATATTTCATCTAAACGGTGAGATTAATATTTTTATTTTTATTTAACTTTCTGTCATAATACAAGCAATCATTTTCAAAATCGTTGACAGCGACGACCCATATCAGTAACGATCCACTAGGGATGGATGGACTGGAGCACGCACATCACTTATTAATTCAGTTATAGTTTCAGAAAAATAACTAGTAGTTCGTGTTGGCGACATACCTATATTATAGTATATCTTTTTGCCCTTAACAAACTTCATATTATGACACATAATTGATTTATTTCACGAATTATTTTTTTGCTCACACAAAAATATATTTGCCGATAACTAACCAATAAATTCCCGGTCGTAACAAAGTACTAATTGGATCATTCATTTGTTCACTGTTACGTGGTTATCACAAATATTCACTGCTCATTATTTTGTTTCTCTTTTGCATTCTGTTAGGAAAAAAATATAGACTCGGAATTTTTATTCGGCGAGAATGATTTCAGCAATTATTTCGTACCCTGAAGCGGTCTTCGTGTTTTTAAATTTCAAATTTCTTTCGTATATTTTCAAACTTGTCTGTCTACTTTTTATTGACAATCCCTTTGATTTGTTTTATTGGATGATTTTGTAAATTGGTACCTTGTGATTAAATGTTCTCCTCTTTAGACTATGATTCTACTAATTCGTATTTGTTATATTAGAAATAATTTGCGACATTCGCTTTCTTTTATAACACACTATTTTCTTTACCACCTCTATAGTATAAAACATACAATTTTTAATACTTTAATCAACCTTCAGATATCCGCAGAGAAAGCCAAAGAGGAAATACAAAACATGAAGATGGCATACAATAATTGGCGACGATCAATTGGTCCTCAGGTAAAGAATCTTGAACATGCGGACGTGAAGCATCTAGCATAGAATATAGACAAGGCATGTCGTTCAAATTCTCAGATTTAGAAATTTGTAGTTCAAAGCCAAGAAGCGGTCTTGGTGGCCACAATACAAACATAGCTTCCATTCAATTTCCAATATGAATTGAATATAAGCGATCTTTCGAGCGTGTTGTGGCTATCAACCGTATTGTACAGATTGCGGAGTACTGAGATAAACATAAGATTTGAAAGAAAGTAACATGCTGTATTGAATTTAAAATACTTATTGTTCTGCAATGCAGAATGTTGTACTCATGTTTGTAAAGTTATTATTAGTTAATCCGCTATAAGAGTAGGTATTCTAAGCACCCATTAAAACAAAACGAATGATTAATATTTCACATTTGATTTAAAACTGGTGGCCCGGCCGGCTTTGCTCGGATGGATATACAGTTTTTGGAAAATATTCTATTGCCTATTCATTGGGGATAGTGTAGGGTTCTAATGGTAAAAGATTTTTTTCATATTGGTCAAGTAATTTCAGGGCCTATTCAAAATAAATATACAATCAAGATTTCCCTTAATAATATTAGTTTAAATATAACACTTTATTTTTCCACGTACTGACTTTTAAGTTACTATGTAATTCAAAAACCATTAATGTGAATAAAAGCTAGAAAATAAAAACGGTAGCAATAAATCCTTGCTTTTAAACACAGAGGAAGCGTTAACAGCAGCTCCTTTGTAATTTAAAGTAATGATTTCGGTTATTTCAAACAATCTGCAACTCGCGGTGCAGCCATCAAATCCGGCGTCTTCAATTTCCAGCAAAACAAGCTAACCGTTGAAGTTTTTGGCTTCGTTAACATGCAGACGTGCAGGAAACTCGTCGAAAAGGTGATGCCGAATATTTACACGATAAGTACGTCTCAACCAGATCCCTAGTTGGTAATCATGGGAATTATTGCTATTTCATATCAAAATCACCATCACACAACCAAATTTTCATATTCGAAGCCTTAACATGCTGATTATTCCTGCTATTGCTAATCACCCCTGAATTTGTAGACAAAAAACAGACCATATTTTATAAGCATTTTTCACATCTAAAATTACACACACAGAATTGACAGTTGAGTTTCTTCTTTAAATAGGTTCATAAAAATAGTCACTGCATCATAGATTACACGTGACCGTATAAAAATATTAGCCGATCGCCTTCGCGTATCACTATAGCAAATCGCAAAATTTAGCTTATATAATTTGTGTCATATCATTGTCGATTTCACTTGCTATAAATTGTGTTGGATATTGCTATTTATTCCAACACTACTAGTTGACGATTTCAGACTTGGTACTAACCGTTTACTCCTTTCAGAATCTGTGAATGACATCGTTTGCTACGCGAGCGACAACCATTTCATAACATCTGTGAGTGAGACGTTTTTGAGAAATACTATTTAAAGGCTTCTCTCAAAGGAATTAAAGCCTGTCTTTGCTTTTTCTTAATTTCAAAGCGCATTTGCGGTATAAATTAAAATAAGCACCTTTAATTACGTCGCTATGCCTAATGGCTGCTTGAAGATGAACGTTTAAATATTTGGGTGCTTTGAGCATAACGTGAAGAAGTAATTGAGGTGGTTGACATAATTATGTTAAATGACTTTGCAATAATAACCAATCTAATGTATCACACCAATACACCGAGTCGTTTATATACATACATGATCATTATGTCATACATACATGAACCAAAACCTTCACCTTTTTCCCAAAAGGAGTAAGCAGAGGTGCAATCAGGACACCCACGTTTCGCTTTGTATTTTCCGTCCCACAATGTGATAGGGGGCGAGCCTATCGCCATATCGGCCACTAATTCCTTACTCTGAGCTAATAGTGAATAGCAAAATCAAACCCGATCATTGCCCGACCCGGACTTCGAATCTGAGACCACAGCTTTACAATCATACCTTAGTACAACAATATTGCAGCACCTAAATGTTCTTGAAAATATTAATCTTAAAAATTAAAGTTATTCCTTTCTAGTAAACCTTTTGTAAGAAGCAAATATTAGTACAATTTTCAGCATCTCTTTTAACGTCTAAATAGAAGCGACAACTCTCAATTTCCTCCAATTAAGTGGAAAGAAACTATTCTTTTTTATCGGCAGCTCTTATTTCGTTCTTAAGTAGGCTAATGAATAAATCATTGTCTCGAATGGTACGAGAAAGGATAAATTCGAAAATACGCCAAGCAATTTCACAAATGTTCTGTACATTACTCAGGTCCAATTTTAGAACTAGCGGTACACTTTTAAGAAAGAAGCTCTTTTAATTATTATACATATTTTCAAGAAACAAGTTGTTGAATGGACTAGATATTATGTAATTATTTATTATTTGCTTTATGTAATAGGCCACCTATATCTTACTGCTTTCACTATGTAAGTTCCACTAATCTATCAAGTTCATAAAACAGGTGTACAACTTGTTTTAAAAATAGTTTCACAGTAGTACTGTGAATAAAGGCTTAGATTGGTCTTTATAGTACCACTCTAAGTCTAATATCAAGTACATATTAGGGTAGAGTAGACTTTTTGTACAGAGATGGGAGGGTTTGATAGTTTTCTACAATAAGATGGCCTAATATCTATTGATAGATGATTTCATTTTGGGTTTACGATTGCAAAAATTGACATTTTGATACTATTACATTTGGTACATTAACACGTAATTTAACATTAATTAACTTGACTGCGGCGCCAATTAATATAACTAAATGAAATCGTGTGTCAAGAGTAGGCCTACAAATTAAGTGAGATACAAATGGGGTAAATTGGGACGCAGGATAGATATTGACTAAAATAATACAGTGATTCGTTCTGAATTACTACATATTTAAATCTGCTTTCAAGCAGCAAATTTTAATCATGCTCACTTTAATCTTGAAACAAGAAGACCAATTTATGCCATGTTTTCTCCAGCCTTCATATTTACGCCGTTTGTCGGTGTACTTCGTGTAAGATTATATTATCATTGAGATATTATAGCAGAAGAGGCTCTGCGAACAAAATGATTGTAACTAAATAGCGGTAGCGTATCGCTATTTCTATTGCCATCTCAGTCACTCCTAAGTAGTCACACTATCTTCCCTCTTACTCTCGTGCCATCACGATTTCCTGGACAGAAAATGCGTAGTGCGCACAAATTTTATTTGCACGTCCACTCTAGTTTAGTGCAATGTATCAGCTCACGATTACCCGCTACTGATGGGTCTCTTCTACAGTTAAGAGATTGATTAAGAGCGTATACACCTTGCGCGCAAAGTCAACTATAGGTATTTCTTCGTTAATTTCACGCACACATAAGCGACCAAAGCTGTGTGCGTAGAGCTGCCGCGTCGGCTCGCTATAAAATCGGCTCAAACAACTTTGATCCGTGCGCTTCAAATATTCAATTGAAATGTAACTGTAATATAATATCATAAAAATATTTTATTTGCATTATAAGTAGAAAATTAATATTACTGTGCAAGCAAAGAATAATACAAATTTTGGATACTAATGAAAGAAAGAAAGAAAGAAAAGTTTATTGTTGGTACAAAATATACAAAAGCAAAATAAACAAAAATAATAATAATAATAACAACATTCCAACTCGAGAACATAGAAATATTAGGTATTTACAAAAAATATATATTATTTAACTATATAATGAATAACAGAAAGACTAATCATATTTTCGTTATTGTTACATTGTTAAGTTGCATTCAAATCAGTGTTCAATCAGTAGACACTACGGACGTTTTATTAATCATTTCGTGTTCGAACACATAAATAGTGTTAGGGGCCTTACAACCCCTTACAATTACGAAATATATTTAATTTTATATTACAAAACATAACATAATTTAGCCTCGGAATTACGTCCCATTATATTACCTGAAACATAATTTATACTCATTACAAAATCATTGTAGGTAATAAAAATAATTAAATATTTTACTACCAAAGTACTAAGATGTGGTAATCGCATTCCGCGCGTGGCTATTTTTACTACGCGCGGCATAATCGACTGCAGCCAGGCCGGAGCGACGAGCGATACGTCCTCCCTCTAGAAGGCCTTGCGGCGGTCTGATTTGATCCACGTCGGACAGCGTGTTTTATAGTGGTTTTTAAAATATTTGTAGAAAACATGAAAACTAATTTTGTTGAAATATAAAAATTGTAATTTATTGATAAGATGTTCTTCTATTATAATATGCAATTGTTATAAAAAATTATGTACGGTAAGTTGGTGAAAAAAAAAAGTTCTTGACGAGAGTTTCTGCATAATTTCGAATTGTTTAATTTTTTATTTTTCAGGAACTAAACACAAAAAGATTATTTTTCTCAGCAAAATCCCTCCATAAGGGTCTTATTAGTCTGATAATATTTTTATTTTCATCTTATATTTAGTGGTTAAGGATATCTTAAGCTTCTAAATTGCCATTTAAAGCCTAAATAACGAAACTTGTGTTCAGTAATCCGTATAGTACTCACAAATTATCCATCAATCTATAATGTTTTCCACCAAAATCCCTAGACGACAACCTTTTCTAAAATTAATAATAATTATTTTTCCTTTAAATTGTTTATTGGTGGCTATTAACTCATTTGAAAAGTCCTGTTTTAAAGCCAAAAAGCGCGTGCAGGGTATAAACGCTCTTAATAATTCATAATAGTTACAGAAATTATCTACGTAAAAATTACTACCAAAAGTAACATACATAGTGTTGATCCTGTACTAAGAAAAGTCTCGTATCTTGGGTATTAAAAACTTTCCGGACTCCCAAAATCGAGTCCTGAAACACATACTTATTGTACTAGTATATTTGCTTTGGGGATCAAACTCGCGGTCTCTCATGTCATAAGCAGCGCCTATTCAACTGCGTTACGGAGATTATCTAGAGACAATAACGAGGGTTATAATAAATTTTGAGCGTGTGTAAGACAGGCAGATTCTGGCGCGCCGGCAGTTAGAAACGGGCACTTAGTAGCTGTGACAGTGGGCGGCGCAGAGAACGACGGCGAACACATCGCTGTCGGCATGAAGATGAGTTGCTACTGCTCTTGGATTGCTGATAATCTGCCGTGAGTTATGCTTGGTTTATCACACAAAGTCTATGATAGATGACGCTGAAAAAAAAATGAAAATTGAGATGCTTAATGTCAGATTCCTTGATTTTCGGAACAACTGCTGGGTCTTGGTCTACCAAGCTGGTCTTTATGGGTTACTCCACGTTTTTATTTTTTATTACTATGAATGACAAGTCGAGTATGCCGTTCGCCTGATGGTAAGCTATACAAGCGCTCATGAACAGAAATAGACATTGCGGTAGTACATACCAGGCGGCCTCTCACATATGCGACACCTACCACCAGTAAACCACCACGTGCTTTCTGAATTATTTAACAGAACGCACACCTTATATAACTTCCTTACTATTATATTCTTGCCATTAGAAAGTCATTTTTTTTTATTGCATTGAATGGCGAGACGAGCAAGCCGTTCGCCTGATGGTAAGCGATACGACCGCTCATAAACAGTAGCATCATTACACTGCGCTCGCCATCCTGAGACATAAGATGTTAAGTCTCAATATGTCCAGTAGTTACTCTGGCTACAAAGTCCTTCAATCCGAAACACAACAGTGCATTTAAACTGTTGTTTCACGGGAGAAATAGACATTGCAATGGTACTTACCTAGATGGCTTCTCACATATGAGAGACCTTCCACCAGTAACAGTCATAAGACATAAACCATTCCAAATATCCACCATTTCGAATTCTCGGAAAACTAATCATTCCAGCCTTGCAACTGCACCATTCTGACTTGAAAGTGCATAAAAATATACTCTATTTCATAGCGTGGGTTTTTCATGAAAAATAGTGAATGTAACATCGGATGGCGACGCCGTGCCGACTGGATTTCACCCTGACGTGAGGGGATGAATCGGCCCGTCCGCCCTGACTAACGCCGATCGCGCGCACACACCTATTCTGGAATGTATGCCGTTGGTTTTATATAAATGTGGAAAATTCTGAAGGAAATGACTCCTTCATTTTCTTAGAAAAAATATTTTGAATATCAAAATATATTAGGCTATGATTTTGACTTGGGAATGAGTCTAAAGTTTAGCTTTTTTCTGTAATAAAGGACATTGCGCAAAATTATTTAAATATGCAGGAAATAAAAATAGTATCTAATAAATTAAGACAATAACCCTTTGAGATATCCGAAACTAATTGCATTATAAAGTAGACTTCTTTACAAAGTAAAATATTCAAAATCTCATTTGTGATTAAAAAAATGGCTCTAATATGATTCAGATATGTAATCTTTTAACATAATATAAAATTCAATCAAACAAATTCATTCCATTCGTAATACCATAATATGAAAAAAATACAACGATAATATTATTCTGTTTGACAAACAAATATCTGTATATTTAAACCTCACTTTAATATTTAGTTTATTAGAAGCCGAATTTGGTCAAATATTAACTAGCAAAACATATCGGCTAAAACACTAAGATTCCAAAGACAAGATATTTATACCAAATTGATCTTTACAACTGTTATGAAGATGAACTATTTGATAGCTTGCATTGGCCTAACCACTCTCAATCGTACTGTCGGTTATAGAGGAACCGCTCGTGCACAGTCGGACGTATATGGGCTGATACAGACAGATTGAATAGGCTCTTAAACTAATGTATCGATTTTAAAAATTATTTCACCAATAGAATGTTATATTATCGCTCATGAACATAGGCGATAGAACATTTTTTAAAAAGTGTCTTTACATCGGGGTAGAAGAGAATTCAAATTCTATCAGCTTCAGCAGTACTGTTAAAATCACCTATCACCAACTAATAAATAATTCAGAATTTAAACTTTACTAATAAAATCGATGTGTTCTCGATACCGCAGTCAAGGCTCGGTAATAAGGCCCCGGCTTATCGTCGTGACGCCGTCAATTACATGTTTTGTTCAGCCCCGCTCCAGTTTCACTATTATGTTTTTAAAAATTCACTATTTTAAAACAATATCTTCACAAAACCGACTTGACGGTCGGGCTGACTTGTATAGTGTTTTATTCGCTAGGAAATACTGCTATAGTTTTATATTAATTATTTTATGAATATTTTTATGAAGTTTTGTGAATTTGTTTAAGGTTTTAATGGAATCGAGATAATTTTTCTGTCTGTCGATAAATGTAAACGAATTTTATAATAGTGATAATGGCATAAATAATCCCATCAAAAACATCCTGTAAAAAAATTCCAAGTCTCGCAGCTCAGGTTTTCTACCGCAAAAAGTTGCGAGATGCATGTAATACCAAGTCGATAAATTTATTTAGTCCTTAAGGGACCTTCTATATAAAGTTATTACGTTAGTTATTACCATATCAATATTAAAAATTCTTTACGTTTTAAATAAATGGATTGACTTGGCCATCGCATGAAAACATAATGCATCGTAAAATTTATACATAATGCTGCTGGCCAAGTCGATCTATTTATTTAAAACGTAAAGAATTTTTAATATTGATATGGTAATAACTAACGTAATAACTTTATATAGAAGGTCCCTTAAGGACTAAATAAATTTATCGACTTGGTATTACATGCATCTCGCAACTTTTTGCGGTAGAAAACCTGAGCTGCGAGACTTGGAATTTTTTTACAGGATGTTTTTGATGGGATATCACGTCTTTTTGTAGAGTCCCACTTTTTTCCTTTTTGGTACTTCTTACTTCTAGAATATCACTAACGATTTTTCTTAAAGCCTCTGTCTTATGGATTTTTCTTATTTTTGTAGGTATAAATTTATCACAAATATAGCGGATTTGATTATTAATGTTATTTCTTTCATTGTAATTGATATTTTCGAGTTATTTAATCTATGTATTTGCAAGTTTTACTTCGTCATGTTTTTCTAGAGAAATGTTGTACAGTTTCATAGGCTGAATACACCATTTCCCTCTCTATATCCCCTCCTGTTATGCCTCATGTATATAGATATCTATCTACAACTATTATTCCATTATATACGGGTACAATGATTCATTAACCGCAAATGTAACTTTGTAATCCTATACATTTATATGGGATTACAAAGTTATTCACGCAGTTGGTCTATCTAGAAAACTAGACACAAATTATGAAATGTTTGAATTTTCCCTTACTTTAGACACTAAATACTAATTATATTCTAAATTTGAAGGTTCTATGTCTGCTAGAAGTGCCTTAGACTTTTGATGATCGGTCAGTCAGTCAGTGAGTGACAAAATTAAGAAAGTTTGATAAGTTACAATTCTTAAACTACTGGTTCAAATTGAATGAAATTTTAAATATACCGTGATTACACAATGCCTGCTTAGCAACTGAAAATTCAGGCTTCATGCTTTAGCCACAACGAAGTTATAGGGGGTTGAAAATGGTCTGAATTGCTTCGAGAAAAGGATGTTACGGCCTATAGCTCGACTTGGAGGGGGCTCGGCCGCGCCCCCAGATAAACAAAGATTATAGCTTCTTTCGTACTTCTAGTCAATCCAGTCCATCTTAAGATTATCTTGTATAAATCGCCGATAGCAAGAAAACAATCGATAAAATTATAAACATTTATAGTTTTAATATTTTTATTACTTGGGAGTATATATTCAAGATTTATAAATAAATCTAGATAAGCAAAAACTAAATAATTATCTGATTATCTTTTGCAGGCTTGGAAGCCCACATATGCACTGTTGCAAAAACTGTTGTGACGTAGTACATGGAACCAACCACACACACAAGAATGCTACATTAAAATACCGAAATAAATATTTGCTTTAAGTAGATTTTTATTTAATGTAATTTCGAGTCACATTCGGCTCCTATTTTTATCCTTTCATTGAATAACGTATTGATTTTCTTGAGCACGATGACTTTTTAACAGGTAAATACAATAAAAACCAATTATAGCGTGACTTAACGACAGTTTAAATGAAAATTGGTTTATAAATTCTACTGCTTGTACTATACCATCCAATTACTACATGATTGAGACAAAAATAAATTGTAAGACAATTCGGCTCAAAATCTAGCAAACTTATTATTATTGGGACTTTTTCCTAAATTTCTCCCGTCATACAATAATTAACTATTCTTTGGAAAGAATTCCCTTTATGAAACTGGATTGCAATGTTAAAACGGTAATTAAGAACCACGTGAATCAACATTTAACAGCTGTTTACAAACAGCACTAGGTGGATTATACGGCCTAACCCCTCTCAATCGTACTCTCCATTGTAGAGGAGGCCCATGCCCTGCAATGGGACGTATATTGGCTGATAGAGACACAGCTGTTTACAAATCTTAGAAATTGGAACACGTAGCACTGATATCGTGAGTTATAGGAAATGCCCTGCTTATTTCTCTGGCCATAAAAAATTTCAACAATGCAAATAAGCTTCCAGGGGCCGTAATAAGATTTATGCCGACAAGTTAATCCATTCTAAATCCGATTTGTCTGTTTAACACCGAATAAAAAGTGTTATCTTATAAGAAACAAGTCTTAAGAGATTTGTTGGCGGCTACAAAGAAAGTGTACTAACTTTATGAACATTATGTGAATTAAAGAAATTGCCATTTAATACATAGTAACGTTTTTATGATTTTAAGATAAATAATATAATGTAAGATTTGGGTCATACACAAAACGAGGCGAAAAATTGTATAAAAAAAACATGGTCGGGATTTTTACGAAATCAGTCTCATTTAATATGATATTATCAGAATATTAAAATTAAAACATAAAACAAGATCGTTTCCTCGATTAGGCTAAAAAATGAAATTATAATATTTTTTTTTTTCGAGCACAGAAGGGTGTTGTGTTTACACAAAAGAACAAACATATCAAAAATAGTTACAAAGCAAGTGTCTCCATCGCTGAATTTATTTTTTGTTTTTTCGATGGTGCAATTGAGTTATCTGAATCACTAAAATTAAAGAATGATGAACGGCATTCACATAATTCGCATTCATATGGAACATGGTTTTATTCCGATACTGAGTAATAATTTAATATTATTATAAGCTAAATACATTACTATCAAGCCCACAGCACTCCACGTCTACGTTTACAGGCAAGCAAAATACTGCTTTACTTGTTAAATCATTATTACTTATTTTTTTCTGTAGACATTGTCTTTTGTGTGGACTTATAAATCCACAGAAAAGATGTCCACAGAAAGGACATTCTTTAAAAAGAAATTAGCAATGCTAATTTAGTTTTGAGGGTAGCCAAGTAGGTAAATTTATTCCACAACTACTCCCCTTATGCTATTTCGGCAGCATGTGAATTAATAAAACTAATAATTATTTACTCAAGTACACAAGGAACAGAAAAGAAGCACCGATCTTTGACAATAACACTATTAAAGATCTCAATATCTTAATGAAGAACCTACGCTGGGCTCAGTCATTAAATCCAATGTGACCGATGCCACCCGTCAGTGTGGCCAGTTTTTTTTTTTTTTTTTTGTAAAATAGTATTTTATTCAGGCCAATTTATTCGGTTGAATTTAAGGTCCACAGAAAAGTCGCAGTACCGTGTAACCAACAGTTTATTGAAATTTTTGTGGAGTCACTTTAACATATATTAATTTACTCAGTAAAATTTTAATAGTCAGTATATATACTAATGATATTTAATATAACTTAAATAGATAACGCATATCAAGTATGAGAAATATCTATCAAAATATGCCAAGTGCGTTTACGAACAGTCCACAGAAGGGGACATTTGAGGAAATTTTTGTTGTTATATTAATCATTTCTGAAGATAATTCATTATTTGGTATATGTCTTAATAGTAATACTTGTAAGTCATTTACCAAAATTAAGTCAGAAAATCAATCCAGAAATTTGAAGATAATATTCATTCTGAACATGCGTATGTGTATGACCCATTTGAGATTAATTCGGCCCTCGACTCCTTCGTAATTTTGGATAAGATGATTCTAAATATAGGTAGGCAGGGTAGGCATATAATTCTAATCATTTCAAACTTCGGTAATTGGGTTCTTACTTATAAATAAAACATTATATTTTTATTGAAATAACTCTCCTCTACAAGATCATATATTAGTATTATATCCAGAGATAGATGCGCAAATTTATATTTCTTTTTCGACGTGATTTCGTCATAAGACGTTGTGCTAGGCAAACGCGCGAAATTTCATGTTTGTTGTGTCAATATTTCAGAATTTGTTGAAATCTTTCGTAACCTCCTGTAATTTTAATTTTGTTGTAAATTTGACATTGGTTAAATTAACAGAGGTTTATAATAGCAATAGCAACAATAAAACATATAAAACATATTTCTTGCTTTAGTAGCACACTACCATCACTGGTGGTAGGTCTTTCATATGAGAGAGCTGCCTGTGTGGGTACCACCGCAATGTCTATTTCTCCCGTCAAACAACAGTTTAAACGCACTGTTGTGTTTCGGATTGAAGGACATTGTAGCCAGAGTAACTACTGGACATATTGAGACATAACATCTTATGTCTCAGGATGGCGAGCGCAGTGGAATACTAAGCATTGCTTTGTAATTCAAGGTGTTGTTTGGTTTTGCTACTGTTCATGAGCGGTCGCATCGCTTACCATCAGGCGAACGGCATGCTCGCCTCGCCATTCCCTGCAATTAAAAAAAAAATAAACAATTCCATTAAACTACTTACACGATAATTTCTCGTTCTCACCAAAGCGTCGAATCGAAATAATCGTTTTCAAATTTTTTTCATGAAGTCGCACTTATATGAGGTGGGCCTAGCTTACATAATAAAAAACAGCAACGCAGCGACGAATCTTCTAGACTTGTGTGTCATAACATGTAATAAGGTAAGCTGCTTACTACTATGAAATACAGTAATATAAAACTTTTGAATATTTATAATGTATGTCGCCGAATATTTTGAATTTTGTATATACAGGGTATATAGACTGCAGCTGGAAACGAACTCAGGTGGTAGTATTAGGGGGTTGGGACACAATTCAAAAAAATAGTATTGGTATTTATTTATTTACTCTTTTTACACTTTATAGAATATAGAAATGACGTAATAATTATCATATTTATTTATTACGATACCTATTACACTAATTTATAACAAAATAGTCATTAAAATAATAGTACAAGAGGTGGCCTAATCGCAAATAGGCAATATCTTCCAGGAAACATTTGTATGGATACATAAATAGGAAAATGAGAGTGCTAGTCTAAGGTATATAAAGTAATATTAAATTAAAATAAATGATATACATATATATATATATATATATATATTATATAAATACAAATACATACATACCTATTAAATTAATATAGACAATTGATAAATAACACATTGATGTTGAAGCACGGATTGATAGAATTGAAACACCCGATTGAATGTTGATAGATTTGATTTAAAATAAATTGACGGGTATAATTTTAGCAGAATCAAATTAGGTTTGTACGTTTTTTGATAATAAATAATAAATACACCCAACAGTCACATACATAGTCTTGACTCCACACTAAGATCGAGTCTTGTGTTGTGGGTATCAGGAACTACGAGAGACTTTTCGGTCTCACAAACACCCAGACCCGGAAGAAATATTTGTGGGTTGCACTAACATTTCTTTCGGTGCGGGGATCGAACCCGCGGTCTCTCATTTCATAGGCGGCGTCTAACCACCTGCGCCACGGAGGCTGTCAATTGATAAGCCAACAAAACATTTATGACCGAAGCGTTGTGGATGTTTATGGGAGGCAGTGATTACTTACCATCAGGTAACCTGTTTGCTCCTTTCTCGGATATATTGTCTATACATATAAATAAAATTGAAGTGTCTGTTTTAAAAGTGAAAATAAAAAAAAATGTCCAACTACATATCGTTATCTACACGATACATGTGCCGAAAATGATATATTTAATTTTTTTTGTCTGTCTGTCTGTTTGTTCCGGCTAATCTCTGAAATGACTGGACCGATTTTGACGGGACTTTTACTGTCAGGTAGCTGATATAACAAGGAGTAACTTAGGCTACATTTATTTTAGAAAAATAAAGTATTGTTGCAATGCCCAAGTACTGTCCATTACCGCGCGTTGCTCACGCGCATGCTGGTGGCTGGGCCGTCACGTCGGGTGCCTCCCACCAACGAATCAATATCACAATTATAAAATATTGTATATAAAGAAATTTTTCAATAAAGCTAATACAAAAAACTGATAATAAATGATAATTAAAATTTCATTGTGACTGAATGAGACGGGACATAAACCGGATAGAACGGGACGGGAAATATAGTCGACGGCGCGCGGGAAATATAGTTAGTACGCGAAATAATATGTTGTTGCCAAATCAATACTGGACTCAAAAGCTATCTGCACCCTGGGTCCGACCGCTAGTATTGTATAAAAAATCGTATACTTACTAGGATATTTTAACCTGAATATGCTTATACATGACCAAGATGCAACTTTTTTATTCAAGGGGATAAACTATAAAGCTCTCTTTTCGATAGCCCGGGAGTACGAGCTAACACGTGCAATTAGCATATTAGCTGGGTCAGCAGTTTCCGCAAATATTACTACAATCATATATTTCAAGCGGCAGTTCGGAAATCAAGTCGACGGGTTAGGTCGCGCGTGCTCCGTATCATATCTATTATTTAATAATTAAGTTTTTATAATATATCAGTTTTATCATTATCACGGACTATCATTTAAAATCAACATCTATCAACCAACATAGTGCGACGGCTAGCAGTGGCCCGTACACCGGGGGAGGCCAATAGGGGAATGTTAATGTCTGACCTTCCAGCCCGGTACAGACGCAGATAGGCGAGGTGGGTCAGTATGCTGACTAAAAACCCCTCGATGGCCGTCACACGAACGTGTGAGTGGCACCGTGCATCCCAGGGTGACGGGACCCCCGATTTACGTCCGCGCAAAACCATTGCTGGTCCTACCATTATTATGGGGGCCCAGATGACCCCCACCTTCTTTTACTCTTAACCAGAAACACGACACATGTGCGTGGTTGATGGTTCGCTATGATGGGCTCCTAATTTCTATATACTTATAATGGCCATTATCTAGTCGGATCAAATAAGTTATAGCTTATTTATATTTCTGTATTTGTATTTCTTGCATACTTCGATTATAATACAGATGTGGTGTTTTCTGTTTACATACAACACATAACAGTAAAACAAAAATTTTGCCCACAATGAAGGATGACGCCTGAGCTGCCATTTATGGCTTTTATCGTATCGTTTCCCGTCTAGACCGATATATATGTTCAATACGCCCTTTGAGAATATTTCTCTTATTTTGTACCTTTACCAGTGTATTTACATTTCATTCGTCTGGTGACTTTATCGCACAAGCTATCGGATACGTTTTAAACATATGTTCTTCGAATTGTATTTCATCTGTATATTGGATATGGTAATGATGCGTTTTTGTAAAGTTGACAATTGAGAAAAACAAAACAAGTCGTTTACTGGTAGAAATAATATACGATCTGTTGTCGCCGAAAACGCTCTTTTGCAAAGTAATAAGAATGAGTATTTTCTCTACATATTTAAATATATATATAATGTATAATAATATTGGAAATTTTAATACTATATTATCATATACTGATATAATGATGAATACTTGTTTATATTATGAAAGCATATCTTAAACAAACATATATTTTAAATTTTATTTGTACTTCCAGATTTCGCTAAATGCTTACTTATAATTATGAGGTTGTAAGATACAGATCAAAACTCTTAAATTCTTTTTTATTCTTCTATTCATAAATATTGTTCCATTTCGATGCCTCAGAATAGCCAATAGAACATCACAATGTGGCCATAAAAATCACAATCATGATTCTAGTTGAAAAAAAACCATCAGCCACAAAAATGGACCACCAATAACAAGAATCGTCGAACACACCCATTGTTCATACATCGCTCGGTTTCCATCCGATACATCGAAAATGCGAAGCCCGACCAATTATAAATCCGAACAAGCAATTTTATCCCAGCCATAGCAATCAATCTCGAAGCGATAAATACTGGAATTTTCACCAACATTTACCCGCTTCCCATTTCCTCATTAAACATTAAATGTCCAATATTATCCTGATCTGGTTCACAATCAGCTTACCAGATTAACAAGGCGGCATCAATTCGCGTGGTACGGGCTTCGTCGGTTGATCCGCTGGATGTTGCCGTCTTTGTGGAAATTACCTTGGTAATCTGAGATCATAGCCGGGCCGGCGACAATGCAGCGATTATCATCCTAACGCTATTCGATGGCATTACTATGTGGATGTAACCGAGTGATTTATACTTTGGATTTCGTTTGTTTATTTGATGTGGGTTTTGTTTGTATTATTGAGGAATTTAATTTTTGGAAAATATGTACTGATATACATATATGCAATTTTAGAAGTTTGATGGAACTAAATATTTTCTTGGATTTAATTTCTAAATCGTTACTACTCTTTGTGTACGTTTGTGGTTTAGAAAATTTATAGATTTACCCATTACTAGAATTTATGCCATTTATGATATGTTTGCCCCTGTCAACTCATGCGTCAGAAATAAAATCGGCGAATCACAAAAAGTACTTGTGCCAATCCAATCTATACCTTCAGATATACAAAAACACAAGTAACTTCAAACTATTAATAAAAATCGTTATTGTCTATGTTTATTTAACAACCACTGAGCCTATAATTGAAAATAAATTAGAAGGGCAAACTAATATCGATCGCAATGAACAGCCAACCTTTGGGGACGAAGACGTGATGGCACAAAACGTCCCATTTCTACTCGAAGATAGACAAACAAATATTAGTCCCATTGGAGCAATTGGACCCGTGTCACACTGAAATATTTGCCAACTTGACAAAACTGAAGGACATTTTGTTCACATTATCATAATAGGACATTTAACACTATACTACAATATGCTATGTTGTGTGATCTTTTATAGATTAAAAAGGGAAAGAAATAAATCCAAAGAAAGTGAACTTCGTCACGAATGAAGACCTACAGCGTTTGATTAATCGTAAATTTTACAGGTGGTTTGTCTCTCATATGTGAGAGGCCGACTGGGCAGGACCACCGCAATGTCTATTCTTCCCGCCAAACAGCAGTGTGCAGCGGTTTGTAGGACATTGCGCAGCCAGAGTAACTACTGGACATATTGGGACTTAACATCTTATGTCTCAAGATGGCGAGCGCAGTGGAATGCCTGGAATTGCTTTGAACTTCAAGGTGTTGTTTGGTTTTACTACTGTTCATGAGCGATCGTATCGCTTACGACCAGGCAAAAGGCATGCTCGTCTCGCCATCCATTGCAATAAAAAAAGAAGTCGTTTTTTCGACAACGCGGTATAAAAGTATGAAGGATTAAAAAGTAAGTATCACTGTGCGTTTTACAATTCCAATTACTGAGTATATCGCGATATCAATTATCTCCATTTTTGTGTTACTTCTGGTAAAATATGATAGCGACTACGTTAAACCTCTTGTGCTCTCGTCAAAGCTAAAGAAAAAGGTACTTCAGTTCTTAATTTATTACGATATTACATAGCAACTACATCAAAAGCTGTTTGTTTTAACTAGTTCTAAGATCCTCATTACAAGAAAGAAGAGATAGAAACAAAATACACCACAACTGAGATAACAATTTAGGCGCCCTGCGAAGCAAATAACGCTGGAAAATTACAATAGAAATTTACAGCAGCTGTGAATGTTACTTATGAAAAAATATGTACCGCATAGAACCCAATAACACCAAACAACCTGTCTGGCCCAAATATCTTAAGGAGTGTTCGACCGTAAAAGAAGAAGGTAAGGAATATTCACTGCGGCACACGGACTAGTCCAAATCTTTTAAGCTTCGCGAATGTTAGAAAACTGTTATTACATAATATTTTTGTTGATTTTTATTTGCCTGTCTCGTCGACTGCTTCGGTTACACAGTTGTACTACGGTATGAATACAAAGCTGAGGTCTCAGGTTCGAATCCAGGATCTGACGAAGTGATATTGGTCTTTTCTATTCATTATCGACACGTAGTCAGGAATTTGTGCCTAATATTGTTATAATCTCGCCCTCTATCACATCGTGAAACGGAAAGTGGTTGTTCTGATACCTGGAACCTCAGCCTACTCCTGGAAAAAAGGAGTGATTTTATGTTTGGTGTTAAAGATATTTTCGAATCAATGTTTGTCTATGTTTGTATCAAATTCTAAGACTACAGTACGTAATTGTATAGTTTATAAGGGAATGGGTATCCAATATCCTATATCCAATGTTAATCATTCGCATCTATCGCATACTGCAGATGGTATTAGTCTACTGACCCTTCCCGCACGCGCGAGCTTATAAATGAACATACAAAAAACTGCATAAAAATATATTATTGTTAAATATAAATATTTAATTTTTTTTATAACCTAAATGTCAGATCCATTTAGGTTCATTTACCACACTCAAGTTTTTAACGTATTCAAGCCTAAGTCAATTTGGGTAATTATGAATTTCAAATACTTGGGGCGAACTCACTTTATCGAGCACATAGTAAGATACAAATTATAACCGCAATCAAGGTTCAAAACTTTGTGATACGCTATGGTAGTTTATACTTTAATAATTACTTGAATAAGTCCATTTAGTACATTTCTAATTGAGTTTGGTAGTTACATTATTTCAATTTGTGTGGGAAAATGTTCGAACTATTGACTCAGGCAAGAAAGAACCGTAATACCAACGTTAAAACACATGTAAGCAGATTTAACAAGTGCCTTGTTATTGAAAAACAAATATATTTTATTTAACTTCTATGAATGGCGAGGCGAGCGTGCCATTCACGTAATGTCCTTAAAACCGGAACACAACAGTATGTTTACACTGTTTGGCGGGAGAATTAAACATTGCGGTAGTAACCAAAGCTACCTCTCACATATTTGATATTTTATCCTAACCTTCAAGATACATAGGTAAGTTAACAGAAACTCACAATATAAATGCGCATATCATCAGCGATCCATTTACAATACATAGCGGTAGCGATCATTAAACTCTGCCTGTGCCAGATAAATATTTACTAAGATACTTGGCTTGCTTCGCCCCGGCCAACAAACAATTACATATTCTGTTGCAATTCAGTAAAACGCTTATACATTCACGCGGGATCGCAAGTTTCGATTCGTAAGTGAATTTTGTATGATATTGCACTTCGCAAGTTGAAGAGTTATGATGTATTCATAGAGTGATGGTTAATAATGTGTTCATTAGTTGGCAGTCTGCGTCAGTTGCGGTATTCAGGTACTTGCTTTTCAAACTATAGTGTTTTCTGTATCTGTCTGTATCAGCCCATATACGTCCCACTGCAGGGCACGGGCCTACTTTACAATCGAGAATACGATTGAGAGTGGTTAGGCCATATAGTCCACCACGCTGGCCTAGTGCGGGTTGGCGGACTTACATACCATAGAAATTCTTATGAATCCCTATGGTATGCAGGTTTCCTCACGATGTTTTCCTTCACCGTTTTAGTGCGTGGTGATTGACTATCAATACACACATGACTCCGAAAAGTCAGAGGTGTGCCCTGGGATTCGAACCCGCGACCACCGTGAACATGTTGGCAGTCGCGTCTAGTCCGTTTACCAACAGGCCACCACGCACTTTTACTAGTGTTTTACTTTATGTATTTTCCTATACAGATTTGTTTAAAGTCTAGATGATACAGTCGCAATGTTTGAAA
Source organism: Hyles vespertilio (assembly GCA_009982885.2). Taxonomy (NCBI): domain Eukaryota; kingdom Metazoa; phylum Arthropoda; class Insecta; order Lepidoptera; family Sphingidae; genus Hyles; species Hyles vespertilio. The sequence goes on along the minus strand of CM042809.1, from coordinate 15,665,952 downwards.
AACTCGCCGGAATAAATAGTTTGGCGTTGGTATTGAATATCCTGGAGGTCTTTTAAATTTGTTTATTTTAATTTAGTTTGATTGCAAGCCCATGTATGGTATTCTAATAATCTGATTTTTTGCGGTAGCTTTATGTTAATATTTAAATTAATACAGTAAATTCATTTTTTAGTATTTAATAAATTTTTTATGACCATCACAAAAGTCAGTTACGAAAACCAACCTTAAATAAGAAGAAGCTACACCAAAAACTTAAGGGTTATAATAAAATAGGGAACAGAAATACCTATTCCAGCTCCGTCTCATAACGTAAACAAAAAAATATATTGTTACTTAGCAAACACTAGTAACAAGGACTCTTGTTTTTCTAATTAAAACTTCGTCACCCCATATTTACGTTGCAAATAAGTTTTGTCAACTTAGAGCGTACCCTGCAATATTCTTAATATAAATTTATTGTCAAGGATATTATTTAAATAACGTACAGACGTTACTGTATATAGACTGTTATTTATTTATTAATTTAACACTCTTTATTGTAGATATTACATAAAAATAATTATAACCAAAGGGACTTAAATCTAAATTACAGTACCTACAAGCGATTTTATCGCTGTGATCTCTTCCAGACAACCTTTGGATGGATTGAAGTAAATAGGCGAAAAAATTGAAGGTTATAAAAAGGAAAAAAATAACCACGTACAACAAATACATGTAGGTACTGCAGATAAAATATACATATAAAAAAATTAATTATGGTGTCATAAACTTGATTAACAATGTTCTTCCAACAGGTCAATGTGGAGATCCTTGGGGGAGGCCTATGTTCAGCAGTGCAGACTTCCTGTTTATGAAGAGAGAGAGAAAGAGAGAGAGAGAGAGAGAGAAAGAAACTTGATTAAAATCACTAGAGCATGTATGAAACTCGGTAGTACTTTGGGTTTTAGAAGCGGAAATCAAGGTTCAATTTGAGTAGTTGACAATATCAGGAAACATAATTTGAAATCTTACTGACGCTGTAGAAAGGCAAACAAATATCAAGTAATTATCCTATGTCATAAAAGAAAGTTGATCTAGATTTTTTTGTGTCTGGGTGTTTCTGAGACCGAAAAGTCTCTAATTGTGCGGCCAGGACTATATTGTATGTGTCTCCTGAGTATATTTATTTATCATTTTTCACTTTCCTTTCTCTTACATCCACCCCAAGGTTGTCTGTAAGAGATTGTCAAGTACAGTCAGCAACATAAGTCGCTACACATTTACGAGATTTCAAATGATCTTAGCATCCAAAATAATAATTATTTCCAATATCTTATAGCACTTCTCGACAAAGGTGCCTTTACTTGATTATATTTTCAGACTACAGACTAGTAATTATAAATTTTAATTCACAAAAGGGTAATCAAAAAATGTGAAGTGTGTAACGACTTATGTTGCTGACTGTACATTAAAACCTTTACTTTACAGCTTTCGTGGTCACGGGGAGGACTCCCCATTAAACCAAATCCGCGATAAAATCCGTAAATAATAGTTTTATTTCAATGTGGAACATTCGCGTAAATCTAAGAAACCATTATACATTAAAACCGTCATTATATTATTATTATTATGTTATTATAATTAAGAGACCAACTAAATTGCAATATATTTAAATACCTAACACCTTATTAATTTAAAAATTCAAGTCCATAAAATGAACCGGCTTCACAATTAAAACTCACATCATATTTACACGGCAAATAACTTTTGCCAAGAGGCGCCACTTATACTATTTAAATGCAATGAACAACAGTGACTAGCGAGTAGCGCCCAGATAAGCCCACTCAGACCATTTACACTAGAAATACGTAGTCAAAGTGGCACAGGCCAACGCGTTTGAGCTAAATGAATGGTTATACAAACATTTATCGCGTGTTTACTTGCATTCTCAGCAACTATTTAAAGTGGCAATGAACTCTATTGTACCTGTTGGTGTGTTGTTTTCTGATGTTGTTTTAAAGTATTGCATAAGATATGAAGTTTAAAATATAGCATGAGCATGTAATTTTCTTAGCGCTGCTACGGAAAATAGTCAAAACCTTTTCTAAAACTAAAATTTTTATCTTTATAACGGTTTTCTTTGATCCCACATTATTAATATTTAACCACCTATTTCCAGATTTAATTTATATGATTATACGAAAATAATGTACATAGAATCACGCGTTTTCCCAGAAGGGGGAGAGAGATGTGCCCAGTGCACGTCTCGTGGTAGAGAGCGAGCCTATGGGACTAAGCCTATGGCGTTAAAAGGCACAAATTCCTGACTATATAGAGATTCAAACCCGATACCTCGGCGTTGAAAACTTTCCGTAGTACAACTAACCACCGCGGCAGTCCAATCTCCGTAAACAGCCATAAATTTAATTCCTACAACCAGTTTAACTTCCCATATTTCGCTACCATTACAGTTCAGCTTAACACTTCTAAGTGCATTCTTTGCGATGTCATCGACCTAGACCATTAGTCTACTGGTATGTTTGCACTCCCCTCTAATGGGCTCCGTGTGCTCGGAATATATAGCTTGGCCAGCTTTTATTGTCCGCCGAGATTATTTAAACGGCCGAAGGGAAACCAGCGCTCATAATTTGTTGCAGCTTCTTGAAACACATTCGGTTTATCGTTACAAGCTCTTGGGACATTAGTTTTAACCTCTGCTGTGTGGAGCTAGGGTGATGCTAGTGCTGTATTAAATTTTATTAGTATGTGTTTAGACATTTTTATTGCAAGATTTAGATTTAATTACGGAATAGTGGTTTTGTAGTTTGATCAAACCACAATGTTTTTATTTATTTATTCATTTTTGCACTATGCAGAATCTAGAGACTTGGAGAGATTAGACAATTTAATATTCATCATCATCATCATCATATCAGCCACAGGAAGTCCACTGCTAAGCATAGGCCTCCACCAAGGATCTCCACAATGACTTGTTGGAAACGGCCTGCATCCAGCGACTTCCTAATTTAATATTACACAACAAAAATATTAGAACAAGTGGCATGCATATATTACATATAGTTAATTTTAAATTGATACATGAAAAAGTATTTTTATCAAGTGAAAGGGAATAATCAAAGATTTGTTCCTGTAGTATGAATAGATCAGCCTGATGTCACTCATTTACGGAAAATTTATAACTATCATTAGTCTGATTATCGCGTTACAAAAAAAACCAGAGACGCAACAAAACTATATCCATAAGAACTTTGAAGTAGGAATACCATACAAGTGGTTATCGTCTAACTACCACGATAAATATTTCCACGAAATATTTGAAAGCAAAAATATTTGTCATAGTAATGATCATTCTGCATCCATAAAACTGATTTATGATAATTTCCAGATTTCTTATCACTAGCCCCGATCCAGAGGTATAAACGTAGATAATTTATTCCCGACTATATTCAAACACCCTAGCGACAGGCGGCTATATAAAAATATCTCATATTAACACAAACTTTTCCTATTTAATACAGCCCCGGGGCAAGTTGTGAACTTGTGCCATTTACTCCCGCTTGAATTACCATTCGTGAGAGACTATACTTGAAAATATGGTTCAAGTTTTATTTAAACGTCACATCCAGTGGTCGTAGTGCGACGACCTAACATTCCTTATGAGAGGCAATTTATATGAGGGTTATGGGTAATGTTTTTATTAAAATAATACACGAATAACGATAGAAATCTGCGTTGAGAACCTATAATACTTGAGCCTCAATCTCTGTTACTTTATTTGTCTAGAAGAGGTGAAGAGCGGAATTTTCGAAACTGGACCAATGATTTTTTTGTTACATATATCATCAATTTAGGAAAAGAGCACTTTACAAATAAATAATAAAAACACCCGAAGTGTTATATAATATAGTACTGAGCCCACACTAAGACTGAGTCTTGTGTCGTGGGAAACTTCAAGAGACTTTTCTATTTCACAACTGCACCGACCCGTAACAAAGACCTTTGGACCACGCAAATATTTTCTCATGTCACATTTTTTAACCAAATGGAGGCTGTTTATGGTGAGAGGTACCAGCCACTAAATTATAACTACCAATTAAAAAAATATGTATACGCTGTCACCTTTTGAACAATCGTGAACTTCTGAGAAAGCCATAAGCATAAACAGTACCTAAAATAAAAATTAAATCTCCAGTAAGGTCCGATAAATTATGAATGACATTTTTCTAAGATTATTAAATAAGCAGTCCCTATTAATATTATAACATATTTTATATTAAAGTATTCCATTTATTCAATGATTTTTGGATAACGAGACATGTGACATATAAAATAAACTCACGCCTTTTGCTCAGAAGGTGTAGGCAGAGGTGCTATTAGGTGCACCCACGTTTCGCCTTATGTGTTCCATCCCACGATGTGATAGGGCGAGCCTAATCTTAGATAATGCAATATTAATTGAGCATAAAATATTCAAAATACATGTCTCAATTTATTTTCTACGTCGTTTGTTATCCTTATCCTTAACATTGTGGGTGTTGCCACTTGTACTGAACAAAACTTAGATAAAAAAATAGTATTTAATCATACACGAAAGTTGCTTCAAATTCAAGTTGTTCAGATAAATATCCACCAAACTTGTAAATCAGTAAGTTAAAAGTACACGGAAAGTCAACCTTAGGAAGTGCCTTTTCATGTCTTGAGATATTCTTGTCCTTATTTTATCTTTACGCTAACAATAAGACTTACTTTAATTAAAAACAAATATAATTTTAGGAGCATAACTCAATTTTCTACTTAAACCTTCTTCATTCGTAATCTTACTGGTTCATGAATATTAGATCTGAGATTAATCTGACGAGTTGATTCAAGAGAAACATATTTAACACTAATATTTATCTTCGTATATAGTTCAAATATTGTACCAAGAATCTTATTTCGTATTCCCTGCTTCCTATTGACAGCCTACAATCTACATGGTGCAGTTAGTTAGACGCCAGCTGTGAACCTTGAGGCAGCAGGTTCGATCCCCATACCGAGACAAAAATTTGTGTGAGCCAATGTGTGGAGACTGTCAAAATTCATGGACTTCCCAACACGTATATATGTACGTTTTTCATCGACATAGAATTTTCTGAGATTACTGTGTTCAAAAAGTCAACATTCAGTTTTATAATAGATTTTGCAGTGTCTTTACTCTGGAATATAATCCTATTCTACTTTTGCTAAGAGAGTTTCTGTAACTGTCTTCAATCATCAAAATTCTGATTAGCAAGACGTTCTTTCATAAGATCCATTTGCATAAAGAAAATTGCTAATACGATGTTATAAAGCTTTGACGGAATATTAAGGTAATCTAATTTAAGAATGAAAGTTTCGAGGACTATGGAACGAATTCCTATAATCTTGGTATTAGTGGGAGAACTCATCAAGGTATGACTGTTAAAGGTCCAATATTTTCTCCTCTCGTTCGGCTAATATAATAAGTGATAATATTTGCATAAACATTTTTGTGTTTTGTTTTTATTATTAGAGAGTCACAAAACTTTTAACAATGTATGTAACAATTTTTTTACAACAAATTATATACAAGCCATGCCATTTAAATGTACCAAAAATAGAACAAAAGTCACCATACCTAACCTGACAATCGAACCCTAGGGAGTTATCAATGATCCAAAACGAAATTTAAATGCTAGGACGTCGTACGAAAACTGTACGTATGTGACTAGATACTCCATACAATTTTTGAATCCTCTATTGTACAGCGTAACTATAGTCTAAGTTTAGAAAAAAATAGAGTTATTATATAGTATGGATTTTTATTATGATCCAAAACGAAGTTACAATATTCAATGTCTGATGTAAGATATATGATCTATATCATACTTACCCCCCTGAGTCATATCAATCTACCAATAGATTACAGAACAAAACCAATTTCTATCATAATTGCGTTGGATGCAATTCCGACGAGAAAAATAAGACAAAACGTCGCCACAAAAGAACACCTAGATAAATTGACTCAATATAAATTTAATTGGCAATGAAGATTATCTCCAGCTATACTGAGTGATAGTTAAATCTTCTCCGGACGTCCTTTTCCAACCTGCTCGCAATCCGATTAAATAAATTGCAGTTTTACAGATCAAGATAATTACTTTATTAAATTGAAACGAAATATATGTGTATATTAATTTAGGTGAAAATTAAATATTTTTCGCAAGGACTAATTTATTTTAATTTATTGACTGGAGATATTTCTGATAAAGTTCTGAATGTTTGTAGATTTTTAAAAATATATGCTTAGTGATACGAACGCAATCCTAAGGTTTGCGTTAAATAGAAAGGGACTAAATTCAACACACATAAAAATATTTAACTAATAATTGTAATACACATAATTTTTTGTCTGTTAAATAGTGCGCATAAAATTGTTTTTATAATACGTATTGTTATTGCAAAAACAACCACACCCTCTATAGCTAATATATATAAAAGCCGTTTAAAAATTACGAACAGTATTATCGATTATTTCCAACCGTAATCGATTATCGAAATAATCAAGACATAATTTCGATTCTATTACATAATCTGGCAGACAAGCTGTGCAGTAACGAATTTTTGCGCGCTGCCGTGGTTTTCGTAGTACCATTTGTCACGTCCAATGAAGCACGACATTAATAATAATTGCTTATTTGTGTGCGTTTTAATTTTATGCTCCAGTACTTTTTGCGGCTTGATAAAGATACATTTTGGTACGATTTATTTTTGATTATGTTTAAACAATTCGTATTAAACGGGAATGTTTAAAGAAAATACATACCACCCAACAGACACATATTATGTAGTCCTGACTTCTGACCCCACACTAACATCGAGTCTTGTGTCGTGTATATCAGAAACAACGAGACACTTTTCAGTCTCATAAAAACCCACCCGATACAAATAATTGTGGATCACACAAAGATTTGTTCCGGTGCGGGTATCGAACCCGCGGTCTCTCATTTTACAGCCGGCGTCTAACCAACTGCGCCACGGGGTTGTCTGAGCAGTTTAATTATAGAGAATGTTACTGCTTGAAACATATCCTATTGTGATTTTCCTTAGTGATCATGACATAGTAGGCGAGAAAATATATGAAATGTGAAATTCCGGGTTCGGTTCCGTACCGAAAGAAATATGTGTGAGCAACAATTATTGTAGTGGGACTGAAAATGGTTCCGGACTTTCGCTTACAACATAAAGCACGTGTATTTTTCACTTTGTTTCCTTAATATTCCTTAAGGTAAGGTTACTAGTAATGGACCATGTACCAGAAGTTGACCACTAATGCACATAAACCGATAAAATAAGAATTCCTTTCATATTTTAAAACTAATTCCATATTAAGTAGTCAGTGCTACCATCTGGTCAAGGTAGCGCGAAAACTACGCGTTTATTTTTTTTTCCTATCGCCAATTGTTTCTTGATTGACATTCCATAAATCTAGTATTCGTTTTTATGTAACAATTTTCTTAAGGATTGAAAAAGTTTAATATCAACAACTTTGTCACCTTGTTGATGGTAAGTGTTTTGTTTTTTTCATTCATTTAGGATTCATTGAGGTAACGGGGTATTTAAATACGAAAATTTGTTTACAAGATTGAGATGGGGGCGTGGTCCACTATTGATTCCGTTTTACCACGATTTTCTAGTAATTGACCAGGATGGTTAACTTCTGATAAAATTATGTATCGTGTAAATATACTGTACACAATAAAATATGAAGGGCAGCGTTCATTAAAATGAACTATTTTATTTACTTTTACAATAAGTGAATAATATTTAATACTTGACTATTTTCATTGTATTTGTAAGGTATGATCAGTTACTAAAATCACTTTTTCACCTAGTAGATATCTGGGAAAAAGGGAGCATTTCTAAATTATACTGAACTAGCGGCCCGACCCAGCTTCGCCTGGGTGCATATATTTTTTGATTCCACTCCACACCAAATACATGTTATTTTTCGTATTAATCTCTTGTATACCTAAACTTGACATAGCTATCCTACTGTCTGGCTCAATCCCGTCTCATCCGTCTGTTCAGTCTCTTCCCGATCCGTCCCGTCCTTTTTCTTTTATTATCCATCCCGTCTTATAACGTGCATTTACATTTCGTCCTATCAAATCTGTCAGCTATCCCAGCCCTCTCCCGTACCTTCCACTCTATTATATCCCGTCTCTCCATATACATGTACATATAAAGATTGCCTTATGAAATTTTGACATTAAAAACTTTAGCGTTTTTTATTGTCCATCCAATATTCCGTCCCTTATTTCAGCACCAAAATGCTGTTTTTCCTAATAATATTGCACGCCATTACTTTTTGTTAGTAATAAAGTAATAATAACAATTTAAAAAAAGAATTGGCCAAATTGGTCCAGGCGTTGTTGAGTTATGCGCTTACCAACACATTTTGCGATTCATTTTTATATTATAGAAGAAGATATTATAGTCCACCCTGCTGGCTTAGTGCGGGTTGGCGGATTTTATTTCACGTAGAATTTAATCCGAAAAGTCAGAGGTGTGCCCTGGGATTTGAACCCGTGACCATCGTTAACTTGTTGGCAGTCGCGTCTAGTACGTTACCATATACAAATTAATAAAACCTTCATACTGCCTTACCAGGTGATGTAAGTAATAGAACAAATATTTAAAAATATAAAACTGCATATCGTTTCGTTATAATGTCTAGATACGGCATCAACGTACCAATATTCTTTTTATTCTTGAGTCTAAAAACAATATTAATGCGAAATTTAAATATGTCCCCCAGCGCATCTAAAAGTATCAATTCAAAAACAATGTCGTTTATGAAAACGAAAAATTATAATTAGATATATTTTGGTGTACTCCGGCAAAACGTTTCGATAAAGTATACCTTGTTTAAAACTGTTGCAATAATCTCAAAAAACAATGGGCGATTTTGGTAGATATGGACATGATTTCAATTTACATTTCACAAAATTATGCGCAAGACGCCGTATCTAGATAATATTATATACACGATATACACGATGTACACATTTTTGAATTTTGTTTTATTTCGTCAGCCGTCAATGAAAGACAATGGAAAGATAGATCATTTTACGTTGGATGGTAGTTGAAGCTGGACCGTCTTTTACGTCTCCCGTCAAATAAACAAAGATCATCCTATATTGGCTGGACGCATCACGCTTAAACGATACCCAAAAAAAAGGTTTTTAGTATCTTCCTCAGAAATTTTCCTATTTTTCTCACCCCTAAAACCTTCCCAGGACTTCCACAAATATTTCAAGACCAAAATCAGCCAAATTGGTCCAGGCGTTGTTGAATTATGCGGTTACCAACACATTTTGCGATTCATTTTTATATATAAGATTAAATTTAAGTAAAAAATACCAAAAACTATGATATTGAGAATGGAGGCGCCGGGTATCGATCCCGGTACCTCTCGCATGCTAAGCGAGCGCTCTACCATCTGAGCTACGCCCCCAGTGGTACTATCTTCAAAATTATTGATACTACCACTTCTTGGCATAATACATAATAATAACTCTATGTTGGCATGTTTGTATAAGTGTACATAATACAATATTTTTAATATTCAATTAGATCAATCACAGCTTAGGCAAAGAATACAATTCGCTCTTCTAGATAATTGACAACCGAATGGAGATGCTAATATTTGGCACAATGTACCTATATTTTCAAATAGCAGAAAGACCGTATTTAAACCCTCTAATGGGGCTAAATCTACATATTTAACGGCATTTTTAATAATGTAACGTCTGCGATCTTTTGGCGTCCGAATGCGTTATTGTCATGCTGTTGTCAAAATATTAGGAACAGTTTTTTTTCTCTTAATATTTTATTATATTGGACATGTCAATTCAATCAGATAACAAGTATAAGTGCTTCTTGTTTATATTATGTAAACATACGTAGTTTCCTATTTCTGCACACGCCCATAGAATTAAGATGACTATTTTATTAATATATCACGCACAAGCACCTAATGTATATAAATGTTATGGGCTAAGTGATTAATCGGGCATAATTCATAATACCCGGGCAATATGAATAATTCCCAATAAGAGCGGGCAATGTGATTATAACCAATAAATTTATCACATTGCCCATCATTATGAATAATGCCCAGTGCCTATTGGGCAGAGTGATGTAAAGCGAATCGAAATCAAAACAATAAGCCGAAGTGACATCGTGCGGCTATTGTAAGGTCACGCGCCTTCCCTGGTACCACTCTCATGAAAAGGTAATGCACCATTCCTGAGAAATATCAATTAAAGTAACCTAACCTCAAAATACTTGTTGTCAATACAAATTTGTTTCTGCAACGTCTCCGGCTTTTTATATACACTCTAGGGTCGGTAGCCAAAAGACTACATGAAGTCGGGATGTCCCGAGTCAGTTTTGGGGCACAATCGACCTAACTGATCCATAAAGTGGGTACACTAATTTCCTTCTGAAGATAATGTTTCGGAAGTTAAAAAACAACTAAACATAAGCCGATGAATTCAACCTTTCTAATTTATGGATCTATCGCAGATGCGACAATGCGGCAGCCCACCACGTAAAAATTTACCTATTAATCACATTGCCCGATCATCATGTAGCCATATTCATAATGCCCGGGCAGAGATTGCTTCAAGCAATAAGACCGCCACTTGTGCATATATTTTATTTCATTTAGTTTTGTATTTTTATGTATATGGTGTACAATAAAGTGTTAAATAAATAAATAATAATAAATAAATAGTAATAAATAGGTGAGTTTAGATTGTAATTAATCACTTGGCCCGATATGGCTGGGCATTATTCATACTGCCCGGGCATTATGAAAACTGCCCGCATTAATCACTGGGCCCATAACATAAACAAGCTTGACGCACACAGAGTGGTGGCCAACATGAGTTAAAGTATCTGTACACTCTTCTGATATATAAAAAAAAATCATAAGATCTTGGCAGGAACCATAACTAAGAAATTATATTTCTTATTTATATCTTTTATTGTATACTAAGAAACCTTAATTATAGGACATTATATTACATAGTAGTACAATAGACGATCGTTGCGCTCAAAGCAATATCTTATCGAACACCTTGAGATTGAAAAAAGAGAGGACTGTCAATAGTGTACCAAGTTAGATAAATTATTTATTTCAATAATTTCACAAATCGGTGTCTACATGGACAACACTCAACCTTCCGAAGCATCTAAATAAAAAGCAACAAGAGTAGAAAAAACTATAGTTATTCCCCGCATGCGAGGCGCGTGGCATTTAAACCGTCAGTGTGCCCGGGAGGTCGACGTGAGCTCGTTAATCAATCCCGATTCACAACAAAAGAAAAAAATTGAACTATTCCCGTGATTTTCTTTTTTAATTCGACGTAAACAGCTACTAGCTAAGCATTTGTGATTTTTATACGTATTAGTGGATGTAAGATCCGTTTAGGTTTGAAAAACAAAGGATTGTGTAGCGTTTAGAATTTTTATTTGCGTTAAAATGGACTTAAATAGTTTGCTGTTGTTGTTTCCACGATAGGGATACTTTATTTACGCTTTTAGATTTAAAAAAATACATTTGTTCAGGTCTTTATAGTGTAGATTTTGATAAATCAATTAGTATGTTACCCAGAAGATGCTTTTCTCTATGACTTGGCTAAAAACTTTTTGAGAATTGCACTAGTATGGCCGTAAAAACTCGCATAAATTACTTTAAATACTATACCATCCATATTCCATTTATACCGAAGTAGCCAGAAACAGGCGAGATAATCTTTTGAAATTGTCAAAGTAATGCACCGTATTTCCACGTACATTAATATCGAAAATTGAAGTTACAAGGAGCGCCGCAAATGTTTTCAGTGGCAGAGCAAACAGCTCGGCTTGGATAATAAAAATGTAAATTGGCAAAGCAGAGTTGGATGAAATGGCATGTTCTATGCGCAACGGGTCTGCTCGGTAAATCTATTCATAAATTACCACACGCCGCTTATCTACAAGTTATTTTGCATATAAAACATCGCACAGTACAACTTAGACAAGATTTTTAAATAAGAACTATCGCCAATCGGGATTTAATATAATCACGTTTCATACTTATGAAGTTGAAGCTATAAAATATAGGAATTTAGAAGAAATTTAAAAGATTCTTAGTTTCAAACTAAGCTTGTTTAAAAAGTCGAGAATTTAGTGTCTTATTATGCAGCTCTTTGAATAAAATGTCAATTTATATATTCAAATTCAAATTGCTTCATCACAATGAAAAAGTGTCCCAACTTTTTACTTAATATTAATCGCTTAATAAGTAACCAAACTAAAATTTGCAAGTAATATCTTGTATCGAAGATTGGCGTGAAATTTTAATATCCATAAAGCAAACGTGAGATTGACGAGGAACGCATTCGCTTCCGTCACCCGAGAGCCACGATCTAACGTAATTTTATGTCATTTGAAAACAAGCGGAACAGACAGCGTAATATGATTTCCGAAGCTCGGGGGACGTGACATTTGTGCCACCATACGAACGCCTCCCATGCGGGATTTCCTACGTCATTCTCAAACACCTACTATAATGTATGTGGTAATTTGTACGTACGGTTGATTGTTTTGGCCGCCTTTGGAGCATAAAACTTGGTAGAACATTTGTGTAATCATAAATTATTGTTGTGTAGAGAAAAATTTGAGCCATTTTCTTAAAAAAAAATTGAAAGAAAATAATTAGCAACAGAAGAATCAAACTAATCAACCAAAGTGCTTGCATCAATTCAAACAGTCGATATGATTGTTGATTTCATTTATTTTTCTCTTAAAAGTTGATTAGTAATTTGCATGACCAGCCACTTTAGGCCTTGGAATCGATTTTCAAGTACAAAATATTATGTTATTATTAAATAAGACATTCACGCTATACCGTAAGCATCATGGATAAATAAGCGATTGTTAATGAAGCCACTAGGCATTTCTTGTATCATGAAAATCGTGATTCATAAAACCGCACATAAATAAAGGTCTTAAAGTCAGGTCAAAAAGAAAGAACAGTCTGTTTTCATAAACAATAACATTTTGCTCATAGCGCGTCCGCCACCATGCAACAAACTTATTCATTTAACTTTCACCGGGCCGTTTTCATATTTCATGGCATAACTACTCTTCCCAAATTACTATGCACTATCTACTTTTATTCCGTTGTATACAAATAATGTGGGCCTTTCATAGGCTTTGCTGTTATACGCATTTATTTTCCATTATGATACTTATGAATGGGTAGAATGGTTGTTTCCTTTTCAAAAGCTTTTGTTTATTTTCTACTGTGTCCATTTTACGGATTACATTTTTATTATGATACTGACCTGCATTTGTGCACTCTTTTTATTAAGGATTGTATACAAAACTCAATTCAATCTCTACTGAATTTTGGGATTATATCGAATATGTTTATGACTTTTTTAAAGCTTGTTTCTAATGCGGTGATTGTATGTATCCAGTTGGAATATAAGATAGTCAAAACTAGTGTAGTCAAAATAAGGGAGCACCTTGTAAAATAGTTGTTATTCTATACATATAAATAAAATTGAAGTGTCTGTTTTAAAAGTGAAAATTAAAAAAAATGTCCAATTACAGATCGTTATATACACGATACCTGTGACGACAATGATATTTTAATTTTTTTGTCTGTCTGTCTGTCTGTTTGTTCCGGCTAATCTCTGAAACGGCTGGACCGATTTTGACGGGACTTTTTTTGTCAGGTAGCTGATATAACAAGGAGTAACTTAGGCAACATTTATTTTAGAAAAATAAAGAAATGTTGCAATGCCCGCGCGCAGCTCACGCGCATGCCACCACTAGGCCGTCACGTCGGGCGCCTCCCACCACTTCTCCCACCAACGAATAAATATCACATTTACAAAATATTGTATATAAATAAAATTTTCAATAAAGCTAATACAAAAAACTGAAAATAAACGTGTAACGGGAGTTTACCGCCGCTCGCTAAGAGATGGCGCCACCGTAGAATTAGATCGCGGTATGGTTTCGTTACAAAGGTTGATAATTAAAATAAAAAAGCATAAACCAAAAAAAAAAACTAAAGAAACTAATCAACTTTTTTGTTGAATTCCACGCAGACGAAGTCGCGGGCACAGCTAGTCTGAAATAAAAATAAACAAATAATAAGAAGAGAGAAAACGACTGTCAATAAGCAGTGGAATGGTGAGACACGCATGTCATTCCCCTAATGGTAAGCGATAGGACCACTGATGAATAGTAGTAAAACCAAACAAGACCTTGAATTACAAACCAATGCTAGGCACCCCAGTGCGCTCGCCAACCTGAAGCATAAGATTTTAAGTCTCAATATATCCAGTAGTTTCTCTGGCTAAAATGTCCTTCAAACCGAAACACAACAGTGCATTAATACTGCTGTATTAAGATTTAAGAGACCTACTAGAGTAGATTATGTCATTACGTATTAATCAAGAAAGAAAAGCCAGTATTCACTTTTTATTGCTTTCTCAAAACATGGTACAGTTTCCACCAAATAATTGGGGACAAAGATAGCAGACAATGATTACAACACAATAATTTACTTCTTTCTAAAATGCGACGTTGTACGAAGTTATCGGAGGGGACGTTTTACGATCCAAACACGTATTCTTAAAGAAACCCATATCCGAAGTTATAAAATCACACAATGTTGTCTTTTATAGTAGCATTTGATAACAAAATAGCAAAACATTTAATTGTAGCTGATTAAAAATATTTCAGAGCTAAAATTATCGATGAAGCGGAATATTTGAAGTGTTTGTCGAAGGGAGATTAAAATTTTAATTCAATTATGAATAACTTCCATCTCTCTCTCTCTCTCTTTTTAATAATAATTGTAAGAGGATGAGCACAGGCTTCTATAGCACAGTAATTTTTACTAGTTTGGAGGCCTGAGTCTTATCATTTGGAAATGTAAATATTTGTGATCAATAAAGATTGTTATTATTTATTTTATTTTATTTTATCACCATCCAAAGGTAGCCTGTAAGAGATTGCCTAGTGCAACAAAGCCGCCCATTGTACTTACTTTAAATGTAGCTACAATTGTTTCCTTTCGATTTATATACATAATATATTGTATGTACAATAAAGAAAGAAAAAAATAATTAATATACACACATAAGAATTAGCATTTACTATGGCTAAAAACAATCCCTGTAAACGATAGATTTAGTCTCCTCCACGACACAATAATACAGGCATATGTACCGGGGCTATGTTTACAAAGCAACTGCCTATTAAGCCCCCAATCATGTGCATCACAATCACTACACATGAATCAGTCCCCAGACTACATACAAACTGGAAGTCTCTAATCAATTAGCACAACTAAGCCACCAGGGGACCCTTTTGTTCGACGAGGTGTCCCCAAATCGGTCGTTATGCCGCCCTAATTGTTTCTAAATAACCGCTCCACAGCCTTTCCAATGTTTTGTTAGCACACTTTGCTTTTAAGCTAACGAATCGCGAAGCTTTTAAAGGGATTACTTGCAGCAAAATAAATCAATTGAATTAGTTCACGCTAACATGTGATTTTTACGTTTCGTATTTGTTTTTATTGTCTGCTCTGAGGACATTGTGTTTGGAATGGAAAAACGGTGTTGTCGTTTTTAGTGCTTAGCTCGTGCGCGTTTTGGGTGATAAGGTTAAATATCGGTTTTGCAAAAGCAACAAGGAGACTAATGTCTAACATTTGTCAATAATGTTGCCGATATGTTTTATTTCCAATGAATTGCGCGACGAGCATTCCATTTGCCTGATGGTAAGCGATACGACCGATCATGTACAGTAGCAAAACTTAACAACATCGTGAATAACAAAGTAATGCTTGGCATGACCTACTCAGGCTCTCACATATGAAAGACCTACCAGTGTATTTATTTCTTTTTAAATCAGGGAATTTTATAATTAACCAAACATACCCGGTAATCTGAACTTTATAACAATATTGCTGAAATAATATAAATAACTTAGCCCCATAAAATAAATATATAATTAAAACATAAAAAATATCTCTAATATAGTTTACCTACCTGAACTCATAAAAGAATCTTAAACATCAGATGTTTCTCTTTTCTATCGGTCTGAATGTGTATTCAATCATAAGAACGTGGGTGCACATTGCACAAGTCAGCTGTTGAATAGATACACTGTCGATTCTAAAGGCCATTCACGGACGTACTACGTTCTACTCAGGTACATTGTATATCCGCCTGTGTAGATTCTTAAGAAGAATAGGTGAATGGTACTTTAATTTAACAGCTATGCAATAAGACCAGTTTGCATTGTGAGTTTTATACTTTGTTTTATTTAATTGAATGGCAAGCCTATTCGCCTGATATTAAGCGATACGACCGCTCAACACCGCTGAACAGTAGCAAAACCGAACACCTTGAATTACCAAGCAATGATTGGCATACCACTGCGATAGCCATCCTGAGACTTAAGATGTTAAGTCTCAATATGTCCAGTTGTTACTCTGGCTACAATGTTTTTCAAACCGAAACACAACAGTACACACTGGTGTTTAACGGGAGAAATAGACATGACGATGGTATCTACCCAGACAGTCTGTCACATATGAGAGACCTACTACCAGTACTATATGTGGACATAGACATTCGAGTTCCATCACATTCAGCCCCGCACATTAATTAACATTGCTCAATACCATACAAGCAATGAAAAAGGTTTATCCATATTTAAAATCCTGCTCGCGCATTTCACAGTATAAGTGATACGGAACCGAGGCGTCACCCGTGATCGATTGGATGCCGTCAAACCCCACACCTCAATCAGAGCGACAGGTGATAGCCGACAGCCGATCCCTTTTTCAATTACCTCGTCACAAAGATACCTTTTAGGATTCGACAGGCCACTACCGTTCTTAAATTGCTTGGCACCGTTGTGAAGACTTCAGAATTTCATACAAATTATTGGCTCATAACTTACCTGCATAAATTCAAGCCTTTTTTCCCAGAAGAAGTAGGCAGAGTTGATAGGACATCCACATTTCGACTTGTATGTTGCGTCCCACGATGTGACAGAGGACGAGCCTATCGCCATATCGGACACAAATTCCTGATTTCATGCTAATAATGAATAGAAAAATCCATTACGCTATGCCCGACCCGGCATTAAAACCCGAGACTTCAGCTTTGTGACCGTACAGAGGCAGTACTATTGTATTAATGGACCAGAAATGTTAAACTTAAAACATTACAACAACGAAACACGGTTATAGTCCTTCTCCACATCCTAACTACACACTAAGATGTCCCAAAAAATGTTATTCTAAAATTAATTAGTTGAAGAAATTACCAATTTAAGAACTTTATTAAAAAATATAAAAACTGCGTCATAATATTAACACTTGCTTGAGTTCACATCATACTAAGAATATCAATATTTATTTTATATGTAAACAAGTGCTTCTAAATGTATTCTAAGCATGCATATTGTGTGAGACCTCTTCACTCTATAAAATGTATGCATACTTTTAGGAATATCTCAATTTTTCCTACGCCTTTCCGACCAATCTCCGTCGCCACTTGAAACCGACCGGTAATCGATATTCCTACTATAGTACAAACTCTGGGTAGGTACCACCGCAATGTCTATTTCTCCCGTGAAACAACACTGCTTAAATGCACTGTTGTGTTTCGGATTGAAGGACATTGTAGCCAGAGCAACTACTGGACATATTGAGACTTAACATCTTATGTCTCAGGATGGCGAGCGCAGTGGAATGTTGCTACTGTTTATGAGCGGTCGTATCGCTTACCATCAGGCGAACGGCTTGCTCGTCTCGCCATTCAATGCAATAAAAAAAAACTCATAAAACCGACCTGCCTGCAAACGTTCTATATTTGAATTTTTACCCATAACCAGTACCCATATATATAAAAGTTTTTAAACCGTATCTAATAACAACATTCAATTATTACATAAAGCATCGCATTCGAAGTTCAACATAAGTACAATTTACATTTTGTAAAGTAACTAATTTTCTCAAACAAAAATGTTTAACTTCAACCTTGTTTCTCATTCAAGAAGAAAGGAGCATTTTGACGGAGAACCCGACTGGAAAAAAGGTAATTCTTTGATCGAAACAAAAAAGATAAACTGCCGGTAACTTCGTATCCGGGCCGGGATAACAGAATAAAAAGAAGCAAATTAAATAATAATTATATTGTTCGTTGGGATGAAACGTATTTTTCCAGCATTGTGTAAGATAGAATGTTCGCAATTGTTAGCAAAGTTATGAGAACGGTAAATGAATAATGCAGCCGTATCTCCGATCCCGTGCCGTTCACAGATGCTAAAATGTCTATCTCACACAAAAAAACAAGACCGATGTACTATTACAGATAGGTTTGCATTATTCACTAGGACGCCTTGTTTAAAGGTAGTTCCGTCTGTTACTTGGTGTAGATTTCTTGATCTTCACCGGATACAATTAATTTTGTATCAGAAATGTATTACTTTGATCTAGTTCAATAAAAGACGTATCTGGATGTATCTGGTTTTTAATAATTCCTTTATTCGCAAACAAGAATTAACTAGGGATTGTAAATTAATTTTAAACATGTAAATTGCCATTGTGTGATTCATATCTTAATCATATTAAAAAAATTAAAAAATATTATTATGTGAATAGGGTATTATAAAAATGATTGTGAGTTTTACTGTAATAATGGTTGTAAATGCTAATAAATTTGTTTTATAAAAAATGCAGTTGATGGATGATGGCTAAAGTAAAATTTCTCCTAGTTTAATAAACATCTACAGGGTACATATCAAGACTGCTAAATAAAGCAAAGTGGTGGTTTTAGTGACTATAAACATAACGCAACTTTATGTGGATTCATGACCAACAGTGATCTTGTACCATCAGTTGACCTGCTTGCTCGTTTACCGGACCTATTGTATAAAAAACCTAGTACTTCAATATATTTCTATCTCGATCTCTCGATCTCGATTCTCACATGCATTCAGACTTGTACAAACGACTTGTTTCCGTCAATTACAAGTATAATTGCGATTAGAGTTGAGGAAGCGGAAAATTCTCACGTTTAGATAATAGATGGTTGTTTCGTCGCGCACTACGTTTCCCGACTAACTCAGGTAATATAAATGTAAATTCACTAAAATAAACGCAGCCGGTTGTACTGCTCAAGCTTGTGTGCTTTCCCGACTAGTTAAAATAGAACCCCGGTTTTCTATTTCTATACAGTATTTGGAATATTACACCAACTCATAACATTTTGGCACATAGAATCAAGCGGTCAAACGTAATAAGTAATATTAATATATACCACGTATATTGTAGAAAAAAACTAATGATAAATAATTATTTAAAGAATTATGATACTAGATAAAAATGGAGTAATATTAATTCATCTCTTTTTGCAATATAATGCACAATCGTTCGTTAGGTAAGGGATTATGCGGTACAAGATACGATGGTTTTATCAAAATTGTTCATAATAGATTTCCACAAAGGTTGTCATGATTATTATTTTATTTATATATTTATTGTGCACACACAAAAGAAAATCAAAAAACAATTGCAGATTATGTTTTATAGATCCATGTTTCTATTACAATATTAACATAACTATAACACATAAACATCTAAGTAATTTAAATTCAAAATAGAATTTATAATTCATCTACACTCTATTGGCGTGTGGTGAAATTTGGAATTACAATTGATATTTCAAATATATATTTAGCGTATTGTTTGAGACATGTTCATGATATAAACAACAAGCATTTTTACTCGTTATCTTCAGTATTAACATATTCAATATAATAGTATGAGGGAGGAGAAAAATTGTTATTAATATTTTGACAACAGCATAACAACAACGCATTCAGACGCCAAAAGATCTTAGACAATCTATACTCTTATATTTGTAATTCAAATTCTGTAAACACATATTTTTTTAATTTAAAATATGAATGAATTTTATGAATACATCAGATAAAAGTTCGTCTTTCAGAATGAACTTGCTATTGCTGAATCAAGAAAAAATACGCAAAAAAGCCTGTCCTGTGAGCTCTGAAAATATTGAAATCCAATTTATTCTGCTTTCGCTTTATATTTTAATTTAATATTTTATAAACTCAGTTTCATACAATCGACAATCCTATTTGGCCCCCAAACATTTGAATTGAACCTTTTCATTGCTATATTAAAAGAGATAAATTGAAAAATGTCAGCGGTCTTTGTTCATTTAGCTTTTGCTTGCGTATTACTTTGCATATATTTTGAAGATATCATAAAAAATATTGGTGATGCTTTACAGTTCTATGTGTATTAAATTGAAAATGAAATTTTTAAAGTTGTTAAGTGTTACTAAGGTTCATAAAAAGTATATAAAGGGCACCCACTTAATACTCACTGAAAAATAACATTATTAAATACATACAAATATAAACTCACGCTTTTTTCCCAGAAGGGTAGGCAGGGGTGCTACGAGGACTCCCATATTTCGCCTTTTATGTTCCATCCCAAGATATGATAGGGGGCGAGCCTATCGCCATATCGGGTATAAATTTCCGATCTGGCTAATAAGGAAAATCTAATATCACTTTGCCGAACCGGCATTCGAACCAGAGACCTTAGCTTTGTTGCCGTACCGTGGTACAACTACGCTACCGAGGCAGTTTATGAATATAATCTCTATTTTTTTTTTATTTCACTGAATGGTAAGTCGAGCATACCTTTCGCCTGATGGTAAGCGATACGACCGCTCATGAACAGTAGCATAAACAAACAACACCTTGAATTAAAAAGCAATGCTTAGCAATCCACTGCGATCGCCATCCTGAGACATGAGATGTTAAGTCTCAATAGGTCCAGTAGTTACTCTGGCTACAATATCTTTCAAACCGATACACGACAGTGCATCCGCACTGCTATTTCGCAGCAGAAAAAGACATTGGTACACATACAGTGGTACTAAAAAATATATATCTAAAATGTAGAAATGTAGCATGAATTTAAAATACTAAACAACTCGGTTAATATCGCTCTGGCCTCCTGGTGTCAAGTTAACTTTAAACAGCGTAATTATGTTCTCAAGAGGTATTCGTTTCTGAAGCCAATTCCACAATTATTTTAAATTGCAATTAGCGCAAAAGAGAGTATTTAAATATAATGTTTATTTCGTTGCAGCGCAAATTTAACATTTATTTCAATAAACAATAAAACTCGTTAGCTTAAAAGTAATGTGGTGTATGAATTAGAAAATATATTGCATAGTTAATGAGGAGAGGTATTTCATAAAATTAATTAATTTCGCACTACAATTCGCCTTGTTGTTCTTACCCAAATAATTTCAAATTTTGTTTTATTTGCTTTAATATATTATTCACCTACAACGCGCGTAAATACAAAGAGTAACCCAAATACCAGCCTTATTATAATTTTAATTAATATTTACAAAATATGAAATAAAATACAAGCACTAAACGTGAATTGAATTTGCCTATTCCCTAGACATAAGAACTAAAAATATTTACGTCTAAATTCTAATTACAATATTTGTTTGTTTTCAACGTTTATTATACAGGCGTCCATATTGAGAGGTCATACAAAAGACTTGAAATTCAAAATTAATTTAAACACCGTCACGGCTCCACCAATCACATTTGTTTGTAGACAAATTAGTTGACAAAGTCTTCGCTTCGAGTTGTGCCGCGACAGTTATTCATCGAAATTTTAATCACCGCTTTTGAGATAGAACTCATTTCAAAGGCTCGTCTCAGACAGCGTATTCAATAACTAGTGCAGCTAATAAGAAACTTGTTACTCGGAGTTTAGCACTGTGTCCAACTATGAAACTTCATTAATATAACGTCTTTTTTTGTGAAACTAACTGTTGCGCAGACATGCTGTAGGGCCGAAATTTATCAATTGTTTTGTGTATTTAATTTAATTATCTTAACACCATCACAGATTAAAAAAAACAATAGAAAAGAAATATACAATTCATTGTCATACCAATCTTGGTAATTTCTTACATAGTTTTTATACTCTTATGATAATCGTATCTTCTAATCGAGAAACTGGTATATGAGGCATATTTCGTAAATATTAGATTTAAAAAATACTTTCCAAGGCGGCTAAACCGCAGACGAAGATGCACCATTTCTAAAGTTTTAGATAAGACCATTTAGCTTATTTCATTTGATAGCCGACACCCTGCTCTTAGAATATAAATCAGCAAAAGACGTTGCAAATGCTCACATTTATGAACATTTGAAAAGCGATTAAACGATATAAATGTATGAAGGTATAAGTTTTCTCACAAAATGCTGCAAATTGAACAGTAGGTTCGTGGAAATAGTTAAGCGAGCGCTGTAGTTTTACAGGTGTTTTATTGGACGAATGAAGAACGCTTTGCAGAGACGTGACTAAACGTTCCGAATGCCTTTGCTATTGCTTATTCTCTTAACTTACTTTTAAAGCATAAGGTATTATGCGTTTATATTGTAAAATTGCAGGTCAGTAATTGAGAGTACGATTGAGAGGGGTATGCCGTATAGTCCAACTCGCTGGCCTTGTATTAGAATATATTAATTATGTATTTATTGCGTAAGCCAAAAAATATCGTATAATGAGATTAAATCCTTTGACTGAAACACGATTGTGTATTATGTTTGACCTTTATAGATATCTTAGGAAATTGAAAAAAGAACTGAAACAATGAAGTAAAAATACTTTTTTTATACCTTATAGGTAATAGTCGTATAAACATTTTTAAAATTACCAAACAAACGCTACGTTTCACAATTAATAGCTCTCATAACTCGTTAAATTATTTCGCAGAACTGCCATTATGCTAAGGAATTTCTGTGTTATTCTGCACACCGTACCCGGCTCATGTGAAAAGAATGCTGTATGGAACCCCGAAATTAATATTCTGCGATGTAATTGTGTCGCCTTTCCTGAGTTTTTTTTTTATCTTTGATTTTCCTAACTGAGTCAAGTTGTTTTTTCTGAAAAATATTTGTAAAAGACTGACCATTTTGTTTGTGCTGCGTGGTTTAAGTACTAATGCCTTTTTCTATTGCGATAGTACTTTCATAAGAACTGTGATAATAAAAATAATCGATAAGATATTTTTATAAGCTTAAAAATATAATTCAAGATTACCATCAGTTACATTAGCAAGAATAATAACTATAATTAAATAAATAACAATACCCAACAGTCACTTACAAAGTCTTGACCCCACACTAAGATCTAATTTTGTGTCGTGGGTATCAGGAACTACTATACACGTTTCGGTCTTACAAATACCCAGACCCGAAAGAAATATTTGAGGGCAGCACAAACATTTCTCTCGGTGCAGGGATCGAACCCGCGGCCTCTTGTTTCACAGGGGGCGTCTAACTGAACGCGCCATGGAGGTTTTCGCAATAGACTTTACAATGGAAATAAAGACCTTGGAATATTTATAGGGAACAAACAGAGGTGTGTGAATAGATCTTCCTTACATTGAATATAGTGTCTCATATAAATGATTAAAGATATAATATACATCAAAACAGAATATAAGAAGTAGACCGTTTTACTGGAGGTAGATCTCTTTGTAAGAGAGTCCACCTGTGTTGGTACCAACTCAATGTCTACTTCTCTCGTCAGACAGCAGTATTAATATGTATACACGCGGGCCGTCGCTCGAGAACGATTACGCACAAAGCGAGCAAACAATATGTACGGTGAAAGGACTACCCACTTTTTGATACCTCGGCTTATCAATGAACTACCTACTAAGTCAAAAAAAGAGTTAACACATCAGAATATTAAATCTAAATTAAAATCGTATTTCCTTAACACTGAATCGAGTTAACCTCTTGCGCTCATGTTATTTTTATTTATCATATATTATTATTATTATTATTTTAAAACAATTTTACGCTTACGTAGCGTTAGCTCTTGTCTTCTGTCTAAAGATAAGATAATTTTAGTACTTACTCCTATTACCAGAGTTCTTGAAGTTTCGATGACGGATTCTGATCATAGCATTGTTGACAAATCATTGTGGTTTTTTCAATGCTTACTATTGTGACAAGTTAAAAATGATTATTTTGTAAAAGGGTTAAATAAATTAAAAAAAAAAATAATGCGCTGTTGAGTTTCGGTTAGGTTTCAGTGACTAGTGGTCATATTGAGACTAAACACCGTATGTCTCAAGATGACGAGCGCAGTGGAATGCCAAGCATTGTTTTGTAATTCATGGTGTTGTTTCGTTTTGCTGTTGTCCATGAGTTGTCACATCGCTGTCCATCAGGTGAATGGTATACTCATATCGCCAATTATTAAAATAAAAAAATAAACAAGTTTAATAGAAAATAATTGTCTAATATAAAAACGCCGGAATAATTTTAGACAGCCTTTTTTGATTAAAATACTAGCTGTCTAAATATACAGTCAGCAATAAAGGCATAATTCATAATAACATTAACGCTTGACTAAGTTTTAACAAGTCTGAATCCGACGGACAATTGAGTTGCCCACAAATTCTTCCTTTAAAGATCATAATGAAGACTTTGTGCAAAATTTTAACTTCTAACGTCAGTAATTTTAGTCCAATTCTGTAGAATGATAAGCCGTTTCTGATTCCTAGAGGGTGGAATTTTGATTAATTATAGATGATAGATTATCATGTCTTTGACCTGAAGGTTTAATGAGGGTTGAAGCCAGGCCGATGAACTGACAACAACAAAAATTATTGAAAAGTTTTCAAATGCCATGTGACATTGAAGAGAAATAAAAATAATAAAATTATTGTTATAATAAAATGTATATCATATTCCAATATAATCTATATTAGAACATTCGTCCACTTTGATGGTGGGCATCCGACGCTGAACCTACCATGCCAAACGGTTGGCGGTCTTCACCCGCGAAGCTTACGCATTTTTGGTCATAAATTTTTCGTTCCGTATCCTAATCTCGAATTCAGTAAACCATACTTGATGCATCAAAGTCATGTTTATGTTAACATAAAGTAAAATAAGGACAAACTTTTTGCGTTCTACTCGTCTGTATGATTTTAGACAGATGTGCTGAAATTCTTCGGCAATCTTCTTATTATTTCAATTCCTAAATTTGATTATTCTATACTCTATATTCTTATTCAAATAGTACACATGTGTTATATTATCTATGCCATAAAATACCAATAAAAACATTTGGCTAATAATAAAATACCAACCGCCCTCAATAGCACATAAAATTACTACAACTTCGCATTAACTAAAGTAGTAATAAATATCAGAATGGATTCAACAAGAATAAGTATGTACGTTAAACGGTATAAAATAAGTATTTTCGAAACATAAGGCGTATGGAAATTAGTTTCACGTTGTCAATGACACGGTGTGGGTACAGTGAGAGAAGAGGGGTTATTTATAAATTGTTGCTTATTATAGATAAATCTATAGTGGCAGATATAATAAACATACATTCTCGATATCGGGTTACGGGTGCACCACCAAAACTTCAATAAAATTTCATATTCTGTCTCCACATAAACGTATATATTTTGCACATGCCAAATGTAAAATTAGTTAACCAATCAGCCATTGCAAAAAATGGTAATGAAAAGTAAGTCCTAAAAAAGGATAATATTTAGAGAATACAATCTTCCCGTTTGTCTAATGAGAATAGTCTTGTGGAAGAAAATATCCAACAATACCATCCCTTCACTTCTACCTTCGACCCCTCTTTACCATTTTCCAAGCTTAAAGACTCAGAATTCATCTGGTAACCCTGATGTTCTATAAGGATTCTGGCCAAGTAAGCATTAATTCGATAAGAAGTCATCCGCCAGAGAACTAGGGTCACGGATATTGCCCGCAGAATTGACACGCTGAAGTGCAAGTGGGCGGGCCACGTCTGCCGCCGAAAAGATGGTCGGTGGAGCAGATACGTGTTGGAGTTGAGACCGCGCTTAGGTAAACGTAGTGTAGAACGTCCAGCTGCATGATGGACCGATGACTTGAAAAGAGTGGTGGATAGCGGATGGCTGAGAGCTGCTCAAGACCGAAATGGTTGATGTTTACTTCGAGAGGCCTACGTCCAGCAGTGGAAGGCAACAGGCTGAATATATAAGCATTGCCCGAAATGATTTTTATAGATCCTGATCGCTGGTCGCTCGTCAAGCTGTCCGCACCCAAACTGTCCGTATTAGGGCCATTTTATATTGCTCCAAAGACGAACGTGGGATTTGCCTATCGCACGCAATCGCGGACTGTAAGCCACTTTAAGTATTTCTCTAAATCCCACCCCCGGGATTCCGCCAAATCTTTGTCCGGATCTTTTCAATGAAATTCAATTTCTTTAGATGTGCACATTTGTTTTTTGCGTCTTACGATAACTCGCTTATTTGTTTCGTTTTTTTTTATTCCATCGGGCTCCAGATGTTGAAGGTATATTGGCCGAGGTAGATGCTTCGATTTCGTATATTTGTTTGAATTATATTATTCATGAGTGTCTCCTTTTGTTAGAAAACAGTATATCATCTACAAAAGAATTAATTTAAGCAGTATGGTGAATTTGGAAATAAAAAGTCAATCACTTTTCGTCAGCCTTAAGAAGTTCAAAATCTGACCTTGTGATTAGACGTCCATTGCTGTTCTCTCCGAAAAATATATTACAGATTATCTTTTTACAGGTTATCTTTCTTTCCTGATTATATTAAATAAATAATATTATATTAATCGCTTCCTCATTTACCCTGTTCATAAGTTTAGTTAAGAAAACGAAACTAATTTTCTTTAACACGACATAGTACAAAAGTATAGCACGAACATTTCAGCAGAAACAGCCCGATTACATACAACTTGTTAACCGAGGCGAATGGCGTAAACCTAAACTTTTATGTATGGTCCGTTTATAGCGGCTATAAAGTCGGGACTCGCAGAGCAATACATGTTGTCCACATAACGACTTGCACGAATTTTGACTCCCAACCGCATAATTGTTTTAGTACTGTATGCTTAGGTCGTTTGCGCTGGATACTGCGTATAAGTACCAGATGCATGAGGGATTTAAAGCTTACTAGAAATATAACTGCATTAAGAATTTTGAAGAAGTGATTTTTTTTAATCGTCGTTTATTCGACCAGTTAAAGGTAAGAGAACCCGGGATTCGAACCCGAGATCTCAGCTTTGTTACCGTACCCTAGTACAACTACGCCACCGAGGCAGTCTTTTGTGAAATCTTCATTTAAATTACATCACAGTTTATATTCATTATTGCCGGTTATTCGACCAGTTTTATTCGTGAGAGGCCTCTACGGAATATAAGAACAATGCAATGTTCAGATGCTATTACTCGCTCACGTATTATTTTTTATTACATTTTTTTGTGATATTTAATTAATCATTAACATTCCGAGTGATATACAACCACGGCTTAAAATATAATAGATTAAAAATAAATCAAGAAAATACACGCATACTTCTCCATCGATAGTGTAAATCTTAAAAATGAGCTTGTTTTTATTACCTCATTGTTTCACAACAGCGAAAACAATCCATGCACGCGTGTAGTTTTTATACTGGGAAAATGAGCCCCGGGGAGTATCGAAAGAATATCAAAAAACAAACCCTTGGCTATCAATAAAACTACAACATAAATCTACAAAGATTGCTCTTTCAAAAACAAATGTATTGCAATTTTAGTATAATATTTTTAAATAGATATAATTTATTTATACATAGTGCGACTTATCATCAAATACAGCTACTTAAGAACTTTGATATTATTATAGAACATATGTCCTTCTATTCTCTTGTATTTGTATGCTGCGAAACCGTACAAAACATGGAACGTTAACAAAAAAAACTTGACACTCACAATGAGCAGGCGAACTGGTGTGCGTGGTACTGAAATAAATATAAAATATCTTCTTCTTCTACCTGGTGCTATCCTCACCTGCGCCGGGGTCCACCTTCCGGCTAATCCTCCTCCATTTTGCCCGATCTTTGGCACCCTCAATAGTAAAGTACCATAAGGCTGTGGAATGAGCAGAGGTTTCCCCAAAAAAGAGTAGCGTGGGGCTCTTCAAAAAAGGAGTTAAAAGGTTCTTAAAGGGCCGGCAACGCGCGAGTGACACCTCTGGTGTTGCAAATGTGTATAGATTACGGTAACTGCTCACTATCAAGCGGACCGTAGGCTTGTTTGCGTACTTAGTTGTATAAAAAAAATGTATGACCGTTGACTCTCATATCTTCCTTGACGATATCTAGCCAGCGTTTCTTTGATTTACCCCTAAGTAGTCTGTAAATACACCCAAATAAATACACTCAATAGTCACATACATAGTTCTAACCCCAAATTAGGATCAATTAAGTCTTGTGTCGTGGGTATCAGAAACTACAAGAGACTTTGTGGTCTCACAAACACCCAGACCCGACACAAATATTTGTGGGCCGCACAAACATTTATTTTGGTACAAGGACCCGCAACCTCTCCTTTCATAATCAGCGTCTAACTAACTGCGCCACGGAAGCTGTTAAAGTCCAAAGTCAGTATGTCAGTATCACCTTAATACTACATATAAAATAAAAAATAAAAAAAAAAACTTCTCCACAACAAACACACTCCTACAGAAACATCAAAGATCTCTTACGTAGTACAAATAAAACGCGTCTCCGAGTGGTAATTGCATATGTGAGGACGGCACCGACGGAACTACGTTCTAAATAAAATCGCTACGGCTAATGTTATTTATTGTAAGTGCTCGTTTTTATTGCACAGTTTTGTGTTGAGCGTAAATAGAGAATTGGGACGGTAAACGCGCTCGTGAAACAGTGTGAAAGGTTTTTTGTTGGTTCTTACTAGATTGGGATCGGTTGAGGATACGTAGGTACACCAGCTATTTATTTATTTATGTGTGTATATTCTTTATTGTATACTTCTTCATCTTACTCATATCATAACATTAATATAACAACTTAAAATCGGCTGATTGGGCACTAACATTAGTTAGGTTAGTAAGTATTTTTAGACACATACATACATACATAAACTCAAGCCTTTTTCTGAGAAGGGGTAGGCAGACGCACTACCAAGCCAACCCCGTTTCGCCTTGTTGGTTCTGTCCCACGATGTGATAAGCCTATCGCCATATCGGGTACAATCACCTGACCCCGGGCAGAAAATCCTATACCACTTTGCCCGACCCGGGATTCGAACCCGAGACCTCAGCTTTGTTATCGCACCGTAGTACAATTGCGCCACCGAGGCAGTATTTTAAGAAATGTTAATTAATAAAAAAGTATGTAAAATTTTAAGAAAGTTTAATGGCTTCTCGTGACCAAGATGAGGAGCCATGTATTTTGTAAAAATAATTACTTACCCAATTTTAATAGCTTGATGTTTAAATAATGGAATTTTATCACTAAGATCACGAGGCAAAAAGAATTCATTTGGTATAATTATTCGGGATATGACTTTTAAAAATAGTTATCATAAGGACTATTGGTAGCATATATTGGTAGCACATGAATAAAACTATGAAATAAAAATGTTCAATCTAAATTTTCTCACAGGAAAGCACTCCTAAATTGTTAGACTCCCAATACTTTCTAGTATACTTTTAAAGAACTGACAGCAAATACGCAAGAATAAATATTCCCTTTAAAAAAATCCAATTTGAAACAAGCGTAACGCGCACCAATATTTATTTTTTTCTTAGCCTATACTGTCCCACTGCAGGGCGATGACCTCCCTTTCCTTCTCCATCCGTTTCTATGCAAGGCTTTCTTTCATACGCCAATTATTATCAAAATGGGCCATGTGATCTCTCCACTTTCTGTGCGGCCTACCATGATTGTAGCCTACCTAGCACGATAGGTGGTCTTTCCATATTTTGGGGAGCCCATTCAGTAGCAATCCTAGGCCGTAGCTCACCTGACATACGACAGACATGACCTGCCCAGTCCTACTTTAATTTGGCTGTTTGTTAAATAATCACTCAACGCGTATAAATATTTACTGAAACTTTTTACCCCAAAGCACTGTTATTCATAACGCTTGATCCACAACAATAAAGATTTCAATACAAGATTCAAATACTATTAAAACGTTCACCTCACATATACATCACTTGACGCCACAAAAGGCTCGCGTTACAAGAAGCTCGGTCACGAGTATATAAACACGGGTCTGTCGATACATCAAGCTACGTCCGGCGTCTGAAAGCAAAGGACACTTCGTCCACACTACGTGACGCCACACTTATTGGAAATATTCGACAGCCCTGAATGTATAGTTGGCCATATAATGTTGTGACCTTAGGATTCGAGTTAGACACAATTGATTTTACTTTTACCTGAGGCTAGTTGTGAGGCGTTTAAGCAGTTGACAGGCTCTGTGGTATAATATATTGACGTACAAAATATAACTTGCCATACTAATCCAAATACGTATATTTCATTTTGGGCTTTGTCTAAGTAAATTAG
Source organism: Hyles vespertilio (assembly GCA_009982885.2). Classification (NCBI taxonomy): domain Eukaryota; kingdom Metazoa; phylum Arthropoda; class Insecta; order Lepidoptera; family Sphingidae; genus Hyles; species Hyles vespertilio. Next base: position 15,635,364 of record CM042809.1, on the reverse strand, counting down.
ATTTCGAGCATGCCTTTATGCAAAGCTAAACAGCAAAAGATGATAAAACACGGATTAAATGAATAGAGCTATTATAAACAAAAAATAACAGCTGAGTTAATTAATTGAATTTAATTTGAGAGAGTTAATACAATTCATGCACCGATATTAATTACAAAAATTACTTAAAAATAAATGGCGAGAAAAATTAGAAATCACCTAATATATCTTTACAATCCTTTGTCAAGCGTCACTCTAAATAAATTGTTTCATGCAACTTTAAGCGCTTGTAATATTAAGACGTACTCATATAAAACGTGTCTCACCTTAACGATGTCGGGGACTCGTGTGGACTGCACAATAGCCTGTCGATACTGGACCCTCGTCAGGCACCCCGGGGAGAGGTTAAAATGCTACTTGGTACGTTAAAGTCACTTACATACAATGAACGTATTATCGCTTATGTTTATTTTTGTATTGAAAACACGTATTCAAAACTTTGTATGGTGGGTTCCATGATACTATATTTACGTATTAATGTTTATTTCAACTTATAGTATGCCCCTCTCGTTGATTATTGCATTTTCAAGACGCATATATTGGTAAAATCCATCAGAAATTTGACAAGAAATTTGATATATTTATTGTCGTTGTCTTCGGCGTCGTCTTAATTGTAGTCGTTTTTGTTATGATATTACAACAATCAAAATCGCAATCAAAATTGCAATCAAAATATTTGTAACAGAAAACAGCGGTACTGTACCACAACTACGTTTTCCTTGACCTTCTCTCCTATGTAGATAAACTATCTTCTCTCGCACTCGACTGATACCCCGCTTGCCTGTACCACACGGGTTTGATTTTTTTTGCAATGACCTCTCTAATAACTCGATTTTTTAATAAGGCTTAGTCGACATCCATATTGATTATACAGTTTTATGACTATTTTTCTATATAATATGTATCTATGTTTTTTAAATAATATACCATTCCATAAGATAGTCTAATAAACTCATTTGCAAAAAAAAACGGGCTCCTAAGCAATGAACCATTTCAAATGTTACTATTGGTTTGTTTGATAGTTATAGGTAGTTTTACTTTCACAATTTTGTAAATTAATAAGCAAATAATCGTTTTCGTCAGTATTATCATAAAATTTATGGGTTTTAATGCTAAAGTTCACTAGTAGTGTATGCTCGCTAGTAGTGCATATGCTCGTGAAGTAAAAGTTAACAAAGATTTTTGTTTGTTTTTTCTTTAATAAAGTAAAAGCAGATAAATGTTTAGTATCGAGTGTGACCCCCTCTAGCTGAAATCACAGCTTGAATTCGTCTGGGTATGCTAGCGAGGATATCCCGGATACTTGCTTGCGGAATACGTTCCCACTCCGCGGTAGTCACATTCTTCAGCTCTCTGATGGTCTGCGGAGCCGGTTGTACTGATCTCACGCGTCGTTTCAGAACCATATACGCTGTCATACATTCGCGGTTTGAAAAACGTAGATATTTTCTTGTTCGTAATGTTGGTAGCGCACCTATATTAGTAAAAATTGAATTAATTATTTAGCAATAAATTGCTATAAATTCCTTTATTAGCCGAAATTATATTTAGCTATTATCCTTTTAAAACGAGTTTAAGTGGAATTAAATATACCTAAACTACTTATTTTTAATTTTTTTTTCAAATAATTTATGTAAGTTGCACAACCTGTTCCAATATTAGCCAATAGAAGGGCAGAAAAAGGTGGTCCGGCACCACCATTTTTATCTACGTTTTTGAAGTACCAGCGCTCCCTCTATATATATATACTCTAAGCGTACAAATTTTGTTGGTATTGTGATTTAAAATAACTAGAGAGCCTGTTATCATAAATAAATAAAAATAACAAGGAACCAAAAAAAAAAATCGTCGTAGTACTCGTATATCACGTTGCCATATTAATACTAAATGGACCTTAATTTAAAAAATATTTTTTTGCCTAGCTATATTTATATTTAATTCAGGATTTTCAATTGTTAAGTGGGCCCGTGCTGTAGAAAGAGAAATAGTTTGGCTGGCTTAATATAAGTATGAACAGATTTAATCCTATTATAATGTCGTCATCATCAGTCCGTTGCAGTCCACTGCTGAACATAAACCTCTCCCAATGTATGCTACAGAGCCCGGTCTCCTGCTTTGTTGGTCTTTATTATTACGTGATTGACTCAAAACATACTTTTACAGTGTGTCATATAGAGGTTATTAAGTACTGCAACTCTTGCCATTAAGTAGATAAATAAATAAATAACTACACCCCACAGTCCCATACGTAGGTCTGACCCCACTATTTTAACTTCGTCGCAGATAAATGTTTCAAAGATATTAATGTTTTATAGGTTGTAAATTTAAAGGGTGTTATGTAGAGTAAAAGTAACGGTTACGACTAATTGAAATTGAGTAATTCCTGTCAAATGGCTCTGCTTTATATGATACTACGTCTATGGCTTTATAACATCAACATTGAAAGTAGGTTAAGGGTTAGGTGATAAATTAAAACACATGGATATTATTGCTAAGACTTCACGATTTATATGCCATTTTCCTAGATGTAGTTACCTTATTCATAAAGAGTTTTAAGCCTATTTAATCCCATCAAAAACATCCTGTAAAAAAATTCCAAGTCTCGCAGCTCAGGTTTTCTACCGCTAAAAGTTGTGAGATGCATGTAATACCAAGTCGATTAATTTATTTAGTCCTTGCTTAAGGAACTTTCTGTATAAAGTTATTACGTAAGTTAGTATCATATCAATATTAAAAATGATTTACATTTTAAATAAATAGATCGACTTGGCCATCGCATGAAAACATAATGTATCGTACAATTTATACATAATGCTATTGGCCCACTACTGACTTGGTATTACATGGATCTCACAACTTTTTGCGGTAGAAAACCTGAGCTGCGAGACTTGGAATTTTTTACAGGATATTTTTGATGGGTCTCACGTCTTTTTGTAGAGTCCTACATTTTTCCTTTTCGGTACTTTTTACTTCTAGAATATCACTAACGATTTTTCTTAAAGCCTCTGTCTTAATGCTTTTTCTTATTTTGTAGGTATCAATTTATCACAAATATAGCGGATTTGATTATTAATGTTCTTTCTTTTATGGTAATTGATATTTTCGAGCTATTTAGTCTATTTATTTGTTTTTCTTCGTCATGTTTTTCTAGAGGAAGGTTGTACAGTTTCATGGGCTGAATACACCCTTTCCCTCTCTATACCCCTCCTGTTATGCCTCATATATATAGATACCTATCTACACCTATAATTACATCATATACGGGTACAATGATTCATTAACTGCAAATGTAACTTTGTAATCCTATACATTTATATGGGATTACAAAGTTATTTACGCAGTTGGTGTATCTAGAAAACTAGACAGCAATTATGAAATCTTTCAATTTTTCCTTACTTTAGACACTAAACACTAATTATATTCTAAATTTGAAGGTTCTATGTCTGCTAGAAGTGCCTTAGACTTTTGATGATCGGTCAGTCAGTCAGTGAGTGACAAAATTAAGAAAGTTTGAATGTTACAATTCTTAAACTACGGGTTCAAATTGAATGAAATTTTAAATATACCGTGTTTATACAATGCCTGCTTAGTAACTGAAAATTCAGGTTTCTTGCTTTAACCACAACGAAGTTATAGAGGGTAGAAAATGGTCTGAATTGCTTCGGGAAAAGGATGGTACGACAGTGCCGCTTTTTAGTTCGACTTGGAGGGGGCACTGCCGTGCCCCCAGATAGAGAATTGTTTGTTTCTTTCGAACAACTTCTGAGTTCAGTTTGGGTAAAGAAGACAAAACATTAATAATTTAAATGTATTTAAAACGGAGTACAAATAAGGCCATAAATATTTATATACATATGCTTACTTCTTAAATTATGTTTCAATAGGAATATTTTTACTTTTTACTTACAAAGTCAGAAAATTTTCAACGTATCATGCATGTATTTTAAATTATATTTGTGATTAATAGCCAGAATTAAATAGAATCCAGAAATAATATTTAAGTACACAGTTTTATTTAAGCACTAGCGGCCCGACCCAGCTTCGCCTGGGTGCATATATTTTTTGATTCCACTCTACACCAGAAACATGTTGTTTTTCGTATAAATTCTTGTATATCTAAACTTGACGTAGCTATCCTACTGTCCGGCTCAATCCCGTCTCATCCGCCTGTTCAGTCTCTTCCCAATCCGTCCCGTCCCTTCTCTTTATTATCCATCCCGTTTTATAACGTGCATTTACATTCGTCCTAACAAATCTGTCAGCTATCCCAGCCCTCTCCAGTACCTTCCATTCTATTTCATTTTATGTCCCTTCTCTCCATATACATCCATATACATATACATATAAAGATTGCCTTATGAATTTTTGACATTAAAAACTTTAGCGTTTTTTACTGTCCATCCAATATTCCTTCCCTTATTTCAGCACCAAAATGCTGTTTTTCCAAAAAATATTGCACGCCATTACTTTTTGTTAGTAATAAAGAGTTAAAATATTTTTTTTATAGACATAACTTCAGTGGTATCGATTTTCTTAGATATAACATTTCAACCCTTTTTTACCCCCTTTAGGTATAATAAAACCTATCTCAGTTCGATACGATGTACATTTCTATCAGTGAATTATAGCGAAGGAAAAGCCACTGTAAAAATTCGTGATAAAAATGGCATTTGATCATGAAAAGGAGTAAGTATAACTTCTTATGCTGCATTTACATGCTTGGCCAACCTCAGCCAGCCTCCACCAACGCCAGCATGTAAACGGAGTGTTTGGCTCGGCTGGCCTTATGTTTTTCATAGTTAATAGCTTGGAGTTGGTAGACGTTGACCCAGCCCCAGCCAACATGTAAATCCACCATTACGTGTGAACATTATTTATTTCATTGTCCTATATTAATGTAGCTAGATATATTCTCCTTAGTTTATACAAAATAAATTTCTGAACGCATGCATAAACAATTAAAATCAATTAAAATGTCAATCCATTTTCACTACTGTCAATATTTTACTTCTTTAAAATCTAAAATACGCCATTAATCGAATCTGTATGTATCAGCCCATATACGTCTCACTGCAGGGCACGGGCCTCCTCCACAATCGACAGCACGATTGAGAGTGGTTAGGCCATACAATCCACCACGCTGGCCTAGTGCGGGTTGGCAGACTTACATACCATAGAAATTTTTATAAATTGGCTATGGTATGCAGGTTTCCTCACGATGTTTTCCTTCACCGTTTTAGTGCGTGGTGATTGACTATCAATATAGTCAATAGTCATTAATCGAATATTGTGGATATATGTTTTCGATTCGAAATACGTTCTTTAATTTGAGGGCAGAGTTTACCATATCGACAGGGTGAAAATTAAATGTTTCACAGTTACAAACCCATGAACATTTTGTATGGGAAAATCACGCACACTGTTTTGATAGATATGATTGAATTTGAACTTTGTTTAGCAGTAATAAAGTGCAAATTGACTCTTTGACGTTAGGAACATACCTACATTGTTTAAACAACAGTGAGTGCTTGTAATTTAATATGAACTTTATACAATAGCAATAAAGCTCAAATTGACTTTACGTTTTAGTTAGAAAACGTTTGTATGGGAAAAAGAAAAGGGCTGTTTTTAGGGTTTTCCCGGCAATTATTCGATTTTTTCTCGCCGTAAGAACCGTCCTTGGACTTCTACAAACATTTTAAAAAAATAATTATCGAAATCGGTTCAGCCGTTCACACGTGATGCCGTGACAACGCGAAACGGGTTTCATTTTTATATACAATATATAGATTAACGAGAGCAATAACCGTATATAAATACTTAAGTATTTTTAAAAGCAAAAATAAGCACGCTAGGCTGGAGTATTAATGAGAGTGGGAGTTACTACGAGTAAGGTTATCACTCCCAATAACAATAAAACAGTTACAATAAGTGTAAATGCACTGTTGTGTTTCGGGGTGAAGGATATCGTAGCCAGAGTAACTACTGGACATATTGAGACTTAATATCTTATATCCCAAGATGGCAAGCGCAGTGGAATGCCAAGCATTACTTTATAATTCAAAGTGTTATTTGGTTTTGGCAGTGTTCATGAGCATATCACTTACCATCACGTGAGCGGCATACTCGTATAGGCTTTAATTTCAAATGAACAAAAAAATAATTAAACAAAGCATAATACATCGGAACTTTATTCGTTTTAATCTAGTAAACTATTCAACTTCAACTTAATCATAACAAACACTTAAATAAACATAAATTTTCGCATTCGTAAACCCTAGTCAATTTTGCAGCATAATAATGTCTATGAAACTAGGTTCCAAATTAACGCCTTGACAAACAAAGGGTAAGAAACCTGTTTTAATTTATGTCGGAAATTTATTCAAAATTGAGGAACAATGAACGCGAAACGACAGTGGATAAAAATTTAATTAGAAGTGATAGAAACCTATCTTTGTGGGTGACATTGGTGAAAGGCCTTGCGTTTTATTATCTGTGGAATCTAGTAAGCTGAGCTTCGTATATTCCATAATACGAACTCTTTTGGGCTAAGGCAGAACGCAATACGAGATTTGCTTATGTTTTTTTTTTTTAAGGAAAGCAATAGTAAGTTTTATAGCCATTTAAAATTCGATCAATGCTAATTACCGTCCACAAGAAATTCTCTCCGCAGAATTTTTGGTTTTAGTGCTCGTGTTAATGAATAAATAATTAAACAAAGCTCGTCTCACAGTGGCTAATCAAATTCCCACAAACTAATTGGTGTTTTCATTAATAAAGCTCTCTCTACGACACGTTATTGTCCAATAAGATAATGGGATTTTAATTATCATGTAATACCAGCTGCCGAAATGTTCGCTGTCTTCGCGGTTTCAAATCCTAGAACTCATATATATCGTAAGGAAATCAGCATACCATAGCGATTTGTTAAAATGTATGGTATATATAGTTCGCCAACCCTCACTAGGCTAGCATGGTGGAATATATGGCCTGACCCCTCCGAATCATGGTTTCTATTGTAGAGAAGGCTCGTGTACTGCAGTGGTACGTAAAAGGGCAAAAAAAAACATTTATACCATTGCCTGTCACTCGTAAAACAATACACTAAACAAGTTATTATTTTGTATTTGTTTATTACAATACCGTTTTTCCAAATTGGGCGTGTTTACACGATCATTGAAATTCTCCATTCCATCTCAGTATAATACCACAAAAGAACTCATTCCAGAGCGCCTTTTAATTTAAACAATGGAGCAGACAAAAACGCCCACTATGTTTAGCAAATGCATTTGCGTTATGGAGTATAAACAGAGAATTAAAAGCTTTTAATGAGCCCGTCTCTAAGTCTTTAAAGGCAGACGTCACATCGTACGTATCGGACGCCTCGCATCAAATGGATCGTAGTAATCTTTGTATAGAAATTCATACAAGTGCGACCACTGATCCGCATCGTACATATTGGACGTATCGCATCAATTGCATCGTAGTATTTTCTATAAAATTTGTTACACGTGCGTCCATTGATCCGAATCATATGTATCGGAGTTGCCAGCTGCCACAAAACTAACGAAAATAAAGGTGTTTAGAATATTGAACGCAGGATGACATTAATAAAATTATAGCGCATGTCTGTTCGAAGATGTTGATGAAATACTATAAAGACTCTCTTGGTGAGGATATTTCTATAACTTAAAGTCTAAAATTTACTTAAAATTAGTCCAGTCAATACCGAAATTTATTTAATCGTGTCAAAACAATTGAAAATAGGTATTTTAATAATCTGTTATTGACGTCAAAGGAGGGTGGAGGTAAAGCGAGAGCTTAACGAAATTAAAATATTTATCCCTCCGCCCCATTGGCAGATTTCTGAGTGCTTTCCTCTTACGAAACAAATAAAATGTCACGAAAATATTTACAAAGAAAGGCATTCCAGTGTTGTTCCAAGTTATTTTGTCAACGTTTTAATGTTTCAAATTAATGTTTTGTTTGACATACATAATATAAACAATCAAATGTTAATCTTATTCAAAAATTTGGATATAGTGGGAAATAAAATGCGTCTTGTGTCAGGCGGCCCCTAGATATTGAATGAATTAAATGCAATGTATACAATTGTGCAATATTATGAACAGTGTAGAGATAAAATTGAAGATTGCGATTGTTGACTGACACATCGTTTGGATCCTAGTGCCTTTCAATCTTATTGTCCAATTGCACAATTTGTTTGTAGGATGCCTAAGTCGTAACTAGATATTATTAACTACTGCGATGCATCTGACCAAACCGAAAACCCGAAACAACTATATAAGAAATAGAAAACAATTGTTTTCTTGCAGAAAACAAACTTGGCCTCAAGTTCGCAACTAGATACTGCAAACGGCCAAACCATACAAGGTCAGTCATAAAAATAATTTATTTTTATTCATAAATCAGCGAATAAAAACACGGTCACTATAAAAGCCACAAATATAAAGATTACACAAGGTTTTTAGGGACAGAAACCCATTCAAAATTGGATGGCATTAACTTATAAAATTTAGGGGTAAAATATCTCATTACCAACACTCTTCCCTCCGCCCTAAACCTAATTATATTTGTCAAATTTTCCGTCTCATAAAATATTTACCGGGGCGAAACTAAAACATATGTATATAAAATTCACATATTAAGCCTCACTTCAAATTTGATTTCTCTGTTAAGCAATAAACGATCATTGGCGTAACAAATTGCGAGTCACAGTGCCAAATTTTGGCTATTAATGCAAGATTAACTTTTAATTTTAGTACCAAAACTAATATAGATATTACTCATACCAACGATACAATATTTATATCCTATATTTACTGGTGAAAGGTCTCTCAAATGAGCCTGGGTGGGCACCACCGCAATGTCTATATCTCCCGCCAACTAGCAGTGTCAATGCATTGTTGTATTTCGGATTGAAAACATTATAGCTAGACAATTACATTATATGTATCAGCTCATATACGTCCCACTGCAGGGCACGGGCCTAGTCTACAATCGAGAGTACGATTGAAATAATTTGAAACTAACCACTCTCAATTACATGATATATTGAGATTTAATATTTTGTCTCAGGATAGCGAGCGTAGTGGAATGCCAAGCATTACTTTATAATTAAATTTGTTGTTTGATTTTGCTACTGTTCATGACCGATAGTATCGCTTACTATCGGGCGAACGGCATACTCGTCTCGCCATTAATTGTGATAAATACATATATTTATATATGCCATTAAAAGTAATGGGCATAAACAATTAACAAACACGTCGATAAAAATAACAACAACACAACAAACTAAAGTAAAGAGTAGTTACCAATGGAGTATCTATCGGCAAAAGATTGTTAAATATAATTAGTCAAGATAATTTTGGCCTGCTATACACTATGTACAGACGGAGCCTAAATCTACGAGAGGTTTTTCACCATACTTCAATGACGACAAATTCGTTCATTACTATTTTCTCTCGTTCAAATTAATCTGGTCGTATTTCATAACGAAATTGTAAATATAATATTAAATATTACAAGTTTTTCAATACTTCTACCAATTTATTTAGCACGTAGTCGAGTATTATTCCTAGAAAAAGTGTAGGTATGATTTTGTTAGATAAACAATTCCTCGTAATTCTATTATAGAAATGCGATACGTTAACATTTTGGTACAATTACTTAGTTTAGCAATTACGGCGAAGTAAGGCTTACACGTCAACTGTTTGACCTCCAGACGAAAAAAATATTTAGCAGAAGTAAATATTCCAGGATTTTTTTACTATCCCGCCCTCACACCCCCACCACTGCAACTCCTGTAAGCCAGGATCAACAGTGGCACACAATGTAATGACACCGAGCATTGAAGCTCGGCGAGTCTCCCGGAATGTCTTACTTGTCTTTAACCCGCAACGAAATCAATCAGAAAGTTAAATTAATAGGAGGAGTTGGAAATAAATTATTGTCCACTTCCCTCCGTGCAAAGCGGGTGACAAAACAATGAAATAAAAAGGTAAATAACCTCGCAAAAAGACTTTTACAGCCGGAGAAGCCAGCTGTATAGCACCACGGATTAAATCATTATTACATTTAAATGTGACCTATTATGTGATCTGTTATCGTGCGTGGTGGCCTGTTGGTAAACGGACTAGACGCGGCTGCCAACATGTTCACGGTGGTCGCGGATTCAAATCCCAGGGCACACCTCTGACTTTTCGGAGTCATGTGTGTATTGATAGTCAATCACCACGCACTAAAACGGTGAAGGAAAACATGGTGAGGAAACCTGCATACCATAGCGATTTATAAGAATTTCTATGGTATGTAAGTCCGCCAACCCGCACTAGGCCAGCGTGGTGGACTATATGGCCTAACCACTCTCAATCGTACTTTCGATTGTAGAGTAGACCCGTGCCCTGCAGTGGGACGTATATGGGCTGATACGATGTGAGCTGTTATACTTGATTCCAGTAATAGGTATGACAAAAACGCCGGAAAGCAAGGAAATTCGTCCTAGTCTCTACAAGGTCCTTGTAGTCTACAACTCCAGATGATATTTGCATACTATCCAGCATGGTTTTATGCTCATTCTGCCAGGGGCGTGCACTCCTTGTAGGCAGAAATGCAGTGCTTTACTTGCCATTCACAGATATTATAACTTTCGTACGTTTTAGATGACTTTAATTCATAGTAAATGAATGAATAAACAAAATATAATAACTTAAAAACGCCTAATATTTTATAAATAGCACCTATTTGCAATCACACAAACATTATGGTTGCCACGCGAAAAGCAAGAGGCGCTGCAAAGCAAAATAATGTACCTAATCAACCAAGTCATGCCGCCGCGTCTCGCATTACATTTGTTTGTATGTGTGTAGTAATTTTAGTGTCCGTGTTCAGTCGCAAACGCACACACCCATGAATATTGAAAGCCGCGACTCCTGCGGCAGGCCTCGGGAGTTCGGCAGTTGTCGGGAGTAATCGTAAATGTTCGTTGCCTATAATCCGAGTAAAATTAATAGGCTGGAATCTAATGAATCACCTATGCACATTATGCATTTTTGGTTAGTAAGGTTTTATTTGTTTAAATAGAAATGTTTTGTGTTTCGCGGGGGCCATTTTGCTTTTTTTATGAGTTTTTGCATTGTTTACTATTTTATACTTGTATTATTGTAAAAAAAATAGATTTCTTAACGGATTTTTCATTTTAACATTTGAAAGTGTGTACCTACATTTAACAGTTTATTACTAAGTTTCGATATTAATTGTAGTCATTTGCTTTTACTAGTGTGTTTGTTTATTTTTTCCAAATGTTATTTGATTGCGAGGTTTGTGTTAAAAATGTATTTTTATCAAATGAATGAATGAGGTGGCCGAAATCTTGCGTTTATTTACATCGGGATAGGTATAGTAATCTCAACTAACCGGAACCTTGAATATGTGAAAATTGAAAGCTGACTAGGTGAGTTTTTTTTATTTTACTTATTAGAATTTCTTCCTCCGCGACGATCGATCGCTGTTTTGTCTGCGTTGCCGTAGAAGATGGACATGAAGAGAAGTACATCTAAGACTTGTTATGTTGGCATGGTTTCCGACTAAGAGATCCGTCGCGTAGCTGTGGCTATGCTAAAAAACTATAAAAGAAAAAGTTTTTGTGACCGAGTACTCCGCCGCATACCCAGTGTCATAATCCTGTGCACGCCGCTGCATTCTGCCATAGACTACACTGCCAAAGTATATGATGCGCGGATTGTTCATATTCGCAATTAGCTGTTGAACATGGGCACGTAAGCGATTCAACGAGCTTAAAAGAGTATAGTATAGTATAGTCTAGACTTAAAGTTACCATGGCCCTTGAGGAACTGTGATACGCAATAATCGACATCTAGCCAAGTCTCGATCACGCACGCAAGGAAAATATTGGTATAAATGCCGTCCCTTCAAAGATACCTCCCATATTGCAGGATTATGTTTACTGATTTTTGATCATTTATTGGAGTGGTCTGACAGCCTACATGGTACTATTGGCAGAATGCCGGTTTTGAAACAAGCGGCCGTGGATTGAATTCCCGCCCCGAGACAAAGGTCTGTGAGATTAGAAAGTTTCTCGTAGTTTACAATAAGCCCGAAATTTTATTTTATTTAAAGTTATGTGAGGTTTGAAGTATGTTTGTAACTTTTGGGCGTAGTTATTTATTTACGGATATTTCCTAATTTATATTTTTACAAACAACATGTGATACTATGACGCAAACTTTAGAGCATCCAGCATTCTAGACTCAGGGCTGATACGGAGTAGAAAAATCCAATATCACTTTGCCCGACCCGGGTTTCGAACCCGAGATCATAGCTTTGTAACCGTACCGTAGTACAACTACGCCACCGTGACAGTCTTAAAAAACTACGAGACACTAGGTATAAAATTAAACTTTGGTCTAAGCTAGCCTATTCCATACCGATATTCATTCAACATTCAGCTACTTTCAATAAGTTGGCGCAAGTTTGCTTTGTATTTCAATACACGCAGACGTACAAAATAAACAGAAGCACGTTGTTTTAAAAATACTGTCCATGAAATTTTCTAACGAGTAAGCTTGTAAAGATGTACAACAAACAATGTGTAGCAACATGTTTTATCTAGAATCTTCGCAGACAATGTGGCAGGATGGGGAAGTTTACCGGCATACGTCGTTACCTCACTGCAACCGCAAGATAATGGAATGAAACTAAGTACTTACCCACTCGCTTCCCGCCTAACCGGTATTTTGTGGTATATTAAATTTTAAAATAAAAGCGAATATACGTTGTTAGGTAATGGCTAATTTGAGCTAATGAACATTAAGATATAATTTTGAGTTTTATATTTTGAATTTTCTCTCTGGTATTTTAAATGAGTTTTTCTACCCAAGCGAGCTATTTTTTGCTTTATATGAAATATAAATAATTAAATAAAATTCAAGTATATCTTTATATAATACAGGGTATATCAAGACTGCTACCGAAAACGACACCGGGTGATTTTTGTTATTTTTTTCTATCATTTTATTAGGGTGGTAAATCCGTCGTTTTTATCTGAAATAATAGTGTACATCATTTATTTTTAAAGACGCTATGGTATGCAACGCTTTAAATTATTATTTTAGCAAAACCTATGGATTTACCACCCAAAATCGACGATATTTAGAACATAATAATAAAAAAATGTCGCGTTTCGTTGCGAAATTTTTAGTTACTGGTGGTAGGTCACTCATATGTGAGAGGCTACCTGGGTGGGTACCACCGCAATGTCTATTTCTCCCGTCAAACAGCAGTTTAAATGCACTGTTGTGTTTCGGATTGAAGGACATTGTAGCCAGAGTAACTACTGGACATATTGAGACTTAACATCTTATGTCTCAGGATGGTGAGCGCAGTTGAATGCCAAGCATTGCTTTGTAATTCAAGGTGTTGGTTGGTTTTGCTACTGTTCATAAGCGATCGCATCGCTTATCACCAGGCGAACGGCATGCTCGTCTCGCCATTCACTGCAATAAAAAAAAAGTTACATCGTGTTTGTTTTGTAGTCACTAAAACAAACACGATGTAACTAAAATATAAACTTTATAAGTACATACCTTTATATAATATCTTGAGTGTAGTTTTTTTTTTACAAACCATGAGTTTAACTTTTTAAAATCCAATTTCAACCAGTTTTAACAGATATCATGACTAAAGTTGATTAACAAAAACTTTGTATTCATAATCACTATTCCAGATAAGACCTCTTGCATAATTAACTTTGTTCTAAGTACGTACCTCGTTCCTTTGCACCGACTCCAAGCATTAAACACATAGCTATTCACACCAACTTCTGTGCAAGTTCATTCAAAATGACATATTACCCCAGGTTATTGAAGTTTAAGACAACCTACTTATCTAACCCCTTTTAAAGAACTGACACAATATGTCAACGCCTTTAGACCTCGTCAAAGGTTAATAGTTTCCAATCTCTGTTTGGTAATTAACTTTAAAAAGAGTTCGATTTTCACAAGTTTTTCTCGGGTTAATAAACTGTACCATAAAAAGTCTTCTGAATTATTTTAAAGATATTTTCAAATTGAGAACATTAAAACGGCCTTTCATAAAACGATTGAAAGCCAGTTTAAAAAATAAATAAAAATAAAGCTATTTAAGCCTTCATGACGGAGTTTTCAATAATGCACTGAGGATGGCAGTTTATAAGACTCTACCAATTGACTTCAATAATTTAACTGCTTTTAATCCAATTTTATAAATACATCCACACGGCTTTAACAGCAGCATTAAACATATCGCGATGTCATAGTCCCCTAGTGTGCGTGTGCGAGTGCGTGGTGGCCTGTTGGTAAACGGACTAGACGCGGCTGCCAACATGTTCACGGTGGTCGCGGGCTCGAATCCCAGGGCACACCGCTCACTTTTCGGAGTCATGTGTGTATTAATAGTCAATCACCACGCACTAAAACGGTGAAGGAAAACAACGTGAGGAAACCTGCATACCATAGCGATTTATAAGAATTTCTATGGTATGTAAGTCCGCCAACCCGCACTAGGCCAGCGTGGTGGACTATATGGCCTAACCACTCTCAATCGTACTCTCGATTGTAGAGTAGGCCCGTGCCCTGCAGTGGGACGTATATGGGCTGATACAGATAGTCCCCTATTATCCAAGCAAAAGAGGCGAAAACAAAAACCGCGTAAATTAACATTTCAACGCCGCAAAAATAGACAATATTAAAGCGATCACTATGAAAATGGCATTCAAATCCGTCGGCACAATGACACGGCCCGCTTCTCCCCATTGTCTGGGCGGTGACTTCCCTCGCCAACAAAAGCACAAAGCCAGCGAAACATAATTCGGCCTCAATTAAAATACGCCCGCATTATTGCACACAAGTACCGTAGTACAAAGCTGTCATGAAGTTAAGGTGGGTATACGCTTGCGTGCCGAGCCGCTCGACAAACGCTCACAAGATTGGGACCGTATTATGCCCGAACGATTACGGTTTTTTAACGATCCCCAGTGCATTTGCAGTTCGAATTTTACGGTTGTAAAGGGGTTCAAGTGCTAGTTAATACGTAAAAACGTTTGGCATTCAAGATGAAGGTTCGCCAACACTTACTCAATAAATTGGCAGAGTCACTTTAAACATACTTTTCCTGTTTAGACTTTATATATGTATTATATATGTATATATGTATTTGTATATCTATGTATTTTGCACGTTTATTTATATCTATATATTTATTTATTGTATTATATTCCATCGTTCATTTTCATAATGCTAAATACTTGAATTTATGCGCCTACTATTTCACTCTCTGCACCATCCAAAGGTCGACTGGTAGAGAATGCCTCGGGCATTAAGTCCGCCTGTATACAACTATGTATATAAAGCATGAATAAATAAAATAAATAAAAAGGGAGGTCATTATATTTTGGTGAATATACAGTAATGTCTTGTAGTTGTATAAAGTTGTTGTTAAAGTCTTGTAGTTGTATAAAGTTGTTGTTAAACTTGGTCACCGTTTAATAGTGCTCAGATGCCTGGGAGCCTTTTTTTCAGTGTGCACTCCACAGACTAACCCGTGCACTCGTCAGCGGGACGCGAGATATTTATATGTACCCACATCTGGGCTAATATTGCTATAAGTTTGTTTTGTTTAATTTGTAAATATTTCTTATACGTATTATGTATTTGGCGTTTGTGACATCATTTACCGGCCTTGCGGAAGACCAGCGTTGGTTTATACCAGCACATGCTGAGCCTGAGCCGTTTCGTTAACAAGCACTGTTATATGTATATTGTATGTAGAACTTAAAGCTGTATTTCTTGGCTTGTAACGAATAAATGTCTCTTTCTTTCTTTTTTCTTTCTTTTAATGGAAATGATAAACGAGAATCTAAAGATATAATATGAATAACGCATAATTTATAGCATAAGACTCTACCTCGTTTAAATATAAATAATTAACATCTTCAATCAAACAAGTTTTTGAAGAAAAACAATACAACGATAACATTTGCGAGGCTCTAATTACTGTATGAAGAAATAGTTAACTGTTAAAAATTATGTTTCATCTTGGTTAGTAGCAAAATAAAAATCGGTCCTTTGCGGTTATCGGACATCGTTTCCCGCACGTGTAAACACATCATTATGTTAAATTTCACACTATTTAACATCTGATAACGTTACAGCATAAATAATTGGGTTATCCGATGAGATCAGTGCCTACGTGGGGCGCCAAATTGTTCGCCACTGCAATCTAGTATTACTAAAGCATATTTTTGGATATATAGGATAACAGTTGTATTGTGTCGTAATGATGGTGTACAAACTGATATGTTATGTTCTTACATGTTCATTATTTTCAGTATGTGCTACAAAGTCATCCAAGAAGTATTACAAATTCAACTTCTTGCAGCGTTTTTTTTTATTATGAATACCTACTAGCTAACTCTCAGAGTCTCTTATCCAAGTCTGAAGTGGTGGTCATTTAGCTTGTTAATCTTGCTATTTCAAAAAAGATAATACGAATTATATTGTTTTACTGGAGGGTAGGTCTCTCCGTGTGAGAAGTCGCTTGGGTAGATACCATTGCAATGTCTTAGTCTGCCGCCAAACAGCAATGTTAATACGCTGCTGTATTCGGGCTTGAAGGAAAGTGTAGCCAGAGAAACTACTGGACATATTGAGACTTAACATCTTGTCTCAATATGGCGAACGCAGTGGAATGTCAAGAATCTCTTGGTTTTGTTATTGTGCATGAGCGGTCATATCGCTTACCATCAAGAGAATGGCATGCTTGTCTCGCCTTTTTTTTTATTGCTGAGAGTGGCGAGACGAGCATGCCGTTCGCCTGATGGTAAGCGATGCGACCGCTCATGAGCAGTAGCAAAACCAAACAACATCTTGAACTATAAAGCAATGCTTGGCATTCCACTGCGCTCGCCATCCTGAGACATAAGATGTTAAGTCTCAATATGTCCAGTAGTTACTCTGGCTACAATGTCCTTCAATCCGAAACACAACAGTGCATTTAAATTGCTGTTTGACGGGAGAAATAGACATTGCGGTGGTACCCACCCAGGCAGCCTCTCACATATGAGAGACCTACCACCAGTAAAGTTCATAGCCATAAAAAAGTAGCATAAAGCTAATATTTACCGCGCGTTTAAGTCAAAGTGTGTAAAATTAACACCATATTTATCCCGAAGCGACTAAATCACGGAACTCGGTTACACGGCTAAATGGAATTGCATCATTACAAACCAGACGTTCAATTTAACGACATCAGTTTTATAACCGTGACAGCAGACATAACTTATCCGGTGGGGGTCTTAACTGTCGCAAAATTTGGGTAATAAAATCCATAATGACGTGACATCAAACAAATCGCCATCTTACCTAATCTTACGACCTTATAAGCCGTCTAGAGAATCATTCCTGACGAATAAATTGCCAATTTTTATTCAGTGAGCGTAAAATTTTCACTTCGCGGGCGCCGAGTGCCGCGTTGTAGGGTAATTGTAGGCTAATTAGCTTCAACTAGTTGTAATGCTTTGTGAAAACGTGCTAAAGAAACCTGCGTACTTGAAAATTCAGCTCATGAATTATGTGAAGTAAGCCAATTGCGTAAAGCTATTGTGGTAGACTAAAGACCTTCTTAAATTGATATAAATACATGGACATGGCGGAGGTCGTGCAAAGTGTTCCGACGTAAGTGGTGCGCCGCTCCAGAGGAGCGTTACTGAAATTAGTCGTCACCCGCGACGATTTTGAAAATGCCTGCTTAAAAATTAAGACAGTAAATTTAATAAATATAAAGACCATTCTTGTCACCGTTAAGAAAAAATGGATTACACTAAATTAATTTAATATTTATTTTTGTATTTTAATTTGTATTAGCTATTCTTACGACAAAATAAAGCCTATTTTGTTATAATATTGCGATAAAGTGACATAGACTTCGAAAAAAACAAAAACTAACTCGCTTTACTATTCAATTATTTTATATTATCAACATTCAACAACAAACTGAGGATGTCCGTACATTATTTGAATATAATTTATGCGCCTACTTCGTTTTCTCTCTGCACCAACCAAAGGTAGACTGGCAGAGAATGCCTCAGGCATTAAGTCCGCCTTTATACATTATTGTATATGAAGCATAAATAAAATAAAAGTGTAACTTTGGTGTCGTATGATCGCCGCTCGAGAAACTCGTTTAAGTGAATAGTATAGTATTAATTCAACGCAAACAAATCCGCGTTGGCAGCTAGGTTAGTCATTCAAACTATCGCAACCCTTTACGCTTTATTTCTCTACGGGCGGAAATTTCGCGCGGTTTCGTGATCGACCCCCAGGCACGTAACTTTAGCACTAGAGCTTGCGAGAACCATAACGTACATAGATATTGTTGTCGAGAGAACGGGAATAGGCCATTCGCAACGCTACAGTGACAATATCCCAAGAATGAACGTTAATAATGGGGAATCACGCGTCGGCGACTGTATTGATTCTGCTACACGTGCGCCATTTTGTCGGAGAAACGCTGAGATAATTTCTATATTGAGTTTCTGTTGCAGTTTTGGACGTGACTGTTTCTGCTTTTTGTTTTAAATTCTAACAATAAGAAAATATACCTTTCAAAGTACCATATTACGTAATTTCTAAATATTCACGTTTTAATCATGGCATCTACAATTCAAGTTATATCCGTCTCAAGTTATGGTAGAAACAAGCTCACTGCCATTCCAGGCACATCTTCAAAAAAAAAACACATAATAGGATGGTTGACCTTTCAGTCGAACCCAGGGTCGAAAGGTTCACGCTGCCAATTAAGCCAATATTTTGATATGTAATGAAAATTACTGAATTAATCAAATATCAAGGAATTCCCACTCCAAAAACAATTTCGCATTTAATTATTTAACATAGAATCCGTACGTGGATCAATGAAGAATATTAGTGTAAAACATTCCGAGTGTCATTCAAGTGGAGTGGTACGATTCCTCGTTCGATGGCACCCGGGAAAAGGATGCTGTTTGCTTTGATTTCACTCATACTAGGATATCTCTCTATGGCTATATAACTAGCAATAAAGCATACATTGTGATGCAAATTTGAAAAGAAAATATAAATCAAATATCAAGGATTTACAGCAAAATACATATAATGATTTAAAGTAGAATTCGTACGTGGCTCACAATAGCTGGTGCAAAACATCCCGGTTTCGTGCTTTTATTTGCTTTGATTTAACTCATACTGGGTGGACTATAGCTAGTAAGAGTGCTTTGAACCTTTTTTTGAACCTTGTGACGCATATTATGTGATGTGGATAAATAAAAAATTATTGATCAAAATATGTATGTTAATGATTCACAGTAAAATACAGCATTTTAATCATTTGACATGGAAATCGTACGTGGGCTACAATACCGATAAGTAAACATTGCTTGTGCAAAACGTTCCGGTGTTATTCAAGTGCAGGTACAGTTCCTCTTTCGATGGCACCTGGGTACAGTATGTTGTTTGCTTTCATTTCACTTATATTATCTCAGCTAGTAAGAGGTATAACCAGTTACAGAGCTATAGCTATTAAGGTGTATATGTTCTAGATTCTCTTCTCCGGTGAAAATAAAATATTTGATGCTTCAATTGTTTTGCGTTAAAGGTCATTAGCTTTACTTGATAATTCATCGATATATACCCAAAATGAACGTCAAAATTAGTATAAACACGGTTTGATCATTTTATTGCGTATAAATGATATAAAAATAATATATTATAATGATTGATTTTACTCGTATTTTATAAATGTTTCGTAATCATCGTTCCCAAAGCTGAATAATCCGCCTTTCTCTCAGTTTTTGTATCTCCATTTTAACGCAACATTTTAAAATTGGCAACAGTAGCCAACAAACCTCTAGAATTATTCGCATTATTAGGCATAACTGATGATTTCCCATTAAGCTATCCTCTATTAGACTCTACCATCTGCTCACACCCACCACGGCTACTCCTGTTAGCCAAGATCGAAAACGGTACGCATTTCATTCAGAGCACTAAAGAGACACATACACGAGGCCTAGACAAATGTCACTTTAATGTTGGCGTGAACGCCTGCATAAAGATCAACATTTATGGAAATGATATTTGACAGTCACGTGATTTCTCTTTACCTAACGTAATTCCCATAAATTTTGATCTTTCCGAAGGCTTTCATGCTAACAGAAAAATGACATTAATTGTCTTTTACAACAGAGCACTGAAGTCCAGCAGAAGTGCGTGGTGGCCTGTTGGTAAACGGACTAGACGCGGCTGCCCACATGTTCACGGTGGTCGCGGGTTCGAATCCCAGGGCACACCTCTGACTTTTCGGAGTCATGTGTGTATTGATAGTCAATCACCACGCACTAAAACGGTGAAGGAAAACATCGTGAGGAAACCTGCATACCATAGCGATTTATAAGAATTTCTATGGTATGTAAGTCCGCCAACCCGCACTAGGTCAGCGTGGTGGACTATATGGCCTAACCACTCTCAATCGGATTCTCGATTATAGAGCAGGCCCGTGCCCTGCAGTGGGACGTATATGGGCTGATACAGATACAGAAACAGAAACTCTAAACTAACCTATTAACGTTTAAAACAACGCAATCATTTACCCGATAGCAAATTAACCGGGCCGGTAGTTCTATAAATCAAGTCTGTAAGTAATGTGAAACTCCGGGCAGTCTGACTGGACTGGACAAAGCAACGATTCCGCGCGGCCACCGCCTCATTACATGGAACTCAACTTGCCGAATTGTTGCGACAGTCAAATCAATGTTTAAATGTGTTTCTGGTAGTATTTGAATTGGTTTCGGACTTGATGAATGGCCAGGAGTCGAAGTCTAATAGTTCACTAATAAATGTAGATGTACTGAGTTGTAACTTGTAATTACTTCATAACTTTGTGCTCGTACGTACATTTCGCATTCTTTTATAATATTAATCAATAATACAGGTGCTTAAGTTGCTGGCAAATATAACAATTTTATCTACGTCTAAATTTCGTCTCTAGGTTCGAAATTCTCATACGATATAATATGAACTATGACTAACAAGGCGATAGACATGCATGCTTTAAACTATTCGCATCGCGGTATAATCTTTAAAATAGGATATCAAACTCAATTAGAATTATTCAAGCCCTGAATCCAAAAAGAAAACAGGTGAACTGCATCTGTTAACACTAGATCTTCGTGTGTCTATATCATTGTCGCGCACTACGTAAGATTTAACTTGCACTTAAGATTAAAATTTACTGATATTTGTACCCGGCGCTATGATTTGTTTTTGTAACACAATATTCGCGCAACTGTACCGCACTATTATACCGATACAACCCGTTAGTACGCGATGAATCCCCTCACATCTGCTACGGCTACTAAGTACGGCTATCACTAGATCGACACATAGTTGTGAACGCTGTGATAGGAAATGCTCTCAGTTATCGGCTTAAGTCATATCATGATACATTACATGGCGTCGGCAGCAATAATCACTTGCCATCAGGTGACCTGTTTGGTCGTTTGCTGTACTTATTCAATAAAAAAATATATATTTCATATAAATATTTTCTTTACTAAAGAAAAATCCACAATGAAAAACAGGTAGCCATTTACTCCAACATAATCTTATTTTATTGTACTGAAAACACTGTTTTTTTCCTTCACATTCTTTTTTTCTCCACGTACTCGGCGAAAAACATATGTACCGTTTCGTATTTGTTTTTTACAACAAACACCCGCAACGGTTTGAACGCATGACATTTTCGGACCAAAAAAATACCACAGATTTTTTTACTCGAACAAACTGGCGAACTGAAAATGTGTTACAAAAGCGCGTAAACACGATGCAGGAAGCCCGAGTAACATTTGTCTTACTTAGCAACACGAAATAATTAACTGAAGGAGAAAGAATTAGCCGCCCGTTAAGCAGTAACCGTCTAATCTGCATTCTGTGTAAAAGAATTTACTGTGATATTTTGCGTAAATATTGTCGGAGGGGAAATTATTTATAAAATCATAATTTTATACTGTAACTCACCTATATAAGAACCACTGCAAGCCACAGGCCTCCTCTAGAATATTAAATAAATATTTTATGAAAGTAAATCAATAGGCTAGTGTCATCAATTTTTATTATTGCTTATAATGGTTTCTTAGATTTACGCGAATGTTGCACATTGAAATAAAACTATTATTTACGGATTTTATCGCGAACATAGACTAGATATTTTTAAATTAATAATTGTAAAATAAGGGTAGTTGAATTGTAACAGTCACAGAGCGGACGTCTAATACCTCAGTCCGTACGATTGAGAGTGGTTAGGCCATTTAGCGTACCACGCTGGCCTAATAAGGGTTGAGGGACTTTAAATACCATAGAATTTTATACGATTTGTCAATATTGTTATTGTAGGTAAAATTATAAATTTTATTCTAAAGTAATTTATTACGTTTTTTTTTCTAAAATGCAGTCAGGACTTGGAAATTTCTTCAGAGTGGGGTCCAGATGACGGTGATGAGCTGATCCGACCCTTATTATGTTGCTGGGGTCAAAGTGTCACGTGATTAATGTGGTGTTAAAGTGTTGCTGAGGAATCAGTGCCGCGAACCTGTTATTTGTAAGTTTCATTATCATTGTATGAATGATGTGATGTGATTTAATTATGATTTTTCAATATTCTCTAATTCAATTCTTTAGTATTTTAGTTTACTTGATTGTTGAAAAATGTTAGATTTGTGTTTCGCTTCTTTTGTTTTCTATTTCTCTTAATTTGTTGTGTAGATATTTATTTACTTATAAGGTGTGATGGGACTGCCATTTTTTTTATTAGTATACAAGATCCTTGAATAAAAACATAATATATTGTATTATGTGAATGAATCAATTGCTCTGCTCGTGCTTTGTTTTTTATCGTCCACATCAACACTTTGTTATCTTTATATTTTTAAATATTAATTTCAATATTTCCTCTCGATGTTGTATTGTGATGTAAATGACTGACATACTTTTAATACATTTGCTATCGCCTGTGCAGGCCACGCGGTAGCAGCCCGCCGCCCCTGGTCGAAAACGGCCACCGCTGTTCATGGACTTCCGCATGCCAGGCGCAAGGCCAAGACGATGTCTCCGGTGTGGTGAGTACTGATATTCTTATTTATCTTTTAATGTTATTTATTTTATTTTGCTACAGATCTATGTTAAGATGTTTTCAGTTCTTTTATTTCTTTTTTATTATGTTTTATTTTATTACTGTTCAATGTTAAGTAGTTCAAATTTCTTGAATATTTTTTCATAATTCATCTGCTTACGCACTCTTTCTATTCAGACATCGAAAGTTTAATAGGAAATATAATTATGAAAAACAAAATATACAGTCGACTCTTATTAATTCAAGCCTGCGATAATTCGAACCTCTCTATAATTCAAAGTTGTCACGAATTCCCTACAAAATTTCTTTATATTTCGAACTAAATCAATACATTTTTATACACTTGGTAATTCGAACTAAAAAATCATCGCTATATAACAAAACGAAATTAATTCGTTAATTGGAACTCAAAGGCTTCCAACACTCGACAATTCAAAGTTGCAGAGAGAGAAAGGGAAAGTATAAATGTTTGACGATTGCTATTTATTGAATAATAGTTGATCAACACTTAATAATTCGAAGTTTTGTAGTGTCTCTCGTAAATTTTGAACCATTTGATATTTCAAACACTCGATAATTCGTAATATTTTAAGAGTCCCTCGAGTTTCGAATTAACGAGAGTCGACTGTATAACTCAATATAGTAGTATGAAAGTAAATCAATAGGCTAGTGTCATCAATTTTTATTATTGCTTATAATGGTTTCTTAGATTTACACGAATGTTGCACATTGAAATAAAACTATTATTTACGGATTTTATCGCGAACATAGACTAGATATTTTAAAATTAATTTTTAAATTAATAATTGTAAAATAAGGGTAGTTGAATTGTAACAGTCACAGAGCGGACGTCTAATACCTCAGTCCGCCCCGTGACCACGAAAGCTGTAAAGCGATCGAAACGTCGGTAAGTTAAAAATGTAAAAAATTTAACTAAATTCGCGATAAAATCCGTAAATAATAGTTTTATTTCAATCCGTATAGTATTGAAATAAAACTATTATTTACGGATTTTATCGTGATTTATTTTGTTTTTCGCGACTGATTTTAACTTACGTAATAACTTAAGACAGAAGATTCCTTAAGCAGGGACTAAATAAATTAACCGACTTGGTATTACATGGATCTCATGGTTTTTTTACAGGATGTTTTTGATGGGATACACCTTTACACTAAGTCCGCCCGTGACCACGTATGCTGTAAAGTAATCGAAACGTCGGGAAGTCAAAAATTTTAAAATAAAACCAAATTCACGATAAAATCCGTAAATAATAGTTTTATTTCAATGTGTAACATTCGCGTAAATATAAGAAACCATTATCCGTATAGTTCTAAGCAAGTGGTAAGAGTAATAGAAAAGAATGCAACATGCACGTTATGGCGTCATCTTCCAAAAGGTGCATGAGAGGGTAAAAAAGAAAACGAATGTCCCCACCACACTATTGAAATATTAATATCTCAGTCATTTTAAAAGCAGTTTTGACGCTGTTTTCAAATTAATATTGGTTATAAGCGACTCTATACGGAACTATTACTGTGTCTTATCTCCATCCAAAAATTGCCTGGAAGAGATTGCCTAGTGCAATAAGGCCGCCGATTGTACTTATTTTTAATATTGCTTTAATTTCTGTTATTGTATTTTTTTTTCTGGTGTACTATAAAGTTTATAAATAAATAAATATAATAAATTACATACTGCTAAAAATCAAGCTTTGAACACAAGTCACAACCTATTGTTGGTATAATTAGAGTATTCAGACTTCTCCAAAGCCTTTGACAAAATTAATCACAGTATGCTCATTAATAAACTTTGTAAAGCTGGAATACAAGGCGATTTGCTACGCTGGGTGAAATCATATATAAGTAACAGATCTCAGGCCGTTTGTATTAAAGGTTTTCTCTCTGACTTTCTGAATGTACCCTCTGGTGTGCCGCAGGGCTCCCATCTGGGGCCCTTATTTTTCATTTTATATATAAACGATATTGAAAACTACCTATCTAATAGCACCGTTCTTCTTTATGCAGACGATGCAAAGATTTTTAGGGTCATAAGAGATGAAACTGATTGTATTCGGCTTCTAGAGGACATAAATAACTTAGTTAGCTACTGCTTTCAAAATCAGCTATTCTTGAATCAAGATAAATGTTATGTTATGAGTTATACTCGTAAACGTAATCGTGTAGAATATACATACACTTTAAATAATTATATACTTGCCAGAGTGGATCATATTCGTGACCTTGGAATTATCTTGGATGATAAATTATCTTTTAAATACCATTATGATCATATGATTAAAAAGTCGTACAGACAACTTGGATTTCTTCTTAGGATGTGCAAACCTTTCAAAAATGTTAGTACTTACAAAATCCTATATTACAGTTTAGTAAGATCCATATTGGACTTTGGCTCAGTCATATGGAGCCCATATTATTCATGTCATATTAATAGAATTGAAAGAATACAAAAAACATTTATTAAGTCTCTTGAATATAGAATTTGATCTCAGTTTGTCTCTTATAATAATTCATTGGTAAAATATAAAATGCTATCCTTGTCACTCAGGCGTCAATCTCAGGACATAATGGTTTTATACAAAATTGTTAACAATATTGATTCCCCTAACTTGCTTGAGCAAATAAAGTTCAAAGTACCCACCAGATCAATGCGTAAAATTAATAATTTGTATGTAGTTCCGTGTTGCAGTACCAACTGTATCAGCCCATATGCGTCCCACTGCAGGGCACGGGCCTCCTCTACAATCGAGAGTACGATTGAGAGTGGTTAGGCCATATAGTCCACCACGCTGGCCTAGTGCGGGTTGGCGGACTTACATACCATAGAATTTTTTTATAAATCGCTATGGTATGCAGGTTTCCTCACGATGTTTTCCTTCACCGTTTTAGTGCGTGGTGATTGACTATCAATACACACATGACTCCGAAAAGTCAGAGGTGTGCCCTGGGATTCGAACCCGCGACCACCGTGAACATGTTGGCAGTCGCGTCTAGTCCGTTTACCAACAGGCCACCACGCACTCTACCACCAACAACCACCACCAACCAACTATACCTCCAATACACTTTTCTATCGTGGTTTGACCGTTTATAATAAACAAATATCTCATATTGATATGTTTAACACTTCATTAGCACAATTTAAAAGAAAATTAAAAGAGTTCTTCTTGAGTGAATTATAAGAATTTTGTTCTAGACGCATAAACGCTATGTATTTTATAAAAGTACACTAACGATATGTGTGCATAGTTTATATTGTGATCCTTTTTATTTGTAATGTAATATCTAGCTTTATGATTTAAGTGTTGGCACTCAAAGTCTGTAAGTTGTAAACATACCGGGTATCTCAAGACTACTACCGAAAACGAAGCCGGGTGGTAGTTTTAGTGGCTACAAACACAATGCAATTAAAATTTTCGCATAGAAACGCGACAATTATTTTTTATGATTTTTTAAATATCGTCATTTTTGGGTGGTAAATCCATAGTTTTTGCTAAAATAATAATTTAAACTCTCTTATATCTTAGAGTATTTATAAATTAAAGGGTATACACTATTATTTTAGGAAAAAATGTATTTACCACCAAAATATGGCAATAGAAAAAAAATACAAAAAAAAATTGTCGCTTTTTTTTGCAACTTTTTCTGTTGCATTGTGTCTGAAGTCGCTTAAACTACCACCCGGCTTCGTTTTCGGTAGCAGTCTTGATATACCCTGTATAATGTTTATTTTTTGTTGATGTACACGACTGTTTGTTGTCCAAAATAAAATAAATAAATAAATAAAAAATAAAATAAAATAATTTATTGGCAATCTTAAATTATAATATACACTTCTATACATGAATATGGGAATAGTTCAAACAAAGATGAGATTGTAGTTGAGTAGAGAGTAGTAGTTGTTGAGAGATTGTATGTATAATCTTAATTATAATTTCGTCTTCTATAAAACAAGTCTTCACCGCATACGTCTTCCGTCCTACCTCGTCTTCCAGTCTGTTCTCTACTAATACGTCCATCCGTACTTCAACATCTTAATCATTCATCCTCTATCTTTTCATCTTAAATACTTTCATTAGTCATCTCTTTCACACAAACCATGTTCCATATCAGTCATTCGTCTAACGTTCCATTCTACTCATCTTGCTTCATAACATAAACTTGCAAGATGTTTCGATTTTTCTGATGAGAAGTATATTATGTGGTGATTACCACCAAAAAAAAAAAACGAAAAATCTCTTAACTTTTTTCGACTACATTATTTTAAACGTCAAAAATGGGTCGAAAAATGACATTGGGATACAGTTCTCCATGCGAGGATTCCAACTATAAAATATGACCGTAAAATGAATGCCTAGTCCGAAATAAATCGCAAACACAAGCAATAACAGAATGGCAAAGAGAATTCGATTAACCCTTCTGCGCCGGGTCACCAAATACCGCTGTATCTTTCTTTGTGCGTATCAACTGGCGTATATCATAAAATTGCCTTCATAAGTTTATAAAATCCGTCCCAGGGCATCGCCGGTCGGAAATGTAAGGTCTGCTGGAAAGTACATTCTTATTACTGTAAGCATAAGGTTTATTTTCGAAGCTCCGACATGTCTTTGACAAATGTCTTAAGTTTTTTTTTTTTTTTTGGATATTCGTAGAAAAGGCTATTTGTGGTAGTTCTGTTTCTGTAAACGAAATAAGTGGTGCCAATGAGCTGTATTATAGTAAATTTCAAAATGTAATGAGTGAAATAACTTAACACATTTGGAGCAAAAAAAATATACGACCAAAGAGCCTATCTGTCCCTAAGGGAAGTATACAACATTTCGTAAGTATAGTCGAAAGACAAATAACAAATACCCATAAGCGCCTGCTGAAATCTGACTGAATTGCTAATGAACTAAAAATTGGCTAATTAAAATTAAAATATCATTAAATATGTTTTTTTTTTGTTTTTATTATCCAGCGACTGAAAATCCACAATACATAAGTATATACTTATATAGGTATTTTGATTCATTAACTGTCTATTTTGTAATCGCGAATAGCATTTTCTGCTAATTTTATTACAACCCAAGCCACACAATGTCTGGAAACTCAACAACTATACAATACATATAAACCTACGCAAAATTCAGATCATTCAAGAAAAGAGAGCGTAGACCCATTCAAATCCCAAGTTTAGCGTATGCTTCCGCCGGTCCGTCGAGAAACTCCCGAAGACATCTGAGGCCATCTGCAAAACCCAATTTAATGCCTCACGAAATCTCGGCGAAATAAATGAGGAAGAATATATTATTGCGAGATAGTAAAACTTATTCCCTTATAAAATAGGAAAAGGTCTGCGGGGATTTTAGGAAATATCTCTCTTTAATTGGTTGGAGGAATCGTTATTGTTTCTACGGCCAAAGAACCATGTTACGTTTGATGTTGAAATTTTGTTTTTATTATTGAACTAATTTGTTATAAGGAAAATATAAATTGTTCAATCACATGATTTTTTTATTATTGTTGGATTTTTTATATCTGTTTTACTATTCTTAGAAGTTTTATTAAAACGTACAGACGTCAAATCTATTCAATGTCCTTCAAGAATATTAGACACGAATAACATTATCTTTGAATCGTCGCATAATCTGATTCAAGGCGTATACAGTCGGCACATATTTTAGTGTTACATTTGTCCCGCGTAAGGATTTGTGCCGTTTCACGCTGACATTAATGAAAAAAGCTGCGTGATATGTTACTCTTCTTTGTCGTCCGGCTCGTCACGACATTACGCTACTTAAATTGAAATTACTACAAATCCATAAAAATAATTGCTACAAACTTTGTGACCTCAAGCGTGTGTATGTATGTTTTACTAAATAAAATCGTAAAGCTGAAATGACGGCCGCGAAACAGGAGACTAGCGAAATCAATCTCGCGCGGAGATTTTTATCATATGTGGCGGGAACTTTTTAGAATTTCAGTTTATTTTTAGAAAAAAAAACAATGCTGCTATATACACAATCTCTTATGAGATTTACCGGTAAATTTAAGAAAAAAAGATCTTCAGATTGATCAGAGTTGTTGTATGGAATCCTACTTGAAAATTCTCGACAATAATGTCGAAAGTATGTTTATTCTTCCACGCCGCAATACGTCGAGTAACAGTGCAAGTCATATATTATAATTATTGTATGTAATGTAAATTAAGTCTGGATCAACAAAGCACCAACCAACCAACAAAGCACTTAAACTCTTGCAGTAAATAAAACGGCAAATTTCTTTACAAAATTTTCAAACCTGCCTCAATTTTTTTATAAAATGCAAACTGAAATGTAAACACAAATGCCATCTTCATTAATGCGTACACGACGTGACAGCTGACACGGGCTTTCAACGCCGCACCGATATGAAGTTGCATTTCCATATAACAAGGAAAAAAAAACAGATTTGTAAACAAAACGGATGCCGGAATGACAAAGTTATGTATGGTGCAGTCAGTTTTGCGATGCTTTTCTTTCTACAGTACTGTTCCATCTACATCATATTAGACTTATGAATACTTCCATAAAAATCACTAGTGACCTAGTCCGTCTTCGCCTGCGTGCAGATACTTTTGGCGTGTTTTTATTCATGTTCCACCCCCTATTGGTTATAGCGTTATGTTATCTATTATAGACTTCCTGATATGAAGGTTGAAATGTTTAAGATTTTCTGACTGAAACACTTAAATTGGCATACAATCATTTCTTTAATATGAGTACAGATACGATGTACAGACGTGACTTCTTAAAATACAGCTGCTTAAAACTCGTAGTTCATAAAAATAAACATATGACATGGCTTATACGAGTATATAGCAAAATAAATAAAAATATTTCGAAACATATTCTTGAAAAAGTTTAAAGGAAGTCATGAAAGCTACATCTTCAAGGTAATGTTTTAACTTTTAATTATAAAAAAAATTGGGTTGGCACAACAGCTCTCAAAATAAAAGGACAAAAGTTGGCTTCTGCCACTTAAACGTAGAACGTATTAAAATGAATTAAATTTTAAATCGGGACAACTTGAAATAACTTCATATTCCGTTTCAACCTCATTTCATTTTACAAATAAAACATTTACGTCGATATCTTCATTTAAAATACCGAAAACCCGTCAAGAAGTTGGTCATTAATAAGTATTTGTAATATCTAAGTATTAATAATTTACATGAAAATAATACTGGCTTGTAAAATAGTACTCTTTATAATGCAGCTTTTTCCTTTGGCTGTACAAAAAAAAACTATTAAAATTAAAATGAAAGGATTTAAAACGAGAGTTAATATTATTGTCTTCATTAAATGTAAAAGCCTTCCGTTTATTTTCAAGAGCGTCTGAGCCGTACCTGGTAAAGTGCGCTTTGTTTAACAATTCCATTTGAGTCGTAATTATATAAAAATACAAAGAGCGACAAATACTTGTATTACATTACTTATTTGCGCTCGCCTTCCGGATTCATGAAGACTGAAGAATTTTAAAAGGTGGATTTAAATCCATACTTACTACGAAAGATTAAGAACAGGATACTTTAAAGTATCCTGTTGTTAATCTTTCGTAGTAATGGTTGCCAAGTAGCATATTACGTTTGTCTAAAAATGCTTATTGTGTACGGGCGGTACTATTACTTTCTTCTTTACTATTATTTTATAAGAATTTTGATAAGTATTCTGTTCATACACATATTACAAGTAACCGCTACACAAGTAGAGACAGAATCCCATAGGTATCTAGGGGTTACTCTATAAAAACTAAACGAACTTCGAATGTTCGGATATTCGACGTCCGAAGGAAGCTATAAAATTTCTACTTCTAAAAAATAGTATTATTCTGTATTATATTCATCATTTCATCCGAACTTAGTCTATGGTTGGGACCTGCGATAGAGAAATCCCACATTTTGTGGAGTATCTAGGCACAGTAGTGAAGTTTTACGTACGGCGTCCGAACATTCGAAGTTTGTATCGTTTTTATAGAGTAACCCCCCTAGATCGAACAAATTATACTCTCAAGACCCCGAGTATAGGTGATAACAAATGCTGCAATCCTCTAACTCAGACAACAACGTACTTTATAAGATATTAGCAGTCGATTTTTACTATAAAATATATTGACCCATTAAAACTTTGTTCCACCCAACAATAAAGCCTATAAATAAACCTTAAAGCAAACCTAGAAAAACCTTATTTACCAGGCTTTTTTAATATCCAAGATTAACAGCTTTTAAATTAAGCCGGCTTTATTAATCTCTTCACTATTTGGACCGTGGCGCGTGACGTGTCGCCTCGGTCTGTATTGCGAGGACAAAGAAATTTATTAAGACCGTTATAAGTGGCTCTCTAGAGTAGAAATAATTTATAAAGAGACATAGATACAGGAAAATGGCGCAAAATATTAAATTTGACGTTTAATTATGACTTAAGGTAAATATTAAAGAACAGGAGCGTGAGGAAATTAATACTCCTGCGGAATGTTTTGGAGTTTATACATAAAGGTATGACAATATTTACGATATACATATACCCTCAAGATCCCGACTATAGGTTTTAACAAGTGATTTAACTCACGTATCTTACATGTGTTTTACAATTGGGCTCTTTCTATACAAGTGATTACTGAGCCTTATATGTAGAACTTTAGCACCGAAAATCTCTGTTTACAGTGCCAAAAGGTTCACAATAAGAAGTTTTGAGTGACACCACTCCTATTATAAGGCAGTGGACAAACGGACAAACTCACCTGTTTATTTTCACTATTGAAAAATATGGTATAGAAGTCAGATATGTTTTTTATTTATTTGGTTAACTGAATGCTCCCTAATGCAGATGTACATATTAGCTTACACACCCTAAATATAAGAAAACAAGGACACTCAAAGCTAGTAAAAACAGTATGCATGGCAGGTGTAGTTCGCGTCACGTAAGAAGAACGCTGTAAAAATGTGGAGGGGGTGTGTTTGCGCAGGATAACTCGCGCGCGGAAGTACTAGGCCTATTTAGTCCATTGAAATGTTACATGAGCTTTGCATTTTTTAGAGGACGCAATTTTATTTTTGGGATATGTGTGGGTGGTCAATAGAAGCTTAACCTCAAGTTTGTGGGGTCGCCACTCTTGTCCTTCGGCCGCCATCTTGGAAAAAGAGGTGAAAACACTTTTTTCGCGTTATCTCTGAAACTATGCGTCTTACGAAAAATTTGTAAAAACATAATTTGTAGCTAATTGTATTGCCTACAAATATGTATATATATATATATATATATATATATATATATAACCTTTTGCCCTAAATTAAAAATTAAAGAAGTTATAAGCAAAAAAGTGAGTAAAAATTTATAAAAATAAAATATCTTTTGCTCTATAACATTTTATAAAAAACTCACTTTTTTACTATTTTTTTTTTATTTTTATTAACCTATTCTGTGCCACTAATGGGTAAAGGTCTCCCTCAACTCGTTCCACTTATTTCTATCAGTTGCTGATGCCATCCAAGTGCTGCTAAATTGGTCGAGATCGTCGCGCCACCTTTTCCGAAGCCTGCCGCGTGGCCTCTCGCCATCCTTAGGCATCCATTGATTGGCAATCTTTGCCCACCTCTTCGGGTGCATCCGGGTGACGTGGCCCGCCCAATCCCAGTTTAGTTTAGCTGATTTCTGTGCAACATTCTTGACTGGTTATGGAGCGCAAGGTGTTAGTGGGTACTCTGTCCATGCGTGTTACGCCTAGCATCCTGTGCTCCATAGCTTTTTGACAAACCTGGACCTGGACCTCTGAAGTTCAGTCAAAGACTAGGATTGAGCACTGTATGTTAGATTTGGTAAGTTACAAATCGAAGAGTCTACTTTTAAGATAAATAGGAAGATTTCCCTTAAGAAATTTCTTCTTCACTTTTTTGCTTATAACTTCTTTAATTTTTAATTTAGGGCAAAAAGTTATATAAACATATTTGTAGCCAAAACAATTTGCTACAAATTATGTGTTCACATTTTTTTTGTAAGACACATAGTTTCCGAGTTATCGCGAAAAAAGTGTTTTCACCCCTTTTTCCAAGATGGCGGCCGGGGGACAAGGGTGGCGGCCCCACAAACTTGAGGTTAAGCTTCTATTGACCCCCCAAACATGTCCCAAAAATAAAATTGAGTCCTCTAAGAAATGCAATATTCGGTCCTTAAATTGTAACATTTCAATGGACTAATTGTTTTATTTTAAACTAGTCTTGGCTTCGTATATTGTTTACTGGAAGATACATTGATAAATAGTTATAATATCATATAATAGAATTAAAAACATGTTTGATTGAATGTAGAATGTTTAATCAAATTATAAAAAAATTAAGTAATGTTGAAATTCCTTCCATTAAGTCGTCTTAAGTGACTCTGCGGTACGTTTCATACAATGTTTTAAATTATCAACTGCATCATTATCAGCTTCTCAATAAATAATATGTCACACTTTTCTAAATTTCATAAATAATAATATGTAAGACCATTTTATAATTAAAACTTTTATGCGTGATAGTATTTTGAAAATGAACGTAATGTGTACGAACCAATAGCGCACCGGCAAGCGGGGCGCGTGACCCGCCCGCCCCGCGCCTCATCCAATACCACCAAAAAGACCCATAAATCGCCTGCTGCGCAGCTTTACCGCCAGCGTCCTTTTTATGTGACGCGAACTATACCTATATATGGCATAAAGCACAATTATGCTTACTACACTAACAAGAAAATCTTACCTTAAAATATTGGTGTTGATTTGTTAAACTAAAAATATTTAAGAATACAATTTGCCTTCTGTCTCAATTGTGTTATCTAAAAGGAAATTCAAAATTCCTTTTAACATAGTTAGATAGTCAAAATTAAAATGGCTTTTAAGTTTAGCCCGTATTAGGCAAATCACAACAAAACAAATTTCTACTTACTACTTGGATATTGAATGTTCCAATCTGTCTAGACTCTAGAGTCTTATCGTAAAAATAATTAATAAAAAATAAAAGGTAAATTATTTTTGTTTTTAAATAACTGACGTTAACTTACTATACCAATAATGTTTAATAAAAGTCCCTTCATCAGATTTACAAAATGACTTGACAATGACTATCTTCTTCTACAGCCTTGCGATATCTAACCTCGATCTCACCAAAGCCCAGTATGACAAGCTTGAGCGACTTCAAAACTTTTGTATCCGGTTCATATTTGGTCTTCGCAAATATGACCATGTGTCTGAATTTCGTACAAAACTCAAGTGGCTATCAATGCGCCTTCGCCGAAATACGTGTATTCTTTTACTTTTGTATACCATTCTTTTCCACCCCACAACTCCCCACTATCTTAAAAAGCGTTTTAAATTTCTTAGCACCACACATGAACGATCACTTAGGTCCTCAGAAAATTTGACACTGGCAATTCCCGAGCATAGTAGTTCTTTTCTTAGTAATTCGTTTACGGTTCATGCTGCTCGCTTGTGGAACGATCTGCCACTAACTATAAGAAAAGCCAAATCTCTAGCCATATTTAAAAAGCATCTTAGATCACATTACTTATCACTTTGATTAAAAAATACTCCTATATTAATATTTTATGTATCATATTTATTATAGTTTATGTAGTATATTATTATATTTATATTATAAGTAGTCTATTTATGTTTATTAAAAAAGTTGTTTTTTTCACCTTTTAATTTTGTTTTGTTTCTTTGTACTCTTTATATACCGTGACCACCCATTTCTTCCGTGCTTCCATTCATTCCAGTCCATCTTAAGGTTGTCTGGAAGAAATCGCTGATAGCGATAAGACCGCCGCTTGTTACACATATATAAGCGCTTTGTTTTAAAATGTTTTTTAATTTGTGTGGTGTACAATAAAGTATTAATAAATAAATAAATAACACTAAACAGTCATACATATATGTACATAGTCCTGACCCCACATTAAGATACTATAACTATAAGAGATTTTTCTGTCTCATAAACACCCAAATAGACTTCCAACTCTATGGTTGTCGAGACGTGGCCTCCATTGAATACATTTATTAAATAGTCTTACATGTTAATCCCTGAGCGTATACACCTTGCGCGCAAAGTCAACTATAGGTATTTCTTCGTTAATTTCACGCACACATAAGCGACCAAAGCTGTGTGCGTAGAGCTGCCGCGTCGGCTCGCTATACAATCGGCTCAAACAACTTTGATCCGTGCGCTTCAAATATTCAATTGAAATGTAACTGTAATATAATATCATAAAAATATTTTATTTGCATTATAAGTAGACAAATATTACTGTGCAAGCAAAGAATAATACAAATTTTGGATACTAATCATATTTTCGTTATTATTACATTGTTAAGTTGCATTCAAATCAGTGTTCAATCAGTAGACACTACGGACGTTTTATTAATCATTTCGTATTCGAACACATAAATAGTGTTAGGGGCCTTACAACCCCTTACAATTACGAAATACATTTAATTTTATATTACAATACATAACATAATTTAGCCTCGGAATTACGTCCCATTATATTACCTGAAACATAATTTATACTCACTACAAAATCACTGTAGGTAATAAAAATAATTAAATATTTTACTACCAAAGTACTAAGATGTGGTAATCGCATTCCGCGCGTGGCTATTTTTACTACGCGCGGCATAATCGACTGCAGCCAGGCCGGGGCGACAAGCGATACGTCCTCCCTCTAGAAGGCCTTGCGGCGGTCTGATTTGATCCACGTCAGACAGCGTGTTTTATAGTGGTTTTTAAAATATTTGTAGAAAACATGAAAACTAATTTTGTTGAAATATAAAAATGGTAATTTATTGATAAGATGTTCTTCTATTATAATATGCAATTGTTATAAAAAAATATGTACGATAAGTTGGTGAAAAAAAATATGTTATTGACGAGAGTTTCTGAATAATTCCGCATTGTTTAAATTTTTATTTTTCAGGAACTAAACACAAAAAGATTATTTTTCTCAGCAAAATCCCTCCATAAGGGTCTTATTAGTCTGATAATATTTTTATTTTCATCTTATATTTAGTGGTTAAGGATATCTTAAGCTTCTAAATTGCCATTTAAAGCCTAAATAACGAAACTTGTGTTCAGTAATCCGTATAGTACTCACAAATTATCCATCAATCTATAATGTTTTCCACCAAAATCCCTAGATGACAACCTTTTCTAAAATTAGTAATAATTATTTTTCCTTTAAATTGTTTATTGGTGGCTATTAACTCATTTGAAAAGTCCTGTTTTTAAGCCAAAAAGCGCGTGCAGGGTATAAACGCTCTTAAAATGCGCACCATCTCTCAACCTTAATGCACACAATTCCAAAGACACTTATTTGGATTTAAAGCCAGAGAAGTTCGTGCAAAACTGTTCTAACCTTGCAATTACGCTTCATTAAAAGCAGTAATTGAAACAACGTGAAAATCCACCAAGTCTGACGATGCTTTGAGACATTCAAATGTAAGATATGCGAAGACAGGTGAAGCTGGAATAACTTTACGCGCCAAGTGTCTATTATGCCGACGGAGTTTCAAGTAATTCACATCAAGCCGTTTTATTTACTTTTAAAGTGACGAATAAAAGTAAAGCGTGGAAGGCTTTATTGCTTGGATCTATTGTCTCGATTCAGTGTTGGAAATACTCACTAACTATGTGTACGCGAATGTATAGAAATAACTCTTTTACTATTATTAAACATAAAAAGTTCCTAAGCTTCACTCTTGTTTAAGCCGTAACCTCATTGTAAAACCAACGTAGTCCATGTATCAGAAAGTACAGGGTTAGTCATAAAGGACAATAAATCCGAAAGGAGGATGCTACACTTATCATAATAAACAACTTTTACTATGGGGTTAAACTATCACGCAAAAAAAGCTACCTGTTTCATTCAATAATGTATAATCGTTACAATCTGCAAAATGTATGGAGTTTGTTGTTATATATTTTTTACTTTATAGTGTTTTTTGTTTTGAAGTTGTTTTTATTATTATTTACAAACCTAATTACGTTACAAAACCTTTACAAATTACACCAAGCAGTTAATTACTAATCACCTAATAGAATAAGCTTTTTAATAACAGAAAATTAGTCAGTATTTCAAATTACTCGGCAAAATTTCACATAAATTAGCTTCTAAATCCTATACAAGGACAAATGGCCCTCATATTTGATACGTGGCTCATGGGTCACATACTTTATATCAAAATGGAAACGGAACACTGGTCATCAATCGTACCGCCATCGGGAATTAATTTATATCGGCGTCCAGTGACAAATATTATCGGAAAGTGATCCATTTTCGTTTCGTTGATATATTTTCATTAATTTCTATTTATGGAGTGATAAATGGATACGGATTTTGATTAACTGTTATGTTTGTGTTCGTTTTATACCAATCATCTCTGATAAATATAGTCTTCAATACAACTGTAGCTTTCTATTGAATTCGAGAGTCTTAGACTACGAACATGTTCGTAGAGGAGACCTGTGTATTGAGTAACGTAGAGTGATAAGTCAGGGGAAGCAGTCCAATGCTCGTCTTGAGTAGTTGGGATCTTGAGCAGCCAGCACAGTTGTCTACGGCTAAATTTATTTCTCAGAGCCATTGAGATATTATACCACATATTACACTGCAAACAAAATGTTTGTAACAAAAATGAATGGTACCGTGCCGCTTCTATTTCTGTCTCTGTCACGCTTACACAGTAACATCATCTTCGCTCTCGCTTTACTGTGTCCCGTGTACATACATAATCCTGTACCACTACAATGCGCAGAGATTTTGTTCCTGATGTCCGCTCTAGTAGTAGTATAATACCTCATTAATTAGGACTCAATTCTTATTTGATGAACATAAAGAAGGTGGCAACCAATGAAAAACAACATGCAATTCTATCCCTACCAATTTATATAGTAGGTACTCCTATCTGAAATTTTTTACTGAACAATTTCAGAGTACTGGCAATCTAATCTTTAGTCTATAATACAACAATCATAAACACATTCACAATAACTTCACTAAAATTCGAATTGTTTCCTGTTAAAACATTAAGCAGGCGAATGAAATGAACCGCAATGGTCCATCCTTCAGTGTATCCGAGCTACGCGGGAACGCAGACATACGCGGCCAGTTAATCGTATCTGTACAAATTTCCCCTGAGCTTCACTCACTGTAACTGCAGTCTAAATTTGTTTACTCACATATCTTTGTGGAACACACGCCGCCGAGCATTTACATTCCTTGATTCCGTTTGTAGTGTGGTTCTCCCGTGTTCTAGATAGGTATATTGTAGATGAGCTGTTGGATTAGTAGCTATGGTTTATTTTTATGAATAGCATCAGCGTTATTAATTAATTGTGTCCAATACATTAAGGATAGGAATACAGAGATGAGAGAATAAGAGAGGCAGAATGCAATGCTGACTTATGAAAACATTGAATCGTAATATTTGATTATTTAATAAATTGGAACACTTTGACACTGAGCTTGGAATTCGCAGTAAGTTACAAAATCAACCAATCTCTTTAAAAGAAAAACCATTATCCGACCAATATCCCGAAAAATCTTTATGTATGTTTGCATTGAAAGCAATACTAGCATCTGGAATCTGAATACGAATGTGTATTTCTTTCTTTGTTAAAAAAAACATAAAAACAAACTTGTCCATCCCGGCACCCAGAGTTCGTATCATATTCCACCCAAAGAATTGCGGGTCAAAGCACCATACATAGAACACACCCGCTGACTAACGAATGAGATTGGCGGAACACCAATTTACATAGGCTTGGAAAAGGCAATTCACGTAGTGTATACTTGTTAAATGGGCAGATTACACCGCCTTTGGTATCGGGGACGATGGCATATGTCAAGGAACGGGACATCTTTGTATTAAAGTAGATTGGACAG
Source organism: Hyles vespertilio (assembly GCA_009982885.2). NCBI lineage: Eukaryota > Metazoa > Arthropoda > Insecta > Lepidoptera > Sphingidae > Hyles > Hyles vespertilio. Next base: position 15,596,134 of record CM042809.1, on the reverse strand, counting down.
GATACGGTTTGAAGGACTCTGTAGCCAGAGTAACTACTGGACGTATTGACTTGACATCTTATGTCTTAAAATGACGAGCACAGTAGAATGCTGAGCATTGCATAATGTACAATATATTTCCATGATAAAAACTAGGCCACGAATATACACATATAGAAATAATAAAAAAATAATGTAGAAAAATTATCAGAAATAGAGGTAGAATATTGTAATATAACATAGCTAGAATGTTACCAGTATTCAATATGAAAATATCAAAGTAATGAGGTCTGTATTTGTACGAACCTTTCTAACCTTTAACCAAAAGAAAAACGATCGGAATCAATATTTGCCATTAAATTCATTATTAGTTCAGGATCGAAAAGCTATTATTATCTTTGTTTAAATTAATCAAATGAGTTACTTTATTTAATTTTGTGAAATTGGTTAAGTTTGTATTGAGTATAACAAAGAAGTTATTGTAAATATTTTAGCATTGGAACACAAACCAAAAACCTATGTCGAAGCCAATTTCGATAGCGCCCCTTCTAAAACTGCAACTCAAAGCCGTTGTTTTTAATTAATTCCCGAAAATGGCTGCCCTCAGACCTCAGCTCATTAAAATAGGAACGTTGATTCTGCCTCCATTCACGAACGTAGTTCGCCTTTGTACGCCACTAAGGGAAACTACTGCGTCGAAAATTTCATTGACTGCAGTTTGGGATTCAAGCTCTGCAAAGTAAAAAATATAGCCATGTTGGCTATCTATACTGATGCGAAAATCAATCAAAATCAAAATATTATTTATATAAATAGACTTTCATAAAATCTTTTGAATAGTTAATATCTGATACCACCGCTTTGGAACTTGTTGTAGCTGTGAAGAAGAAACGGTGCAAGAAACTTTCTCAGCGACACAAACTGAGTACTTTATTTTTTCAACCATTGACAATTAAAATGATTCAAATAAGAAGAGACTGCCAAATTTAAAAATAGTATACAATTTTTCATCAAGAGTATGTAAGTATTTTTTAATCATTATAATTACACTGCTTTAAATAATATTTTCCAGAAAGAACTGTTCGCTTCTAACATGTCGTATTTTCAAAACGTCTTTCTAGACCAAAACATCTCTACAAACGCAAATCTCCTTTAAAATTACAGTATATTTCCATAATTTCAAGACATGTTCAGAAAACGTGAAAGCAACCGCTGTCTTTTTATTTTAGCGTAAGCCAACTTGTTCCCTGTATAAGTATGGCTAAATATCAAACTCAACACATAGGTTCCAAGATGTTTTGGTACAGCGCCAAAACCCTAATAAGCATGTTCTTACTACTATTGTTAAACGGCTAGACTCCAACACTCCCGGGCCAGATTATAAATGCTAAGCTTAAACCAGATTTTACTCCAAATGTATACGACTTGTATTAAACACGATAAAGTAAGAAGTTTTTAATTTTCTATTGTATCATGGTTATCGATAAGCAAGATATTTACTTCTATCGGTATGTCCTATCTGCATAGCAAATTGCTCACAAGGGTACCTACTTTAACGTAGTAATATGTGTTTAAAAATTATACAATTCATTTTTTTTTTAATTTCAATGAATGGCGAGACGAGCATGCCGTTCGCCTGATGGTAAGCGATACAACAGCTCATAAACAGTAGCAGAACCAAACAACATCTCGAATCACAAAGCAATGCTTGGCAGTCCACTGCGCTCGCCATCCTGAGACATAAGAAATAAAGTCTCAATATGTCCAGTAGTTACTCTGGCTACAATGTCCTTCAATCCGAAACACAACAGTGCTTCTATACTGCTGTTTGACGGGAGAAGTAGACAATGTGGTGGTACCCACCAAGGCATTGTCTACTTCTCATTCATTCATACTTTACAACCCCGTTTTGACATTAACAATTTTAACCTATATGGCCGCCACCTCTTATTAAATTAAAAACTCGCCAAGGAAAAAAAACTGTTCGAAATTTAAATATATGTTTTCTTTCTCTAAGAAAGTGCATAATCGGCCAGCTTTCATCAACGTAATACGTTTATAACATTAACAATGGTTGCAAATAAACAAATGGAAACGTTCACACAGCCTAGCCGCTCTAAATTCCGCCGCCTGTGTGTCACACAAAAACAGTTTTATAGCTTTGTACATACTAAATTCGTTCGTTATGGACGAGCAGCAATACGAATGCTGTATTTACAAAGGTAACTCACAATCCAATAAATTTACGTGTACAGCACAAATGTAATTTGGAAATCGTTAACAAAAAACGATCGCTTCGTAAATTCAGATACACTGAAATGAAAGTTAACAGAACGTAACTGATATGCATAGGCAATAACGTCCTGGAATATCAAAATAAAATTATTGCGATACGGCTAGGTTTTTTTACAATTCGATATCTTTTTACGGCGAATTCGCAATTACTGATATAGGATCGAAAATATTTTTAACCTGTGGTGTATAAATCTACGCCGAGTATTATTATTCTTGTATATGTTATCAAATATCAATGCATTACTTTAATTAGAGTGAATTGCGCATTAGACTTGATCTAATAAACACATTTTCTTTATTAGTATATGTCTTGCGCCCGACACCTCAAACCAATTAATAATTTAGAAAAAATTGTCGCTAGTTACTTGTATAAATATTAGGAATAGTAACGATAATATTTTTAATCCCTACAAATTCTCACATAACGTTATGGATCCAATTATATTTAGTTACATAATAATAACACAAACAGACCAGAATATAATTAGATGGGATGTTCGTGTTCATTTCGAGCAATGCTAAAGTAATGTTCAATGATGCCTTTGACCTGCTGTGGAAATTGTGATACAATTTGATTCCTATCGGCTTCCTTTTTAAAATTATTTTTCTATTTCAACACTAACATAAAAGATCCCTAGCAAATAGCTATAAAATGAAAGTATAATAATTTATTATTTAATATATAAAATCCATCTTATGTGTTTTTAATTTTCTTTATTCAAAATTTATTGGTATCTTATTGGAAAGTCTGAAATTAAATGTTTATTGAATGAAATATTTATACGACGCTTCACAAAATTGATAACAAGTGACTAACTCTAATGCCAGTTTTGACAATTTAATATTCAACAGTTGCAAGAAATTTACATAAATCTTTGAATTTTGGATGTGTTCTTATTGAAAACTTACATTGAAATTTAGCCACAACAATTATTCATTCAAACTTGTGTACTCACTATATTTAATAAATAGGACTTACCACATTTATTCCGTTCAACTCAGCTTTTATAGATAGCAAACGGCAAATTTCTATAAGCAGTTAACATACTAGAGAATTCTTCCTGTATTTACTCGACTTTCAGAGGAAATATATAAATGGCGAGGATTTTTTATTGCTTTGGATGGCGATACGAGCTAGCCATTCCGCCTAAGAAGCATCACCGTAAAGAACAAAGCAGTGGTTGTCATTCTACTGCGCTCGCCATCCTGAAATATAAGATGTTAAGTCCCACTATGACCAGTTATAGGCTACACTGTCCTTCGAACAAAACACTATAGTGCATTCCAACTGCTATTTAGCGAGAGAAATACACATTGCGGTAGTACAGTACCATGCAAGTACGTTTTAAAAATTGTTGAACTTGAGCATGCGAAGAGCAGAATTTTGGACCGTACGCACTATTAAATTATAATCAAAATCCTCCAGCAAAACATGAATGGATCTAAATATATAATACATAGTCCCTCATACAGATAACATCATTCTTGTCTCGATATACCGACGATAATTTTGAATTTCGGGAACATCTCGGCCCATTTATTCAAAATGCCAGTCCTGTAGGCTGTATTGTTCGGATAAATTAATGCGAATAATGTCAGAAAATAATATTAATAGAGATACAAGAGCAGATGTTTATGTGTTAGATGCAGCACTTCACTGTAATTAGTATTTTTAATATTCAAAACTTCTACAAAGCATATGACTGCTTGTTGATTAATGTAAACATACCTATTGCTGAAAATTTATAAAGCTGCATTATTACATTCATTTATAAATTTTATATTATATATTTTTTATAATATATATATATATATATATATATATATATTGTATTTGCAAAATGATTTACTAAACATGGCTCATTTGCATTAAATTTTATATTACATAATAATTTCGCCTAAACCTTTTTTCTTCAATTAATCAGTAAATTTCTTTGCACTATGTTAAATTTCAGTTAAATAATTAATCAACATTTATAACAGGCTTTAAAACTTGACAACTTAAAGCTAAAGCCTTTATTTCTATATTGAGTTACTTATTTAGAATGCTGAATAAGTATTTTTCCTCACATTACATTACTTTATTTCTTTGTCAATCTGTTACATTGGCATTTTTTGTATCGAAGCAGGACAAAGCTAATTGATCAGAATTTATGTTATCTCATTCAAAACAAAATCCACTATCTCCAACAAGATAATATTCTAAAACAATTATTAATCTCTCAACTAGCTTTACAAAATACGACTTTAGCAATCTCTAGGTTCCTGCTTAGAACGTCTTTTAGTCTACCGTCTGAGTCATGCCCTTTAAACTTTATATCAGGCTAACTTTCTTATCTACAGAAGATTTTAAGTCGTTTGTTCTCAGGTTCGGATACTCAAGATTATTTTGATCAAGAACTCACCTCAACTCGACTGTAGTAAATTTCGCTTTGTTCAATGTTCCATAAAGTTTATGAATAAATTTCGCGAGTACGTTCCTAATGGCCAGCTTTTAAATATCTTGTTGAGTGCGAACCATTGTGCCGTGAACTGCAAATAAAGTTATCTCGAAGTTACGTTCTTGTTTATGTGTATACGCAATACACTTGGTAAGTTTAGGTTTACGCTGAAGCGTATAACACTTCAGAAAATATTATTGTTCTTGACAAACCTAAATACAACTTAAATCATTATGATTTGTGTCAAAAGATTAGAACTATGTATCTTTATAACAAATTCTAAAGGCTCTAAGTGCAGATTGTATTTTCATGACAATATTTGCGGATGTGACGGCGATTGAAATCCTTTATGGAAACGGAGTTTCTGTTATAGCATAAATCTCAAGCCTTTCCGTGCCTAGCAGGATATTCTAAGTAGTAAGGACTTGTTTTATCTACTTATTTATAGCGGCAACTAGAACTACATGTAGCTTTCAGATTAATCATGCATTTTTTCTACCGCACCTGCTAACAGTTAACTGAACAACAAACGAAAATCCCCAAAAACATTATAAATTTAAACAATACAAAATGCCTGCAAGCGGATCCCGAGCTGACACCTCATGGGAACGGATTTACCCTTGCAAAACGCGATCTCAAATGCAATTACCGCGTTGTGTGAAACATGTTTGGATTCAAATATGCATGACTAAGCGCTGCTCGGCTACAGATTGCGGCGTGCTGTACAAACGGTATGCCGTGCTGCGAATAAAACTCGCCAACTTTGTACCAGCCGGTTAGAAATGTTATTGTTTTAATTGTTATTTTGGTAGACATAAAGGTACAAAAGTGGAATTGTGGCATCGTAAAACATAATTATACTGTTGCTTCACACAGATTGTTTTATGAAACTGGTGTCGCTTCAGTCGAATTCATGCTTAATATTGGCTACTGGCTACGACATCTTTGCCGCTTAATCGTAATAAATTTTGTGGAAAACTGTGTCATATTATGAATTATGAGTACTTTGGGTTGTTCATGTGAATTGAATTTTGTTAATTTGATGACAATTCCTACGTACATTCCTGTCACCATATTCTTCCACAATATAAAATCTGCTCCATTTGCACTCACTATCCATAACAATAAATATAATTTAAAATTAGAAAGAATAAAAATGATAATCATCAATAGTATCATATCAATGATAGATATCATTTATTTCAATATGTTTTAGCCTCTCCCTCCTAATTTGTCATGAAACCACACATACCTGTTCCTTTACAAAATATTTCTTTTAACGCCACATTTTCCTTAGCAATACTTATTTCTCCCTCCCACAATCTAAATTAATAAAGCCTAACAAATACATCATTAGTTTTAATTAAGAGACGATCATTGCCTGAAGAATAAGGGCTAATTTGGTGTACTAAGTCATTGCCACCTCAGGCACGTCTCTACAAATTGATACAGTGTACGTGATCCACTCAATTCGATGACGCTCATTTTGGGTTCCCTACAAATGGCCAAAGTGGCCCGTATATGGGGAAAGTGATAAAGTTGCCGTTTTGGCCTGACTTCTGAGTTCTGACCTTGCGTTGCTCTTTGATGAGCGTTTATTGTTTGATTAACTGCGAATTTGAAGTGTGTTCGTGAAAGAATGTTGAAGGTCGGTGTAAAGTATGGAGGTTTGGAGTATTTTTAGACTAAAGAAGATTCTGTGCGTTTTTTTTCGATTCGGTGTAAAAACATTGATAGCAGTTTGAATTTAAAACGTTGATTTTTAATATTATTTTGTGGTGAAATCATGTTGGTATGTCACATTATCAAAAAACATATTATTAAATAGTGTGCTTAGAATTTTTTCTTAGTAGAGTTACCACTGCTACGAAATGTAATTAATACATAAAGCTGAAGAGTTTGTTTGTTACCTCTAATCTCAAGAACTACTGGTTTGTGTAGAAAACATATTTTTTATGTGGTCATTTATTGAGGAATGCTATAGGCATATTATATTATCAAGCTGTGAACTATAGGAGAGTAGCAGTAGTCAAAAATCTAGCAAAACGAGGAAATTTTATTCGTTTCTCGTGGTCCGATTTGTCTAAAAATCGGTATCTGAGGGACCTTTTGCTCCTATATTCTAAATTGATAGTCGGAATTTAACATTTTGGCTGTCATTTTGTAACGTGTATCTACACCCGGGCGGAGCCGGGTCGGCCCGGTAGTCTGTGATAAAGAGCGGGCGTAAGAAACACCATTAGTCTCACCATTAATCTCTCGTTCAAGTTTGATAAGAAAGTAAATAATAACGTGCAAGCAATGTTTAAGTGTACAAAAATATTTAATAGAAAAAATCTGATGATTAATATAGAACCTTACCATAAATTAAACAAACGCATTACAAAATATATATACATTTTATCAATAGTAAATGGATTTCATAATGTCGACTAATCTAAAATTATATTATACAGGATTGATTTGATTGTTTGCATTGGATAGGCTCCGAAGCTAATAGACCAATTTGAAAATTCTTTCACTATTACATCCTACATTATCCCTGATGAACATAGGCAATATTTTCAATAAAAGTGCTTCTGAACCCGGGTGGAGTTGGGCCGAGCCGCTAGTCTTCAGTAGTTTCAATTATTTGTATTTTGTAACTTTGAAGCTACACTGGCAACGAATACAATTCCCAGAATCCTTAACTTATAATGTTTGAAGGTAAAATTTTCTAGCAAGAATTTCGCTATTTTAGTCAAATTTTAGTATTTATACGCCGAAAATAAAAAGATTCCTTTTTATAAGAACCTCTCGATAGGTGAGATAGTTAAAACTCCTATCTTGTTTGTAATACGTTTTTGAGAGATTTCCAAGTAAATATGACCTATATAATTTACATTTTCATACTTCATTGAGGGCTCTTGTTATTTCAAGTGATCATAAAACATGCTTTTAACCCCGTCTGCGTTAAAGGGTTGTTTGCAGCATTATGCAAAACCGTCAAAATGTTACATAAAGTTTATAATGCATCTTTTATCATCGCGGCAAACTTGAAACAAATTCCTTAAGGCAGTGTATGTTAACTTCTAGAAAACACACATAGCTGTCGCAAACCGTATTTATGTGCTTTAGTAGCCTCTTAATGTTATAGCTATTGAACAAGTCAGAGAAAGTACAAATTCGAATAGATGCTGTATATTTTGAATATCTAGAACCATACATTATTGGGCTAATAATAATAATAACATTGTATTGTATTGCATTGTATACACGATCGAGTCATGAGAACGTACATTTCATATCAACGCCAGACATAATTGAAAGCCAAATATTGTCTGACCTCAATATTAAAATGATATAAGGATAATATGGCAAAGGAGGACTACGTATAGTCCTGAGTTTAAGTCCTACATTAAGACGCTAACAGTTCATAGCGCCACTTCAATGAACAGTAACAATTCCATTCATAATCACAGACTAAGAAAATACACGTTAGAACACCTTTTATTTGCAATAACTGACCCAATTTACGTAAGTGGACGCCATTTGGATCTGCCGTCACGAGTAGTGATACAGATTGCTTATGTGAGTCACGTATTATTCAATAAACCCAAAATTAATACTAAGAACGTGAGCTGGGTGTTCGAATGTCACTTTTGCCTTCCCTCAATACAGCTGCACGACGGCCTATTTACTTAACTCCAAGTAACTTCGTATCAATTCGTGACTTATTGAAGTATAATTATTTCATTTGAGTTGAAAAGAAAGACTAATTCAGAGTTCCAAGTAACCATCTGCGTTACATTTAACCGCAATAATTAATTGGATATAATAAATTTGCGAACAGCCGGCCGCGTTTGGAACTCGTCATGCCGCCGAAGTTTCCCCGCCACTCACGTACTTTATTAATTTGCACAGAAATATATTTAAATGCGGGATATTAACTGTCGGACACGTATTTGTATGCGAGATTTACTTTACCTATTGAGCTGATATAAATAAAGAGAAATGAAATTAAAAAATATACCGGGTATCTCAAGACTGCTACCGAAAACGAAGCCGGGTGGTAGTTTTAGTGACTACAAATACAAAGCAACTAAAAATTTCGCAAAGAAACGCGACAGTTATTTTTTATGATTTTTTAAACATCGTCATTTTTTGGTGGTAAATCCCTAGTTTTAGCTAAAATAATAATTTAAACTCTTTTATACCTTAGATTATTTATAAATAAAAGGGTATACACTGTTATTTTAGGAAAAAATGCATTTACCACCCAAATATGGTCAAAGGAAAAAAATAACAAAAAAAAAATTGTCGCGTTTTTTTGCCACTTTTTCTGTTGCATTGTGTCTGCAGTCGCTTAAACTACCACCCGGCTTCGTTTTCGGTAGCAGTCTTGATATACCCTGTATGTTAAACAGCTGAAATTGTAAAAATTACTGTCATTGAAATGAGTTGGACAAACGTTTATTAAGATTGTTTATACGCATTTAGATGATTTTCTTAAGAGAAAAGTAAAACCATATTATTTTGGTCTGCTTTGTCATTCTGATGGCAATTTTATATACTTAATTATCTTTTACAAATATAACTTTTAATTCTACTTTTGCTAACAAATGATTTTAATCATATTATACACGGTGTTTATTAAATCAAAACCAATTGTATATTTCCATTCACATCCAATAAAGCCTACGAAAACCACAGCAAAACGTTTGGATCAATAATAACATTAGTTACGCAACGCTGATCGAGATTCGAAAGAAACCACGCAAAGCATTTTGCAAGAAATTGTTATTTCTTTTCTCTTTCAAATTATTGCTGATAGAAGAAAGTTTTTTTTAGGTACGGTTCTGTACATTGCTTTGAGCTATATTTTTTGTCAAATGCCAAAGGGATCAGAAATTTCAACTTTATATTTGTTACACCGTCTTATTGGGCGGACATGAAGAATCTCGCAGATCCTTGAATGAACACCATTACCATGACGTCATAGCCTAAAGTCTAAATAAATGGGCATTTTATGGCCAAAAATATTGTTGTAATTAGTCGTAATTAGTCCACTGTCAAATCAACATCAATACACTTATATCAACATAGTATAAATAATCTCGTTGCTTCCAAAATTTAATTTGTGTATTCACTTATAAAACAATCAACAAAATCTTCAATTATGCCGATTGGAACCCGAAATCCGAACTAATAAGTAAATATCAGAATAAATAGATCCTGACGGGGCCTGGGAAAGATCTCCCGGGATAGAATTACGGATATCTGGCAACCGGGCGCGGGAGCACTCAGAATATTGCGCCATCCGAACTGATTAGGCGCGCCGCCTCACAACTTGCTTACACTTTTCATTTTTTCGACCACTCAGCGCCTATCGGTAATTTGATTTTCTTTTGCTGAAGCTGAACTACTTATTAAATGAGTATCTTACGGCCGTATTCGGAGACGTTTAATGTCAATTAAGTTGTTCCTTATGCCTCATATACATGTAGTCAACTACAGGTACATGGTCCAGTACTAGTGAGCTTACCTTATGCTTGCTATAATGATCGAAAGAATTAAGCGAAGTATAGATGTGTTTTTCTTTAAATAACATCTTCATGTATATATCGTGTCGTAAAATTCCCCACAAATGCTCTCTAAGCGGTATGAAACTTGAAATTGTTACGTAGGAAAGAAAAGTACCATTAATTGGAGCTAGCTAATATTCATTAATACATAAACTCACTAACAATATCCTTGCCAATGTATTACTATCTAAACTAAGAACAGTTAGTAGTGAGATAGGAATTCGGTAACAAACCGCGAGAACTTATTCAAAGCCGTAACTTTTTTTGGAATCAGCCTATGGAAACAACTTTAAGATCGAATAATACACTAAGTAGGTACATTTTTGTAGGAAAACGCTAAATACAGTACGGAATATAAATAAGTGTGTAATATTTTGTTTTTATTTGTACTGAGAGGGGTAGTCAAAAAGCGGGATATTTGGCGTCCCACTAAAGGTTCAATCGGGACGCGTCACCGAACCCTGGAAAAGCGGGACGTCCCGCGTAAAGCGGGGTACCTGGCAACACTAAGTGGGACATATAAAGGCTGAGACAATACAGTACAGTAAAAAACTACTGAATAAGAATACTTTCCTCAGTTTTATGACCTACTTTTGTCCTTGACATCTTAGTAATCGTATAAAGTAAAGTCAACAAAAAACTCTAAACAGTCTCATGATTTTACAAAATATGTGTATGTAGCTAATTCGAATTAATTGGATTTTTAATGCAACTGTCATTATTTTCAATTATACTATATCCCATCCTTTTTCAGCTAATTAACACTCGAAATGTTACAGTATCGTACAGAACATAAATACAACCAATGCCATACATCTGCAATCATGAAATGCAAAACAGCCCGCGAAAGTACACTCGCGAAGAAAATTTTCAATCCAATTGAAATCAAATAGTGTTCGCTTCATTCCGCTTAACTCGAAGAAACTACTCAACGAGCTCTCTAAACTTTACAACATTGTCCTAGAGTCTGAATGCATAAGCGAGCAGCGCCGAATAGCTGTGTACTAAACATAATTTGCTTTTATGGCTCAGTGTACTTCTGTGGATAAGACGCTTGTTTACGTTATTTATTATTTTTCTTTGTTTTTTTTATAGCTATGAATGGTGAGAAGAGCATGCCGTTTGTGTGATAGTAAGCGATACGACCGCTCATGAAGAGTAGCAAAACCAAACACCTTGAATTACTAAGCAATGATTGGCATTCCACTGCGCTCGCCATCCTGAGACATGAGATGTTAAGTCTCAATATGCCCAGTAGTTACTTAGGCTACAATGTCCTTCAATCCGAAACACAACAGTGCTTTTACATTGCTGTTGGGCGGGAAAACAGACATTACAGTAGTACCTACCCAGGCAGCCTCTCACATATGAGAGACCTCCACATATGAAGGTCGCTTACCATCAGGGGAACGGCATACTTGTTTCGTAATTCACAACAATAAAAAAAAAGTATTTTTAAACCTATTTTAGTAATCGAATGTTTTGTGCCCTTATTATTTATTATTATTTTATAAATAAATAAATTTCGGATTTGAATTCAGTTTGATCGAAAAAATCAAAAAATTCGATAGGTAAAATAGGTTTAAAATTGTCTATGAATAAGGATCATAACGATCACATTAATTATAAGATTTACAGGGGATTAAACTTTTCAACCGCTTTAAGAGAAGGTCGCGACAAAAGGAGGTCGCTATTTTTCGCGACTTGCCTGAACCTATAGGGCCTTCATTCAGAACTAAAGTAAAAGGTAATTAAAAGTAAAAAAATTGGTATAATTATTATCTCAATGTAGCAAAAAACCTTTTAATTACTTTTACGTAAGTACTTCTCTAGGTACTTAAAAGTGTAGGTTTAATTAGGCTCTTTTAAGTATTTGTATCTATAAAAGTGTAAGGTTGTCCCTATAATACCCATGATATAAAATAAAAAAAAGAGCAATCAAAATGGGATCACCCAATATATAGTGATACGGCAATTTAAAAAAGAAACAAAACAAGCATTATGCTCTCCGCCTTTTTTTGAAGTAGGTTAAAAAATGTAATACCTTTTAAATTTTATTTATTTCACATTATAACAATACAATCAAACATAGCCAGTCGGTTAATAACTATGGATCTATAAATACAAATGAGGTATACATCATAATTCACATAAGTTTCTATGATAATTATTCAACAAAATTGAAAAGCAATAACACGTCTAATCTAAGGATACTTCGAAACTTCCTGGCGGCTTTTCGATGCTGGAACAAAAACAAATAATGAATTAATGAAATTAATTATAGCTACTACTACACCTGCGAGCTGCATAAAATGTTACGTCAAGTTTGAATGCCACATAACACCGTTAAGAACGCATTAAAGGATGGAAATTAATGAGATATTTTCTTCCTTAACGCGCTAAACCCTTTATGAGCCAAAAGATCAGCCACGAAAGTTAGAACCTTAAGCCCATATTACTAAAAGACCTTATCCCATACTTAAAAATGGATCCAAAAATAGACCAATCGGGTGTAATATTACTTTTAATTTATCTAGAATGGTTTGAATTCGGCATTGATATTTAGTTAGGAATCAAGATAGTTCATTAATATTGGTCGATAAAGGTCGATTCACATTTTATGTTGTCACATCTGCGTTTTTTTACACTGGTATGGCATAATGACTGCACTGCATCTGATGATGCAAATGCCGTCCAGGTAGAGTATCAAATGACATCAGACGGCAGTCCCCATGCCATTCGGTACAATTATGCCGTCCTGATAACATGCTTCCTCACACGCATGATAAAATGGCTTTGTAAGTTAATGTATTGACGCAAGTGTAGCAGTAGCTTCAAATAAACCTCATAGATCTAAATATTACCTACAGCACAGCTCCTATTAGCCAAACAGGCAGTAATGACTTATGTCCCTGAAATAAATTAATGTTTCTTAAGCAAACATACAAATAATAATGAAAATACTAAAGCAGAATTGTTTTGAAGACGATATGAAATCCAAAACAAGTTTGAGCAGATACCACACACCGGCCTTATTTCGTAAACTTCACCTTTTTGAAATTCTTGTATTAAAGATATCTTAAGTATATAAGATATCTTTAGTTTATAAGATAGAATCTTAAGATTTGTTTTTAAATAAGAACAATCTATCGACATTCGGCTAGTACTACACGAGAAAAAAACGCGATTGAATAAGTCAAGATGTTTTTTTTTGCAACTCTGTAGCTCTGCCACTCGGTTACGTAACAATCGAATCGTAAGATTTTCGATTTTTTTTAGCCAGTAATTAACCTACATACCTACCTACCTTTTTCTTCGCTTCTGTATTACCGACGATCGACGACTTTACGACGACTATTTTACTAATCTGACGCGCTGTCCTGGCCACACTTCCTTACATCACTGAGGTACTGAATAGAATGCAAGAATCCCCCCTATATTCATCTGATGCGCTCGAGTAAATCCCATAAAACTCATTGGGCTCCCTAACTAGAACCATTTTGTTTCTAAGTGCGTTGTTATTACATTCTCTTTTTTTGCCATAATTTCATACCATCATTGAATGTACCGGGTATATCAAGACTGCTACCGAAAACGAAGCCGGGTGGTGGTTTAAGTGACTTCAGACACAAAGCAACGGAAAATATTGCAAAAATTTTTGTTTTTTTATTTTTTCCTATGGTCATATTTGGGTGGTAAATACATTTTTTTTTTCCTAAAATAATAGTGTATACCCATTTATTTATAGATCCTCTAAGGTATAAAAGAGTTTAAATTATTATTTTAGCAAAAACTATGGATTTACGACCCAAAAATGATGATATTTAAAAAATCATTAAAAATTATTGTCGCATTTCTTTGCGAAATTTTTAATTGCATTGTGCTTGTAGTAGCTCAAACTACAACCCGGCTTCGTTTTCGGTAGCAGTCTTGATATACCCAGTATAAATATACCCAAAAGCCAAGCATGTTATCCTAGACTAGAACATACGAACTCTCGTTTACTATCAAAAATACTATATCAGTCCATATACGTCCCACTGCAAGATACGAGTCTCGCATACAATCGACATTACGATTGCGAGTGATTAAGCCATATAGTCCTTCACGCTGGCCTTATGCGGGTTGGCTTGGTTGTAAGTCGCTATGGTATGCAGGTTTCCTCACGATGTTTTCCTTGACCGTTTTTAGTGCGTGGCGATTGACTATCAATACACACATGACTCCGAAAAATCAGAGGTGTGCCCTGGGATTAGAACCTGCAACCACATTGAACATGTTAGCAACCATATCTGATCCGTTTACCAACAGGCCACCACGCACTAGAACTAAACTAACGTTCATAAAAAAAATCCACGAATAAATTACTAACTAATTTAAATGTGTGTAATTTGAAACAATCCTTTAATGCCTTTATCTTTTATCTCGTTCCCTGAAATCAGTCTAGACGCTCTTTGTAATTTTCCTTTCATGTAATAAGATCCTGTGATGAAATAATGATCATTGTTCTTGTGACACAGTTTGGCCGCTCCCACACAAAACTGAATTGGAAACTGATAGAAAGGGATAGATATATCTGCATATTATTCTGGTATTTTTTTTTTATTGCTGTGAGTGGCGAGACGAGCATGCCGTTCGCCTGATGGTAAGCGATGCGACCGCTCATGAACAGTAGCAAAACCAAACAACATCTTGAACTATAAAGCAATGCTTGGCATTCCACTGCGCTCGCCATCCTGAGACATAAGATGTTAAGTCTCAATATGTCCAGTAGTTACTCTGGCTACAATGTCCTTCAATCCGAAACACAACAGTGCATTTAAACTGCTGTTTGACGGGAGAAATAGACATTGCGGTGGTACCCACCCAGGCAGACTCTCACATATGAGAGACCTACCACCAGTAAAAATTTTAGGGCATTTCCATCAAAATTAGTCGACATTGCATTAATCAGACAAGCTAGAAACTTTTGCAAGTGGTAGAGCCATGTTGTCTATCATGACTCAGCACGAATGAGTAGGCTCCTTCAGAGTGGTACCACTTTCTCAGAAAAGCAACGTGATGCAACAGCTTTGCTGTTGCGTTTCGTTCGGTGACTGAGGTTTCCGGATGTCCAGTATCCCTTTCTTCTTCCCATTCTTTTTCCTACCCACGCTCCTCCCGATTTGATAGGCCGACAACAAATCTACGATCCAAGCGTTTTGGATGTTCAGGGGCAATAGTGAACCCTTATCATCAGGTGACCCGTTGCTCGTTTTCCAGACCTCTGTAATAAAAAATTTGGTAGAATATGGCAAGATAGTATAAATGTTTATGACTAACTAGCTGTGCCCGCGACTTCGTCCGCGTGGAATTTGACAAAAACTTTTTTTCTAAAATAAAAGAATTTTTCTTAAATAAATGTAGCCTAAGTTACTCCTTGTTATATCAGCTACCTGACAAAAAAAGTCCCGTCATAATCGGTCCAGCCATTTCAGAGATTAGCCGGAACAAACAGACAGACAGACAAAAAAAGTTAAAATATCATTTTCGGCACAGGTGTCGTGTATACAGGGTATATCAAGACTGCTACCGAAAACGAAGCCGGGTGGTAGTATAAGCGACTTCAGACATAATGCAACAAAAAAAGTTGCAAAAAAAAGCGACCAATTTTTTTTTTTTTTCCTATGACCATATTTGGGTGGTAAATACATTTTTTCCTAAAATAATAGTGTATACCCTTTTATTTATAAATAATCTAAGGTATAAGAGTGTTTAAATCATTATTTTAGCAAAAACTATGGATTTACCACCCAAAAATGACGATATTTAAAAAATCATAAAAAATAATTGTCGCGTTTCTATGCGAAATTTTTAGTTGCATAGTGTTTGTAGTCACTAAATCTATCACCCGGCTTCGTTTTCGGTAGCGGTCTTGAGATACCCGGTATAACGATATGTAGTTGGACATTTTTTTTTTGCACTTTTAAAACAGACACTTCAATTTTATTTATATATATAGATAAAGACAGAAACATAAACAACAATTCACGTACTACTCATTTCTTTACAATCAATATTTAGTTCGTCATGTTCCTTTAGGTTAGTATCATAGAAACATTGCCTAGCTATATTACATAATTTATTATTAAAAATATATCTTACATATAATACGGTTGTTTGCTTTGCATCAGAAGCGCGAGACCGGTTTTAGAACTTCTTTTTCTCGGTGTTTCTTCCTCGGTCCATTGATCTTTATTCAACATGTGGTCTGGAAATGAAAAATGAATTTTATAGTTACTTCAGTTAATCTGAAGTCTAATATACTCAACACTAACTATCACATATATACATACATATACCGGGTATCTCAAGACTGCTACCGAAAACGAAGCCGGGTGGTAGTTTTAGTGGCTACCACCCGGCTTCGTTTTCGGTAGCAGTCTTGATATACCCTGTATAATGTCAATTATGATTATTCAGCGTTAGATGACGCATACAATTTTTCTTAGAAATACTGATATAGTGGTAAATGACGTCACAGTTATACCAGATGGTCTGAATGAAAATAGAATAGTTTCATAATTAAAGCAATAATAACATAAATAATTTACATAAAAAGTTTATAGTTACTCAGATAATATAGAAAACAATGTCATAGTGATAATTTGAAAGTGTTTTTTGAGTAATGAAAGCGTATCTCTTTAGATACTTTTTCAGATTTTCTTTAGTCAAACTTATATATTTGTACGAAAAAATTGACGTAGAAAACCCACTTAACTCTACAGAACCGATACAAATAAATTATAGAAAAAAAAAAATTATTACAAATAAATAAATAAATATCAGACACGAATTTCAATCCCGGCTAACTCACATAATAAAACCACAAAACCCATCCAAAGTCGAGTGCTCTAGTTGGCATTCGAACTCACATCGACACATACACACCCATACATCACTGGACCAATGAAGCAACCAATTTATAATACAAAGTCTGATATACGGTATGCTTAAGTGGATATAATCTCTTCTAAGACACGTAGTCTATCTATTCCGCCCACTTCCTTCCTTTATTGGATATCATAATATTTCTTCCATAAAGGTATTAACCGGGCAAATGATGCATGAAGTGTGGTTCCGCTACGTAAAATGGAAGATGCGTCGAATGTTTTACTGAAACTGGAAATACCAACGGATTTATGAAGAAAATGAGAGTACAAGTATTTAAAAAAAATCTACATCAAAATAATTGCTCAGTAAAGGATGATTTTTGTTCCTATAATGTAATTTTTTAATGTTACGAAACAAGTATCTAATATCTAGTGTCGGGTAGATGTATAAAGTACGAAACCGGCATATTCACTTTAATTTTGATGCCTATTAATCCGATACGTAGTGTAAATTACCGCGTATTCATATTTAAAAATATGGTTAAACCATACGTACACAAAACAGCACACATGAGTCTTAGAAATAAATTTTATAACCGAATATACTTCTACTGGTGGCAGATCTCTCATATGTGAGAGGCCATCTGGGTAGGTACCACCGCAATGTCTATTTCTTCCGTGAAACAGCAGTGTAAATGCACTGTTGTGTGTCGGATTGAAGGACATTGTAGCCAGAGTTACTACTGGACATATTGAGACTTAATATCTTATGTCTCAGGATGGCGAGCGCAGTGAAATGTTGCTACAGTTTATGAGCGGTCGTATCGCTTATCATCAGGCGAACGGTTTCCTCGTCTCGCCATTCATTGCAATAAAAAAAATAGTCAGACGAGTACGTACTTTTGAATGCGTTGCCGGTTCTCTTCTTGTATTCTTGTTCCAGAGCTGGCAGCAAACCGGGATACAGCTGGAGCGGAGTGCGGTAGAAATCTACAACAGAAACTTGAATCTTAATGTGAGTTCAGGACTACTATGAGTTTGTTTATTACTTTTACTATTTAAATTTTTATTCATATCCTCATCTTAATAGTGTAATTATTGACGTAATCAATACATAAAACTACCCATATTAATATATGCATATAGATACCAGCAGTGTTTATAAAACAATATTGTTTAAACATGTGTTTTGAATTTTTATTAATTTCGTATATAGGAATGAATTGTAAATAAATTAAAATTAAATGCATGACAGACAAAGTATAGATTAACAATAAAGGAAATAACCCATTCGTTTGAATACATTTCAATGCCTTTCCAGTAATAAAGCATTTGATATTCCGTAAATCAATAACAAACGCGCTTGGATGTTTGAAAAATTGAGAATAATATTTGATATTCCCTTCAAACGGAAAATAAACTGTTTGCACACAAGTTGATGATACTCACATGGCCCCATTATGATTTATTAACACATCAAACATAATTACGAGGGGCGGTAATAAAATCCCCTGTGTGTACTTGAATACATACATGATTTATTTAATGTATATAAAATACAACGTTTAAACATGGAGAAATGAATCAACATTTAATGTCTGTGTGCGTTACATCATAATTTATCCGGTTGTTCCCAGGAGGGATATGCACAGAGGACACCTACTTTTCGATGTGTTAAAGAACGATCCTATCGCCATATCAGGCACAAATTCTAAAAACTATGGTATGTTATATTAAATTAAATAATCTCTATGATATCTAGATTTCTCACGATGTTGTGTGATTCGACGTTGGACAAACCTAATTAAATCCATGACCATCTCTATCAATACATGCTACCGCTCAACCAAATCACAGAATAGTATTCTGAGGCCAAATTGAGAATTGAATTGAGACAGGTGACATATCGCGAGAACTACTGCTCAACAATCGGCCTAGACATGACCACTCTGTTAAGACTGTACTGCGAAGATGAAACACATAATCCCAAAGAGTTTGTGGTATGCATGAATGGTGTAATGAAACTGTACAAACCAAAACTGTTCAACAAAAATCATATGTTGTGGCAATGCTTTAATGCATTAGCTACTACAATTGGATTAATTTAAATAATACAACTTCATTAAATTATCAATTAAATAATTGAAATAAAATAGTTTAATGGAAACAAACGAATTATTATTATATTATTAATAATTTGTTATGTAATACAAGTGCATTACATTTTGGCGACGATGATAATCCTAGAGTAATGAATGAGCTCATTAATTTTAAAGGTCTTTAGTTCGTACAAGGGTATTTATAGGTCATTTATCTTACGTAATCGTGGAATAAGCACCTATAAGCACCTTACACCATTAAGTTCACTTCATTTTTATAGGCTTCTGCACAACACCTAATTAGCCGAGATTTAAAAACCTTTTAAACGCTTTTTCCAATTACTAATAGTGGAGTGCAGTTATATGAGGATTCTTGTAATTGTACAAGAAACCTCATAGACGGGCACAAGACCTCATAGCTAAGTTAATTGTGAGTTTTAAGTGCATTTTTTTATTTCTTTACTGTAAACGCGGCGTAAAAAGTATAACTAAATAGGATTTGTATTTCGAATACTTGTTTATATCGGTAAGCGCTAAGACTTATAAAAAGTGTCTTTTGTTTTCTGATAAATAAACGACACAAACGTTCTTGTTAGATATAGTTAAAATAAATAAAATAAAAATAAGGGAGAGGAGGCGTAATGTGACTGTTGGTTAA
This sequence comes from Hyles vespertilio, assembly GCA_009982885.2. Classification (NCBI taxonomy): domain Eukaryota; kingdom Metazoa; phylum Arthropoda; class Insecta; order Lepidoptera; family Sphingidae; genus Hyles; species Hyles vespertilio. The sequence continues at coordinate 15,576,226 of CM042809.1, read as the reverse complement.
ATATGATATTAATTCTGTGTTATTAATTATTTTTAAATTATTATATTAATTGAAAGAGCTCCTTTTGCATGTATTTAAACATAAGTAAATATATTATACCCCTTTTAGAAATTTAGTTAAATTATATTATTTGAAATGGCTATCTTTGTACGGTGTATGTATTAAAACATAAGTTAATATGTGATAAATGTGAAACTCCTCTTAGAAATTTAGTAAAATAATCATAATATACTTACAAAGCGTTCTCTCGCCAGGCACGGGTTCCTCGGGCAAGCCGTCCGAACGCCCTCTTAAATAATCTGAAATTGTTCACAAAATATTACACTCCCTATATCTTATGCTACATTTTCTGGTACAAATATGAGGGTCCTAATTTTTTTCATACTAGATAGGCGCAAAGAAATGTAATAATTATTTAGGAACATGCCGGCCGCTACCAACAGTTCGCTGTGGATCCTTGAAGGAGGCCTATGTTCAGCAGTGGACTTCTTTTGGCTTGAGTGCCTTTTCAGTTTTGAAAGTTGGCTGTCAGCTTCTTGTATTCTTCTTTGTCTTCAGCCAGATGGAACAGTTGTTAAACGGTGCTGATACCGATCCAGTCACGGACAGTAGTGGCCTTGCTGTGGCCGAAATTATGAAGATGACAAAATAAACATACATAATAAGCCTTTTTTCTAGAATGGGTAGTCAGAGGTGCTGCCAGGACACCCACATGTCGCCTTGTACGTTCCGTCCTACAAAGTGATTGGCGAACCTATCATCATAACATTTATTACATAAAATTAATTATGTTCTATACGAACCACTAATACCTGTAATATTCTACTTGGTTCCTCAAATCTTTTTCTCAGAAATAAAGATTCAAAGAATCGTAAATACATTTTTTCTTTAATTCCGTCTTATATTGCGTGCTAAAAGGCTTTCTTTGAAAACATAATGAAGGCGTCCGTCCATCTTTTATTTTTCTGAGAAACGATACTAGTCGGGAGGAACAAGGCTGATTCCTAATTAAAATTAAATTACAAAAGGATCAAACAATAACAGTTCTTCAAATGTTTAAATTACATTAATTAAGTGTGTTTTGTATCTTGTACCAATTATTTATTATTCATAATTTGGAAATGACTTGACATTTAGCAGAGAATTTCTTTGAAATTTTTTAACTATAAGTTCATAAAATTATTTTAAATCTTTGAAAGGGTCTTGTTTTGTCAATTATGGTTGCTAGGTATACAGCATAGTCGTGAAGTAGATGAAGTGAAGACACATCTTACAGGTATAATGCAGTTCTCAATGTTTTATACACGAGGGACCATTTGAAAAAAACTAACCATAGATCACCCAATTGATTGACTGGTTTGGTTGTTTTTTAATACAGTGACGAAATGTTTATAAATAAAGGGTCTTTCTAGATGTCTATAAATAACATGCAGAAATTATATTTAGGATGGCCATAGTATGGCTCCGCGGACGAATCTGGGTGCTTCCAGGATCTACTACTAGTTTAATGACTTGGACTACCTACTGTAACTACTATACGAGTACATATTGAAACTTAACATCTCGTGTCTCACGATGATGAAGGCAGTGCATTGCCTAGCATTGCTTTGTAATTCAAGATGTTTAGTTTTGAGGACTGAGAAGACTTATCGCTTGCTATCAGACGAAATGCATGCTCGTCTCGTCATTTATTGCAATAAAAAGCGTTAAGCGATAAGACCGCCAATTGTCACCTTTATTTAAACGTGTTGTCATATTTTTTTCTTTTTATCTTATTACTGTATGTGGTGTTCAATAAAGAATTTATAAATAAAATAAATAAATAAATAAATAAAAAGACACGTTTAAAGTATAATACACAAGAATTATATGAGATCATTGAGGTATTATACTAGAGCGGACATCGGGAACAACATTTCTGCGTATGGTGCGTGCACACGGGTACACATTGAAGCGAGAGGGAAGATATGTTACTTCGTAGGCATGACACACACAGAAATAGAATGTACCCTTCATTTTGTGACAAACATTTTGTTCGCAGTGTCCCCTCTAGTATATTATCTCAATGTATGAGATAGATTTAAAACCAAATAGTTTGATACTTTACACGCCTCATTTATAAACAATAAGATATTTGAAGAACAAAATAGTAATATAATGCACAAATAACCATCGTAAAAGAACTATCAAACGCGAGAACATTGACCCTAACTTCAAAATAATAGCACCAGTAATTGAACCACCCACGAATTTGACAGTAAATATTATAGCTATCATTTTATGCATAAAATAGTATTGAGGGCCATTGATCGAGGTATTTGGTGGAGATAGCATATTTGCCGACCAAATCACCGAACCGATAGCCCATCATGGACCCTCATTTTATTTTATTTTCCTTCTTGAATCTCACTCCTGCCACGAACGCGGTTGTTTGGGAATATAGTGACATTATGTTTGGAAGTTTTGAATATAAATATTTTTAAAATGTTGGAGATATCAACTTTAAGGTATGGAAAAGTTGCAATAGACCAATGAGGAGTTACAATAATTATAATTTTATTTAAATTAATTACACGTACCTACGTGGTGTATATTCTGGATTTCTCGGTTAAATTAATTATATGTATGGTGCCTAAAATATACCACACTAGACAATTTATATCGGTACTAAAATCAAGTCCATGGTCTCTTGTTACATTTGCCACCCCGGTATGCAGCGTTACTTTTCCATAATATAACATGATTTAAGGGAAGCAATATTATGCTTCGATGAATGTTAATTCGTTCACGAGAAAAGATGTATGTTTTTCATATTCTTGATTTAAAACCGAAATTCAAATTCCGAACAAAGTAACAAAAACTGGGGTTCACACCCAGGCCCAGGCCTTTAAGTTTTATGGCTATTTAAATACTAAACATTGAAACTTAAATCCACAAATCCATGTCAGGCAATAACCATAGACCTACTTCAAAATATCTCTAAAAATAATTCTATACCTTTAGAATATCACACAAAAGAATTACCTTTGTAAAAGTTGAACCCGTCCTTGCTTATGTCGGAGCATTTCGACTGCGCGAAGATAGCCAGTATAAGAATTGATATAAATACCTCACGCATTTTTGCTTCTTTATTAAGAGTAATGAGTTAGAAACTGGACATGGGATCGGGATTTATTGCCGGTGAGCCGGTGAGAACTGTACTGAAGACTCCACCGCAGTTTTCTCTTTTTATAATGACGAATGAATGGAGAATTATGTTCTGCGGATGACGGCTGAGGACGCAGGAGGTTCGTTTGTATGTTACGATTATTTTGTTTTGAAATGCGTTGTTATTTTTTTACTGTTTAAGAACCACTATTTACCAGTAGCAGACTATGTTCATGCTATAAATCTATCCGATAAAAAAATATTCCTTTTATGAATTACTATAGGCTACCTTAGAATGTAGTTATTATTTTATTTTTCCCTAAAACTCATACCCAAATATGATTCCAAAGACTTTTTAATCACCCGAGAATTTCGACAGACTGTAATAATATTGCGTAGCGAATGGGAACTAAAAAGTCAGATATGCACCGCATTTTATCCTTACACTAAGAGCAAACTACAAGATGCAAATATATTCATACAGTGATTATGACCGCAATTGTTCTCGTAGTTTCTTATACCGAGAACACAAGTAATTACATTAACTAGTGGTCGCCTAGTGGTCGAAATTCGACCAAATCAAGAAGAGAAAATGTCTTTACCTGTATAATGATGTTGTTATTCTGATAATTCGTGCACATTTAAATGTACGTATCTCTCAAAATCACTTATTTATCCTGAAGTATATGCAATTACTGAAATCGTAAACTACAATAATTGCTTTGAACCAGCAATAGCAAATTATATTTTTTTGTACCTGAATGTTGTTATTGCAGATTGCTGCTACAGAACTTTCTTTATGCATATAATGATAGCCCGTATCCATTTCAATGTATCTTACTGCTACACAATTTGTATAAGCGCTCAGTATTTCACGTAGTATTCGTCAAATAAAACTTTTCTGTTTGACATTGAATAAAACCACAGTAAACAAACTTTTCTGTTTGACATTCATCTATGTCTATAATAAACAAAAGAAACAATTTGACCAAAGAGTATGTATACGTGTACAAATGCGTGTGTCAAATGCATGCTGGTTTGTGTAATGTTTGTTTTATGTTTTATTTATTGATTTAATGTACTTTTTGTGCATTATTATTAAAATCTTTTTTATATTGTTGTTGTTTTTGTTTCAGCCCATATACGTCCCACTGCAGGGCACGGGCCTACTCCACAATCGAAAGTACGATTGAGAGTGGTTAGGCCATATAGTCCACCACGCTGGCCTAGTGCGGGTTTTATATTTTATGTATTATATTAAATGATATTTATATTAAATGAGGCAAATAAAACCTTTTTTTTGATATGTCTATGTCAGAAAAACAAAATGAAATACATGGTAGTGTGTGTAACGTTTTATTTTTTGATTTAATGTACTTTATAAGCATTATTATCGAAAAATATTAGCGTTCTGCACTTCTCCTACACATAAACTATAAGTGTGCCAAATTTTATGCTCCTGCGTCCGTGCAATTTTCGTAAAAAGGGGTCCAAAGTTTTTGCATCACGTATTAATATATAGATAAATATATTCCCAGTACTTTGTATGGTATCATATGTGGCACTGTTGAGTAAATATTGGGTTCATATCGATATTTGGTGAACAGTTTTATCGATTTCTATTTTGGATTCTCCTACGATTTAATCCGCCAATTCATATTCAACATTCCACATTCCTGCATACAAAACTCGTACAAGTATAAACCACAATTTACACAAATCTAAGTCGTCAGTGGTCACTGATCTCAATTTAAAATTGAAGCTACCTTACAGAAACATATATAAGTATAAAGCCAGCGTTGGAGTGTAAAAGATCCACTCGGTAGTCGTGCAACCGACAGTGTCGCCCCCACCGACGCAATCTTATGGAAATAACGAGAAAGGCAAACCTTATTTTTACAGTGTTTCCGAGATTGTCGTTGCAATTCTAAATGGGTTGTTGCGAATGACAGGAGTGTTGTTAGCAGTTGTGCGTCGGGGTTTTCTGTTTAATTATGAAGGCTGTCTGTACGTGTTCTGTTTGTATTGAATTGGTTTTATTTATAAACTAAAAATAAAAATCGTCCTTATTGCTATGGTTGATATTAATTCAAATATTATGTTGCATACGTATTAGCGTCCGTATGCTCGAAGAAGATATTTGCCGAGCTACTTTATCGAAATATGTTCTTATTTTGTAGGTTTTACTAATTAATATATTATATAAAACAGAAAAATTTAATTAATTTAACGGACAAATGAAACTCAGTCGGTACCTAGCCTCGAAAATATTCGCTATTCGGGCGCAGGAAACTAAGCAGGTGTATTTATTTTTGTATAAATCTTGCCAGTTTCATTTGGAATCAATTACGGGATCCGGAATAACCATACCGTCCTCAGAGAAATCTTTATGTCTCTCTTTGCTTGTATATTCTTTGCTATGTCCATGTTGTCGATTAATTGAAAATGAAATAATGCTTTGGAAATGTTTTAACCAATAATATTGAAATAACCTCCATATATTAACGCTGTATATCAAATAATGCCAATCTTGCTGATACATACTGAAAACATATCAATAGCGCATTCAAAAAAAAAGAAAAGCCTAAATCAAATCCTAACTGGAAGAAAGAAAATTAACAGATAATAGCATAATGGTGCAATGGGTACGAAAAGTCATATTCAAAGCAACTCGTTTTTAAATGCAGAAATGAAACGAAAATGGCCGGATTTCTAACGGCACTTCAACCGGAGGCTTTCAGCAAATGAGCGACGGCCTCCTACACGCGAGGCGGACAAAGGGACCCTTCTCGCGTCCTCAGGTCCTCACCGGCCAGGTAAGCCTGACCCCTGAGGCTCCCACCTCTCCCCAACTAACAACAATGGATAAACTAAGGCCACGGATCTATTTAAATTAGACGGTGACGTAAAATCCCCGAGCTCCGTTGCACATTTCTGCAAAAGGCAGTTGTTTCGTAATCTTTGTGCCTATTTATGTTGTCCTGTTGCACTTTAAGCAAAGACTAATTATGACTTTCAAGGGAATGTGATTAGATGAACCTTTTTGTTTTGTTTGTCTCAAAATAGGAGATTATGACGTGTAGTTTAATTTTCTGCTGCATAATATAGAGTGCAACTTGAATACCTATCTATACGAGCATGGGAAAATCAGAAACTAACCAAACTCTAAGTAGTTTAGAATATACCAAAGCCTCGAAACTTAGTGTTTGGCGAATACTCGTAAATACATTTTAGAGAATAAATTTTACTGACTTCCATGTATAACGTGTAAACTGAACATCCATAATTGTATGTATTTATACTATGGTGGTAGGTCTGTAATATGTGTGAAGTCACCTAGGTAGGCAAGTACTACCGAAATGTGTGTTCATTCCGCAAAACAGCAATATTATGTTCCGATTTAAAAGACATGGTAGCCATGGTGAATTCTGGACATATTGAGACTTAACATCTTATGTCTCAGAATGGCGAGCGCAATGGAATGCCAAGCATTGGTTTGTAATTCATGCTGTTGTTTGGTTTTGTTTGGTAATGGGAATTATTGCTATTTCAAATTAGCATCACCACCTTATAATTTTTGAAACCTTAGCGTGCTCTATATTTCTGCTATTGTCCAACAGGATTTGTAAACAAAAAGCTGACCACATATTATGCCCGTATTTCACATCAAAAATTACAAACACAAAATTAACTGTTCAGCTTCTTCTTTAGGCGGCTTCGTACAAAAACTAACTCCTTCATAGATTACACGAAATGGTATAAAATTATAGCCGATCGGCTTTGTGAATCACAATCGTAAATAGCAAAACTTAGCTTATTTATATAAGTCATGAATATACTTCACTTGCTATTTATTCCAATACTAGCTTTGCTACTGTCCATGAGCGGTCGTACAGCTACCATCAGGCGAACGTAATCTTTGTCTTGCTATTCATTGCAATATAAAAGCCAAAAAATAAATCATATCCCAGACACTAGTTATTATAAATATGAACAACCAAGAAACGGAGCTCTGTAAAGCTGAAAGGATTTATCAGCGAAGTTACATAAAAAGATACACTGGAGTCCGAAGTTTGCGGGAAGGTTGGACTGTACCGTCCACTATTGTGAGTCTCGCAGCTGTTAAACTGCACTTAAAAAGAAAAATTAGCTTTTAGGTTTCATACTTCTGTTTTGTTTTCACCGCTCGTGTTCCTCCCGGATTTGTGTTTTTATGCAGAGCAAAGAAATACTTGTAAATTAAAGTAAATTTTGTACTAAAAGTCTTGTAATGTTGTTGCCTAATTTATGAATTTATAAATTATTAATTGAACCACGTACAATAATAAGACAAAAAAGTAGACTTTTAAATAACGGTGACAATTTACGTCTGATCACCCACCGCGGTTTGTTTCAGTAACTATTAGGCTAAATATTAAATTTATTCTGATTTCACTGACGAAAAGTGAATTTATACGTAGGTAAAATATAGTTTAGCCACAAAAGAATTTGTAGGAACGTACTGGATCAAGATTATGTTTAAGTCCTACTTCAGTCACGTTATACAACAAAAATACTTACAATGAAACCTACTATTTTTGCCTTTATTTATAAATCTATAAAAGTATAATAAATGAAACTGTAAGATTTGAACAAGACATTCAATAACGTACAATTTATTTTCATTCATATGTAGTCTCAACATTATAACTTGTTGACGGAGTCGTTGAACAAATCCGTCAACATAAACACAAAAGTTGTTAATTGTTGTCCCGTAAACAACGAATTAATTGTATCGCAAAATCTGTCCTGTTAATAGGTCGTTAGTCGCGGGTGTCGGCCGGCCGGCAGAATGATTTATGTCCTGACACGACATTCCATCTTCTTTCTCCCCTTTGACGTGACTGTAGGGGTGTCATTGATTTTTGGTTCAATCCTTGTATATTCAGAATAGAGACTTGGTATGCTGTAGATCTTTTAAACATGACAATAGAATGGGTTTAACATGCAACTGTATCATAATTAAACTCCATCCATTTTTTAGCGTAGTGTAGCCCTCCAACGAGATGGATTGATGATATCCGAAAGATGGCTGGTAGCGGTTGGAGACGTCGGCTAAAGATCGAGTCCAGTGGCGTGCCATTGGAGAGGCCTATGTACAGCAGTTGACGCGAATAGGCTGATGATGATGATGATGAAGATCCATTTTTTATTACAGTCGGGAGTTCAAATCCCAGGGCACATCTCTTACTTTTTATAATCATGTTTATCTCGATAGATAATTATCACGCATTTTAACGCAAAGAAACCTACAATGTCATATCATCGAAATTTTCCAGTATTTCTGTGGCCTGTGAAGTAAGCCAATCCACATTAGGCCAGCGTGGTGGACTATGGTCTATGGCAATAACACTTCCCAATCGGTCTCTCGATTGATGTTCAGGCTACTGTAGTATATGGTCTATACTGTAGTATGTAGTTCAGTCTACTGTAGTACATAGTAATATGGGCTGACAATTGCATAATTTTCTTTTAAAACCCTGATATAAATTGGTATTGCCGTAATAATTGTTTAAATATTTTAAAATACTTATATGAAGCTTAAAATGTACTTTGGAAAATGTAATTAAAATAAGGAATTACTTCTGACATTTTCTTTTATAACTAATAATCAACAAGCACAAGTTCCATGAAATAAATATTATTTTTTGCTTTGCAGTGGTACTTATTATTTTAGTTATTTTTATATTTTTAGTGTTGATAGGAATTTAAATGAAGAAGATTTGGTCCCCACAAGGAATATGTTCTTTCCGATGATAATGAAATCGCTAGAATCGGCTAAAAGCTGCCGAAGATATTGGAGTATTCACATGTTTATTATTTTTTCTCTCCCCCCCCCCCTCCCTTTGCCCCTATCCCCTTTTCCCTCCACCAGCTTAGCTTTTATACTGAACCCAATGCAAAAAGAACCATTGGAATCCTACTAAATTTTGAAGAGTTCTACACTCCAGGTCCGAACATGATCATTAGATCTTCATGTTGTGTTCCTGGGATCAACCTGTGAATACATTATTTCCAATGAAAAAGAAATCACTAAAATCGGTTAAAAGCTGCCGAAGATATTAGAATTTACGTGTATATTAATTTTATCACCTACCCCTCCTCACCCCCACCCCTTTTTCCCTCTCTCACTGTAACTTAACTTTTATAATGAACCTAATGCAAAAAGAACCGTTGTACTTAATTTTAAGGAGTTCCCCTCTCCAGGTCCGAAGATATTCATCAGATTTTCACCATAATTTTATGGGACCAAATGACAAGCATCAGCTTTCAATCAAAGAAAGAATTGTCGAAATTCATTCATTCAATTGTTCACACAGTACAGAGAAACGAGGTAACAAACATAAAAAAGGCAACATACAGTTGAATTGAGAACCTCCTCCTTTTTTTGAAGTCGGTTAAAAATAAAACTAAAACTACAAAACCTTTAAGACTTCAAAAAGAATTATATAATTCAACGGTATTATTTTTTATCTAAATCAAATAATTTCATTAAGCGCTGCTAAACTGAACAGAAGAAAGTGCTCTTAAATAGGAAAAGTTTGAAAACTTATCAAACACTAGCGGCCTAGCCTGCCTTTGCCCGGGTGCTGGTTGTTTTTGACAGGGATACTATTCTTGCCCCATTTTTCACGAATTCCCCATTTAAATATAGCGTGATTTATATAGCCTAAGCAGCCATACTCAACTTCGGCCCGCAGGCTATGTGCGGTCCATGGGGCTTAAATGATTGGCCCGCCTGGGTTTGCACAACATAATAAACCCATTTCTTACAATAATTATATTTATTTATTTTCTATATTGGTATTTTTAACAGTCTTTGTGTCTCAAAGGAAATGGATAGTTAAGAAAATGGAAATTTCTCCACTTGGAAACTCCTGGACATACACTCTATTTCTTTATTGCACGTCTGGTTATTTAGCAATCGTAGGAAAATCGAAACGAAAAAACAAACTTTTATTGTCTTTGACACCTTAAATTTACTTGGGTGATGTTTTTGGTGAAATCCTCATATAGCTCTTGTAAATAATTAATTAATTCCTTTAATTTGATATACTAGAGAGATTCCGAGCATGGTCTTTAGCTGACTTGTGATGGCCATTCCAACTTTTTCTTTGGATTTAATTCAAAGATTTTTTTTTCAATTTGATTTTCCTGCGATTGCTTATTTATAAGTCATCCAATATAGATCTGAAATATAATTTTGGGCATCAAATAATTTTTATTTTCAAATTTATTAACGATTAACTTCCTCCAAGGTACGGACTGTCAAAGGACACCAATTGGTGATATTTTAATGCTTAGTTGTGATATTAAACTTAAAAGTTACAAAATATTTAATCGACTATATAATAAATATCGTAAAATAAAATAAAAATAAATAAAATATCGTATTGTTTTGTTTTGTGAGGTTAGAGCATATCACTCGTTAATATAGTGTGTAATGTTTGACTAAAAATTAAAGATGCTTCAACTAACTAAAATTGCTTAAGTTTGCAGTTTAAATAATCTAGCTCATGTCGATGTACAAATATTATAAAGACGAAGGTAGTCGACAGCAAAATGTGGCTCTTCACGTCGGTACTTCATAACGCGCACAATAGCTATTTAAATAGTGTCAGTGGAAGACTAGCGTCTAAAATACAGGCTAGGCCTAGTTTAGACGTAAGACTTGTAAATCTTGTTGTAACATTGTGTACAAGTCGCATAGTGCACACATACATGCTCACTTATTCCCAGAAGGGGTACGCAGATGTGCTACCAGGACACCCACGTTTGCCCTGTGTTTTTCGAACCCACAATGTGATAGCGGGCGAGCCTATCGCCATATCGGGCACAAATTCCTAACATCGAGTTGATAATGAATAGAAAAACGAATATCACTTTGCTCGGCACGGGATTCGAACCCGAAATCTCAGCATTGTAATCGAAAAGTGGTAATCTGCGCCACCTAGACATAGTGCGCGATGCAGATATTATGTAATTTAGTTAGTTTTAACTGTGATCTAGCGGTCTACAAAAATATATGTCATCAAATATGTGATAAGGTATAATATTTGAGTATTATTTATGGTCAGGGATGCTCTTATCTAGTGGTCATGGCCTGTCCTAGTATAGGTGCTACGAGTACGCGACCTCGGCCCCCGAGCTACTGCAGTCACCTTAACTTCTCTTCCGTTACTGCAGTATCCACTCCCTCAGGCCATACTCTCCTTTCCTATAACATCCTCTACCCACAAATCCTATTTCCTTTCCCCGGTTAATGACGGGCAGCAGCGTCATTAACGTCAGTCCCCTACTGCGCTCGCCAACACGCCTGCCAAGCGAGGGTGCGAGTATTGGCAAATACCCCCACAATGGCGAAACAAATTGAGACAAGGCCCCCAGTCCCCGGCAGCCCCACTAATTCTGGCTATGGTAGCGGTCATGGTTACGGTGGGGCAGGGGGTGCTAAGAATCCCTGGGTTGGCCCCGGCTACCACCCCTGACGACGACTGGCCCTGGTAACACACAACATACGCACATTGAGGACAGACGAGAAGATTGTCGAACTGGAAGAAGAATTGAGCAGGTTACACTGGGACATTCTGGGGTTATCGGAAGTCCGAAGAATCGGGGAGGATACGATAACCCTAAAGTCTGGTAACCTGCTCTTCTACCAGGGGGTAGAGGTAGAGGGGGGACGACCAACAGTCCCGAGGAGGTGTCGGATTTCTCGTCTACAGGTCTCTCATCAACAACATCGTATCAAACGAAAGTGTGTCGAGCAGGGTATACTATATACAGGGTATACAGGGTATACTCAGAATATCAAAAAGATATTCGTTGAAGATCATACAGGTATACGCGCCGACCTCGACACACCCAGATGAAGAAGTAGAGGGGATGTATGAGGACATAAGTCGGGCCATACATACTTCCAAAACCTACTTCAATGTTGTTATGGGAGACTTCAACGCAAAGTTGGGCAAGAGAAGAGATGCAGAGTTGAAAGTGGGGCAATTTGGACATGGGCAACGGAACCCCAGGGGTCAGAGGCTGGCCGACTTTCTGGAGAAAAAGGAACTCTTTGTGATGAACTCTTTCTTCCAGAAGCCGCCTCACAGGAAATGAACCTGGCTGAATCCTGATGGTTCTACGAGAAACGAGATAGATTTCATCTTGACGACGAATAGACGGATATTCAGAGATGTCTCTGTGATCAACAGGGTGAAAACCGGCAGTGATCACCGAATGGTTAGGGGCACGCTGAATATCAATGTCCAATCGGAAAGGCGTCGCTTGATGAAATCTACGCTCCGGCCTACTCACGCCCATATCCAAAACCCCGAGAGCTTTCAACTCGAGCTGACAAATCGCTTTGATTGTCTAGAAGAAAACCTTGCAGTGGACGAGCTAAACAGCGGTTTGGTAGAAGCTGTCCATACGGTGGGATCTAAGTATTTTAGACCTCGCCGTAGAGATAGACCACAAAAACTCTCGATTCACACTCTTGACCTCATGGCCGAACGTCGATCTTTAGCGCTGCAGTCTTCCGATGACGCCGAAGCATATCGGAGGCTCAATAGACAGATCTGGAAGTCCTTGCGACACGATGTCCGTGGTCACAATACTGTGAGCATTAAGGAGACAATTGAGCGGAACGGAGGCTCCAAAGTGTTTGCAAGAGACTTGTCTATTGGGCAAAGCCTGAAGCCTTGTCTAGGCTGAAGACGGACGACGGCCGCGTGGTACCGACGAGGGCAGAGGTATTAAGGGAGATCGAGAGGTTCTACGGACAGCTTTACACCTCGGTTGCCCAACCTGCTGCTAGCTCGGCCGAAGACCCAAGAGCCGAGTTGATCCGACACTTTAGCGATGATATCCCGGACATCAGCCTGTGTGAGATTGAGATGGCCCTGAAGCAACTTAAAAACAACAAGGCGCCGGGCGAGGACGGAATTACTTCAGAGCTTCTGAAAGCGGGCGGAACGCCAATACTGAAGGTCCTTCAGAGGCTCTTCAATTCTGTTCTTCTCGAGGGCTCAACACCGGAGGTATGGAGAGGAGCGTGGTGGTCTTGTTCTTCAAAAAAGGTGATAACACTTTGCTGAAGAACTACAGGCCCATGTCGCTCCTGAGCCATGTCTATAAGTTGTTTTCGAGGGTCATCACAAATCGTCTCGAACGCAGGTTTGATGACTTCCAGCCTCCCGAACAAGCCGGTTTCCGAAAAGGCTTTAGTACCATAGACCATATCCATACGCTTCGGCAAGTTATACAAAAAACCAAGGAATATAAGTTGCCGCTTTGTTTTGCGTTTGTGGACTATGAGAAAGCCTTTGATTCGATCGATACTTGTGCTACAGTCTCTACAGCGGTGCCATATCGACTATCGATACATCGAAGTGTTGAAGTGTATATACAACAACGCCAGCATGTCGGTCCGAGTACAAGATCAGAGCACGAAAGCTATTCCACTACAGAGAGGCGTGAGACAGAGATGTCATATCTCCGAAACTGTTCACTGCTGTGCTGGAAAATGCCTTCAAGCTCTTGCAGTGGAAAGGATTCGGCATCAACATCAACGGCGAGTATATCACTCACCTTCGGTTTGCCGACGATATTGTAGCCTTGGCAGAATCGCTGGAAGACCTTAGCACTATGCTCGAAGACCTCAATCGAGTCTCCCAACAGGAGGGTCTTAAAATGAACATGGACAAAACGAAGATCATTTCGAATGTCCATGTTGTGCCCACCCCCATCGGTGTTGGGGGCTTGACTCTTGAAGTTGTAGACGAATATGTCTATTTAGGACAAGTGGTCCGGTTAGGTAGGTCCAACTTCGAGAGAGAGGTCAATTGGCGAATCCAACTCGGTTGGGCAGCGTTCAGGAAACTACGCGACGACTTCTCGTTCAAAATACCTCAGTGCCTTAAATCGAAAGACTTCGATAGTTGTGTGTTGCCAGTGATGACTTACGGCACCGAGAAGTTTCCTCTCACTATGGGCCTTATTAGGAAGCTCAAAGTCACTCAACGAGCTGTGGAGAGGGCTATGCTCGGGGTTTCCCTACGAGATCGAATCAAAAGTGAAGAGATCCGTAGGAGAACTAAAATAACCTACATAGCCCACCGGATTGGCAATTTGAAGTGGCAATGGGCAGGGCACATAGCGCGGAGATCTGATGACCGATGGGGTCGGAAAGTGCTCGAATGGAAGCCACGTAGCGGAAAGCGCAGCGTGGGACGTCCACCCACAAGGTAGTCAGACGACCTGGTAAAGGTCGCGGGACGTCACTGGATGCAGGCTGCCTCCAACAGGTATCTGTGGAAATCATTGGGGGAGGCCTATGTTCAGCAGTGGACTTCCTTTGGCTGATGGATGGATGGATGGATGGATGATGATTTATGGAAACAGTTTATTATTTACTAGCGGCCCGGCCCAGCTTCGCCCGGGTGCATATAGATTTGTCTACAATAATATCCACGTATTATACACATAAACCGTCCTCTTGAATCACTCTATCTATTAAAAAACCCGCATCAAAATCCGTTGCGTAATTTTAAAAATTTAAGCATACAAAGGGACACAGGGACATAGGGACAGAGAAAGTGACTTTTTTTTATACTATGTAGTGAAGTATCTACGTGAGACACTTCTTAAATATATGAATAGAGTCAATATTAGTCTTCTTATTATAGGGTTAAAGTTTCATTTCATATTTCTTCCACACAATATATTATAATTGTCAATATACCTACTATTATATTTAATAGCAGTTTTGTTATCATTCACCCAGTTTATAAAGACGTCTCCTTTAAGTTTCAATTTTAATATGAAGTATTAAATGTCCGCTCCAGTTTATTACGTCAACGTTTTATTTTCGGATCGGTTCCTTCATATTTCAAAGATGAAGCATGCAATATCATGGATGCTAGAGTCCAGGGCACACATACATATTTATCTTTTATCCTTTTAAACAGTGGAATTGAATACTCCTAAACTACTTCTTTTTATTTTTCTTTGCCATGTAAATCGTGCATGTTGGACAACCCGTCAAATATCAGCCAATAGGAAGGCAGAAATAGGTGGTCCGGCACCACCATTTTCATCTTTATTTTTGAAATGAAATGTATTTATTGGTCACGTAGGCAATTTAAGAACTCTTATGACAAGTCAATACACATAGAACTTAATCTCTATATACAATATATTTTCTATACTTGTATTACTTTTATAATTTCTTGCTTTGATTAGTTTTTTTTTAATTTAATTTATTCATGTATGTAATTTATTTATTTAAAATTAATTTCTTTTTCATTTAGAATAAGTTTTATTTATTTATTTAGTTTTTATTCTTATTTTATTTAAAGTATTAGTTATGACTTTATGGTAATTTATTTTTCAAATATGTACGTTAGTCAAATTATATTAAATTAAATTTATTAGTGGACCATGAATATTATTACAACGGTGCGTAGCGGTTTATTGTTCCCACCGGATCCAACGCGGCCCTTCCTGAGAAGACCCGGCGAAACTAACTCAGTGGGCTAACACTACCACTGGAACCCCGCGACGCGACCCTCTCCAGAGTATATCCAGCGAATAAGACTCAGTGGGCTTATTTTGGGTCCAACTTAAGACAACGACCATAAGTATTTCCGAAACGTCGCGTATGTTTAGGCTTACTGCCGTATCCAACGCGGCCCCGACTGAGAAGACCCGGCGAACAAACTCAGCGGACTTTACTTTACCACTGGATACTACGCGGCGCGACCCATTTCTGAGTAGAAACCACGAGTCAAACTCAGTGGGCTTGGTTTTGGTCAATTTACTAAAATAAGTATTTGTGACTTGTCTTACAAAGATTTGCCATATTTATTATTATTTTTATTTGTTTTCTCGATCAGTCGTCATATGATTTTAATTGTCGTTAATAAACATTATATATTTAGTTATAATTTAATTGATTAATTTAATTGTATATTGGTTAATTTTTAAGTTTACAATTTTTAATATTGTTAATTATTTCAATTAGGGGATGTAATGAGTGAATAGTTCAGGGCCCCAGGAGGTCGCAATGTGCAAGAGAACACCTTATCCCGGGCGTTTTTTATCCTCAATATATTCCTTAATATTATAATAACCCCTAGTCATAAGTTTGTTTTTAATATGTGCCCTAAATAGTTTGTCCGGTAGCTGCGTTATCCAATTGGGAAGTTTATTATAAAATTTAATACAACTACCCAAGAAAGATTTTTTTGACCTTTCTAGTCTAAACGAGGGTATTGCTAGTTTATTTTTATTCCGCGTATTAATAGTGTGGGTGTCACTGACCTTATTAAACTTGTTAATATTTTTACGAACGTGCATTATATTCTGAAAGATGTATTCAGATGGCACGGTTAGTATATTGCTTTCCTTAAAAACAGATCGCAAAGAATCGCGGCTCCCTAGATTATAAATAGCGCGGACTGCTCTTTTTTGTAATTGAACTTGAAGTACCAGCACTCCCTCTATATACCATTCCCTCTATATTCTAGGCCTGTTTTATAACCGAACTTCGGCAGTTTCGTTTCAGATCGCAGAGTAACCTCCAGGTCAACACGTGGGAAATGTGCACCTTTAATAAACATGTGTATCAGCATTTTATTCCATAAGTGTTTTGGTAAATTTCAAATGCATATGTTGTTGATGTGTTTCTCATATACCTAAATAAAAATAAATGTTTTGCAGCGAGGCCACCGAGCTCCCTACACACTGACCACTCTATACTTTATAATACACTTTATCGGGTAACCAGACAGCGACCGAAGAGACTTCAAGATAATGCATATAAAATTTTCGGGAAAAGTGACGATTTTTTTTTCTGATATGTTGGGTTGTAAAAACACAGTTTGTGCTGAAACAGTAATGTACACAATTAATATAAAAACACAGGTCTTAAGTTATTATTTCATAATTAAAACCAATAGTCACTAAAACTACCTGGCTTGGCTGATCCGTGTATACGTACTATACTATCTCCATCATATACTAGTCTTAGAGATCAGAAGCGTAATTAATTTTTAAACACGACACAGATAATATTATTCCACTAATCGACTGTTTAATAAATATTAGAATTAAATCAAACAAAACATTTAAAAATCAGAAAACAAAAATAATTAGCAATCCGTCGCATCCGAGCACCCGCGCGATAAAGTGAGCGAGTGTTGTCGTCTCTTTCAATCGTTACGTCATTGCGTCACGTGATCATGCGATATTCCCGCCTCCTTGGTGGAAATCCTCTAAGACGGCCGTTCCTGACAGCTGAACGTCCTCGTCAGCTTAACAGCTTGTCCGATCTTCGCTTGGTTGGTCCGCTACAGTAGAATCACCATGTCCCAGGTTTACTTCGGTTAGAGTTTCACCTGGAATGGTAGTTAAAGGAATAATTTCGAAAGCATTTTTTTTTTTTTGTGATCCCATTTGATCAGGCAGTAATATGCAAGCTGTATCACCGAGTATCATACATGAATTTGAGACAATATTCATTACTGAAATAATAAAACATCGGGCAAAAAAAAAAAGCTAAAAAAAAAAAGACGGTACTTCCATGATGTCAGGGCAACGAACACCATAATGTCGAAGTGCGAGACAGCCACAATGTTGGGGCTGCGAGCACCACAATGTCGGAGTGCGAGACAGCTTCAATGTCGGAGCTGCGAGCACCACAGTGTCGCGGTGCGAGGCAGCCGCAAAGTCGGAGCTGCGAGCACCATAGTGTCGCGGTGCGAGGCAGCCGCAACGTCGGAGCTGCGAGCACCACAGTGTCGCGGTGCGAGGCAGCCGCAAAGTCGGAGCTGCGAGCACCACAGTGTCGCGGTGCGAGGCAGCCGCAAAGTCGGAGCTGCGAGCACCACAGTGTCGCGGTGCGAGGCAGCCGCAAAGTCGGAGCTGCGAGCACCACAGTGTCGCGGTGCGAGGCAGCCGCAAAGTCGGAGCTGCGAGCACCATAGTGTCGCGGTGCGAGGCAGCCGCAACGTCGGAGCTGCGAGCACCACAGTGTCGCGGTGCGAGGCAGCCGCAAAGTCGGAGCTGCGAGCACCACAGTGTCGCGGTGCGAGGCAGCCGCAAAGTCGGAGCTGCGAGCACCACAGTGTCGCGGTGCGAGGCAGCCGCAAAGTCGGAGCTGCGAGCACCACAGTGTCGCGGTGCGAGGCAGCCGCAAAGTCGGAGCTGCGAGCACCACAGTGTCGCGGTGCGAGGCAGCCGCAAAGTCGGAGCTGCGAGCACCACAGTGTCGCGGTGCGTGGCAGCCGCAAAGTCGGAGCTGCGAGCACCACAGTGTCGCGGTGCGAGGCAGCCGCAAAGTCGGAGCTGCGAGCACCACAGTGTCGCGGTGCGAGGCAGCCGCAAAGTCGGAGCTGCGAGCACCACAGTGTCGCGGTGCGAGGCAGCCGCAAAGTCGGAGCTGCGAGCACCACAGTGTCGCGGTGCGAGGCAGCCGCAAAGTCGGATCTGCGAGCACCACAGTGTCGCGGTGCGAGGCAGCCGCAAAGTCGGAGCTGCGAGCACCATAGTGTCGCGGTGCGAGGCAGCCGCAACGTCGGAGCTGCGAGCACCACAGTGTCGCGGTGCGAGGCAGCCGCAAAGTCGGAGCTGCGAGCACCATAGTGTCGCGGTGCGAGGCAGCCGCAACGTCGGAGCTGCGAGCACCACAGTGTCGCGGTGCGAGGCAGCCGCAAAGTCGGAGCTGCGAGCACCACAGTGTCGCGGTGCGAGGCAGCCGCAACGTCGGAGCTGCGAGCACCACAGTGTCGCGGTGCGAGGCAGCCGCAAAGTCGGAGCTGCGAGCACCACAGTGTCGCGGTGCGAGGCAGCCGCAAAGTCGGAGCTGCGAGCACCACAGTGTCGCGGTGCGAGGCAGCCGCAAAGTCGGAGCTGCGAGCACCACAGTGTCGCGGTGCGAGGCAGCCGCAAAGTCGGAGCTGCGAGCACCATAGTGTCGCGGTGCGAGGCAGCCGCAACGTCGGAGCTGCGAGCACCACAGTGTCGCGGTGCGAGGCAGCCGCAAAGTCGGAGCTGCGAGCACCACAGTGTCGCGGTGCGAGGCAGCCGCAAAGTCGGAGCTGCGAGCACCACAGTGTCGCGGTGCGAGGCAGCCGCAAAGTCGGAGCTGCGAGCACCACAGTGTCGCGGTGCGAGGCAGCCGCAAAGTCGGAGCTGCGAGCACCACAGTGTCGCGGTGCGAGGCAGCCGCAAAGTCGGAGCTGCGAGCACCACAGTGTCGCGGTGCGTGGCAGCCGCAAAGTCGGAGCTGCGAGCACCACAGTGTCGCGGTGCGAGGCAGCCGCAAAGTCGGAGCTGCGAGCACCACAGTGTCGCGGTGCGAGGCAGCCGCAAAGTCGGAGCTGCGAGCACCACAGTGTCGCGGTGCGAGGCAGCCGCAAAGTCGGAGCTGCGAGCACCACAGTGTCGCGGTGCGAGGCAGCCGCAAAGTCGGATCTGCGAGCACCACAGTGTCGCGGTGCGAGGCAGCCGCAATGTCGGAGCCTCGAGCACCATAATGTCGAGGTGCGAGACAGCTGCAATGTCGGGGCTGCGAGCACCACAATGTCGGGGTGCAATACGAGTACCACAATGTCGGGGTACGGGATAGCCACAATGTCGGGGCTGCGAGCACCACAATGTCGGGGTGCAATACGAGTACCACAATGTCGGGGTACGAGGTAGCCACAATGTCGGGGCTGCGAGCACCACAATGTCGGGGTGCAATACGAGTACCACAATGTCGGGGTACGAGGTAGCCACAATGTCGGGGCTGCGAGCACCGCAATGTCGGGGTGCAATACGAGTACCACAATGTCGGGGTACGGGATAGCCACAATGTCGGGGCTGCGAGCACCACAATGTCGGGGTGCAATACGAGTACCACAATGTCGGGGTACGAGGTAGCCACAATGTCGGGGCTACTAAACTCACCACTACTGAAGAACGCTTCACAAGTCTCCGGTGTCCACTCACCGCGCCGTTCTTCCCATACCAACCAGCCAGCAATTCCAGTAACTTTTTAAACTTTCCATAAAAGATTAAACCATTGGGCACCCTTATTGTTCACTTCTATTCGCAGCATGTTGATAGCCGTCCTAACCAAAGCTTCAGCCTTACTTGGACTCGGCCTAACCTGACCAAGCGCAACAAGTCTGCCCAGGTATTCAAGTTCAGTCCAAAAACGTAGAGTTTTTAATGTTAATTGAAAATCCAAATCCTACGTCTCCATTTTTTTTTAATACCTTACGTATAGTTTCCAAACCTTCACTGATAGAATTGGACATGACCAGTACATCATCTACATAAATAAGCACTTTATCAGTATCCACCAGGTGCTTCAGTTTTAGAGATGATTCCTACATAAACAATAGGTGGATTAGTGAGCCCATATGGCATCTTTAAATATTCGTAATGGCCTTCGGGCGTAACAAATACTGGTTTTACTGATAGTCATTATCCTTCATTGGCACCTTGTCAATACCTCGCATATAACGTTACGTAGAAATCTTATATAAACTAAAGTGCCTTAAAACGGAATCGGATATAAGGGAAATATCTGGACCAGAATCAACTAAAACATCAACTCGCATATTCTGAATAGTACAGACATCACATTATATATCCAGAAAAACTCTGAGCAAAAAAAAAATTACATTACTGCAGGGTTCTTTTTTCACTTATCTTAAATTCTACTCGTCGTTTAAAAAAAAAACAAGTATCGACAGAATGTCCATTATTTTTACAAAACGGACAATACTTTACAGTTTACAGGTTTAGAGTCAGTTTTCATTGAATCACGGAATCATATTAAGAATTCTTTGACCTTTTTGGACTAAGAATCTGTTTATGGCCACATGTGGAATAAACCAATCGATCATACTACTAGGGAGTGTTACGTTTACGTATGTCAGGGTTAATTATGTCTGACGTGCGAGCAGGATTGCTAGTAACGGCAGGTGCACTTTCAGGCTTAAATCAAATCAAATCAAATCAAACTAAAAGTGTAAACTGAGAGAAATTCTACTAGACCTTATGACTGTAGCCTGGCGGTAGTAGCTGCGGCTTTGAATTGAGTTTAACTTTTAACGACATTTTATCGCAAAATTGACCTTGCATATTCTGTGTAGGTAAAGAACTTAGTAGAATTAGTATTCATGACGCCATATAGTACGGTGGCCATGATGGTGGTCTACTTCCGCACACCTCACGTCAACAGTTATGTAAACTGTGATCGAATTTGATTTTTCGATTCTGTAGTAATGTTTAGATCTTACTTGAAATAACGAAGAAAGTGCATCCACAATCCTGTCCGCAACGTCAGCCTCACGCGCCGATTCAACAGACACAGCTTCATCCGTGGCGCGTATCCCAATGCCGGGAACAGAAACCCCGGTAGTTGCTGAAGCCGATGCTGGTGTATCTTTTCCAGTGCAAGGATGCGACGGTAAAGGGTTAAAAGTATACGTTGCCCGTTCCTCTAGAGCATTTACCGATCAAGTATTTCATTTAAACCATCACGGCGAGGGCTGTTTCGGCTCGTATATGAGCTATTCCGACGCCTACATGGATTTTCAGAACAATACGGTCTATTGCGGAGACTTGATTTTCTACATTTTTCACGATTACGGTCTCTTTGCTCACCATCGCGACGGCTATGAGAATTTTTACGATTTTTTTACGTGGTGTGCATTCACAGCTCGACATTTTTATACAACAAGTCGTTTAACTTGCTGAAGGATTTAACGTTGAACAAATAGTTTTAATTATAACTTACGATTGTTAACTTCAAGGCGCACACAAAAACAAAACACTATAGATGGTATTTTTACTTACAGAAATACACCATCCGAAGTAAACTAATTATATACACACAAAACCAACACGTAAGTTATCAAATCACGAATAAAGAAATTCATTAATTAATAAAATGTAATTGTTTACAACGCGAACAACAAAAAAACAAACAAAAACAAAAACGCGGGAAAATGAGAAATTGCAGCTGGAGAGATGGCGCGAACGATCAAAGTCGCGTGTTTTAAACCTATCCCACTTCTGATCTTAGAGATCAGAAGCGTAATTAATTTTTAAACACGACACAGATAATATTATTCCACTAATCGACTGTTTAATAAATATTAGAATTAAATCAAACAAAACATTTAAAAATCAGAAAACAAAAATAATTAGCAATCCGTCGCATCCGAGCACCCGCGCGATAAAGTGAGCGAGTGTTGTCGTCTCTTTCAATCGTTACGTCATTGCGTCACGTGATCATGCGATATTCCCGCCTCCTTGGTGGAAATCCTCTAAGACTAGTTTTATCCCGCGGTGCGCTCACATCATCTGATTGTAAAAGCGGTATTCCAGAACGCCCGCTACAAATACTTATTGCTGTACGGGACACTCCGAACGAACATATTGATAATAGAATAGAAAGTAACTCCGACACACAGTTAAAATTGTTAGTTTATATAAATTATCATAATGAAAATCAAAATTATGAATGATGGACGACACCTTAAACACATTTCTTCTTGGGTTTTAAAACATAATTACTCAATTTCTGTATATATTTTGCATTTTCACACTTTTAAATTATTTTGTCTGCTAAATATTGAGGTAGGTACTGGCGTTATTTGAATCTCCAAGATTATTTTTTTTATTACCTTTTATTTAATTATTTGAATACCTCCCTTTTTTTTGGGCCACATTTTTTAAAAAATTGTTCTCTAAAACAAACCGGAAAAGCATTTTCTAATAAAAGAAATATGAATAAACCTTTAATAATAAATAACAACTTCATTACATTGATTGAATTACCCGACATTTTTTATAATATCAGCTCAAATATGAACCTATTAAGCTACCCAATTCATCCTATTTATTTCACTATTTCATTCTTCTCTTTTTTTTTTTGTAAAAAGTGAAAATAGTTATAGAAACTGGCCGAGCTTCAGTGCTCACACAATGAACATAGCCCATACGTATACCATGACCGGTATGGGGATCATTGTTGTCGGTAGTCGAAGATACGGATTAAACTTATAGGGACGGATTCTACATAACATATTATTGTACTCTTGGATTAAACTCGCTCTGCTATACTTTAGCAATGCTTACAACACCGTTGACTTTGATGTCTTGCTGACTACACTGTGCTCTATTAACATATCTCCAAAGGCAATTGACTGATTTCGTAGTTACCTGACGGGCCGTTGCCAGCGCATTCGTGTTGAAGACTCAGTGTCTTCGTGGTGCGACACAATTACTGGCGTCCATCAGGGCGGCGTTTTACCTCCCTTACTCTTCGCTGTTTTTATTAACTCTATATAAAAAAAACTTCCTACCATCTGTATGCAGATGATTTACAAATATATTATCATGCTCCTTTGATTATATTGATTATACAGGGTATCTCAAGACTGCTACCGAAAACGAAGCCGGGTGGTAGTTTAAGCGACTTAAGACACAATGCTACAGAAAAAGTTGCAAAAAAAGCGACAATTTTTTTTGGTTATTTTTTTCGTATGACCATATTTGGGTGGTAAATACATTTTTTCCTAAAATAATAGTATATACCCTTTAATTTATAAATAATCTAAGGTATAAAAGAGTTTAAATTATTATTTTAGCAAAAACTATGGATTTACCACCTACAAATGACGATATTTAAAAAATCATAAAAAATAATTGTCACGAGTTACGTACGCTCAGCCCTTAGATATAAGTCGTTTAGATAAGAAAAGTTAATGTCTTCGCAGTATTTAATATTAAACCACTCATGTAACTTAGCTATAAGAATAACATTTGTAAGTCAGTCTGAAATACACTCTCGTGTTGAACACTTGTATTTTTTTAAAAGCTCCTCCGGCTCGCTCCCCTCATAACTGGCGCAGTCGGTAGGATAAGACAGTTCCTCATAACTGGCGCAGTCGTGGTAGGATAGTTCCAACTCGCGACATCGGTCATCTTTTGCATAAACCTCTGCGAATCGACTACGTTACGAGCGACTATCCAGAACCTATCAATCGGGACCGGACGGCGATAATACAGTGTTCCTGACTCCACGGTGGTTCAGCGATGTGGTATTGGAGGTAAGATCAAATTCTTTTACTACCCAGTATCCCTTGCTCTACTCCCGCGTTTTTGTGTGTTTAGTGTTTGTTGTTTTAACCTTAAAATCGGTAAAAAGACAGTGCTAAGTACATTAATTTATTAAATTGCTTAAAATCAGTGAATTAATAAATACATAAGTTATTAAAATCTCCAATCGATTTAAAGCTTATTATTTAAATTGTTTTTACTTAAAATCAGTAAAATCAAATAACTTTTAAATAAAAGTGTTAAATAAAAACCCTAACCCGGTTTAACACATATATAAGTAAAATAACTCTGTTAGTTACTTTTTAGTAAAATATATAAAGTTTTTAAAAATGACACAAGAGGGAGTAACCCCGTTGTCACAGCTGGCGCAAGCAGCCACACGTCCTATAACAGTCAACTACGACTTAATTGACAAAGTTTTGCCAATATATGATGGCAACAGTAAATCATTAAACTTTTACATAAGATGTGTAGAAAGTGTTTTAAAAAATCATGGTATACCCAGCACAGACCATATTGTGTTATGCCTTATTCGAAACAAAATAATAGGAAAAGCTTTAGAGGCCATCTCACTCGAGGTAGATATAGAGAATTGGTCATCAATAAAAACCGCTTTACTAAATAGATTCGGTGAACAACGTAACGAAGTTCAGTTGTTACAGGAAATGATGCGTTGCACCAAATCCAGAAATGAATCGTGCGAAGCTTATGGTAAAAAAATTAGAGATCTATTAGACGCATTGTGCAGTGTAGGTGAATCTGCTACGAAAGACAGTAGATATTACCAGACAGTGGCTATAGATACATATATAGATAACATCGACTATAACATTGGTCTTGGTGTTAGAATTAATTATCCGCAGACTTTAGAAACAGCGATAGCGTTAGCTAGACAGGAAGAACTTAAGTTGAAACGGGCGGAAAATAAAATAACACAACCCCTGTTTCAACCCAAACAAACGTTTAATCGACCATACATAGGGACGAGACAACCCTATGCAGGCAATAACTTGTCAGCGCAGAATTTTAATCCGCGCGCTATTAAGCAAGAACCATCCGCGCAATTTAAAAGCCCAGGTTCGCGCACATACCCAAATAAAGTTAACAATATTTGCGAAAATATAGAAAGCTACGAAACGTCCTACGACGTAGACGATGTAAATGATGGTGTAGCTGCTACTACACACATTAGTGAATCCCCGAATTTTCAGGTAGATGCCTTAGAAAATCCAAAACCTTGATACATTATCTACCGGAATATGAATACATAATAGACCAGTTACCGTATATACAGGTACCACACATAGGTAAATTCTTAGTAGACACCGGAGCTTCACGCTCGCTTATCAGTACGGATGTGTTATTTAATAAACACATTGCGAAAAATGTTTATGTACAACCGTTTAAGATAAACACAGCTCATGGGACTTCTTCCCACGATAAGATCGTACAAATGTCTTTGTTCTCAATTTTAGGAACGGATGTTGATCATAAATTCTTAGTATTCGACTTTGATAAAAATTATAAAGGTTTAATAGGAAGCGACATACTTAGTACTTTTGGATGTCGAATAGACTATAAAAGTAAGAAATTAATTACAGAATCGAACACAATAGATTTATACTTTAAAAAAATAAAAATCGTAAGAAATATCAATGAAAATGTACAAGTGAATAAATTCACAACAGAAGAAATTAATTCAGAATTAAAAAATAATTTACACAGAATCAGAACAGAACATTTAAATATTGAAGAAAGACGCGAAGTAAATAATCTTTGTTTTCAGTATCGCGACATTTTCTATGTAGAAAATCTCCCGCTTACATTTACACATTCAGTTAAACATTCATTGCGATTAACTGACCATACTCCTATATTCACTAAAAACTACAGGCGTCCGCCTTGTGGACAAAATGAAATCCAAAAACAAGTGGACAGCCTATTAAATAAAGGAATTGTTAGAGAAAGCATGTCACCTTGGTCGAGCCCAGTTCATTTAGTACCAAAAAAACAAGACGCATCAGGTCAAGTTAAATGGCGACTTGTTGTAGATTACCGTAAATTGAATGAAAGAACCATTGAAGATAAATATCCTATACCTAACATTAGTGATATTTTGGATAAATTAGGAAGAGCGCAGTATTTTACTACGTTAGACCTCGCTTCAGGATACCACCAAGTCGAGATGGTCCTGAACGATATAGAAAAAACAGCTTTTACAACTGACAAGCATTATGAGTTTCTTAGAATGCCCTTTGGCTTAAAAAACGCACCTAGTACGTTTCAACGCCTTATGAATAACATACTTACAGACTTATTAGCAGATGGAACGTGTATCGTTTACTTAGACGATATTCTTATTTATTCCACCGCATTACAAGACCATATGACTAAATTAAAGAAAGTGTTTCAAAGACTTAGAGAACACAATTTTAAAGTGCAATTAGATAAATCAGAATTTTTAAGAAAAGAAGTAGGATATCTTGGGCACGTGTTAACCCAAAATGGCCTAAAGCCTAACGAGGATAAAATCCTTGCTGTAAAGAAATTCCCAATTCCAACCACTCAAAAAGAAATTAAATCTTTTCTTGGACTTGTGGGTTATTATAGAAAGTTCATTCCAGATTTCGCTAAATTAACAAAACCATTAACGAGATGTTTGAAGAAAAATGCTAAAGTAATTCATACACCTGAATTTATAGAGGCAGTAAATAAGTCGAAACAAGTTTTATGTAACGCTCCTGTGTTACAATATCCAGACTTTAATAAACCGTTTATATTAACAACAGATGCTTCAGAAGTATCAGTAGGTGCTGTTTTATCCCAAGGAACAGTTGGTTCTGATAAACCTATAGCGTACGCGTCACGTACCTTATCTGAAACAGAAAGTAAATATGCACCCATAGAGAGAGAATTACTAGCCATAATTTGGGCTACTAAATACTTCAGACCATACCTATATGGCCGCCAATTTACTATATACACAGACCATAAACCTTTAATATGGTTAATGTCCCTTAAGGACCCCAATTCGAAACATACCCGATGGCGTTTACGTCTCGAAGAATACGATTATAAAATAGCATATAAAAAAGGTAAATATAATACCAACGCTGACGCATTATCACGAATAAAAATAAATGCGTTAGACGCGATAGAGAAACCAAGTACGTCCGAACAAAAAGAATTAATTGACGAACTCGAGTCTCTAGGAGAAGGACCCTCGTCGATAAGGTCACTTTTACAATTAGATGATTTGCTACCCCCTGCATCAAATGAAGTATTAGCAGATACAAATGTTTTGGAACAATTCGAACAAAACATAAATAATATACCGAATTGTCCCGACGCAATAGATAAAAAGTTAAAGCAGTTCCATATTCGAAGTTCCCCTGGCACGGAATATAGAATAGAGGATAAATAAAAAAATAATTACAGTATTAAACATGTATTTATACCTATTAATAACACAGAAGAGGAAACAATAAGATTTTTGAGAGAACATACAATTGCAGATAGGAAATTTTATTGCTATTTCCATAACGAAGAATTATACACAGTTTTTTGTAAAGTATATAATTCAGTATTCGACCAACGCGGTCCAAAGCTATTTAGATGTCTCACACGCGTCACACTTGTTGATGATACCTGTGAACAGAAAACATTAATAAAAAAAATATCATGAAGGAAAAACCATACACAGAGGTATCCAAGAAACATGGAAGCATCTTCAAAAGAATTACTATTGGACAAATATGTTAGTTTCAGTTCAAAAGTATATAAATGAATGCGAGATTTGCCTTAAATCTAAATATGAGAGAAACCCATTAAGACCACCGTTAGCCTTAACGGATACACCCGAAAAACTTATGCAGCATTTGTATATGGATTTATATAGTTCTGATGGTATTACGTTTTTAACCGTAATAGATAATTTTACGAAATTTGCACAGGCAATTCCATTGCATGCTTCTACTAGTATCCATGTCGCGGAAGCCCTTTTACAACTTTTTGCGATATCAGGCATACCTAATAAGATAACCACAGATTCCGACCACAAATTTGATAATGACGTTGTTAAGGAAATATGTACGATGCATAGAATTAGTATCCATTTTACAACGCCATATAACCCAAACTCGAATTCACCAATAGAGAGATTTCACTCAACTATAGGCGAATTAATAATATTACAGAAATTAACTGATAAAAACGATATATCAATCTTTATGAGAAATGCTATAATAGCTTATAATAATACTATACATAGTGCGACAGGCTTTACACCATTCGAGTTGCTCTATGGTCATACAAGTAGCCGTAATCCTTTAGAGTTATTTTATACACAAGAATATTATCAGGATTACGTATTAAAACACAAAGGTCAGATGGAAATTGCACAAAAATTAGTAGCTTCAAAATTAACATTTGACAAAGAAAAGGTAATACAGAGGGCCAATAAAAATAGCGAAAGTATTACACTAAAAATAGGCGAAAAAGTATATAAACAAGTTGCAAAGTCAACTCGGAGCAAGAAAACCGAACCACGTTATTTAGGTCCTTATACAGTTGTTAGAATCCACCCAAATAATATAATTGAAATTGTTGGAAAACATGTTAACGCCAAGACGATAAGGGTTCATTGCCGATTGTTAAGACGACCCTCTCAACTTACAGAATCGTCATCTTCAGGCTCATCGCCGGAAGCATCGGATCCCATGCAGATCCAGTAATTTAAAAATTTGTCTAAATCGAGAATGGCTTACAGCTTATATACCGGGTATATCAAGACTGCTACCGAAAACGAAGCCGGGTGGTAGTTTTAGTGACTACAAACACAATGCAACTAAAAATTTCGCAAAGAAACGCGACAATTATTTTTTATGATTTTTTAAATATCGTCATTTTTGGGTGGTAAATCCATAGTTTTTGCTAAAATTATAATTTAAACTCTTTTTAACCTTAGATTATTTATAAATTAAAGGGTATACACTATTATTTTAGGAAAAAATGTATTCAACACCCAAATATGGTCATAGGAAAAAAATAACAAAAAAAATTGTCGCTTTTTTTTGCAACTTTTTCTGTTGCATCGTGTCTGAAGTCACTTAAACTACCACCCGGCTTCGTTTTCGGTAGCATTCTTGATATACCCTGTATGATAAAGTTAGTATTTTGGAATCCGCTATAACATTTGCATCCATAGGGAAATTACACCCCAGTGTCAAAGACCCTATGTATTTGTTAACAGAGCTGATTAAAGTTGAAAAAACTTACAAACTACCCTTAGAAGCCAGACGTGAGAATATGTATCTTATTGAAAAGGTAATAAAGGTCAAAGCATACAACACACCTAATACACTCACCTTTATATTAGAAATACCCATTGTGAGTCCTGTCACTTATGACCTCCTTCACGTCTATTCCTTACCTAATAGTAACAATTTAACCCGCATCCCCATTGCACCTTACCTTATACTGGGTAGTACTGAGTTTACTTACCTTCAACAACCATGCCAACGAATAACCGACGAGCTTCAGATATGCAGTCACTTAGAACTTAAGAAAATAGAAAAAACGCAGACTGCATTATCCACATTATACATCACATGCCAGCCGAAAATTGTCGACTAGCTAATGTTAACATGCCCGCCGTGAAACTCCAAGAGATACAAGAAGGTACCTGGCTCGCTATAACAAGAAGCCAGGAAATCGTCAAAACGAAATGTGGCGAAAAGGAGAGTTTTCAGCGTATTCAAGGCGCATACTTATTGAGCGCTACGGAAGGGTGCTTACTCTATATAAATGGCGTAACGCTACGAACGCATCGTAGCAGAGTTACCGTAAAAGGAACCTATTCCTTTGCCAAGAATCGAGATACCACAGATTAATATAACATTAAATCAGATAAAATTGGAACATGTGGATCTTGATAAATTAAACATCATTGCTGCTCACACCCCGTCAGTTCCAGACATGGAGAGGAGCTACGCGCCTACGACGAACCCCAGCTGGACTTCAATCGTCACCCTGAGTGTTATAACCCTGATATGCTTGGGCACCCGCTATTACAGGACCAGGCATAAACCACCCCAAGAACAAGGACACATCGCTATAGAAATGGTGGAACCAGCCAACGTGCAGCGCAGTGGTCCTACGTCGGTGGAACCATCCCTCCAGAGGACACTACTGTATCCATCCCTCGCCACGGAGACACCAACTTCGGCCGTACGCAGCCCTCTGGGAAGGGAGGAGTTACGTACGCTCAGCCCTTAGATATAAGTCGTTTAGATAAGAAAAGTTAATGTCTTCGCAGTATTTAATATTAAACCACTCATGTAACTTAGCTATAAGAATAACATTTGTAAGTCAGTCTGAAATACACTCTCGTGTTGAACACTTGTATTTTTTTAAAAGCTCCTCCGGCTCGCTCCCCTCATAACTCACGTTTCTTTGCGAAATTTTTAGTTGCATGGTGTTTGTAGTCACTAAAACTACCACCCGGCTTTGTTTTCGGTAGCAGTCTTGAGATACCCGGTATACTCGTCTAGATTGAGCAATGCCAACAAACGATGCGCTAAAACTGTCCTCACTTTCGTTGATATGTGTGAGTACCGGTCGTGTACTTATTGTAATCCAACTGTCAGGGTGTGTGTGTTTAGGGATGCCTACTCCAGATTATTAACTTAATTTTTCCCCATTATTTCATCAACAAAATAAGATAATAATTAAATAAAATATTTTTTCTTTATTTAAAGTAATCATACTATTAATTATATTTATAACGCATTTTAGTAAAAACAATAAATACAATGGTAAAAGTATACAGTAATTTTTAGATCTTAACCCATCACCTAGTGTTTGTTTCCGAATAGAATTAACTCTTTGGATTTATTGCCTGGGCTGTATTTATTTTATTTTTTTAGGCTGTGTTATTCTCTGTTCTATATTTATGTAAAATATATATCATCATAAGTAAAATGTTCAGAACACATGACTGAAGTCTTGTGAGGCTATGAATTGTCTTCTTTTTGTTTCCGCTGTGTTTTCTCTCCAGCAATCTATACTAATATTATAAAGCTGCAGAGTTTGTTTGTTTATTTGTATGAACGCGCTAATCTCTGGAACTACTGGTCCGATTTGAATGATTCTTTCAGTGTTGGGTAGTCCATTTGTCGAGGAAGGCTATAGGTTATATATCATCACGCTATGACCTATGGGAGGAAAGCATTTCTAGCAAATACGAGGAAATTTTGTTCGTTTTTCGTGATCCGATTGGTCGATATTCTAAACTGATAGTCAGAATTAAACATTTTGACCGCCATTTTAAAACGTGTATGCACCCGGGCGGAACCGGGCCCGACTGCTAGTTTGATAAAATTTTTTAGACAAACAAAATTACTATGAAGTGCATGACGTCATGGGTTTCATTCATATTGTGTAGGTAAATTATTATTTACTATTTAAATAAATAATGCCATTCTTCTTGTTGTTCTTCCGACCGAAATATGATGTAATGATATTTGTATTTTATCTCCCATAGTTTCACCAAATCTTCCTAGTAATAAATTGACAACACTGGCCAATGAAACTCATCTTCCAAATAACGAATTAAAAGTTCGTGTTTTCTTCAAATAATAGTGGTTAACAACAAATTTTACCGATGAAAAGTAATATTGGTGTTACTATACAGTTTTCCCACACAATTGCGATACAATTTGACGGCACCAACCGGCATAATTAATTATTTTTCGGGAGCACGTTATCCATATGTAGTTCAAATGACACTGACGTACGTGAGAAGCGAGTCTACCAAATTTGGTAGACTTTATTTGAGCCGTGCGGTGAGGTGTGATGTGTCATCTAGACGAGTATATAATCAAAGATCATGCTCCTGTGGATAGGGTGACAGAGGCTTTTTACCAAACCCTCCCCGGTGACAAAAAAATGTGGCTCTTTAAAAACTTAGAAATGTTATAAATTGTAATTTTCAGCTCTTCCGACTCAAAAGGCTGTCGACCCCCGCTCTAGGCTGAAAAAATAAGCTTTAAAATATAATTTCGAAATAAAGCCTTATATGTAAGTACATCTCATTTATAAATTCTTGGAATAATCACAAACTTCGAATGCCAAGATATTATCCTATGATAACAACTCATAAAAAGCAACATTTCTTAGAATTGACAGACATAAAATATCGTCAGTTCGTCAGTATATATGGTTGCGCCACTTTATTATTAATTCAATAAAAATAAGTAGTTTTTTATATTTCAACTTTCGCTGTCATTTTTCTACAATAAACTGAAATCAAATCTACGTTAAGATGCACGGCATGCTTTCCTTCCCGCATGCCTTTCCCGCACTACCGCAACAGCAAGGCGTGAGCGAGACCGCATCGCCGCCCGCGCTAACCTGGATCAGAAATATAAACATTTCCCCCGTGTGGAGTTACTGGTCTCCCATCGGGCGCGTCCCCTGGGTGGCGGATAGGGGAAAGGCTCCCCTAATGGGGGAGTTCCGGAAACGGCGCGGACCAAAACCAGAACGGCGAATTTTTCTACTTATCCCTGTGATAAGCAGAGGGCAATGTGGAGGAAAGTCCAGCGTGCAGCTGCACTGCCGTGGAAGCGGGTTATTATAGAACTTATTATGTATGCTCCTATCGATATCGCAATCCCAAAATGTGGTGTTGTGGTCATGTCTCGCAGCCTAATTTGGGATCGAGGGTCTTGCCTTAATTGGCCGGATCGCGAGGAAGAAAATCTCTATAAAAAATTACCCCGAATCCTAAGCGGCGGCGCACCGTGAGAGGATGCATGGCTGATGGGAGGTTCAGTCACTAGTGCGACCCCCGCCAGGGTACCGGCCGACACCCGGGGCGGGATACACTTAGGCTTATCCAGGCACAGGGGGCTCTGCCTGGATGGACGATTTCTTCCCCCATATTCGTGGGAACAAAAATGAATATGCAAATTAAAAACAATAAAAACAATGAAGAAAGTAAGAAAAGTGCAGAGTCAGTGCCACCGGTGCTGCCTCAAGGAGAGGATGGACGGTTTGTGCGTCCAAAAACGCCTGCTGCTGTATTTATTGTGGAGAGTGACGGGGGCGAATCAGATGGGTCATACATGTCCTTAGTGTCTACAGCATCTGATATGTCTCGAACACGAAAAAGGGGCAGGCCCCCTACAACTGCTCGTACTGAGCCTAAGCCAAAGCGTGTTAATATTCCTGCTGGATCATCAAACCCAGCAGGCGATACAACTAAAGTGGAAACGGAGGGTGAAAGCTGTTCTCTACAGTCATCATCTAAAACAAAAAAGAAGACTCTTCCTCGACTAGAGGAACTAAGTCAGATTGTTCAGTCGCAACCAACTGAACAACTAGGCGGCTATATAACGCAACAACTAGTGGCCATTGATAAAGTAACAGAGAAGTCTCGCAACCTTAAGGGCGAATATGCGATTGAACTTAAATCGGCCGTACGGTGGTTAAAAGCGTCGACGGAAGAGTTAGCACGACGATCGTTATATGACGCACATACATCTAAGCTTGAGGCCGAGGTAAATGAATTGCGGTTGCAAATCTCCAGCCTCACTAATGAGATGGAAAAACTGAGGATGCAGATACCTAGATCATCTGTGATCCCAGAAAGTTGCCAACAAGAAGGTGCCCTTCCTGGTCGACAGATTCCTGAAAATGTTAAATGGGACAAATCTGAGAAAAGACTTTTAGAACAACTGAACATCTTAGTTGAAAAGCAATTTGCAGCGTTTAAGGCTGAATTGTTTCCAGACAGATTTGTAAGTTCTGCAATCGGGATACAAGCGAGTACCAATAAGCAGCAACAGAACCAACATCCACCATCAACACAGGATGGTGTTAAGAGGAAAAAATCCAAGAAAGGGCATCCACCTGTGGCTGATTTGCCGCCGGTCAGCATTCCGCACGCACGCACTGTACGAAACTAACAACGCAGAACGTGGAATACGATTATATAAGAGTAATCAAAAGCATATACGGCAAGAGTAGAAGTAGAGTTAAATTAGAAACAACCGGTCCTTGGTTTCCAGTAAAGAGAGGAGTAAGACAGGGCGATCCACTGTCACCTATACTATTTATAGTCACATTAGAGTCCATAATAAGCAATCTTGACTGGAAAAAATGCGGATTGAAAGTAAACACCCAAGTATTTAAGCCACCTACGTTTTGCCGATGACCTAGTCCTGATGTCAGAGAAAGGAAAAGAACTACAGCACATGGTAGAGTCACTAAACAAAGCTAGCAAGCTCGCCGGATTAGAAATGAATCTTTCTAAAACTATGGTGATGACCAACAGCACCAAAGTACAAATATACGTGGACAACGAGCCTCTCCAATATACCGAGAAATATATCTACCTTGGCAAACAAATAAGCTTCAACAGACTCAACAACCTCCAGGAAATTGAACGAAGGGCCCAGCTAACTTGGAATAAGTACTGGAGCCTAAAAGAAATATTTAAGAGAAACATGCCTGTAAGGATATACCTATGTGTAATCTTTATATGTACCTAGATATAATACATATGTACTCCAAGCTATATAATGTCTTGTTATTCAATTAAAGTTCTAGTTCTAACACAGCACTCGATGGTTTCATTTCGCTCCTAATGATTCCAACCTCACATGGCGACCCGGCCACGATTGAAATCACGGGCATCATATAGAGTTCCATAAATGGGCAAGTTATTTTAAACAAAAGTCGCGATGTGTTCTCCAAATGATTTTTGCCAGAGACTGTATTACAACTCGACGTATAATTCGTCTCGCATATTGTGTTTGCGCCGTTATTTTCCAAAGTCATGGGAGGCCAACAAGCTAAACAAGAAGAAATTATAATTGCCCAGACGGCGGCTGGGAATGGTGAGAACCATGCCCCAATTGAGGAAATTAAGGGTCATTTGAGTGTGACCAATATTTTATTGATGGTACTCGTCATTGCTGCCCTGTTCGTCCTGCTGGCGTTTCTGTACAAGGTGTATAAACGATGTCACGTGCAATGGATACAAGAGGAGGTCAATCGGAATGGTTTACGGAGATCCTTTTTCCGAAACAACGCTGCTCCAATTACTGAAAAAGGCGTAGTGTAAGACTTACCAGTGAGAATTCAGCGAAAAGTGAGTGAGCCGTGTATTATGGTAATTTTGAAAAGTGTTATCAGTGACGCACGTATAATGGTATGAGAACATTATTTTATTGTAATTATAAGTGGATAGTATATTCTATTATAAGCAAATGTACTAATTAAAATAATAAATATGTACCCAGGTAATGGCAGATATATTAACTGAATTGTATAATGAACTAAAAGCTATTAGGACATATTTAATTAAAATCGGTCCTAAAAGAAGACAAATAAATATATGTAAAGAAAAATTACAGGAATCAAATAGGATACACGAACAATATCTGCCTGTTGTAGAATATTTAAATTCAGAAATAAAAAGTGGGAATATTAAAAGTAATGATGTTTTAAAAATTAACAAAATATGTTCTGATTTTTGTATTTTGTATAAGGAAATTAGTGAATTGTGTAATATCACTCTAGGTTCATTTACTGAAAGCGAGACCCAAATATCTTTAAAAATGAATACTTTTGATTTAAAGGTTGCCTTGAATCTGATACCTACTATGACCAGTGATGAGTCGAATATTAAACAAATTATAGATAATGTGGAATACTATGGATCATTACTGACTAGTAAACAATGCCAAGATAATCTTATCCAATTTATACTAAAAAGTAGATTGTCTCAGTCGGCTAAATTACAATTAAATTCATCGTATTCGAGCGTCAGTGATTTAGTGTGTGACATGCGAATGCATCTTTTACCTAGAAAATCCGCTTCAGCTATTCAAAGTCAGCTTCAATACAGTAAACAAAATGAAAAGTCTCTGAAAGAGTTCGGTGATGATATCTCAAAATTAATGGTGGATCTTACGATTACGCAGGCAAACGGGAACTCTTCTAACTTTGATGTTTTAAAACCGTTAAACGAAAAATTTGCAATTAAAAGATTTGCCGATGGTCTGCGAAATCGTAGGCTTAGCACGATAATAGCGGCGAGAGATTTTGATTATTTAAAGGATGCCATACAAGCCGCTCAAGACGAGGAAAGGTCGACGTCATCCACATCAGGGGAAATCATGAATTTTCAAAGGTATTCTAATTATAATTCCAGGTCGGGGACAAATCATTATAGAGGTCCCCGAGGCAGAGGCAGAGTGTTTACGCAGCAAGGCAATTTTCGAGGTCACGGTCGAGGCTATTACCAGGCGCCACCAGGAAGAGGTCGTGGTGCATGGCGAGGTGAATATCGAGGTAAGTACAATAGTCATCAATTTCCGAGGAACCGAAGGATACGTAACGAACATTTACACATTTTAACGGAATCTGAAAAAGTAACCAAAAATAATGAATCAAAATTTTTTCGTGAATCATAATGATATCATTTTGACCAGTGACAGTAGTTGTATCATACGTTTATCTTTACATGACCAAATATGTTCGTGGCTCGTAGATACCGGAGCATCAATTTCTGCCATTAAATATAAACATGTATTGGATCACAACATTCCAATGTTCGAACAGAGTGTTACCATAAAAGGAATTGGAGGCAAAGTACAAGCTATAGGATATGTTTGTTTAAAATTATACACGTGTAACATGTACTTTGAACATAAATTTTATGTATTCGAAAATTTACCCTGCGAGTCATTAGGCATATTAGGTAAAGACTTTTTGATAGCTTATAAGGCGAAGTTAGATTTTGAAAACAGGAAGATATCTTTAACTGATTTAAATAACCGGAAATCAACCTTATCACTATTAACTAGAGATATGTTTTTAAAAATAGGAGCACGTTGCGAATCAATCCATTACATACGAACTGACATGACTGAAGAATGTGTAGTTTGTTCGGCTGAAATTCAAGAAGGTGTGTTCTTAGCAAGTTCCATAGCTTTACCAGTTAACGGGGTCATACCAATTAAAATCTTAAACACCACGGATAAAGAAATTACTTTGACTAATTTTGAATTTAATTTACACAAATTAAATGAATATAATTTATGTTTATTTCAAAATACGGATAAATATGCAGACCGGGTTAAGCAATTGTTTAATGAATTAAAATTAAATTATCTTTCCGGGGAAGAGCGAGATTCTATAGAGCAGTTATGTGCGAAATATAGCGATATATTTTATCTACCTGGCGACAAATTGACTACTACGAATGTATATACACATTCAATTTCCTTAAAACCGAATACTTGTTCTATTTTTACAAAACCGTATCGTTTACCAAATTCACAAAAAAGTGAAATAAAAAGTCAAATTAATAAAATGCTGAGAGATGGTATAATAGAACCATGCAATAGCGAGTGGTCCAGCCCTATATTATTGGTACCAAAGAAAGTCGACTCTAATAACAATAAAAAATGTCGGTTAGTTGTTGACTACCGGAAATTGAACAATTGTATCGAAAATGATAATTTTCCTTTGCCGGATATATCAGAAATTTTGGACTCTTTATCGGGATCAGTTTATTTCACACACCTCGATTTATACCAAGGATACTACAATGTAAAATTAGATGAAAATAGTAGAAAATATACTGCGTTTAGCTCTGGCCAGTATCAGATGACACGAATGCCAATGGGGCTAAAAACAAGTCCCGCATCATTCTCTCGTATGATGACCATGGCTATGTCTGGGTTAACATACGAGAAGTGTTTCATTTATTTGGACGATTTGATTATTTTTGGACGAAATTTAGAAAACCATAATAAAAATTTACAAGAAGTATTTAATAGATTACGACAAGTAAATTTGAAACTCAACCCTTTAAAGTGTGAATTTTTAAGAAAACAAATATTGTATTTAGGACACGTTGTATCGGGAGACGGTATAATGCCAGATCCAGAAAAAACCACCGTCATTAGAAACTACCCCCGTCCGTCTAATGTACATGAATTGAAACGTTTCATTGCATTTATAAATTACTATCGCAAATTCGTGCCCCATTTGGCTAAAATGGCCTACAGTCTAAATTATTTAACAAAAAAAATGTTCCATTTATTTGGACAGATGAGTGTCAACAGAGTTTTGAGTCATTAAAGGAAAGCTTAATTAAACCCCCAGTGTTACAATATCCCGATTTTACAGAGAAAAATCAGTTTATATTACAGACAGATGCGTCTAACTTTGCATTAGGAGCAGTTCTATCAAACAAAGACGGTCGACCAGTTGCTTATACAAGCCGCAGCTTAAATAAAGCTGAGAAAAATTATCCGACAATCGAAAAAGAATTACTCGCTATTGTATGGGCCATCAAATATTTTAGGCCATATTTGTATGGTAGATCATTTATAGTAAGAACAGATCACAGACCTTTGCTTTATTTATTTAATATGAAAGACCCGTCCAGTCGTCTTACTAAATATCGACTTCAATTAGAGGAATATAATTTTATAGTAGAATACGTGAAGGGTTCCGACAACACGGCTGCAGACGTCTTGTCGCGAATTTCTAGTCAAGATTTAAAAGATATGCAAGAAAATATTAATGTAATGACTCGGGCACAAAAGAAGCGTTTGAATGTGAAAACCGTCCAATCATCGGATGATATGGTATCTACGGACAATCGGCCTGATCAACCGAAAGTTGTGGAGACACATATTAAGCCGAGAGATTTGGTTGAATTAACATTTATAAAAAAGGATAAATGGTTGGAGTATAAGAAAAACGGGATGATTAGTTATGAAGTAAAAATATTTTGTTTTGTACCTAGTATAAATACGATTTTTATAAAATATTCAGGCTCTTCATCACAAATATCGCGAAGCGAATTTGTGAAAGAATTGAATACATTTTGTAAAATAATCAATGTTAATGAACTATGCATAATTAAAAATAAAAGTAATGAAGATTTCATAAGAATTATTTTACAAGAAATAAAGAGTATCAAATATTGGTCCGGACCTCGTATATGCATAGTTAAGAATGTAAAAAGGATTATTGACAAAGATGATGTACGCGTAATATTAAATGATTTCCATCTCCTGCCCACTAGTGGCCACGCGGGCATGAGAAGGATGTTTAACAACATCAAGAAATATTACTATTGGACAGGTATGGAAAAAGATATAAAATCTTTTGTCCAACGTTGCCATAAATGTCAAACTCAAAAACATACTGTGCCGGTTAAAGAACCGATGACGATAACGACAACAGCTACTTGGGCATTTGAAAAAATATTCCTTGATTTAGTAGGGCCCTTAGATAGAGATCAAAATAACTACTCCTATATATTAACACTCCAATGTGAATTGAGTAAATATATTGAAGCGTATCCTTTAGTTTCAAAGAAATCGGAAGAAGTAGCAAAGGCCCTCGTTAATCATTTCATTTTAAGGTACGGAGTTCCAAAGGAGATCGCTACGGATAAAGGTACGGAGTTCATGTCAACAGTGTTCAGGGAAGTATGCACTCTTTTAAATATTAAACAATTAAATTCGACAGCGTATCACCATCAGAGCATCGGGGCGTTGGAAAACAACCACAAACAAATTGAACTGAGCAAGCGCACAGAGTGGACGTGTTACTACTTATTTTTATAAATCAATAAAAGGTTAATAGCCAATTTTGAACCTTAAGTTACGGAATTACGACATAATCTAACATAATCGACCGCGAGTGACATACAACAAAATTGTTCTGAGCTTCGAGCAACGAACGCGGCATCGACGCTGTTACCGCTCTTCACCCCCCCTGAGTAAGAAGGACGGCAAACCTAGCGCTGTACTTCCGCACTGTACGCACCTGACTTCGGCGTACACGCATCTCCCACGTGAGTAATTCCTACATTGATCTATAATGAGCATACCACGCTCACCGCCTGGAGGTGGCATGGGTTCTGGTCGCAGCGGATCTTATCCGAATTTAATTGAACCACATATAGAAACAACACCACAGCTTATTCTTCGTAATAAACGAAAGTTACCTAATGACAATGAAGCGATTAAGTCTGATATTACGGAAATAAAAAATCAAATGTCTGAAATGATGGAATTACTAAAATCTTCTAAAATAGAGCAGACTGAAAAGATAAATAAACTATCTATAGATGTTGCTGCGATAAGAGCTGAAGTTAGTAATATTAGCTGCACAATGGAAAATATTATATTAGAAAATAAAAACCTGACAACTCAAATTTCAAAATTATCCGATTTTGCGGATAGTACAGAAAAGAAAATTAATCTTCTTGAAGCCGATATCAATAACCTAAAAGCGATGCCTCTTTCATCTCCTATCCAAATGGTTACCACACGTGATGAAATTTTCACTGAAATGGAAGAACGAAAACTCCGAGCAAAAAATATTATTGTTGTTGGACTTCCTGAATCCCATGATAAAACTGCAACCAGCCGGCAAGATTACGATAGAACAGAAATACTGCGAATAACTGGACTAGTACACAATGGTTGCCCTCAACCTACTGGAATATTTCGTCTCGGAAGATATAATCCAGAGCAAACCCGACCTATAAAAGTATGTTTCTCTTCTGAAGATACTGCTAAAAGTATACTACGTAATAGGAACAGGACTGACGTGGAACACATCAAAATTTTCTCGGACCAAACTCCATATCAACGAAAATACCTTAAAAATGTAAAAGAAGAGCTTCAGCACCGCACTTTAAATGGCGAAATTGGTCTTAACATTAAGTATATCAAGGGCATACCAAAAATAGTGACGTCTAAAGAAACTCAAGCCGCAAATATAAAAATGAAGACTCCAAAAAACTGACGTCGCCCAAAGAAAAAATAACACACCAAATAACAAATAGTTACTCAGATATTATTATTACAAAAAAATCTTTGAAATGTTTTTATGCTAATGCTCGTAGTATCGTTAAACCGGGAAAACTGGATGAGCTTAGATGTATTATTGCTTCTCTACAAGTAACTATACACATTATTATACTTACGGAGACATGGATTAAGAGTGAGGATGAGGCGAAAATGCTCCAGATACCATCTTATACACATTACTATAATTACAGGAAAAATAAAAGAGGAGGAGGAGTGTCAATATTTGTACACAACAATCTCAAACATCACCTTGTTGAAGAAAAATGCGTAGATGACACACATTATCTCTGGGTATATGTAAAAAAGTTTTCTCTTAATATTGGCGCTATCTATAAACCCAATAAAATAAATTTAGATAACTTTCTCGAAATATATTCGCAACAACTATATAAATTTAAACGAGCTATTGTTTTTGGTG
Organism: Hyles vespertilio; assembly: GCA_009982885.2. Taxonomy (NCBI): domain Eukaryota; kingdom Metazoa; phylum Arthropoda; class Insecta; order Lepidoptera; family Sphingidae; genus Hyles; species Hyles vespertilio. The sequence continues at coordinate 15,534,583 of CM042809.1, read as the reverse complement.
ACTACAACTTAGACCTACTCAACCCGGATTTAGCAACACGTACTTATAAGAATACTATCAAGGAGAACAACTACAAAATTCTGAATAAAATTAGTCCAAAACACTGTACCCGTGAGACGACCTCAACGAAAACAATGCTAGATCATGTTACCTGTAACATAATTGAAAATAATTTTCATCTTGCCACTATAGAATCATCAATGTCTGACCACAAGCAGATACTACTACAGATAAAACAATACCAACCACCACCTATTATAAAACAAAAGTACAACGCAGTAGACTATAACAAACTTTATCGATGCCTGGATGAATATCCTAAAAAACATGAAAACGTAGAATATGAGGAACTAGCAGATAAATTACAGTATTGTATAAATAAGTGCAGGATTACAAAAGTTAAAGTACTGAATTCTCCACGACAAGATTGGATAAAAAAGGAACTTTTAGAAGAGATAAATAACAAGAACACATTATGGCATAAATATAAAACAAATGCGACTGACACAAAATTGAAGGCAGAGTATGAGCATTCAAAATCCAGGGTATCACGTAACATAATGAAAGCGAAAAGATACTATTACTTAAAAAAGTTTGAAGAAAACTCAAGTAACCCACGGAAAATGTGGCGGCTTATAAACGATTTGTCGAAAAATAAACTACGTGACACAACTGGTCCCGACAAACTTGAAACGGAAACTGGTACCATTACAAATCAAATAGATATTTGTGAAAGTTTCAACTTATATTTCTCGACTATTGGCTCAACCTTAGCACAAATGATTTCTGATAAATCAAAAGGAAGTCGAATTGTAGCAGAGTGTCAACAAATTGATAACACGGAATTACAATCTTTGAAACCAGCTACTACGATGGAAGTTATTACTATTATTAAACATTTGGACTGTAATACTGCATGTGGCATTGATGGTATTAGTACAAAAACGATTAAATGTGTAAAAGATATCATTGCTCCCGAACTTACAGCCTGCATTAACTTTTGTATGGCACGAGGTATCTTTCCTAACGATCTAAAAGTAGCCAAAGTTAGACCAGTTCATAAAACCGGAAGTAAATTTGACCCGTGCAACTACCGCCCTATATCTGTTCTCCCAGTAATTTCTAAAGTTTTTGAGAAGATTCTTTATGACCGATTAGAAACATTCTTAAGATCAAAAAGTTTCTTGTACCCTAAACAATATGGATTTAGACCTCAATCCAATACTGTCGCTGCAACAATTGATCTCGTAACCAAGATTAAAAATAAAATCGATCAAAAACAAATTGTTTTAGGTATATTTATTGATCTTAGAAAAGCTTTTGATACCATCAGTCATGACATATTATTAAAAAAACTAAAACACAATGGTATTAAAGGCAAAGCATTTGAAATTTTTGAATCATATCTAGATAACCGCAAACAAGTAGTAAAAATGGGTGAATACGAAAGCAATCCCAGTAAGCTCAACTTTGGCGTCCCCCAGGGATCAATATTGGGTCCACTCATGTTCCTTATTTATATTAATAATATAAGTGAATTGGATCTTAAAGGCGATATATCTCTCTATGCAGACGACACAAGTCTATTTTACTATGGACACTCAACAGAAGTTTTAATGACTGATGCTCAAAATGATCTTAATCTGTTAAATGAATGGTTTCAGTCAAACCTTTTAACTATTAATATTACGAAAACAAATTATGTAATATTCTCAGCAAAAAATAAAAAAGTAAATGAAAATTTTGAACTTAAAATAGATGGACAACTACTTGAACGCAAACCTAAAGAAAAATATCTCGGGCTTATCTTAGATAGCCACCTAACTTGGAAGCCACACCTAGAAAAAATTAAACTTAAACTAATACCACTCACAGGAGCCCTACGTAATATAACACATTGTCTCCCTCGAAGAGTACGATATCTCATTTACAATTCTCTGGTTAAACCTCATATCGACTACCTTATTGAAATCTGGGGTACTGCAGCTAAGACCAATATAGATCCAATTCAACGAGTTCAGAATAGATTAATAAAAAATTTATTTAACTATAAATTTCAGACACCTACTGAAAAGATATACGAGGATACAAAATTAATGAATATAAAACAAACGTACATATACTACACATGTATTCTTATTCGTAAAATATTAAATAAAGAAATCCATTCGAATTTAAAATTTATATCGAAACAACAGGCACAAAGGATTAAGTTAAGACGAGCTAGTTACTTAGTTACCCGCCCACCTAGAACTAACTATGGTAAAAGAAACTTGGAGTTTGAGGGTGTCAAAATTTACAATAAATTACCATCTGCCATAAAAGATCAAAAAAGCTATATTCGATTCAAAAAGCTACTCAAAATATACACAATTAATACATACAAATAAGAAAACGAATTTAAAAAAATGCATATAAAAAAAAAAAAAAAAAAAACAATAACTTATACACATTTCTATAAATTATTGATTATACAAATTATAACAGCAGCTTAAGTAAATAACTTCCAAATTACAAAATAAAGATTAGTTTTTTAAATATGAAGCACAAGAAATTGAATTCCAATATGATAATAATTCATAAACATATACATACTTAAAACACATATAGAATAATAAATCAAAAAAATCCATTAGTCTTATAAATATTGTACCAAAATACTACAAAATAAAAAAATAGGATATATATAAAAAGTAATGCATGCAAATCATCAATGCCACATCTAGTAATATAGAAATCAATACATTCATGTTCTATCTGGGTAAAACTGACTTTGTTACTGATATGCTATTTGGCTACCTACATTTTTGTTATTATTTTTTGTTTTTGTTTGCTTTGTATGTACCTACCTCTGTGCGCTTGTAATTGTAATGTTAATTATAGTTTAAACATTGTTTCTCAGTAAGTGAATTATGTATACAATTCTTGATGAGAAATAAATTCTTCTTAAACCTTAACATCTTGGTAACTATCTAAGAATACAAACTGATAATCATCCTGAAATCTGGAGCTCTTGGTTACCCTACTCGTGTTTCTGTTATAATACTTCAGTACATTCAGAAAATAAATTTACACCGTTTGAATTAGTATTTGGTAGGAAATGCATTCTTCCAAGTAATCTGTCAGGAGGTACTGTTGAACCACTCTACAATCATGACGATTACTCTCTAGAATTGAAATATCGTATACAGACCTCTCAAAAAGAGGCACGAGACAATCTCCTTACTAGTAAATTGAAAAGAAAATGTAACTATGATAAATCTATTAAAAGCGTTTCATATAAGCCAAATGATTTGATTGTTATTAAAACAGAAAACAGTAATAAATTCAACTCTATTTATTCTGGACCTTACACCGTATTACGTGAATTGTCTCCAAATGTAGAAATTATAAAAAACGGTAAACCTTATTTAGTACACAAAAATAGAACTAAGATGTATTATCCATAAGCAATTTTGTAATAATAATTTTTTTATTACTCGAAAAAAAAATAGTTTTATATGAAACAATTTTTTTTTTCTCCTGGAGGGGAGATGTAAGGGTATACCTATGTGTAATCTTTATATGTACTAGATATAATACATATGTACTCCAAGCTATATAATGTCTTGTTATTCAATTAAAGTTCTAGTTCTAACACAGCACTCGATGGTTTCATTTCGCTCCTAATGATTCCAACCTCACATGCCATTAAAACTGAAGACTAAGGTTATGAATTCTTGCCTTATACCATGTCTGACCTACGCCTGCCAGACATGGAAATTTAACAAAAATATCAGAAATAAAATTGTAACATGCCAACGCGGAATGGAACGGAGTATGTTAAACATTAAAAGAATAAATAAAATAAGACATACAAAAATACGCAACATTACAAAAGCAACAGACGGCTTAATACAAGCTCTGGCATTAAAACGGAAATGGGCCGAGCATATAGCCCGCCTGCAAGACCAAAGATGGACAAAAAGAGTGACAGAATGGGGGGGACCAGTAGGCAAAAGAAAGAAAGGGAGACCTTATAACAGATGGGAGGATGAAATCAAACGAACCGCAGGCCCACAATGGATGCAAATAGCGAAATCCAGAGAAAACTGGCTTGATTTGGAGGAGGCCTTTACCCGCAGAGGGGTTCTTGCAGAATAATTACTTTAATACTAACGCATCTTAAATAATTTTTTGTAAACAAAAAATACTAACAACTAAAATACTAAACCAAATATACATATTTTTTATTTTCTATAATGTACCCAATCTTTGTAAACTACAATTTTCTGAAAGAAATAAAAGGCTTTTTTATTTTATTTTTATTTTATAACTGCACGAAAAACAAAATCTAACACTCCACATCACTCATATAGCGCCATAGACAAGAGGTCTATTGTACCAGCGCAGAGAAAGAAAAAAAAGAAAGCCAAACCCGTGACTGCAGCTGTTGCCATTACTGTATCAAAAGAGTCTGACGCTACCTATAATGGAATTATGGAGGAGCTTAAGAGCAAAATCAAGTTATCTGATTTTGGTATTGAGCTTGTTCGACAGAAGAGGGCTATCACAGGAGGGCTTCTTTTATTGATTGAAGGTCCAGAGTGTGACCAGAAAGCGGAAAGTTTGGCAACGCGAATACGTGAGGTCATTGTAGACCCTACTGTCCGCATCAGTCGTCCAATTAAAACGGGTGATATTAGACTAAGGGATTTAGACGACGCAGTCACACCACAGGAGGTAGCAAAATCTATCGCCGAAGCGTATGGTTGCTCCACAGGTGATATCAAAGTAGGTGAGATCCGGCGTACACCAACAGCTATGGGAACTTGCTGGGTGAGATGTCCTCTCACTGCAGTGCATAAACCAGCCTCCGCTAAACGCATTTGCGTAGGCTGGAGTCTTGCAAGAGTTGAAGTACTCGAGGCCAGACCCCTTCATTGTTTCCGGTGTCTTGAGAAAGGGCACGTTGGTAGCAAATGTTCGAATAACACCGATAGGAGTAACCGATGCTATGCTTGTGGGGAATCGGGACACAAAGCGAGTCAATGTACCGCTAAGGTGCTTAAATGTCCTCTTTGCGCAGACATGGGTCATCCATCGGAACATAGATTCGGTAAAAAATTTACACCACCTCTGAGGAACAGCAGCAGAAGTAAGCAGGCTTCTGACAATCCAAGTTCAAGTGTTATTGGGACGACAACTAAAGTAACGGGCTCTAGCTCACTGGAGGCAATGGACACAGCACATTCTCGTCCCTAAAAGTTCTTCAAGGCAATTTGAACCATTGCCGTGACGCGCAGTACATGCTACTGCAAACTGTTGCGGAATGGTCAATTGCCCTAGCCGTGGTAGCGGAACCGTATGAAATACCTGATCATCCTCGGTGGTTTGGCGACGAGCACGGTTCTGTTGCTATCTATTGGGCAGGTGGAAACCGGGATCCTTCTTGCTCGCTGTTACAAAAAGGGCCGGGTTTCGTTGCTGTGCATTGGGGTAATATTTCTATGGTGGGATGTTATATATCACCGAATACCTCTAATGTATACTATGAACGATACCTTGACAGCGTGGGTAATTGTATTCGCAGATGTCTACCCCGTCCAATAATTGTTTTGGGGTACTTTAATGCTCACTCAAGAGTATGGGGAAATCGCAGAGATGGACGCAGGGGAGAGATTCTTCAGGATTGGGCGGCAGGACTTGATCTTCGACTGATGAATCGAGGGTCAGTAAGCACATGTGTGCGATGGCAGGGAGAGTCCGTTGTGGACCTCACATGGGCTACTCCTGCTGCGGTCAATTTGCTTTCAGGCTGGCGGGTTGCTGAGGAGATAGTCACACTATCCGATCACCGGCATATTATTTTTGATGTGATCCCAATACCGATCATAACGTGCCTCGGCGTTGGTCTCTCAAACGATTGGACAAGGATTTACTCGGAGCTGCTGCCAACATTACGGCCTGGCCCATAAATCCTAATGAGATAGTATCCGATGCAGAAGTCGATGCAAATTGGTTACAATGCGCTATGACGCAAATATGTGACACCTCTATGCCCAGGGTTAGAAGCTTTAAAAGAAAAGCAGTATATTGGTGGACGACAGAAATTGCGCAGCTTCGTACGATTTGTTTGCGTAACCGTCGCCAGTATACAAGAGCTCGAAGAAGAAGAAGTGCGACATCTCATGAGGTTGCTACCGCATACCGCGCTTATCGGGAAGCTACAATAAACTTACAAAAAGCTATTAAAATTGCCAAATCACAATCATGGAAAGAGCTCCTGGAGGGCATTGACAATGACCCATGGGGACGTCCATATAAGATCTTATTGGGCAAGTTACGCCCATGGATGCCTCCTCTGACGGAGACATTAGAGCCAGACCTGTTGAAGCGAATAACTGCTACTGTCTTCCCGACCATGCAGTCAAACTCCACAATTTTGCCAGTAACACCTTCGGATTGGACCAATGAATTGGAGGTCACAAAAGAAGAGTTAGATAGAGCTGTAAGACGCATGAAGGCCAGAAATACCGCACCAGGTCCGGACGGAATACCCGGTCGAGCTTTGGCGATGGCTCTGGAAGCACTCGGGGATAGGGTACAACGCTTATTTGATTGCTGTCTTCGTACTGGTAAGTTTCCAACCATATGGAAAGAGGCCAAGTTGGTACTTTTGAAAATAGAAGGCAGAGATTCTAACTGTCCCTCAGCATATAGGCCCATTTGCTTGTTGAATGAGGCAGGAAAGCTCTTTGAAAAGATTGTTTTCGCCCGAATCAATGAGCATTTGCAATGCACCGGACCAGACCTAGCACCCAATCAGTATGGCTTTCGGCAGGGACGTTCAACAATAGCCGCAATTCGTCGTGTCCGCTTTCTAACAGAACAAGCCATATCACGGGGTAAGGTCGCATTGGCAATAAGTTTGGATATTGTTAATGCGTTTAACTCTATACCCTGGGATACGATTAAGAATGCATTGATATACCACTCAGTGCCTCTTTATCTGCAATCTATAATTGGAGCGTATTTGAACAACAGATATATCCAATACAGGGGCAAAGATGGGCGTTTGCATCGAAATAGAATATATTGTGGGGTCCCACAAGGGTCAGTGCTGGGTCCCCTTTTGTGGAACCTCGCCTATGATCCGGTTTTGCGTGTTGAACTTCCTTCTGGCGTAAATGTTATTTGTTACGCCGACGACACATTAGTGCTAGCTGAGGGAGAGGATTTTGATGGTACCATAAGGCTTGCTGAGCGGGGGTTGGATATTGTAGTTACCAAAATCTGAGAGTTGGGACTACAGGTAGCACCTCACAAGTCCGAAGCCTTGTGGTTTTATAAGCGACGACGAGGAAGAGAGCCACCAAACTCACTTGTTCGAGTAGGGCAACATGAAGTCCAAGTAAACAGACACATAAAATACCTAGGCCTCACCCTGGACAGTCATTGGAATTTCGGAGAGCACTTTGATCGCCTTGTCCTTCGTGTCGAGAGAGTTGCAGGTGCCTTACACAGATTGTTGCCCAATCTCGGAGGGCCAAGCGAGGAAGTCCGTCGCCTTTACGCAGGAGTTATACGCTCTATGACGCTCTATGGTGCGCCGATATGGTCGAATAGAATGCGCGTGCGCCGTTGCAAGACAAAGCTTTATCGTCTACAGCGAAAAATGGCTATAAGGATTGTGCGTGGATATCGTACTTTATTCTTTGGGCGGCAACAGTGTTGGCACGTTTTCCACCCTTAGACATACTAGCCGAAATGGATACCAAAGTCTACGATTTAGTCCACCAAACAGACGGCAACCAGCAAACTAAAACTATCGAGGAAATCAGGCGTCAGGAAAAACAAAATGCATTTGCTATGTGGCGGTCTAGAATATGCGAAGAGCCTTATAGTCGTAAACGTGTGATAGAGGCAATCCTTCCAGTCTTCCAAGCCTGGATGGAAAGAAAAGAAGGACGACTTACTTATCGGCTTACTCAGATAATCACCGGACACGGATGCTTCGGTGATTATCTGAATAAGATCGGCCGAGAGGCGACGGCAAATTGCCATCACTGCGCTATTGACACACAAGATTCTGCTACTCACACTCTTGCGGAGTGTTCCGCTTGGGATGCTGAGCGTCAGATCTTAACCAACCAGATTGACCAAGACCTTGCTTTGCCTACAGTTATTTCGGCAATGCTAAGTGCAGAATCTTCTTGGAATGCCATGGTCTCATTCTGTGAAAGTGTTATGGCAAGAAAAGAAGCTGCAGAGAGGGAGAGAGAGAGGGTTGATCCTACTAGAAGGCAGAGACGAAAGCGGCATTAAATAAGCCGTGATGGTACATTTAATCAGACGAAGACTGGTAGATTCAATGTTGGTTTTCAGGCGGTCAATGTAATGGGGCTTGTATTGCTGTAAACCATACCACACAGACGCGAGAAAGACAGGTGATGAACAATATCATCTCACCTCACGTAGTGCTAGATAGCAAAGTGCTAAAGGGGCTTTGGTGTGTTCCTCGTGAGAACCCGAAGTCCCTTATTTGTGCTGATGGTGGTCATGGGGTTTTTAGCCGGTAAAAATTCGGCTTACCCTGTTTATCATCCCCAAGGTAAACAGGGATCCAAGAGGATTTTCCCCATGGAAAAAAAAATAAACATTTCCGCAAACCGCCGCTCATAAATTCTTCTTTTTGAGCGCGCGCCTTCGGAGTGAAAAGTTAATTATTGTACCGCTTCGCATATTAATGTGTTATTAAGTGATTTTCGGTGTCTTATCGCATTATTGGTGCTTGTAACTATTTAGTGTATAGTTAGTCAAAGAAATGGTAATTTTCCGCCAAGCAGCAGACGAGCCGCCAACTACAACACCGCCGCTGACGCTACAAGGTATGTGCATATCCATTCCTTGTAGAACTGCCTACTGAACCATTTTTTCCTGAAGGCAGTTCATCCCGCACTCCGAGTGTGCTGTGCAACCCGCAATACAGTCCACTAATATCACAGGTTTGCGATGAAAAAGTTTTTTAAATAAATTCATCGCAAATATGTAGATATTGGTTTGTATACCTATAGTAAATTTATACTTTGTTTTAACGTATCACGTCACAATTCTTTTGCATATAAATATTTAGTTCGTAAAATCGATAAATTCGTTTTTTTTTAGGTACATATTTGATTCCAGGATCTATATTTTTATTCTATACTCTATGACCATTTTAATCTATTGTTACTAACCTGTAGTACTAGGAAATATTGCCACTTCCAATTAATATCACCACCTTGTTATTTTTTAAGCCTTAGCATGTTCTACATTTCTGTTATTGCTAATTACCCTGCACCAGACTTTGTAAACATAAAAACTGACCATATATTATAACCATTTATCACAACTAAAATTAAACACACAAAGTTGATTGTTTAGTGTCTTCTTTAAATGGGTTCGTAAAAACTCACTCTTTCATAGACTACACGAAATCTTATAAAAATGTTAACCGTTCGGCTTTGTGAATCACTATTGCAAATCGCTTAAAGTTTGCTTATTTATATTACTTGTGAAATGTTATTAACAACATCACCTGATATTTGTGATTGCTATTGCTATTTATTCCTACACTACTACTCGTAACATGTCTTTCTTCCTGTAAGAAAAGTAACAAAATAAGTTTTATGTATTTTATGGTTTAAGCCGTGAAAAAAACGTGTAATATAAATCTTTAACTATGGCCCCTTGGAAGAACTTAATGATGATCTTGGATTACCTAAGAATGCTGCAGAAATTCTCGGTTCTCCACGAAAGGAAAAGATGTATTAGATTATGATACATATTGATATTTAAATTAATATAAGGCATAGTAGGACCTATATTTGGTACTTGGAAGCCCGCCTTCAGTGTATTACGCATATATTTCGATTTGTTGGTAAGTCAAGTCAATAAGAAAATTAATCAGCGGGTACAAGTACAATGACATAAATATTATTTTTTGCTTTGCAGTGGTATTTTCATTATTATTTTTTACTTTTTAGTAGTGGAAGTTTTAAACTGGTAGGTCTCTCATATGTGAGAGGCCATCTGGGTAGGTACCACCTCAATGTCTATTTCTCCCGTGAAACAACACTGCGTAAATGCACTGTTGTGTTTCGGATTGAAGGACATTGTAGCCAGAGTAACTACTGGACATATTGAGACTTAACACCTTATGTCTCAGGATGACGAGCGCAGTGGAATGTTGCTACTATTTATGAGCGGTCGTATCGCTTACCATCTATCTACCAGCTATCAGGCGAACGGCTTGCTCGTCTCGTCATTCATTGCAATAAAAAAATAATAAAAAAAACTCGGTTTTTATTCGTATTGAAGTACTATATCATATAAATATAATAAATGTGACGTGATATATATAATTTGAATATCGTTTTCTATTACTTTTAAGACAATTAAAACAAATATTAATGTTTAAAAAAAACATTTTTTTTTTCGTAGACCTGTGTATTTAATCGAATTATTATCGATCATCCGCGCCACAAATATAAGTACTAATAAATGTATTTCCATGAAAAATAGCTTACGTCTAAAATCATGAAGTTATGAAGAAAATAACAATTTGAATAGAAAATAAGTAGAACAGGTAAGTAAATAGTAAATACAGTTCAAAGCCATATATCTTAGTGAGCTCGTATCACTAAAAGCCTACGCATACAACCAATATAGAGTAATACGTACCTGGACTCAGCTAACATGGGAATCCCATTAGGAGCAATACAATCTGAAACAGGTTACTTATAAAGGCTACCGTACACGTTCCCATATTAATGCCAAGGTGAATAATAGGTAATTTATAATACGTCGATTATAAATCTGTGATTAGTGATATTCATACTCTGTTATTATTTATTTTAATAACTAGATACCTGTCTAATTTGTCTGTTGAATTTAAATATCAGTTATGGCTGTTTGCAGGGTTGCATTAGGTATTCAATTATAAGCACATTGTTAACAGCAAAACTTAAATGCGTGGTGGCCTGTTGGTAAACGGACTAGACGCGGCTGCCAACATGTTCATGATGGTCGCGGGTTCGAATCCCAGGGCACACCTCTGAAATTTGACTGTTATGTGTGTACTGATAAAATTAATCCCCATGCTCTATAATAAATAAATAATATAAATAATACCCAACAGTCCTGCCCCACCCTAAGATCGAGTCTCGTGTCGTGGGTATATAATATTTGTGGGCTGCACAAATATTTCTCTCGGTGCGGGAATCGAACCCGCGGCTTCACATTGCACAGACGGCGTTTAACCGACTGTGGCACGGAGGCTGTCATTCTATAATGGCGAAGAATTTTTTATTTTTATTTTATTTATTTTCAACGGTACAATATCCTACAGGTAAACCTAATGCGATATTGTCGCTTTAACTTATTTTGCTATTTAATACTAACATACATATACAAAAAAATAAGCTTATATTTTACAATTATTAATTAATCAAGTGTAGCTAATCATACATAATAAAACCTTCATGATTTCACTCAAAGCGCCTGAGAGTATGTCTACTCTGTCATGAGTTTCATTAATGATTTTAAATATCCGCGTGACGGGTGTCCTCGCCAGTAGATTGGTTCTAGCAACGGGTAACGCGAGTAGTTGTGGAAGCCGTCGTTTCCACACGTATCGGTACGCACAGGTTAGAAAGTGAGAAAGTCCCGTCGTACCCTAAGCTCTATATATCGTGAGGAAACCTGCATGCCATAGAAATTACTAAAATAATTCTTTGGTATGTGAATTCCGCCAATCCGCACTAGGCTAGCGTGGAGGACTATACGGCCTTAGCCCTTACCCCTCTCAATTATAGAGGAGGCCCGTGCTCTACACTGGAACGTCAACATTGATACACACACTAAACCGAAGGATAATTTGAGTATTTTGAAATTAAGCAAGAGCAAAATAAATGTTTTTTGAATTTCGATCGTTATCACTACATAGTATAAAACAAAGTCGCTTTCTCTGTCCCTATGTCCCTATGTCCTTTTGTATGCTTAAATCTTTAAAACTACGCAACGGATTTTGATGCGTTTTTTTTTAATAGATAGTGATTCAAGAGAAAGGTTTATATGTATAATACGTACATATTATTGTACAGAAATCTATTTGTACCCGGGTGAAGCTGGGCCGGGCCGCTGAAAGCCATGAAAATAAGCTAAGAATTTATTGGAGTATTCTATTCACTAATAAGTAATAACACAACTTTTAATCACCCAATTGACCTTTTTAATATACCTATTAATAGTCAACAGTACAAAAGCACAGAATTAATTCCATAATCGCCCAATTAACTTAATATTATATATCCCACATGACTAAATTACGGGTCTGCAAAGCCCTGTGCTTACTAATGACGTGACGTGACGTGACGTCACGCGTCATGTGGCAACACGCTGACATCTGCATCACGTGCCTATCTGACGGAACAAGCCACTAATCGAATCTGGAGTGACAGGTGGATTTTATTTATGCTTTGATTATGTCAATAAATTTTAAACTAAATTGAATAGCGATTTTGCAATTTCATAAAATATTTGTGTTGATAACTAACATATTAATAATTTATTTAATATTTATTTGAAGCCTCCGTGATGCAGTTGGTTAGACGTCGTCTGTGAAACGTGAGGCCACGGGTTCGATTCTCGCACCAAGATGTGTGTGATATTTTTTTCGAGTCTTGGTGTTAGACCGAAAAGTTGCTCGTAGTTCCTGATACCCACGACACAAGACTCGATCTGGGTATGGGTCAATGGGGCAATTCACGTCATTTCTTGACGCGCCGATCAAGTTGCGGTGCAGCTGCAATTAAGTTTCCGTTTTAGTCGAAAATAGTATTCTTGGAACTGTTTAGCTGCGCGTGAGCTGCACGTCAACTGCAGGCCAGTCATATGTCATACTTTTTACATTATTATACTGATACGTTTTGTAGGATGTTTTCTTACTGTGAAATTCGAAACTGCAAATGTACTGCACGATGATCGAACTAAACCGTCATTTGAGACATCAAATGAACAGGTGAATACCTACCGATCAAGTTGCGATCTGAATCAAGAACATAAAACGCACAGCAGTAGAATACTCCTCAACGCTCACGTGACGCGAACTTAACACGAATGTATTTGAAAACAGTTGTACAAATTACGAGAATCTGAAAAGGGCCGTTGTGACGTTGCAACTGAACTTATTTTATCACGTGAATCGCCCTACAGGACCATGTATGTAACTGTTGAGTGTAATTATTTTTTATGTTTTTGACACACGGGTTATTAAATGTATTTATGTATTAATAATTATTTTCATATTCAAAAATAATTTTTGCTCCACAATTAGAGGCACTTTCACTTCTTTCCAAGTAATAACTCAATGTTTGTTCGAAATTGTAATCTACGATACAACACGTGACTGATTTCCAATTAATCGTGTTTCTGCGGTTGTGGAAAATAATTAAGTACACATTAACTTTGCGAGATAGTTTATCGTTTCGAAATATAAATTACATTGGAAATGGATATATAAAGAGTGTATACTCTTTGAAATTGGTAAAATGGTTTATATAGGGTATTTTTTCCTCATCAAATTAAGGATACAATAATTTCGAATTTCGTTCTACATATTAAACAAAGGTTTCATTGTAAGTAGGAAACATATCCCGACGACCTATCAATTCTCTGTGACTGGTAACGCCAGTAGATATTTAAGGAAATTTTTACTCGTGCGTGCCTTGTCCCAATATTTTCTCCAATAAGTAGTTTTGTATAAATAACATTAAGTTAACCCAATCCAGCTTAATTGAAATAAATAGACAAAAAAGCGATATATCGCTCTAGCCCAATAGTTTCAAAACCCGTGGCCCGACTGCCAAGCTAAGTCACAATTCGGTGCGTCCGAGTCCATTTGGTCTAACTAAAAGGAATGCACCATTTCTGTCTACACTTATTACTGTTTACGCGTCCTACGTGCCTCACGTGTCGAACAAACTAACTACATACATTGTGTAGTGCAGTTTCCTACGCACATATATTACCGGGACTATATTGCCGTGACTCAGTACATGACTTTAGGTTATCCCAGCTAATGTTATTAATGGATGTGCGATGTGCGCGTGTACGCTTTCTTATTGGTACGTTAATATGAATACTGATTCGAGGTTTAGATGGGAATTGTAAATGCAATACCTAATGTCTCCTCTACACGATGGGCTAGCGCTAGACCAGCGAGTTAGCCATCAAAGGCCGTGTGAATGATGGACACGTAACTACACGATGGCGATATTCAGTAGTGATCGCTGATTGCCCATAATGGCAACTTAATCTTTCCTTCCGCGAAGCAGGCGTGAAAATAATATGTAAATATTCTTTGATGAACAAATAATATTTCATTTTACTGCAAAACTAACTAACCTACGAACTAGAACTCTGTGTATGTACTCCATAAAACACCAAAATGCCCATCGAGTCTGTAGCCACGTTACCACACGCCTCCAAGCATGTGTACACACGCACACGAAATATAAAGACGAAACTATAATAAATAAGTAGGTGATGGTGACTACTAACAATGCATCCACATAGTTGGGAAAATATTGTCATCCAATAGGTACCAGATGGTCGACGACGCGACCTGGCGAGACCTGGATGTTTTCGAGCCCATGAGGCCTGGAATATGTTTAGAGCGTGAACTTTAGAGAGGGGGGAGACCATAGATGGGGCCATAGATTTAGTATAAAACATAGTTCGGCAATGTGAAAGAGATAGAATAATTCAACTCATATGTTAAAGCGAGATGCATGATGCGACCATACGTTTACACAGGAGTAGCCTGCAGTGACCCAGAGTCAAAATATGTCAAACTAAGCGAGCAACAAAATTCGCTTATTTTCATAATTTTACAGTACTTGGTTATATTTATTAAACGTAGTTTATTATAGTGCATTGTGCAGTGCCAAGGTGTGGTTCATTCAGGCGTAAAAATCCGAAATAATTAAAGTTTTCTCAGGTACCGGCCACTTTTGCACAATAGTTTTTGTGACGATATTATAGAATTAAATGGAAATCTGTGTATACACATCGGTAGAAAAGAATATAGTATTTCATTGTATAAATACGCTGAAAGCATCCATTGCGTATAAAAAATATTATCAAATACGTGAATTCACAATAATTTCAACCAAAAGTTGCTAGGGATTGCCTGACAGGTTCGATCAATAAAATAAAACGATAAAATAGTCGATGACAAGACATGTTGCCCTACATTTTTATCTAGCTATAGTATGTTGTGATAGTGTACATTTTTCTTCTTCTTCTACCTGGCGTTATCTCGGCCATATTTCCCCGGCCATTATTATAGTATTCATTCTACAATATTACTTATTACTTTACTTTTTCTCATTTTTTTATACCTACTTATTTGTGGAATAATTATTATAGCACTTCATGTGTGTGATTTATGAATTAAGAACTTGTTTCAATCTCTGCCAAAAGGCTGTCTATTTATAATAGTAAAACAAGAACATATTCGACATTACTATAAAATATGCGACACTTCTATGCACAGTATCATCGTCCAAACCTTAAAGCAAGATAATTCATTTATCATAACATTAGGTATAGGTTAAAAATTTATAATTCTCATAGGGAAAACATTAGTTTAGGTGACGAGATCGAGAAAACCTTTGTAGTTTATTAAACTGTCTCCTTCTTCAGCCACAGGAATGCGACTAATGAACATAGGCCTTCCACAAGAATGTCTACATCAGTTTGTTGTAAGCTGCCTGCATCCAACGACTTCCTATAAGCTCCTCCGTACACCTCCAACGCGGCCTAGCAGGCGTACAACATATCCCAATGTGTTACAATATTGATTTAAATAAGCATATATTTTTTTTAACTCTAGTATAAATATACTTACGCGAATGTTACTCATTGAAAAAAAAACTAATAATCATGGATTTTGTTGCAGACTGAGTCCACCCTGTGACTACGAAAGTTGTAAAGTAATCGAAATTTCGCGACGGGAAATTAAAAAAATAAGCCGAATACGCTAAAACTTTGTAAATTATAGTTTTATTTTATAAAAGTGTTTTTGTTCTCATTTTAATTAGGTGTACGTACTGTATATACATCACAATGAAAAAAAAAATGGTTGCCTGTAAAGTCGGTTTTACGGGCGAAGATTTTACGTGACAACGTCTTTTTCTCGGTAGAATATTTATTGATATGAATATAATTAAATTGCACAATAGGAACAAGGAATTGAATGAAAATAAGAATTGCACAAATTTTAACTATAGAAATATATTTTGTTTACTAAAACATTGTACATGTAATGACGAATCTAAGCACTCCATATTTTCACTACAGACACAGCTGACGATACTTTAACCACACGTGTGAACTTGTATTGTGACGCTTTCTTGTTTTTCCAACGCCAAGAACGTTCGAGAAAGACAAAGACAGAGACACAAGCATGCGCCGATTCAATGCGCCTAATTCTCTAGTGCTGCGCGCGCACCGTTACGTTACCGGGCGTTACACTTTTTCATAAGTGACTCCCAGCCGCAACCTAATTTAAGACGTTGTCACGTCAATAAGAAAAATCGTATTTTGCCTGCTCTCGATTGTCGAGCTCGTCAAGACGATTCCTCTGACTCCAAACACGGGGGTTTACTTTAAGAAATGACGGAGTTATGCCTGGACAAATATTTTAGGGGAGAGAGGGAGGAATTTGGGGATTTGGTTGGGGCCAATCTGTAGAGCTCACCGAGCCGGTTCCAAAGATACCAAACTCGGTGGGTCTACGATCTATATTGGCCGAGATAGGATTGGGGGGGGGTGAGGTAAATTTTCGGGGTGGGGGTAAGGGAGGGGGGGGAGGAAGGTTTCGTGGGGAGGCTAACTTAAATTAATTTTTTGGAGGTAAAATATTTTTTTTGGGGGGGTAATTTTTTGCGTAATTTGGGATTTCTGGCGGGGTCAATTTGTAGCCCTCACCAAGACGGTTCCGAGGATACCAAACTCGGTGGGTCTACGACCTATGTTGGCCGAGATAGGATTGGGGGGGGTGAGGTAAATTTTCGGGGTGGGGGTAGGGGAGGGGGGGGTAGGTTTCGTGGGGAGGCTAATAGGCACTATTTCGGAATAAGGGTGGGGGAAGGCAGGGGGGGGGCTATGGGACAATTTTGGAAAAAGTGGGTGAAACTGAAAAATAATTCTCTAGTGCTGCGCGCGCACCGTTACGTTACCGGGCGTTACACTTTTTCATAAGTGACTCCCAGCCGCAACCTAATTTAAGACGTTGTCACGTCAAAAATATTTTGTTCAGGTAAACATAAAGACCCATACAAAACATCTCAAACAAAATGTTTTCAAATAATATGACAATTCATCTTTATTTATTTGTGTGTTTATCAATCTGTATTGAAATAAACACATCAATATGTTTCTGTTAATATATAATAAAATGTCGCATATATCCATAACATTTTATTTCACAACTACAGGCCGACAGCTACATCGATATCGATATGATACTATCGAAAGTGCATGGTACACCACTATATGTCAAGCACACATGTAAACTTCACGCACACAATCGTAAATCAGTTTTGGTCGCGCTCAAAATGACACATTGCCGATCTATGTTCTATACTACATCTATGGTTTTGGTCGCGCTCAAAATGACACATTGCCGATCTATGTTCTATACTACATCTATGGTTTTGGTCGCGCTCAAAATGACACATTGCCGATCTATGTTCTATACTACATCTATGGATGGGGCAGACCTTAGCCCAGCAATGGAATGAGATAGATTCAAGAATAAAAAACTTACAACCAAATAGATACTTTGGTACGTGGTTTTAGTGATTTAATAATAGTTTTTAAACTCGTATTCCACGCCTTGCAACTGTTTTGAATAGATTCTTAGAGCATAGTAAGAAAATTAGCGACAAAGTCCTTACCAGTTTTTCTAATAACAATTTTAATTTGCACACTCTGCTTTATCAGGATAATACGAATATAAAAAGTAGAAATGAAATAATGTGGACATTTCTCACAGCTTCTCATTTTTGACAGCCTCCGTGGCGCAGGTGGTTAAACGCCGCCTGTGACACGAGAGGCCGCGGGTTCGATCCCCGCACCGAGAAAAATGTTGGTGCGGCCCACATATATTTCTTCCGGGTCTGGGTGTTTGTGAGACCGAAAAGTCTCTTGTAGTTCTAGATACCCACGACACAATACTCGATCTTAGTGTGGGGTCAGGACTATGTATGTGACTGTTGGGTGTTATTTATTATTATTTATTTCTAAAATTAATAAATATCATTTTCTATTACACTACTCAACAAAAAAATTTTTTTTTTTTTGGTTTGTTATTAAACTAATATTTTCTGATATTCTACAACTAAAAGTAACCACGGACTCCATTCATAACAAATAAAGTTTGCTTTTGTACATTTTACAATGAAAAATAAATATTGTAAGATTTTGACCGAACGTTTGAGGAACAACAATTATAACACGCAAGAGGTGGGGTTGGGGGGTGCTTACAGTGGTGAAGCGGGGAGCAGCGGGTATTCTCGGCAGTATGTTACTCCTTAGTCTGTGATGTGTTCGAGCATTACCGAAAAACGACGCCATTTGTGTAGCGCGAAGTCAGAAGTGGCTTCCAAAAAGTGTAAAAATAACGTCAACTCTTTTTGTTACATATGCGGCGAATTTATTAAAATAAGATCTTAAAAATTAAGTTTTTGGTCAAATATAAGACTTTGTGAAGCTTATAAAGCTTCTTTTAATCTCTCTATTCGTAGTCAAAAACACATTAGAAGGTAAAATAGTGCTTCAAACTTTAAAGTATGAAGAGTATGCCTGGCCAGTGATAAAGGATTTTAAGATGGGGGTTTTCTGGTGGGATTGCAATGCATACATCAGATGATATTCTGATGCAACCGTTGTATATAAAATTAGGTCTCATGAAGCAATTTGTGAAGGCTCTTCGTCATGACTCTCCTTTAAAATTTGAATACTTAAAGAGTTTTTTCCCTAAATTGTCAGAGGCTAAAGTTAAAGCTGATATTTTTGTCGGTCCACAAATTAAGAAAATAATGGACACAGAAGAATTCCCAGAGTTACTGAACGCCCACGAAAAACTAGCGTGGATCAGCCTTAAAGCAGTGATCCATATCTTTCTTGGCAATAAAAAAGCTGCATATCACAAAGACCTTATTCCTAATATGCTTGACGATTTCAAACTCATGGGTTGCAGAATGTCCCTTAAAGTGCATATGCTAAATGCTCACTTAGATAGCTTGGGGGCATATTCAGAAGAGCAAGATGAACGCTTACACCAAGATGTGATCAACTTTGAAAAGAGAAATGAGAAAATGATGGGTGACTACATTTGGAGCTTAATACGAGAAAGCTCCTACTTAAACAGAAGAAAAACAAAAAATGTTCATTTTTAAAGTATTTTTCTATTTTTTTAAATGTATTTAAATATTTACCTTTATTGTTCTTTGTAAATAAAAGTAATTAATATATAATTAAAAGTTCTTTTTCTTACTTTTGTATTATAAGGAATTTAAAAATTTTGATTTTATTTAAATTCGTAATTTCGTTCTGGTTGCTACAAAAGCAAACTTTATTTGATAAAAGTATTTTTTCCTTGTATAGTTAGACATAATTAATCAAAATCAGCACCACAGAACTCAGACTCAAAAATCGTGTTTACTTGTGTTATGATTATACAAAATTGTTGTGATCATATTATCGAACTTTGAAATGATGTTTTTCTTAATTATTTGAATGCTACTTCCAAACTTCTTTTCAATGGTATTGTTTCCAAAGGGTCACAAAAGTCAAACAAACGTTAAATTTGCATTTTTTTATTGTATATAAAATATTAAGTCATTTATAAAGAAATAATATAAATTTCTACCCTAGTTAGATACATAAATCAGTTTTACTAGTATATCGTGTCTAATGCCTAGTAAAAGCGAAACTAACAATATAGAATCACAAAATACTTTTAATATCAGAAAAATAATCATATCATTGATTCACAATAATTTAAATATGTATATTTTACAACAGCAAATAAAGGCACAGTCGGTAGCAAAAGTTACTGATTGTTGTCAAAATTGAAGACGAAAAAGAGAAGAGAAATATTTTTATTTCCAAAATGCTCCTAAAATATTTAATTTTATTTACTTTAATACTTTTTAGTAAAACGAATACTGCACTGTTTCTTATCTTAGTTTATGAAATAAACATTTCTTTTTGCATTATTTTTAAATACAAAATACAAAAAACAAATACAAACAACAAAATCGGCTTAAAATAAAATTATACAAAAAATACCATTTGAAAGCTATAGGTATAATAATCTAATAAAACAAGTATAATTTTCACCAAATTCCAATTTCCCTCTAGTGATACGAATTAAAATACCGGGTATCTCAAGACTGCTACCGAAAACGAAGCCGGGTGGTAGTTTTAGTGGCTACAAACACAATGCAATTAAAAATTTCGCATAGAAACGCGACAATTATTTTTTATGATTTTTTAAATATCGTCATTTTTGGGTGGTAAATCCATAGATTTTGCTAAAATAATAATAAAAACTCTTTTATACCTTAGAGTATTTATAAATAAAAGGGTATAAACTATTATTTTAGGAAAAAATGTATTTACCACCCAAATATGGCCATAGGAAAAAAATAACAAAAAAAAATTTTCGCTTTTTTTGCAACTTTTTCTGTTGCATTGTGTCTGAAGTCGCTTAAACTACCACCCGGCTTCGTTTTCGGTAGCAGTCTTGATATACCCTGTATATATTGATATACAATCAGCAAATTTCACATATTAATAACACTTTGCGTCTATTGGAGCCAAAATTGGTAATACAATTTCCAATACTAAAGTTTGCGCGCTTTTCAATTCCACTTGTATCAAATATATGGCTAAAAATAGGATCGGTGGAATATTAGTACGTCTGAGGAAAGCTGTCATTAAACATTAACATAATTATGATAAATTAATACCAAAGAGTGCTAATATTCTACCATATATTATAACAACGCGACGCCGGATTACATGAGTGTTCTTATCAAATAACTAACCAGCCTAAGCATAAATAAATTCGACAAAACGTTAATAAATATAAAATACAATTCAATACTATCTGCATTTATAAATGAGGATTTAGGACTTACTTTGTAAAAATATTAGTAATTCTTCTTCACTTTTCCATTTAATAAACAGCAGTATATTACGTGTTACCTTTTCGTTAATGAGATAAAATAAATCTAAGAATTTTCGTCAATTTTAGGATGAATTAAGTCCTTAAAAATATTGCTTTTAGACTACAATACTTTTAGACAAGCGCAGAACCACACAAAAGTATTACAAGCAAAACACGTATTAGTAATTAAACGAACACAATAAAGGAATGTTAAAATATTGATGATTCATTTAGAGATTTCGGGTACAACATGAATATGACTACGCATAACTAAAACTATACTAATACTAATTTGTGCAATTCAAAATGTATGAGAAAAATCAATTCACGGCTCAAATCTCTTATAAAAACTTTGTAATTTTTTTTATATTAAGTAAAATCGGGAAATGTATCGTCATATGGGACAGAAAATTCCGGGCGGTTACTTAATACGGAGTTGGTTTCACTCAAATCGCCCCATATCTAATTCTACTCTAAGTCGATAAACGAGCTATCCTAGACATAGTTTCTCTCTAAATTTACCGAACAAAAGACAATTCACAACACAGCAGATCACGTAAAACCATCACACTGAGTTTTTCTTGCTTTGAGTTTTGATTCTAATCGTAAGAAGCCCTTCTAGGCTCCTGTTTGTGTGCTTTAACTCCCAAGACTATGACAAGTTAAGGCCTCCTAAAGAATAAATTTGAGGAAACCCCAAAAAACAGAACCGTCTAGTGACTTACGTCAAGTAAAATTATTGAGATTTGATAATGAGATTCATCCCTTCACGCCTTCAAAAGTAAATTCCTTCCAGATATTAGCTAACTCATTTATCGACACACTATTATGGCTTATAACTTACATCAGAACCGATAAATGAGTATTACTTATTATGATATTAAAATATACTTTCTTAACTATAATAATTTGTAACTTATTATATTGTCAACCATTATTCTCCTGCTGCTCATCACACGACCCCAATTCGAGCATTGTATATTTTAACAGGCAGTTATAAATACCTACGTAAATCTACGGACACTAGGATTGTCAATGTTATCGACGTTTTCAATTGCGAAGTAATTAAACTCAATAATATATCGATAACATATTTTTAGGAATCGATAGAATAGCGTACGTGAAGATCGTAAAAAAAGTACGAGAAATATTTATTCATCGATAAAATAGTGTGTGTTATATTAGTCACTATCGATAACACAATAGGTTCGATATTAATTAATCAATAAATGATTTAAATAAGAATGATTACTGCGTATTTCCAAGCTTAATGTAAACTAAATTTATTAACGTGGTCCTACAAAGGACAAAAACGTTTTTGGACTTTCACATTATTTAAATCACTCGAAAAATATGCACGGATCCTTCCTTATATTAAGCTTACGTGGACAATTATTTTCTTCATTTTCGCATTTGTCTATTGAATTTTGATGCAAACTGCGTAACAATCCTAACTAACAGCTGTTTATAATTTTCACAATACTTCTAAATTCATCTCACAGCTCCCATTAAGGCTAATATTGGCGAATTTTTTGAACACATCACTATAGAATGTAGTCAGTTTTAAAGAAATACTAGTTGATGATTTGTCGTTACGTTGAGCATTTAACATTGTAATTTTATTGATGTGACTTTTTTATTAAGATACACTGGTTTATAATTCAATTTTTCTCCGATATAATTACCTATTTCGTATATTTATTGTTTCTATAAAATGATATACCTTCTATATGGCTTAGCATGCTTTGAAATATTTTTATCAGTAAATTTTACGTGAGATGAGCTAAATCATCTGTATTCAATATAACTGGTACATACACTTCAAAACTGACTACACCTACATCGATATTAGACACTGGACATTCTTAACAATTTAATAACATTTCATAAATTTCTCTTGGAAAGTCAGGGTAGGATAGTCGAAGATGTACAAGTAGGAAAGTTGAATTTAAAGATTGATAGCCGTGGGCATAGTAAGAGATTGGTGAGAGAAACACGCTAACACGCATAAAATTTTCAAACGCAATTTTTCTAAGCTTTATGTAATGCTGAATGTGTAAATATATTCAAAAACTCCACATTGGGTGAAATCTTTTACTAACGTTAGATTGTACTCAAATAACGTCACTGCAACAATATCCTTCCTTGTACAATTAACATTTTGGTCTATAAAAACACTTATTCTTACTGATACATACAAGATTTCAGCATCATTGGAGTTTTTGAATGTGAATAAACATGTAAATATCAATGCGATTTGATTTCTAAGCACCTACAAATTTCTACTTACATTTCAGGGAACAGTTCACTACAAATCATCTTCATAATCTAATAGCCTGATGTTGTAGGGACCGGTCTGTACGAAACTTCGTAGTCTAAGAGCCCGATGTTGTAGGGACCGGTCTGTAGAAACCTTTGTAGTCTAAGAGCCATGTAGTGTTGTAGTGTGGTGGGTGGTTGTAGTGTAGGGTAGGAGCTCTGTAGGGGTGTGTGCGGCGTCGCCGGTGACGTCACACGGCGGCAGGAGACGCTGATTGTCAGTGCCACTTGGCCTTCTGCGCGAATATGTCGGCGCGCAGGTTCTGAGCGAAGCATATGCCCAAGATCTGGTATGGTGAAAATTGCCATTTTATTACTTGAAAAAAAATTATATGAGATTAATTTAAAAAAAAATGGTTAATCACATGTATTGCGAAATTAAAGGTGCTTCCTTTTTTACATTTCCTTAATTATAACTTATAAGTTTTTATACATTTAAATAATGTAGGCCAACTGCTTTTGATCTGACTATTTCTAAGGTAAAAGATTTTTAAGTTACACTCAAAAATTGTATTCATATGAATCATTTCAAATCTAATTATCATATACCACAAATGATATTTTATCTATGAAATGACTAACATACTGATAAGCATTAAGTACTAATGAAACGTAAGTTAAGGAAAACGCTGAAAAACAGGATGTGACTGTGCGATATCTAGAACGCTATACAAATCAATGTGTAAGCTAATTTTAAACTCATAAAGTATGAGGCAATATACAATCACTAACTTTTTTTTTTCATATTATTTACAAACGAAACAAAAAAAACTACAGTGCCACTACAAAATGATAACTTACTTGTGCAAAAGCAGTACAAACAGCGGATGTAGCTACTGTCAACAGGTTTCGGTCGAGCCACTCTTCGGCCGCCTCTATACATCCCCTGTCATATATAATCTTAGCAACATCATTATTCTAGAACAAAAAGAAACGGAAAACATTCAATGTTATGCATAAATACGGCTTGTTTCGCGCTAACTACGAAGGTGCTTAGTAATCACAAATATACGGTTTAACCGAAAAATAAATGCTGTGCTGTCCGGGTAAACATTGGCCACAAATTATTAAATATTGCTAAAAACACTGTATTTATTAACCCGTATAATTTGTGTGATTACTTTTATTCACGAAAAAATATTAAAATAAACATTTCAAAATAAAATCATACATCATTGTTTCTTCATAATGTGTTGAAAACGCCTCCGAAGCCGAACCAATACCTACTACCTATAAATGGGGAACATTAGAATTTTAATAGTTCATATTTCTGGTAAAATGGACGGTTCGGGATGTGAAGGTCGCTAGCGTGCGCCACGATGCCGCATCTAGCATTTGATTCCCCAATAGGCCAGTCTTTTTTATACGTTGTTATTTTATTATTATAAAATAAAGAATACCTAAATAATAAATTACATAGTGAAGTTTGTAAGATAACATAGTGAAAAAAAAAGACAAATATTAGTATTTTAAATTAAATACTATGCGAGTAGTGGGGATATTTTATCATCTCTTTCACACGCACAAACTGCAATGCATTTTAAGACTAGTGACGTCACTAGTTATGTTTCGCATCTCTTTTCTTTTACTCCCACTACAAGATTTAAAATGTTTCAACTTGTTTAATTTCGAATGGATTTACAAAATTCTTTGTTTGATAGATATAGTAATATACAATAAAAAAATTGAATACTATGTACGTATTTGTATTTTTATTTGGTAGATTAACGCGAATGTACATTGAAATAAGACTATTATTTACGGATAATATCGCGGATTTTGTTTATTTTTGTCATTTTTTAACTTCACTACGTTCCGATTACTTTACAGCTTTCGGGGCGGACTGTAAAGGTGTATTTTAGAGATATTTATGTGTGATTAATATGTTCTCGTGAATTCTCAGATACATATTACAAGGAGCAGTAAGCCGGTGCGCTATACACATTGTACACTGTATATTGTCCCGTGGTGGTGACCTTGATGGCGGCGGGCGCGAGCACCGCGGCGGCGAGCGCGGGCGCGTGTCGCTGCGCCCACTCCTCGCCCGCCGACACGCAGCCGCGCCCGTGGATCACGCGCTCGCTCATTTGCTACGTCACACCACACATCTTACCGCCGTACTCAGTCATTTAAATTTTAATGTCAATTAAATCTTTACATAAAAAAAAACTTGTGCAGAATTTTAGAAAATCGATAGTAATACTTTACTGTTGGTACTCTCATAATATGTGAGAGGCCACCGGGGTAGGTACCACCGCAATGTCTATTTCTCCTGCCAAACAGTAGTGTAACTGCACTGTTGCGTATCGGTTTGAAGGACATTGTAGCCAGAGTTACTACTGGACATATTGAGACTTACTATCTTATGTGTAAGGATAGTGAGCGCAGCGGAATGCCAAGCATTGCTGTGTAATTAAAGATGTTATTTGATTCTGCTACTGTTCATGAGCGGTCGTATCGCGTACCACCAGGCGAACGACATGTTTATCTCGCCATTCCATAAAATTAAAAAAATATAAAGAGACGATTTATTTGACATTAAACGTCGCTGAGTGAATCCTCAGCCGACATAACTATAAAAGACAAAATGACGACAACGCACCGACGATATCTCTTAGTGGGTGTTGGGTTTTCGTGGTTGACAAAGACTACTTACCATCATGAGGGTTTAGCTGTCGCATGTCATAAAAATCTGCTTAGATCATTGTAGCCAGAGTAACTACTGGACATATTGAGACTTAACATCTTATGTCTCAGGATGGCGAGCGCAGTGGAATGTTGCTACTGTTTATGAGCGGTCGTATCGCTTACCATCAGGCGAACGGCTTGCTCGTCTCGTCATTCATTGCAATAAAAAAAAAAAAGATATTGTAATCACAACCAACTAACCTAGTGTATGCTTAGCATAAGTTTTTTTTTTTCAAAAACTGCTGGATACCACCCACAGCTACACCAGTGAAATGATAAAATACAGAAAAATGATTCCATCCCCATATTATAGATAATTCTGCATAACTTAAGACTTTACAAGAATTTCTTTGGCATACCATTTTGTGAAGTTTCCAAACCCGTGTAATTTATAGGATCACTGTAGAGGACTATGTAGGTACTACTGTGATCTATGATCCATTCGAGGCCATAATGTTGACATTACAGAACACAAGACCACCCAGTGTGTAAACAACCACCCATACGCCCTCATTCCCCTATAAAACAGCTCAATAACTTTGAAATGGCCGAGACCCTTGGTTATGCAAATTTTGAACAGAAAAATGGCGGATGTCTGTCAGCTGGACGTTTAATATTACTTTTATGTGGAAATATTACTTTTTTTCTGTGAAATTACTTGGCAATATTAATTAAATTATATATAAAAAGTCATTATGAATAGCAAAACTTAATTATTGTTTTATCTCCTCTTAACATGATTTAACTAATTTACGTTCATGCGGTTTAGAATAAGGGGGTAAATACAATTGATCCTGGGTCCTTCTGCCGTAGTGTGAAGAGGCATTTTAGCAGGCCGGCATAATTGTATATATTGGCATATCCGTCTGATGCCAATGGATACTCTACCTGGGCGGCATTTGCGCTCACCATCAGGTGCAATGAGGCCAATACAAAAAAAGAAAGAATAATACTCACAAAAGTAGGTTTCCTGACGTCATACCCGCACTGCTTGTTGCGTATGATGTCCTGCGGCTTGCTCCGGCAGCAGCTGAAGGGCACGCCGCACGCCTCGCGCGACCCGACCGCGCCGCTCGAACAGTTGAAGTACGCGTTGCGGTCCCAGTCGCGCGGACCCTCCACGCCGCAACACTGCAGCTGACAACACGGACAAGTATTTTATATTATTATGATTACATAAATAAGTACATAATTAAGTGCGTGGTGGCCTGTTGGTAAACGGACTAGACGCGACTGCCAACATGTTCACGGTGGTTGCGGGTTCGAATCCCAGGGCACACCTCTGACTTTTCGGAGTCATGTGTGTATTGATAGTCAATCACCACGCACTAAAACGGTGAAGGAAAACATCTTGAGGAAACCTGCATACCATAGCGATTTATAAAAATTCTATGGTATGTAAGTCCGCCAACCCGCACTAGGCCAGCGTGGTGGACTATATGGCCTAACCACTCTCAATCGTACTTTCGATTGTAGAGGAGGCCCGTGCCCTGCAGTGGGACGCATATGGGCTGATACAGAATTAAGTAGTGGGTAAAATTATTAGTCATTTGCTTATATCCGTTCTGAGATATGGGCTATCAGAGAAGCATATGCAGACTGCGATTGAGAACGAAACCTGATGCACCTGATGGTGGTTTTAGTGACATTGTTATACTCCATCGGTTTAGGTACTTAACTAAATGTAAACAAACCATAAAAAAGGTTATTTAACATTGCCGTTTCTCATTTCTAAATTAATTGGAGACAAAAAAATGTTTACGTAAATGTAAAACTACATTGCATGTTCAAATTTATTATAACGATTATAATTATGAATGTGTGAGCTTGGAAACAATTAAATTATGTAAGATCATAATTAAATTATCTAAATTAAAGTATCTAATTTTACATAATGCAATCTGCCTATAAAAAAAGACCCAAACAGTCAGGCATCCAAAACATTTTCATAAAAGTTACAAGAAATATTATGCTACAAAATCTAGAAGTACGACTTTACCGTAATGCGACCATTTAAATGAAAGATAATGCGTTAGGTCGCATAACTAAGCATCATCATATGTTATCTATGGCAGCCAATTATTATTCATTGCGTTAATGTACTTACTGTTTTCGTGAAGTGGTGAAGTGTTTGGAAGTGTTCATCGTTGTTTTTACTCTGTTTTAGTTATTATTTGTTGTATGCTGTTGTTAATTGTTGTTAATACGTCTTGTTACTTGGTTGACTAAGAAATATTTGTAAATTGGACATTGCAATAAAATGTTGAACAACCATGCATCACGTGTTCTGGTTTATTTACATTTAGTTAAGTACCTAAACCAATGGAGTATAGTGGCAGTGAGATGCGATGCATTTAAAAAACTCGCTAAAAAGAGCGACGACTTTTTTGTTTTATTTCATTATTTTTTTAATATTTTGCTATAATACCAATTTAAAGATATGCGTACACTTAAAAAACATTGTACATTATTAATTTCGGAATTTTACTATTGGAATAACAATCATACATGGAAACGACAACTTACCCAGTCTTCTTGAATCCAATCGATTAAGTTTTGCTGATCCGCATCTTCTCTGTAGTGTGTGATGTAATTTTGGAATCCAGTGGTCACTCGTACTTTAAGCTGCAGATATCCATTTAAAATATTAATACACAGGCGATGAATAAAAAAATGTTACAATAACGAAGACAATTATAACACAGCAACTAAGATTCCACAGTGGGGTAGTTGCTCTATAGAAAAAAAAATACACATATCTTTAATAGGAAGTACAGTATAGATCTGTATCCTAATTATTCAACTGACTAGTTATGAAAAATGAACTGAATTTGTGTAATACAGTTTGTTTTGCTGTTTCTAAAGTATGAAATACTTACCCAGTCTTTGAAAACGAAGAACAAAATACCCGTTGTCATTTCGGCCAATAGCAACAACGCCAAGAACACAGCATACTGAAAACCAATTTTATTTTTAATTGTTAAGTCAAATTTATGAACAGACTCAAATAAACATTTTAGTTTCTAAATATTTCGCAGGTATCCAAATTACTAACACTGTAAAATAATTCAAGTGATATTCCATGAGCACCACAAAAGAATGGAGTTGACACCAACTGAACAAAGAATCCTAGCTCTTTTATATGTCAATGTCAATGAGGCCCAATTGTAACGCATAATTCATTACATATTATGTATTATGTGCGCATGTGCAACAAGCATTAAAAACTAATGAGTGAACACGAGCTACTAAACAGTGCCTGAACAAACACAAATACTCACGCAAGCCAGTAAGCACGTGTTCTCACGAAGAGCGCCCACGCAGCCCGTGAACCCAATTATAAACGTTATTGTGCCTGCAAATTAAAACAATGTTTCTTACATCAACTCCATAATATCAATACTGTACAATGAATATTGCATGAGATGAATTTTTATACACTTAACAAAAAAAATATAAAAAAAAGGGTTGGCAAAAAATATCATTAGAAGTTGATTTTATTTATTTTTGATGTTCCTAAAGTTGTTACATCGTCCAATCAATTTTTTTTTTATTTTTCAATTTACGGATAACTTGAATACAGCTGGAAATTACTGTTTAGATTACTGATACTTATATTTTTTATATTTCCATTGCCCATGAGGAAGAGACAATATTTATAAAATTATACGGGAAAGTAATTTTCTTAATATTTTTTTGGTAACATACAAAAATGTATACAGCTTAACAAATCCAAGAACATTTAAAATGAATATATGGATTTGAAATTGTATACTGATCTGTAATACATATTTTGCCTAATTAACTCAATTGGACGTAGTTATGCAAAATGGATCCAACCCACAAAAACTACTTTTTGAGTTACTGTCATAAATGGCATCTACACAACAAACTTTGTATATGCAAAAAACATCCAAGCTGCAAAGTTTCTTTTTTCTAATAAAAAACACAAACGTTAATGATACCAACAGAATATTGTGCATAATTGCAGAGTTAAAATAAAACCATGTGTCATGGTGACCTAGATAATTGTTTAAAAGAATAGAAAAAAAGATCCAAACTACATTGCGTAAACTTCAAATAAAAAGATCTATAATGGTTTCTTAGATTTACGCAAATGTTACACATTGAAATAGAACTATTGTTTACGGATTTCATCGCGGATTTGGTTAAATTTTTACATTTTTTGGGTTCCGGACTTTTCGAGTCCGCCCCGTGACCACGAAAAGTAATCGAAACGTCGGCAACTCAAAAAATGTAAAAATTTAACCAAATCCGCCATAAAATCCGTAAATAATAGTTTTATTTCAAAAAGATCCATCCCACATTTTTAATATTGTAAAAAAGATCCAAAGACAATTTTACTAAAAAAAAGTATATTAAATAACATAAAACTTATTAAAACAATACTATATAAGAAGCAAATAACAATACCCAATATTTAAGATGCATTCGAAAACAAACTACAGTCTTGTTATTTTGCTATATCAATTTTACTAAAACTCCTGTTTTCTCAAAAGTAAGTTTTTGTGGTTGGATCCATTTTGCATAACTACGTCCAATTATTCTTATTTATTCTTAATTCCTAAAACATTATTTTTTAATTGATCTAAAAAAATACTTGCACACAAGTATTTTAAGTAAAATTACAATATGAATATAAAGTATTATTATCCGCATTAATTTAAGGAAGTACAAGGACAAAATTGTACAAAGATATAGTTTGATAGAGGAAAAAACTTTGGTATTTGATATTTCCACACCTAATTAATGAAGTATGTAGAACTTACCAACACATATTAAAATGAATGCTGGGTCTAAAGCTAAATTGGTCAGTTGGGATAAATTGTTAAAGGTATCCTTTTCAGTCCATGCCCAAACGCCCACAGCCAATACCATCAAACCGAGAAACTGGAAATAAAGGAAATATCATATTAATGTGTTATCTTAATGCTACATAACCTTGACAGAATCCTTTCACCAAACATTATCTATGTGTCATCCTCATATACCAATAAACTTTTGTGCATTTGCAAAACTATTTTTAAAAGAATTGAAATTAATTTGGAAATGTACTTGTACTTTATTCTAAACCTACATATTTTGACGAATAAAGAAACTTGTGTAATATCTATTAAAAATACCTTAATTACATATTAAAAATGCCAAAGACAATAATATTTACTATTTAATAATGTATGCTATACTCAAGCCAGTATTTTTACATATTTTTTATTTGTTTAATTAATTTACTTGTAATTTTGAACTAATAATTTTGGCCTGACAACTCATATGTAATTGCTTTGATTGATGATGAAGGAAGTGAGAGGGCAAGCTACCTCATGATAAGTACTGCCACCCTTAAGGTGAAATAAGGTCTTACACAGAGGGTAAAGAAGCGGCCATAAATACTATAGAAACATTTCTTAGAGCAATCTGAACAATGGATTCTTTAGTTGTGTGCACATTATCATTCATACGCTTAAGATATGACCACAGACTACATAGAAATAACTTTGTATGTTCATTGTATTGACTGGTCAGTTAGCCGCTTAATTACTGCTCTTTACTCTATGCATAAGATGAAATACTATAGTATGATTTCACCTTGAAACATTTGTAAAACTAGAGATGTCATTAGTTGTTTTGCTGGGTTTAAAGAGTTTAAGCTATTTTCTTAAAGTGCCTTAGTTCATATTGGTGTGGAAATCGAGATTATTTTTATTTCATAGTATGTTGATTAAAGAAAAACTGTATATATATATATTATCACTTATAATAATAGTAAGGAATGTGGCTGCACAAAAGACACAAGTTATTTTTTGCATGTAATCAAGTAGTTTTGCAAACATGTTATTGTGTCCTAAATATAACTTGAAACACTGCTTAAATATCTGAATATCTGTCAATTTTTGCAATCTAGAACAAAATCTTGCAATATCAACGAATTTTCACTGATATTAAAATATTGTAAATACTTCACTTTTCATTCAAACCCTATAAGTAACAAAAAACTATCAATTCTGTCATTTTATATAATTAGGTAGGTACCTAATGTCAAGTGTTATGTTTTTATTACTTAGAATTTCATATTGAGAATCATAGAATCATTTCTGGCCTTCAATTTTTTTTGCTTGGTTGAAGGCCACACACAAAACTGCTCGCAAGTTC
This sequence comes from Hyles vespertilio, assembly GCA_009982885.2. Taxonomy (NCBI): domain Eukaryota; kingdom Metazoa; phylum Arthropoda; class Insecta; order Lepidoptera; family Sphingidae; genus Hyles; species Hyles vespertilio. The sequence continues at coordinate 15,502,137 of CM042809.1, read as the reverse complement.
TCGATCTTATTAGTTCAATATACAGCGTCGAAGTACTGTTATAAATCTATTTATATGAGTAATAATGGATTCAGTGACCCCAATTGATAGAAAGTATGTTAATAATAAGAATTTTATGAAGTAAGAATCTTATGAATGATTTGAGGTTTATGGACGAGATGGATATTAGGGCGTCGTGTTCCATGTATGTTATTATATTTACAATTACTTATAAAAAGTATACATAGCTAATTCTAGTGAATTGGCGTTAGTTGCAAAATATTTAATGATATCGTTAAATACACTCATTTTAAATCATCGCCGTTAAATATAATATAAAAGCTATTAAAAATCAGCCTTACCCAGAACAAAACATTAACTCCAAATATTACATATTTTAAACAACAGCTGACTTCGCTTGTATCACGCCGATATTTTCTTATTCCCGGCATTTTTGTAATTATCACTTAATCATATCAAGAAATTATAAATAAATAAAATAAAAATACTACATTTGAGATAAATTGAGAACTAAACTCAGCAAAACTAGGCCAGGAACAGCCAAATCAACGAAAAACAGACGAGTGAACGACCGTCAAACAAAAGAAAGGAAAGAGCAGTGCTGCCATATTTAAAAATACGTCATAAATGTGATGTATACTTGCTCTCTCTTTAACTCTACAGAAAATGGTTCAGATAGAAAGAGAAAGAAAAACTACGAGGTAGCAAATACCTTTATTTAATTTTCTAGCATTATAATATTACGTTCGGAAATCCGTAAAGAATTGCAAATCTGAAAAAAAATGAGTTTCATACCTTAAAGGTGTATTGTACCTTAAAGGCGTACAACTTTATTTTATATTTCTAGTGCAGATTTTTATATAAATAAGCGATTTAAACATAGTTGGATTTTCAGGCTAGCTTCGTCAATCAACTGTGTTAATTAGTATCCCATCAAAAACACCCTGTAAAATCCATAAACATAATGTACCGTATAATTTATACACAATGCTAGTAGCCAAGTCGATCTTTTTATTTAAAACGTAAATAATTTTTAATATTGATAATGATAATATTAATTTTGACAGCCTCCGTGGCGCAGGCGGTAAGACGCCGCCTGTGAATCGAGAGGCCGCGGGTTCGATCCCCGCACCGAGAGAAATGTTTGTGCGGCCCACAAATATTTCTCTCGGGTCTGGGTGTTTGTGAGACCGAAAAAGTCTCTCGTAGTTCCTGATAAACATGACACAAGACTCGATCTTAATGTGGGGTCAGGACTATGTATGTGACTGTTGGGTGTTATTTATTTATTTATTTATTTATATGATAATAAGTGACGTTATAACTTTATATAGAAGGTCTCTTAAGCAAGGACTAAATAAATTAATCGACTTGGTATTACATGGATCTCAAAACTTTTTGCGGTAGAAAAACTGAGCTGCGAGACTTGGAATTTTTTACAGGATGTTTTTGATGGGATCTCACGTCTTTTTGTAGAGTCCTATTTTTTGCCTTTTCGGTACTTATTACTTCTAGAATATACATATATAATGATTTTTCTTAAAGCCTCTGTCTTATGGTTTTTTTCTATTTTTGTAGGTATCAATTTATTACAAATATAACGGATTTGATTTTTAGTGTTCTTTTTTCATGGTTATTGATATTATCGAGCTATTTAGTCTATTTATTTGCAAGTTTTTCTTCGTCATGTTTTTCTAGAGGAATGTTGTACAGTTTCAAAGGCTGAATACACCCTTTCCCTCTCTATACCCCCTCCTGTTATGCCTCATATATATATAGATTCCTATCTACAACTATTATTCCATTATATATTCCATTATATACGGGTACAATGATTCATTAACTGCAAATGTAACTTTGTAATCCTATACATTTATATGGGATTACAAAGTTATTCACGTAATTGGTGTATCTAGAAAACTAGACGGAAATTATGAAATATTTTAATTTTTCCTTAATTTAGTCACTAAACACTAATCATATTCTAAATATACCGTGTTTACATAATGCCTGCTTAGTAACTGAAAATTCAGGCTTCTTGCTTTAACCATAACGAAGTTATGGGGGGTTGAAAATGGTCTGAATTGCTTCGAGAAAAGGATGGTACGACTGTGCCGCTTTTTCGCTCGACTTGGACTGCCGTGCCCCCAGATTAAGTGAATTAATATATAATAGGAGACAATTGTGAATAAATAAAACAATCGAAATACATTATTTAGTTAAAATTGTATATTTCATTGTCATAATAAATATTAAACTAAAGGTTTATATTATTAATCATTTGTGACGCCTGACAAATTCTGATATCAATCACACACGTCCCCGTCGATAATGTGCCGATGAATCCAATCGATGTAGTTGCTCACTTTTGTATATACGCCTGAAATCAACACGTACATTATCTATGATATTTCTTAATTCTGGAAGTAACAATAATCTTATGAGATGTAACATTACCTGGATATCTTGGATCTGCACATCCAATTCCCCAAGACACAATTCCTGAAAAGGTATTATTTAGTTAAGTCTCTACTAATATTATAAATACGAAAGTGTGTACGTATGAATGTTTAGTTTTCACGCTAAAACGGCTACACCCATTTAATTTTTTTATTATTATTATTTATTTATTATTTATTAGGTTACTTTTTATACAGAAAAATGTAGTGTTACACTTGGGATGAGGTAGGAATTCAAATACTTTAAACATTCGTATTCGAATGAATGGCGCGGAACAAAAGACGAGAGGATTGTATGCTTTTCGTCAAGAAACATCATAAGATAGGACAGAACGGGATGTAATGGGACGGTAAAATTTGGCTAAACAAGGGTCTCGGCCATTTTAAAGTTAATGCCCTGTAATATAGCTGATTAGTGATTTTTCCGACTATGAATAAATTTTAAGGGTCAGTTCCTATTAACGCCTATTAAACACTGCGTTAACTTCTTTTGCATAAGGCGGTTAGTATATAGTCGATGGCGGTCACATTGAGAGAATAAAACAATTAGTATACAAAATACTAATAATATAATCCCGACCTCTAGTAATGAAATAAATTGACAGTCTCAATGACAGCTATTCTTCACTGGTGGTAGGTCTCTCATATGTGAGAGGCCATCTGGGTAGGTATCACCGCAATGTCTATTTCTCCCGTGAAACAATACTGCGTAAATGCACTCTTGTGTTTCGGATTGAAGGACATTGTAGCCAGAGTAACTACTGGACATATTGAGACTTAACATCTAATGTCTCAGGATGGCGAGCGCAGTGGAATGTTGCTACAGTTTATGAGCGGTCGTATCAGGCGAACGGCTTGCTGGTCTCATCATTCATTGCAATAAAAAAAAAGCTATGAAATGGGCGGACGCGCCCACCCAGGTTTGATCTTCGCACCGAAGAAAAATATGTTTACGTGACCCATGTTTATTATATCAAAATAATAACTTTAATTTACCTGCTTGCACATATCTTCCATTCGTTTGGAAAACTATTAAGGGACCTCCACTATCACCCTGTAAAAATACAATTCTTTTAAATAAAACATTAATTTAATTAAGATAAACATTATCACGTTGACTTCAATTAGACATTAATGGCATACTCAAACAATACTTGTTATAAGCAAGAATGATATTTTTTATCACGTTTAATTGCATTTCAAATGAAGAAGTAATAAAGGCATCGAACCAATTAGCAGGAACAATTAAAATGCTGCGTAAGCCCTACGACAGGATGCGCCATGTATTAGCTACTTCAAATTCTAATCAGGTTACCTGGCAACCATCCTTTCCTTTAGAGAAAGCGCACATCATGGTAGGCTTGAGATGTTGTGCTAACTGCGACTGCATGCACTTGTCATCCGAGAGTATTCGTAAAGAGGCCTTTAAGAGGACCCTTGAGGAGGACTTCTCGACGCCCATTCGGCCCCAACCGGCTATTGTGCCTACACTATCCTCAAATACTTCACCTATAAAATACAATAAGAGATTATTCATACAAGCAATTTGTGTACCTAACTACTTTTAGTTTGATTAAAAAAGTCCCTGTGCCTACGTAAGCTGTAGAGTAATCGAACTAAAATTCGGGATAAAATGCCTGTAAATTTATTTTATTTCAATGTAAATATAAACTAATATTTTGGAATTCATAAAAACAAATAAAACCATTATAATCAAATAAAAATACGATTATGTACCTACCTATCATCGCTCACCACATATGGAAAAAAATGGTTAAGTCACAAGTGTGGTATTTGCCACAACACAATCCATAGAAGAAATCAGAATTTATTTCCCATAGGTTTTCTTATTCCTAACTGTGAATATTACATTAATCGTCATATAATTACATCGTTTTTCTTGGAAACAACAAACAAATGAACCATATGGGACGAACGTTCTCGTAGAGCGATTCATTGGAAGTGGATAAAAAGAGCAGGAGTTTTCTCCAGTCGATCGGGAATCATGCTATTTCCAACGCCTCCAATTAATTTAACTGTGTGATTGTTTTATTTGCGAGTTTACGACATTCCCGTAGACTTACAAAGCTTCAATGCTCGGTGTCATTTCATTGCGTGACACTGTTGATCCTGGCTTACAGGAGTTGCAGTGGTGGGAGTGAGAACGCGACATTTTCCAAAAAAGACATATTTAAGTTTTGTTTTACCTTATGGCATTCAAGGAATTAGCAAACCTACCAAACTTGAGAATTCCGTTCAAGTCGGGTTTTCGTACGTTAGAACCTTAAGGATATCTAACAAACCAAGCGTAGCAAAGAATAGAAAAATTTGTTAGTTTTGGGAAAGTTCGTAATGGACTTTCGTTTGTAATAGACGTTCACTATTTTGACTTCATGCCAATACAACGAAATGGTTTACCTCGTACCGAATACATTGTAGAAAACCATCTTACGTTATGTATGCATGGTATATTTATTGTTTTATTTCATATGAACAATATTACATAAGTAATAAACTTCTAGAGCCCTTAATCTTTGAATCTTCTGACTAATGCGCTTTACCATTTTACTGAGTGGGTGAAGTCTCATCTCGAACTCAATTCCTCAGAAATTAACTTCCCTCCATTTGTAAAAAATGATATTACTTGTATTAGTAATTATATTATTAGTAATAAAGGTACTCGCCTGGTCGCGGTAAACATATCGGCACAATGGTATCACTAAACGTGACCGGTTTATTTAGCGTGGCAATCGCGATATCGTTTTCGTCTCTGACCGCTGTAGACGTAAAATCTTCATGAATAATCACGTTTGATATAGTTCGCTTTTCAACATGTGATAAGTCGTCAAGATTGTCGAGACCTATTAGTACTTTCATCGTTTTAAAGTCATCCCTGTAAGAAACATAACATTAAATAACATCCATCAAGAGCATGTTTTCAGTTGTATACAAAAGTCATCATCAGTCTTGTATCACCAAGAAGGCCTATCGATATGACAATATTGTTATATGAAATTGTTTTTTAGGATTTCCCTAAAAAGTGGTGAATGGCAATATGTTTAAAATATATCACAACATAAAATCTACACACCATTTAAAACAATGTCCAGCGCTTAATACATGCTTCGTGGTGATAACTGCACCTCCACAGTGCATTCTATCATTCTTCAATATGGCTATTGTCCATGGAAAAGAATGAGGCTCTGCTCTTCGACCGCCGACTATCCTCATCGATACTACAGCATCCGACGGCTTGCCGCATTCTATATTGAAACAATAACAGTAAAAAACAAAACAATTTCTATCACATTAAATGACGTCAGGAAATAAACAAACGACTACATTTAAAAAAAAAAGATAAAACTCAATTTCATGTTTTTAGGATTCGAAGATCAAAATACTATTCCATATCAATGCGATAAATTAAATAATGGTATTACATTTAAGTCTAATCGTATTTATAATTACATAATTTATGCATGAAGTTTTTATGAACTAAAATTATTTATTAATTTAATTCATTACGTCATTAACGTTAAGATATTTCATATTACTTACCGCATTGTGGCGCCCACTTCGGAAAAACCTAAAACATATTTTCTTTAAGTACAACGTGTTCGTTCGAAAGCAAAATTAAATGTCAAAGCAACAAACCTGATGAACTCCAGCGAGCAAATAAACAATAACGTATGTATAAAACATTTTAATCAATAAAGTACACTGGAGCACACATAACCACATTCACAACACTGTTTTCGCCTGCGAAACTAGCTTATTTACGTTCCAAACGGATTTAAAACGGAGAAATTATCCACGCTATAATGTCCTTGTAAATTCACCACACTGGTAGTTATAACTTTTATCACGAACATTAGAACAATAATTCTTATCTGTCATCTTAAGGTGCCATGAAAACAATTAATACTCATTAGTAGTTAATCGTCTTCCGCGAAATTTATCGAGTACAGCGGAACGAAATGTATCAAATGACTGAAAAGTGTGTTAAAATTTTATGATAAGAATTTTCCGATGCTTAAACAAAATTTGCCTCCGTATTTTCTTATCGAATTCATTAACTTTACAATAATATTTATAAATCTCATGGAAATATTCGAGAAATTATTGAGATAAATTAATAAAACTACGCAATAATAAAAAATATATTTCACATGTCTTTTTTATTCTTTGACTATAAAATATGCGAGTCCTACATGCAGGACATTCCATCTCTGATCTGTTGCTTGATCCAGGAAATGTATTTAGACACCACAGTATATACTCCTGTAAAGAAAAACATTGATGAGCTGGATATCCCTTTGAGAAAAATAATACAGTATTGTCGTACATTTACCTGGGTAATCAGGTTTTGCGCAATCTATACCCCAAGAGACAATACCTGAAAATAATAAAGCCTCATTTAATTAATAAATTAAACGATATTTGTAACTACAAAACAAATGAAAGTCTTTTACCAAATACATTTTGCCGAAGGCTAACCACTTAGTACTTAACTAGGTCATACACAAAACGAGGCGAAAAATTGTATAAAAAAAACATGGTCGGGATTTTTACAAAATCAGTCTCATTTAATATGATATCAGAATATTAAAATTAAAACATAAAACAAGATCGTTTCCTCGATTAGGCTAAAAAATGAAATTATAATAATTTTTTTTCGAGCACAGAAGGGTCTTGAGTTTACACAAAAGAACAAACATATCAAAAATAGTTACAAAGCAAGTGTCTCCATCGCTGAATTTATTTTTTGTTTTTTCGATGGTGCAATTGAGTTATCTGAATCACTAAAGTTAAAGAATGATGAACGGACATCACATAATTCGCTATCATATGGAACATGGTTTTATTCCGATACTGAGTAATAATTTAATATTATTATAAGCTAAATACATTACTATCGAGCCCACAGCACTCCACGTCTACATTTACAGGCAAGCAAAATACTGCTTTACTTGTTAAATCATTATTACTTAATTTTTTCTGTAGACATTGTCTTTCGTGTGGACTTATAAATCCACAGAAAAGATGTCCACAGAAAGGACATCCTTTAAAAAAAATTAGCAATGCTAATTTAGTTTTGAGGATAGCCAAGTAGGTAAATTTATTCCACAACTACTCCCCTTAAGCTATTTCGGCAGCATGTGAATTAATAAAACTAATAATTATTTACTCAAGTACACAAGGAACAGAAAAGAAGCACCGATCTTTGACAATAACACTATTAAAGATCTCAATATCTTAATGAACAACCTACGCTGGGCTCAGTCATTAAATCCAACGTGACCGATGCCACCCGTCAGTGTGGCCAGTTTAATTTTTTTTTGTAAAATAGTATTTTATTCAGGCCAATTTATTCGGTTGAATTTAAGGTCCACAGAAAAGTCGCAGTACCGTGTAACCAACAGTTTATTGAAATTTTTGTGGAGTCACTTTAACATATATTAATTTACTCAGTAAAATTTTAATAGTCAGTATAACTAATGATATTTAATATAACTTAAATAGATAACGCATATCAAGTATGAGAAATATCTATCAAAATATGCCAAGTGCGTTTACGAACAGTCCACAGAAGGGGACATTTGAGGAAATTTTTGTTGTTATATTAATCATTACTGAAGATAATTCATTATTTGGTATATGTCTTAATAATAATACTTATAAGTCATTTACCAAAATTAAGTCAGAGAATCAATCCAGAAATTTGAAGATAATATTCATTCTGAACACGCGTATGTGTATGACCCAACTACTTACCAACTTGATACCATTTGTTGTTTCGTGTGTGCGGATGTGTTGCAAATAGGGGACCACCACTGTCGCCCTAAAAATATAAACATACCATTTACTGCAATAAACATGGGGTAAAAAGGGATAAAAAAAATTGAAAATATAGACAACATTTTCAAAACAAAAACCATATATTATGATGTATATAATTATGATGAGTTTTATACATTAAAATCCTAAAAATAATGTGTGAAATGTGAATGCAATAATATTAAAGTCTTATACCTACCTGACAGGCATCTTTCTCTCGGTTGTATGCACACATCATAGTGTCAGCTACAAGGTTGTCCTTATATATTGAGGATTTTTGACATTTTTCTGGTTCTATAATTTGTACTTTAGTTTCTAATAAATATCTTGATGACGTCAACGCTCCTTGCCTAGTTTTACCCCAACCCGCAACAGTTAAAGGCATTGACTTAAAATGCAGCTCTGAAAAAGATTACGGGATTAAGGATCATTGTACGCATGCGTTTTCGATAAAAAAAACATGAGAATTATTATTCATGTTTTAAGCATCAAAGCAGTAATGAAGATTAAGAAATTTTCAACTCCTACACACATTACATGATTGACATACATTATAGGAAAAAAACAATTAATTTAAACAAAATAATGTAAATTAATCGGCTCATTATTACAAATTAGGCAATTAAATCATTCAATCAAATTGCCGATGACCCAGAAATCCTTGGCCTTGTCCCCTTTCCCTCCCATTACTCAAAGACATCGAAAGATGCAAAACGTATCTTGGTTCATCAATATTTGAGGGATTTATTAATGAAGGTATTGAGTACCCTGCTAGTAAATTGAATAAATGTTTGGACGTGTGTATATCATTTACATTTCAAAACACCAACCCTCTTTCGGTAAGCATATTGGCCGAACTTTATCGGAAAACTTGATTCTTTTATCGAGAGTCAGTACTGCAATGTCATTGATGTCTCTTACAGCATTGGAGGTAAATTTTGGATGTTTTACTCCATTTACAACACGGAACACTGCGTATGATGCATCAAGGCGGTCATGCATTCCTATATAAACGGCCAGATCCCGAAAATGAACCCTGAAAGAATATTGGGTCAGTAAAATCCGAACTGTTATATTTGAGAAGAAAAAGCAATTTTAAGAATAGCCTCTGCAAAAAAAAACAGTAATGAGATATAAACAAAATTCAAGTGAAGCATGAAATTGACAAACCCAAAAGTGATGCAATGGCCGGCGGTTAAAATATGTAAGTCTGTGATGATGGCACCACCGCAGTGTAATTTGGGCCCTAGCATCAACGCCACCAGCCATGGGTACTGGTGTGGTTGGACTGTCGTGCCGCCGACAATGCGACGATTCTTCCCCGCTACCCCGCATTCTAAAAAAATGCAAAAGCAACACCCAAATCGATTCGTTCGTTACTCAAGTGTGACCTTATTTACATCTTCCAAATGCTATCATTTTCTGATTCCATGTCCAAAAAATCAAAACATCGATTTCAAAATAATACGCGTTGATTTTGTATAAAGCAGATATATTGTTATCTTAGGGATGTTTCATCTGGTTACTAATGTAGGTTACGTTGAAAATACAAACAGGCTTACCACAAGAAGCGTTAATTCTCTGCCCGTCTACCTGTAGAAGTTACAATGGGAGTTATAATTTATGAACTCATGTACAGGGTATTATCAACACTGCTACTGAAAACGAAGCCGGGTGGTGTTTTTAGTAACTACAAAAACACAGTGCAACTAAAAATTTCGAAGACAAATATTTTTTTGTGATTTTTGAAATAAAATCTGGTCTGGGGGGTAAACCCATAGTTTTTGCTAAAATAATAATTAAAATCCTTGCGTACCATAACGTCTTTAAGAATAAAGGGTATACACTATTATTTTTGAAAAACTATGTATTTACCAAATATGAAGACACAAAAATTGAAAAAAAATGTTCCTTTTTTTGCAAAATTTTAGTTGCATTGTGTCTGAAGTCACTAAAACTACCACCCAGCTTCGTTTTTGTTAGCAGTCTTGATATACCTTGTATACAGGGTATATCAAGACTGCTACCGAAAACGAAGCCGGGTGGCAGTTTAAGCGACTTCAGACACAATGCAACAGAAAAAGTTAAAAAAAAAAGCGACAATTTTTTTTGTGTTATTTTTTCCTATGGCCATATTTGGGTGGTAAATACATTTTTTCCTAAAATAATAGTTTATACCCTTTTATTTATAAATACTCTAAGGTATAAAAGAGTTTAAATTATTATTTTAGCAAAAACTATGGATTTACCACCCAAAAATGACGATATTTAAAAAATCATAAAAAATAATTGTCGCGTTTCTTTGCGAAATTTTTGATTGCATTGTGTTTGTAGTCACTAAAACTACCACCCGGCTTCGTTTTCGGTAGCAGTCTTGAGATACCCGGTATATGACTAATCAGTTTAATTAGTAGGTACATTTACTCACCAAACTAAAACCTAAGTACAGTACGAACCATGCCTGCCTCATTTCATGGATGTACTTATTAGGAACTCGTAAATGCGTAAGGGATTTTGCATCATCAACACCATTCTTCGTGATTTCTTCGGTAAATTAAAATGTAAATACATGGTTTTTTAATTAAAATTCCGAGTTTGTATCAAAGTTAGATTGTGCGTGGATTTTTTATCGGATTTTATTGCTGCTTTGCATTTAATTTTTGTGTCAACACGTTTGTTTCAAGAATGATGTAACGACACAACATAAAATGCAGACTGGATTACATGCATTCATTTATATTTTTCTTTACACTATTCTTCTTATCGATACCAGTAATAGATTCTATCACCTTGTTTAAACTTTTTTTTTAGTCTTTACGTATTTATATTATCTATATATTTACAGTAAATGCTAAATGGTACGTAAACCTTTGCCTCGTTAGCTACTCATAAATCGCCATTCTATTGAAGCTACATTTCATTGCGTAGCCTCCAATGTTCAATCCTCCTTAGGACATATGACTGTTGACTGTTTTGTTACATGTAAGAGTTGTAAGTCTGTCGTCTTTATATACTGAGTGTAATCAGCCATATTTGTCCCAATGCTGGGCACAGACTTCCTCTACAATCGAGAGTACGATTGAGAGGGGCATAATATAGTCCACCACTCTGGCTTAGAGCGGGTTCGAGGACTTAATCATCATCATCATCATCATCATATCAGCCACAGGAAGTCCACTGCTGAACATAGGCCTCCCCCAATGATCTCCACAATGACCTGTTGGAAGCGGCCTGCATCCAGCGACTTCCTGCGACCTTAGTCAGATCGTCCGTCCACCTTGTAGGCGGGCGTCCAACACTTCGCTTGCCTATACGTGGCCTCCACTCGAGAACCTTTCGGCCCCAACGGCCATCGGTTCTACGAGCTATGTGCCCGGCCCACTGCCACTTCAACTTGCCAATCCTATGGGCTATGTCGGTAACCTTGGTTCTCCTACGGATCTCCTCATTTCTGATTCGATCTCGTAGGGAAACACCGAGCATAGCCCGCTCCATGGCTCGTTGAGTGACTTTGAGCCTTTTAATGAGGCCCACAGTGAGAGGCCACGTCTCGGTGCCGTATGTCATCACTGGTAACACACAACTATCGAAGACTTTCGATTTTAGGCACTGAGGTATTTTGGACGAGAAGACGTCGCGAAGTTTCCCGAACGCTGCCCAACCGAGTTGGATTCGCCGATTGACCTCTCTCTCGAAGTTGGAGCTGCCTAACCGGACCACTTGTCCTAAATAGACATATTCGTCTACAACTTCGAGAGTCGAGCCCCCAACTCCAATGGGGGTGGGCACAACATGGATATTCGACATGATCTTCGTTTTATCCATGTTCATTTTAAGACCCACCTGTTGGGAAACTCGATTAAGGTCTTCCAGCGATTCTGCCAAGACTACAATATCGTCGGCAAATCGAAGGTGAGTAATATACTCGCCGTTGATGTTGATGCCGAATCCTTTCCACTGCAAGAGCTTGAAGGCATTTTCCAGCGCGGCAGTGAACAGTTTCGGAGATATGACATCTCCCTGTCTCACGCCTCTCTGTAGTGGAATAGCCTTAGGAGACGAGGACTTAATAAACTATATAAATTCTTACAACTCGCTGTGGTATCCGGGATCTCTCACGATGTTTTTCTTCACCTTTATAGTGCGTGGTGATTAATATGTCAATAGAAACATGACATCGAAAAGTCACAGGTGTGTTCTAG